>CM021106.1:289591293-289833240 GCA_007115665.2 Sequoiadendron giganteum
CCTCTACCCTTAAACCCTCAAATCTTAAACCTATGTACCCTCTATCTCTCTCCCACTCCCTCCTTCTCTCTCTCTCTCATGTCTCTCCCTCCTACCCTCTCCCTCTCTCAAGTCTCTGTCTCTCACTCACTCAAGTTCCTTCTATCTTGAGCTCCCCTCTACCCTCTACCATCTATCTCTCTCCCACTCCCCCTCCCCCCCTCTCTCTCAAGTCTCTCCCTCCTACCCCCTCTCCCTCTCTCCCCTCTACCCTTAACCCTTAAACCCTAAACCCTTGTGCCCTCTACCCTTTATCTCTCTCCCACTCCCCCCTCTCTTTCAAGTCTCCCCCTCCTAGCCCCACTCTCTCTCTCTCTCTCTCTCACTCACTCCTTCTATCTCTAGATCCCCTCTACCCTCTACCCTTAAGCCTTAAACCCTTAAACCCTCTCTCTCTCACTCACTCACTCCTATATTGAGCTCCCCTATACCCTTAACCATTAACCCTTAAACCCTCTACCCTCTACTCTTAACCCTATACCCTTTATCTCTCTCCCACTCCCTCCCTATACCCCTATAATTCATTTGAACATGTAATTAAGATAACTGATAGAGATATAATTTTCTCAATATTTCTTCTTTGTTGTGAGTTGCTATTCAATTCCAATGGAGACTTTAAAGAATATTGTGCTTTTCAAATACTCTAAAATTTCAAGAAGAATGAGGTGAATAAAATACATATTTTTCTTATTTCTTCTCCACTTTAATATATAATATCACACCAAAACATCCATGTGAAACCTCCACCAACTTCTCAAAATGGTTATATTTTATGGTGGACTAAATCCACCAAATGCATGAAATAATTTGTATGCATCTATAATCATCATAGCTCATATGTTATGATGAACTTCAAACTCATTCATGTTGCCATAGATTTGGAGACTTAACCCTTCTTTCCACCTCTCTACTTCTTATAAGTTGCTAAGATGCCCTACTAGAAGCATACAACTAGTGCCTATACTCATTAAAGAGCTTATATAAAAACTAAACTTCATTGGTTGAAGATTCCTAATAAGTTTTATTAGGAGTTGTCCAGTCCTAAAGAGTTAAAATAGTTCCTAGAAACTCATGTCCATTTGGGTAGCTAACAAACTCTTGACATTACTACCTCATAATTTCTCTCTAGAAACTCATTTTCATTTGGGTAGCTAACAAACTCTAGTGTAGTCATTCTATCATGTTTTCAAAAAATACATTGAAAAACCATTTATAATATCTTTTCCAAAGCCACATTCTCATGGTTCTCATGATCAAAAGCTAAGGCTAAGCGTAAATTCAACAATCAAGATGAAGAATCCTAGTAGGAAATATTTGAGGCCAACCTTCCTCAAATTTAACACAATATTGTAGCTCAAACTAGAGGTGACTAAATGGGGTGCAAGGATTGAAAGTGGTTGGGCTAAAATGAGTGAGCAACCTCTAATTGTTTTCTTTTTATTAGAGGAAAAACATGATTTTATGAGAGTTGAAAGCCATGTCCTTTTCATGATTTAATTTCATACATGTAGGATTCATTATCTTACAATCACGAAGGGTTAAGAACATGTATTGTTCTCATTTGCCTCTCTTTTTCATAATTGCATTCATTCTCACCTCCTCCATGTTAAATAAGGAGAGAGTGAGAAATTTTGGAACACCAAGAATGATATTATTGGTAGAGAATTTGTTTGGAAGTGATTAGAGGCATGAAGGTTGAATCAAAAGTCCCTAGGTATGTAGATTGACCCCTTTGTTTCATGTTAAATCTGTTGTACAATTCAATGTTTTGTATCATTGTTGTGCCTTGTCTATATTCTTACATTTTTGTGATTATTTATAATATATTATTTATAATATATAAGTATATAGTATATTATTTATAATTATTAATAATATATATGATTTATAATTTAAATAATAACTATTATATAGATATAATTTATATTATAGAGATTAAAAAGTATATAATTATTATATATTATATAATTAATAATAATTATATATTATTATTATAATGTAGTCTTTTTAATGGAGAAAGCTAACTCCTGGACAAAATTCACCTATGTATGTAACATTATATCATAACACCCATCCCCCATCCCACGTGCTAGACAAAACTCATGTACAGAAAGATGACAGACGAATGTTGACGAAGACCAACGATTGGATGGATGATGGTTTCAAACGAACAAGGGGTTTCAAAAGTTCTAAAAAGATGAAAACTTTAAAGTGAGATATTTGAATTGTGAAATGGTCCTGTTATCTCATGGACACATCCCAGAAATATATTTTTTATACAAGCGGGGAGGACTATGACGGATGTCTGTGATGGAAATGTGGTATATTTGCTAGTGGTTGATTGAGAATGACAATGGAGAAAAAGTATACGAATAACGAAAAATGATCCTGTGTTGTCGATGCTCTGTCGATGGTCATGTCCCCCAAAACATGTATTTGAGACACCATGAAGATTTGATTACTGAACATCCATAACTGTGATTTTGAACTTAAATACTAATCCAACTTCGGCTTGTTTGATTGGCTCAATGTGGTTTTGATTTTATATTTTTTTTTCAAATTTCATTTGATTCATTGCTCAATTTGGGTATTGCAGATTTTCCACACACTCCCCAGAAAACATGTATCCACTGGTTAGTATACCTACCCGAGACAAACTAAGATTGTAATCTGAATATTTCCTTGCTATAAACATTTAGATCATTGGATACCTTCTTTGCAGTAAATGAAACGCAAGGAGCGTTCAGATAATTTATTAAATTTGAAAGGAGTATTTGGATAATTTATTTAGCAATCTTAAATTTGAGGAACAACTTGAATGAATCTCAAACATCCATAGACTGAGAATGTGTTAAAATTTTGTATGCAAAATTACTACAGTCCGTACGGTGGAGCTCATTATCCACAAATTTTGCAGGTCCTGGAATGATATCAAATCCTACCTTGTATCCATATTACCAATATGTTGAGACGTTGCAAGGAAATGTGGGGTACCCACAGGCCCAAAACTTCGGTTTGCACTATCCTCCCATCATGCATTATCCAACTCCAACATCAGCTGTTTCCATGTTCACTTTACCTCAGCAATAAAGAGGTTTGGTTTCCTTTCCCACTGATGTTGCATCCATAGGTTAGCCTCCATTAACATGCCTTCCTTTCCATCTCATCTTATTTATATATATGTATGTTCAAGCAGTGGTTTCTAAGAGAACTGAAATTTGTAACAGTGTGTTTTGCAATACAAAAGGTATGATGCTAGAACTGCCTACACCATCCATCTATCTAATGCAACCACAACATACATCTGGGGGAGTTTCTGAGCACTCACCAACTTGACTTCTATTTGGGGGGAAAATAAACCCAAAAAAATTAAGCTGACACATATATATATTGATTGATCATTGATTTTATAATTTGAATTTATCCCTCTGGGAATGGGGAGCATTTTTTCTATCTACACATTACACACACAATTCGTTATGTCACCGATGGCAATAATTTAAAGAGAAGGTATAATAGTGTAGGGTTTCGATCACTGATCACTGATCATTCACACAATTCACTTGGAAGATGGGCCGAGAGAGCACTTTTATATCTTTGCTTCACCTCTCTTCTTTGATAGTAGTATGCTAATTCAATTATGCCTAATAGTCTAATGCATATTATTAGAGGAGGATTTTCTTCTCTAGTACTCTTCTAATTCATTTTAGGGTATGTGTAGGATCATCATGGAAAAAAGGCCCTTAAGTGGCAATAAAATTCAGAAAAATCAGAGTTAAGTAACTTGACGTAAAAATTTGAATAAGTTATTTATATTATTTCAAAAATATGCAAGAATAGAATCTCTAGAAAATTTAAAGTAGTTTCTAAAATACTAGATTTATTTTAAAAAATAAAAAATATATTTGGTGAAAATTTAAAATTTCAATGAAATAGTACTTAAGTTTCAGGGAATAAATAAGAAGTAGGTGTCTGTCTGACCACCCTAACCACAATAAAATGATAATATTTTTTTATAATATTTTAGATATAATTAGAGGACTCATGTCCCGATGTGATATTTTTTTGTAATTTGTTTCCAATTAAATAATTAATTATGAATTTTTTATTACAAATTTTTAAAAATATAAAAAACCATATGTCTAACCACCTTAACTTGGTCAAAACTTCATGAAATTCATTTTTTTTTTTTAGTCCTATAGTATGTGAAGCATAGAATGTGACGCATGTTTTAGATTCAAAAAATGTGATACTGTTTGAAAGCTACAGATGTTTTTCAATCAACCTATCAATCAGGAATTTAATCATAATTCAAATAGAAAATGAATAATAATTATTTATTAAATTCAAAGTAAATCATAATTTATATTGGTGAAAAGCTGAGAATCTCCTTTAAAAACCCATTTTGTTTCATCAATTTTGCGGAAAAAAGAAGTCATCAACCATATGGGCCATCATATCACTTACATATCGCCACTTTTTGGCCCATCATGATCCTGCACATACCCTTTAATTAAATATTTGGTTAGGAAACTCTCTTTATTTGGATCATTTGGAATTTGATACATTGTTCATAAAATAACCGTGTATTGTATTTGTATGAATGATGGTTTTTGATTTTGACTGTGTATATTTTTCAATCGAAGTTTCATATCACACACTCAGTGATCTACCTCTTTCTAAAAGTGAAAGCTTGAATTTTGTGTAGAATTTGTCATTTTGTACTTGAAGATGGTAGGAGTTAAAGCATGAATTCTTTCTCTTATATTTTTCTTGAGTCCTTTCAATCTAGGGACTTTAAGTTCCTTAGCAATGAAAAAATAGAAGTACTTCGTCCAATCAAATTCATTTTCCATCTTTTTTATGGATTTTTTTTATGCATTTGAGTATATTTTCAATGTAAGAATAAGGGGATTTTAAGATTGGGGTCATAGATGAATCAGAGAATTTGCAATTTAAATTATTTTCTTAGTGCTTAAATTGATAGTTGGTTTGAGGGGAAATTGTAAATTTTTGTTGTAAATTTAGGAAATAGTTCAGATGACCCATTTAATTGGGTGTAATTGGATCATAGTATGTTATAATTTTTTTATGACCTCGGAAATATGATTCTTCTTAGTTCTAAGAGTAGAAATGAAAATTAATAAATGACTAAAATTTTGTGGGGATTGCTTATTCACTTATTTTGTTTATGGATCTATACATGCAATGGGCTATGACTATGATTATGATGATTATCATAGGTATATAAATGTTATATCTTCTTGTTTGTGATGATGCGTTTTTCAAATTTATTTGGTATAATTTTAGCTCAAGTTCTTTGTTGCTTTTTTTCTTTAAACTACTACTTTTAATTATTATTTTTTGCAGTTTTGTCCATGGAAGATTGTCATACAAGAATCTTAAACGAGATCCAATTTTATTAGGTTTGTTTTACCTTTCAATTTTTCTTTGATGACAGTCTTAGAAATATAACAACAGGAAAACATGTGGGCTTGCATATTGTTTTGGTAACATTCTTTGACATGAACTTGATAAATTATGAAAAAATAATAGTTATTTTTCTTTTATTCAACTATATAAATTTGATGTGGATTTTGGATGTCTTAATAGGTTGGCACTCCAATCTAGATAGAGGGAGCAGACTTCACTTGAAAACATTCACAATAGAAATAAATCCTTGAGATTTGAGAGGAAAATGAGAAATTTGAAAATGTTGAGCGCTTAGGAAGAGTAATTGCTATTCTAACTATTGTAGATGCATAAAATATCTCATTGTAGTGAATGGATCACTATCATTTAGGGTTTTTGTCTTCCTATGATAGGACCATCTTCCTTATTTCTATGATCTTGAATTTTATAAAATCTTTGGGGATGAAAACCCTTCCATGTAGCATAGATTTTTACATCTAATATATGTAAATTTGATGTTATCAATAGATAAAATTTTCGCGTACAAAATTTTATCCTCTTAAAAAATAGATCAAATTCTTTTTGCCCAATCTACTTTATGTTATATATCAGCATCTAAAACAATATGAAACCATGGGTGAAAAATAGAGATAGTCTCAATGTCATGCACTAGTATCCAAAGTATTATGAAGAAATTGAAATTCTAAAATGTTGGATTCACAAGATAACGGTGATTTTTAATTTTATGCATCATCCTCAAAATATACAAATATGCACTCAAAACATACCTAGATGGTTATAAATCACCTAAAGTTTTTTTTAAGATGTGTATACTTTAACACAAATTCTATGTATCAAGTAGGCAATAACATTTGTATTATTGATGAAAGATGTGCCACAATTTTTTTGGGTTCATCTACCAAATTAATGTCATCATCATATGAACAAGGGATACATCATTAAAATATAGTGACAACACACTATCCCATGTTATTTATTTCTAGACATCTTACATTATAATGATGTCCCCTGTCCACTTTTGCTACACAAGGGACAGTGTGTTTTCCAACACTGCAAACAAAGCAAGCATTTTTTTGTTCCAATCATATCAAGAAAGTGAAATGTCATTTTTACTGTAACCAAAGAGTTGTTCTAAAATTTGAAGGTGGACTTCATTACACAACTAACAAGGGACAATGTATTTTCCAACAGTGTGTTTTCCAATAGCTCGGATAGTGTGTTTTCCAATAGGGGACAATGTGTTTTCCAATAGGAAACAAAAAAATGACAGTTGGGACAGTGTGTTTTCCAACATTATTTGTAGTGTTGGAAAACACACCATCCCTTGTGGAAATAATTGACAAGGGACGGTGTGTTTTCCAACACTGCAAATAATGTTGGAAAACACACTATCCTTTGTTGGAAAACACACTGTCATTGTTTTGTTCCCTGTTGAAAAACACACTGTCCCTTGTTGGAAAACACACAGTGTCGTTTTTTGTTCCCTGTTGGAAAACACACTTTCCCCTATTGGAAAACACATTGTCCCTTGCTAATTCTTTCCAATGTTGGAAAACACACTGTCCCCGGTTAGTTAATTCCAATGTTGGAAAACACACTGTCCCCTATTGTTAGGGACAATGTGTTTTCCAACAAGGGACAGTGTGTTTTCCAATAGGGAACAAAAAAATGACAGTGTGTTTGATAAAAGGGAACAAAATATGACACTATGTATTTTCCAACATTATTTGCAGTTTTGGAAAAAACACTATCCCTTGTGGAAATAATTGACAAGGGACGATGTGTTTTCCAACACTGCAAATAATGTTGGAAAACACACTGTCCCCTATTAGTTATTTCCTTGTTGGAAAATACACTATCATTTTTTTGTTCCCTATTGGAAAATACACAGTGTTATCATTTTGTTTCGTATTAGAAAACATATTGTCCCCTGTTAGATATTTCCAATGTTGGAAAACACACTGTCCCCTGTTAGTTATTTCTAGATATCTTAAATTCTAATGACGTCCCTTGTCTACTTTTCCTACATAGGGGACAATGTGTTTTCCAAAATTGCAAACAATGTGAGCATTTTTCCTACACAGGGGACAGTGTGTTTTCCAACATTGCAAATTCATAAGGAAATAATTGACAAGGGACAATGTGTTTTTCAACACTGCAAATAATGTGAGCTTTTTTTGTTCCTTGTTGGAAAACACACTATCCCTTATTAGTTATTTCCATTGTTGTTCTAAAATTTGAAGGTGGACTTCATTACATAACTGACAAGGGATAGGGTGTTTTCCAACATGTTACAAATTCATAAGGAAATAATTGACAAGGGATAGTGTGTTTTCCAACTTTGCAAATAATGTGGGCATTTTTTTGTTCCAATCATATCAATAAAGTGAAAAACACACTGTCCCTTGTCAAGGGATAGTTGGAAATGTCATTTTTACTGTAACCGAAGATTTGTTCTAAAATTTGAAGGTGGACTTCATTACATAACTGACAAGGGACAGTGTGTTTTCCAACACTGCAAATTCATAAGGAAATTATTGACAAGGGATAGTGTGTTTTCCAAAACTACAAATAATGTGAGAATTTTTTTGTTCTGATCAAATGAAGAAACTGAAATTATAGTTTTACTATACCAAATAGTTGTATATGGAGAGTGAGAGAGTGAGAGAGAGAGAGACCTAAGACAAATATCAAGAGTGAGAGAAAGAGAGACCTGAGAGGGAGAGAGAGAAAGACCTGAGAGGGAGATGGAGAGTGTGTGAGAGAGAGATCTACGATGAAGATGGAGAGTGAGAGACAAAGAACCCTGAAAGGGAGAGAGAGAAAGACTTGAGAGGGAGATGGAGAGTGAGAGAGAGAGACTTGAGAGGGATATAAGAATTGGTAGGGAGGGAGGGATAGGAGGGAGAGAAAGAGGGAAGGAGAGATTGTGGCTTATGAAATAAGAAATTGTTGTATTTGGAATTTAGTATAACATTGTCTTCATTATTAGATGCATATTAGCCTAAAATAAGGGAGACATGGAGAGGTAGGTAGAGAGAGGTGAGATTGAAGGAATGGAGGGAGAGGTAGGTAGAGAGAGTGAGGAAAATATGCAACATAAATTTTTCCTCATCTTCATTGCTCTTACCTATTAACACCCCCTACTATTCATTGTCATGATCTTCTAACATTTTTTCACATCTTTTACTAGAATCTTTAGATCAACTGCTCCCTCATCAACTCTTAGGATAGAAGCATCCCTTTCTTGGATAGAGTTTTCAATGTCTTGAATACTTTTATGTAGCTTTGTAGCTAGTTTTTTCTCTTCTTTGAGAGTGTCTTTACGATTAGAGAATGTAGATGTTTCTTTTAACAAGTTCTTTACAAGACTTGTCTACCTTTTTAGATAATCCTTTCATGTCTCTACCCAACTAATTCTCTTTTTTAGCACTTAGATCTGATTTTTCCTTTTCCTTATTATCTATTTCCAATTGTATTTGTTCCATGGAATTTTTAAGTTCAAGAATCTTTCAGTTCATTTGTTCAACTCCAATTATAACAACATCTCTCACATTCTTTACTTGCACAAATTCATATGAAATACAAAACCTCTTGACTTTATCCACTTCTACATTGCCATTTCCCATTGCACATACTGCGCATGCACCTTCCTCAACTTATCAATAGTGGGAAGAATATATTCATTCAATACACTATCTATCTCATTCAATTTGGTCTAAAAAGGAGCCTTCTTCAATTGTTTAATTAATCAATTATAGTGTAAACATGGATAGCATTAATCATTTATAGTTTCATTATTTCATTATTCAATTAATCATTTATAATGCAAATATGGACAACATTGGTAAAAAAAATGTATTAACTAAAAGTCCATATTGAGCTTAATAATTCCATGGAATAAATGCATTCCTCTATACTTCACTCTATCACTCCTCTTTCACCACCCCTCCTAACCTTCCTCTTCCCATAGGTGGAGAGAGGTATAGAGGGATAGAGGGATAGGGGGAGGGAGAGACATGGAGAGGTAGGTAAAGAGAGGTAAGGTTGAAGGAATAGAGGGAAAGGTATATAGAGAGAGTGATGGGATATAGGGAAAGTAGAGAGGGAAGAGGAGATAGAAGTAGATAGAGGGGGGAAGTTGGGAAGGATGAAGAGGTAGGTAGAAAGAGAGGTGGTTGGGATGGATTGAGGGAAAGGTAGGTCAAGAGGGAGAGGGTGAGTTCACAAAGAGAGAGGGAAGGAAGGAGAGAGAGGGAGGGAGGGAGGGAGGGAGGGAGAGAGATGGAAAGAGGGAGGGAGATACATGTAGGTACAAAGAGGTAGGGTGCAAGGAATAAGGAGAGATGTAGATAAATATAGATACAAAGGTAGGGTGGGAGAGGTATAAATAGAGAGATCTTGTGAGAGAGAGAGAGGGGAGAGGGAGAGGTAGATAACTACTTTTAAAATCTATCTCTCCCTCCCTCTATTATGATCTAGTGATAACTACTTTTAAAATCTATCTCTCTCTCCCTCACTCACTGACTAGTACCTTATGTTATTTCTACAATTATGAAATTTTATATGGACTTGGATATTCTAACCTTTTCAATTTTAACATATCAACCATCTCGTTTGGTGCTAAAATATATTTACTACCATTGTTTGAATTTATAAAACTTATATTTAGTCTTGTATATATTTCTAAAGAGACTTCTCCCTTGTACTAGTTCTTTATCAATACGATCATTGTTTAAAAAACTATATTTTCTCTATCACTTTCTTCTTTAATAATTCATAGCTTTTATAAGGAATTTGAATATTTCAAACTCTCATCCACATGCCTTATAAACACATTCAAGGAAAATTTTGAATGATTGATTATGATGAATGCATCAATTACATGGTAAAAGTGAGCCTTAAATTGTTCAATTAATCAATTATAGTGTAAATATGGATAACATTAATCATTTATAGTTTCATGCAATGAATTTAATGCAATGATGATAGATGTTAGGTTTAGGGTTTATGGTTTAATGTTTAACCTTATGGATTAATGCAACGATGATGATGGATTAACCCAAAGAGAGACATAAAGATGGTGTTGAAAGACCTTATAATGAAGAAATTGAAGAAAGAGGAAGTAGTAGTTCATAATGAAATAAAAGAATAGATGAATATTAGATAGATGGAGGATGATATGGTATATGTAGTGAAACAACCTTCATCATAGAATTAAGGTTGTATAGAGAGAGAGAGAAGTAAGGTCGATTCATCATTAGTGCCTCCTTCTCTTATTATTATTTAAGATGCCTTCTCCTATATAATTTGATTGTTTCAATGTATGGTGCTCATTCTACTCAGCTCTATTTTGAAATATAGAAAGATCTTAGGAATTCAACTCTACATGAGATTTAAAATGTGAAAAATTATTTTACAATGGCAACAATGTTGCAATTTCTACTTTTCCCTAGTGCCCCATACTAGAATTCTATTTAGGAGGCAACTGAGGCTTAACAAACTAGAGTGAGAGAGGGAATTAGGAAGGGATGGAGAGAGTTTGTGTGGGAAGGAGGGAGATAGGGAGAGGTAGTTAGAGAGAGGTAAGGTGAATAAATTAGAGAGGTAGATAGAGAGAGAGGGATCTAGGTTAGGTGGGAGAGGTAGAGAGAGGTGGTGAGAGAGAGAGAGGGGAGGGAGAGGTTATCACAATGCTTATGAAGATTTTAAAGTAGCTATCACTAGATCATATTCAATTATGCAATCTACAAGAAATCATTGAATAACATATTACATAAAGGCTCCATTTGATATGGTCTCTTAGATGCTTGATTGAATATTATGAATAGTATGTGGATTTGTCATTAAACCAACATAGTCTTGGTATAGTTGGATGATTTTAATAGAAAAATGGTAGCACACACCTACTATTAAATGTTTCGATGATAATGAAGGGTGAAGGGTTCTATTTGCATACTCTTGTTGTGAGGGATGATGTAATTTAAGGATCAAAGGGTATAGATCATATAAAAAGCATTAAAATTCATATAAATCATTATAGTTTGAATCTACATTAATGTTATTTGATTCCTCAAATCTAGCCAATGGTTGTTATGATACTTCATCTAATTTAGTTTATGTAATATCTTGGTGTCTTTATGTATTTTTTCTATCTTTACCAATAATATTTCCAAATAAAATGGAGTATTGGTAGAAGACATAAAGGTTGCACAAGAGTTACAATGATTATGAAGAGTCAAACAGATGACAAATCCCAATAAATAAATTAGAGAGAGGTGAGCCATTGATCATGAAAATATTTTTGTTAAGCAGTGATGGTATCGATAAAGAACTAGTACAAATGAGAGGTATCTTATAAATATATAAGTATCTTTAGAATTCTTAACTTCAAGAATCTTTGACTTCATTTTTTCAACTCCACTTATAGCATCATCTCTCACTTTCTTTGCTTGCAAAAATTCATATGCGATACAAAACCGCTTGACTTTATCCACTTTTGTATTGCCATTTTCCCCTTGCACATGCTGCACACACACCTTCCTCAACTTCTCAAAAGAAGAAATAATCTTTTCAGTCAATAAATTATCTATCTCATTCACTTTGTTTTCCTTATTTTCATGTGTTTTAGAGAAGATTCCTTTTTCATTTTATGTATTCTAGTACTTGATGCCTCTAGTTTTGCATTTCTATTGGCCCATTGCACATATTGCACATGCTCCTTCCTCAACTTCTCAAGAGCAGGAATAATCTCTTAAGTCAATACATTATATATTATCATTCTTCCAAAAAAAAATTCATCATCATTGTTGCAGGAGAGGTAGGTATAGAAAATGTATTTATGACAATGAAGGGTAAATTCTTATATTTGTAGAATCTTGTTGTGAGGAATTATGTAATTCAAATATCAAGGGATCACAATATATGAGAGATATCAAGAAAGAGGAAAGAAATTTGATTAATTGAATAAATTGAATAATGAATTGATGAAACTATAAATGATTAAAGAAGAAAGTGATATAGAAACTAGATTTTTTTAAAACAATGATCATATTGATAAAGATCGAGATGTGTAGAGGGAAGGGGAGAGAGAAGTAGATAGAGGGGGGAAGTTAGGAAGGAGGAATATGTAGGTAGAAAGAGAGGTGGGATGTGATGGATTAAGGGAAAGGTAGGTAGAGAGGGAGAGGGTGAGTGGAGATAAAGATAGGGAGGGAGGGAGAGAGAGGGAAAGAGGAGGTGTAGGAAGAGAGTTAAGGGTGTGTGTGAGGGAGATAGGGAAGGAGGGAGATAGGGGTTGGTAGGGTGGGAGGGATAGAAGGACCCAAAATAGACTTAGTTGGATGGGGAGATGTGATAGTGGATTATGGTACATAGGCACCCAAATTGGATTTATAGCTTCAAGGAGGGATAGGGATAGGTATAATGGATGGGGATGGTGAAAAATTATTAGGAAGAATGATCTAACACATAATGTATTTACTTAAGAGATTCTTCCTTCTCTTGAGAAGTAGAAATGGAAAAGGAATCTAAAGAAGTAGACCAAAATGAATGAGATATATAGTGTATTGACTGAAGAGATTCTTCCCACTCTTGAGAGGTTTAGGAAGGTTCATGTGCACTATGTGCAATGGGAAAATGGAAATGTAGAAGTGGATAAAGTAAAGAGGTTTTGTATTGCATATGAATTTGTGCAAGTAAAGAATGTGAGAGATGATGCTATAAGTGGAGTTGAACAAATGAACTCAAAAATTCTTGAACTTAAGAATTCCATGGAACAAATACAATTGGAAATAGATGACAAGGAAAAGAAAAACTCAGATCTAAGTGAAAAAAAAAAATTAGTTGGGTGGAGACATGAAAGGATTATCTACAAAGGTAGACAAATCTTGTAAATAACTAAGAGGGGACAGTGTGTTTTCCAACAAGGGACAACGTGCTTTCCAACATTGGAAAAAACTAATAGGGGATAGTGTGTTTTCCAACAATGGAAATAACGAACAAGGGACAGTGTGTTTTCCAATAGGGAACAAAAAAAATCTCACATTATTTGCAGTGTTGGAAAATACATTTTCCCTTGTCAATTATTTCCTACATAGGGGATAGTGTGTTTTCCAACACTACAAATTCATAAGGAAATAATTGACAAGGGACAGTGTGTTTTCCAACACTGTAAATAAAGTGAGCATTTTTTTGTTCCCTATTGAAAAACACACTGTCCCCTATTGGAAAACCCATTCTCCCCTGTTGAAAACACATTTTCCCTTGTTAGTTATTTCCAATGTTGTTCTAAAATTTGAAGGTGAACTTCATTACATAACTGATAAGGGACAGTGTGTTTTCCAACATTGCAAATTCATAAGGAAATAACTAACAAGGGATAGTGTATTTTCCAACACTGCAAATAATGTGAGCGTTTTTTTGTTCCAATCAAATGAAGAAAGTGAAATGTCTTTTTTATTGTACCAAAGATTTTTTCTAAAATTTAATGGTGGACTTCATTACATTGTTGGTGTGTACGAAACAATTTTTTTTTAAGGAAATAATTTACAAGGGACAACGTGTTTTCCAACACCCCAAATAATGCGAGCATTTTTTTGTTCCAATTAGACAAAGAAAGGGAAATGCCATTTTTATTGCACCAAATTTTAAGTCCCTTATAAGTTTTTGAAATAGTTTTCAATATCTTTGAAAGAATTATATCTTCCTCTTGTTTCTCATCCACAACTTGTTCAATAAAAAGTGCATTCTCTAGATTGCTTATTTTTATTTAAATTTCTTAATCATAACTTTAATCACAAACACAACCAATATATAAATTATAATCTTTTGAGTTGATAAGTAATACAATTCTCTTCACAATGTGCTACACACAACCTCTCTCCACCTAGCCCTCCCTATCTCCCTAACTCTCTCTATACCTATCTCCTTTAAATGTGGTGATGATGTTGACTAATGGAATAAAAGAAAATTTTAACTTGTATGATGATGTCTAGAGATAAGGTGGATGGTACTCATATCATACACTAGATCCTTGTACCTAGCCTTTTTTTTTTAAGGGAGGTGAGAATTTCATGAAAGCATTGGTTGCATCAATGAGATGAGAGATGATGCTACAAGTGGAGTTGAACAAATGAAGTCAAAGATTCGTGAACTTAAGAATTCCATGAAAAAAAAAAGATGATGCTATATATGGAGACAAAGAGGGAGGGAGGGAGGGAGGGAGGGAGGGGTAGGTGGAAATAGGTTGTGTGGGAAGGAGGGAAAGAGATAGGGAAGAAGGGAGATAGGGAGAGGTAGGTAGAGAGAGGTAAGGTAAACATAATAGAGAGAGGTAGGTAGAGAGATATATATGTAAGGTGGGAGAGATAGAGAGAGGTGGTGTGTCTATGTCATTTATCATGAAAAGAGTTTTGTTAAAAAGTGATGGTATTGATAAAGAACTAGTAAAAAGAGAAGTATCTTTAGAAATATATACAAGACTAAATTATATAAGTATCTTTAGAAATCCAAATCAATAAATCCATACATTTTTATAAAGAGAATACTTACACTATGATGAAGGGAAAAAGTAAACATACTCTAGGGAGAGAGAGAGGGAAGGGGGGAGATAGGGAGTGGTAGGGAGGGGGGGATAGGAGGACCTAAAATGGACTTAGTAGGAGAGGGAGATATGTTGGTGGATTATGGGACATAGGGACCCAAAAACACTTGAAAATAATTAGACCAAAGTTAATGAGATAGATAATATATTGACTGAAGAGATTCTTCCCACTCTTAAGAAGTTGAGAGATAGATAAATAATTATAGGTTGGAAAACAAAGTGGGTTGTGAGTGATTGCATTCTTTTTATTCTAAGCTTAAGGATGGAGTGCTTCAAGAGTATTTCAAGGTGGGAGATACATACAAATTATCAAATTTACATGAGGGGTCACTAATCAATTGAGTTGTTACATGTAGAGGGTTTTACAACAATATGTGGGTTGCAGGTTTCATAACACCTAGTGTTTTCCATCCTGCAATTGTTTTAATGAAAAAAATTTCTTATTTAGAGTGTACGAATGTAATTAAAGGAACTTTCAAAATTTACCACAACTGTTACTTAGAGTAAACATTGTGTTTCAATTGCCTCATATGATGGAAAAAGAAATGCACAAAATAATCATAGGTTGAAAAACATAGTGGGATGTGAGTGATCTCGTATTCTTCTTGTTCTAAGATCAAGGGTGGAGTGCTTTGGGAGGATTTATAGGTGGGGTATACATAAAACTAATCAAATTTACCTAAGGGGTGACTAAACAATTGGGTTGTTATGTGTAGAGGGTTTTACAGTAATATGTGGGTTGCAGGTTTCATATCACCTAGTGTTTTCCAATCTGCAATTGTTGTAATGAATAAATTTTCTTATTTAGAGAGTACAAATGTAATGAAAGGCACTTTAAAAATTTAGCACAACTGTTGCTTAGATTATTAACCCTATTTTTTAATGATACAATCTTATTCTTATATTTTACGTCCTTTTCTAAGATGTTAATTTTAGTCTTCTATTGTTTTTCTATAGTTTCAACACTTCCAGCTATTCCTTTTACATCTACAAGTTGATCATCGACACATTTTTCCTCATCTACATTGCTCTTACTTGTAAAAATCCCCTGGTATTCCTTTTCATGATCTTGTAACTTCTTTTTCATATCTTTTGCTTGAATCTTTAGATCAACTACTCCCTCATCAACCCTTAGGATAGAAACATCCCTTACTTGAAAATTTTCTGCAGTTAGATCTACTTTCTCCTTTTCCATATCATCATCTATTTCCAATTGTATTTATCCCATGGAATTCTTAAGATCAATAATATTTTATTTCATTTGTTCAAATCCAATTATAATATCATCTCTCACTTTATTTGCTTGCACAAATTCATATGCATCAATTGGGTTGTTACATGTAGAGGATTTTACAATAGTATATGGGTTGCAAGTTTCATAACACCCAATGTTTTCCAACCTGTAATTAGTGTAATGAAAAAATTATATTATTTATAGAGTACAAATATAATGAAAGGCTCCTTCAAAATTTAGCACATTTGCTAGTTAGAGTAAAAATTGTATTTTAATTTCATCATATTATCAAAAAATAAATGCATAAATTAATTATAGGTTGGAAAAAATAGTGTGTTGTGAGTGATATGATTCTTCTTGTTCTAAGATCAAGGGTGGAGAGTTTGGGGAGGATTTTCAAGTGGGGGATACATAAAACTAATCAGCTTAACCTAAGTGGTGACTAACAAATTGGGTTGTTACATATAGGGATGTACAATAGTATGTGGGTTGTAGGTTTCATAACACTCAGTGTTTTCCAACCTGCAATTATTGGCATGAAAACCTTTTCTTATTTAGAGAGTACAAATGTAATGAAAGACACCATAAAAATTTACCACAGCTATTATTTAGAGTAAAAGTTGTTGGAATAATGGATGTCAAATCATCCAATGAAGCTGCGCACACTTCAAAGGACCTACCAAGAAGAAATTCAACCACACAGAAAGTGTTGCAACTAAGGGCATGCAAATAGAGATTATCTGATTGATATTCAGAATGATTTACAAAGAGTACATATGCCTGATTATATAGGAAAGAGCAAAACCTAAAATGCATAAGATGTTGCCAAGTGTTCAAATCACACTTCATGTGACAATAAGAAACCCTAACAACCTACCTAGGGAATGATAACAAGATGGAGATAAGTTTTAGAAAAGATAACTCATCTTCTAGAAGGGAATCTTATCTCAACAACTTTATTAAATGATTAAAAAGCAACCTAGGACTAATATGATTAATTAAGCCTAAGTTAACTTATACTAGTGTAATAATTAATTAATTAATTACACTAACACCCCCCATAAGTGCAACTTAGGGAGGAAATGAAAATGCAACGATTATGCATGATGATGATGGGTCCCAAGTGATGGCCATATTAGGTACCCATGTACATAGGATGAAAATGCAATTAATCTCCCACAAATAGAGAAAAGAGGAAAAACCCAATGGGAAGAAAACCCCTCTCCAAAAAAGGAGATAAAATGCAAAAGGTGATGATTGGAGGACATGACATCATCCCCCCAAGGACAAAAATCATCACATGGATACAATATAATGAAAATTCCCCCCATAGGGAGGAAATAGAGAGACGATATAGCCCCCCCAAAATATGTGATCACCTGCAAAAAAGGTAAGTGTATGTAGACAAAACATGATCCAATGTCGACAAACAACTTGTCTCCCTTTCAGAAGAAATAAAACCAAGTGCAAGTGCAGAGATGCTTCCCATTCCGGATAGGAATTGAAGGAAGGAAGAATGAATATGAATGCGGATGATGTCTCTGAAAGCTGCTCATGTGTCTCCTTGCCTGATGAAGATGAAGATGCCACAACCCACTCAGGTACATACCCAATCAATGTAGAAGGTGACAAATCAGGATGATGCAAAAACTGATGTTGAACATGATCCAAAGACTGCAAGGTGATGGTCCTTCCATTGAAGGAATAGATGGAGACTTGATTGCCCCTCCATAATGAAGTGTCCTCAAAACCATTGATAGAAGACTGAAACCAATCCAATGGTAGATGCAGAAGAAACTCCGATGAAGATGGAGGAAGTCTCATATATGAAATCTTTGAATAGAGGAGTGAAATCCCCTTAAGAATGTCCTCCAAACCTGTAGAAGTAGCCAGGTCAGTGATACCTGAAACAAAGCCATCCTGTGATGTCAAGTCTGGAAAAAAAAATGTGTCCTGATGAATGATGATGATGGAAGCCTCAATCAATGACTCTGGACAAGGAATCACTGAATGTGAAGGGATACCAACTGTCTCTGATGGAGAAAAAGAATCATCTGAAGCAGCCTTGCCAACCTCTTCGGAAGATTCAAGGCAATGAAAACAAACAACCTCCTGCATAGCAATATCATCATGGGGTACTTGATCTGAAACCTGACATTTTGAAACCTGATCATCGAGGAAGGGTGGAGTATCTGAATCTCCATATATCTCCCAAAGCTTAGTCCAAAGGATGTGAGGACTATCACAATGATCAATAAAACTCAAAACATCACAATCAACTTGCATTGCAATCACCTCTAAAACATTATATCTACTGCAACTCCAAGCAAATTTATGAACACCTTGACCTGGATGGGGAATTGTACCATACAAATGTGGCAACAATTCAAGTGATTGGAGATGGTGGATGATCCCATCTCACCATTGTTTATAGTTTCCCTTGTGCAACATAGTTAGAGAAGGAGAAGATGCAAACCCCATAATGTACAATCAAATTTCTCCAAAAATACAAAGACAATGACCTTCAATATCAAATAGAAACTTCTAAATCTGATATGCAGCTGAAGGGATGAAACCCAAATAAAAAATTATTTTCCCAAGCTTCAGGATATCCAAGTTATTGAACAAATGCACCAAATTGAACAAAACAAATGCAAGAGTACCTAGAGCTGAAACTGATCAAAGTGAATGGACTGATGAAAAAGAGCTCTGAACTACCTTCTTGATGCCACTGGAATCATTGAATTTCGATCAATGGTTGCAAAGATATGAGCCTTTATGTCCAAAATGAAGGGTTGAATTCAGTTGACTGTAGATTTTTATAGTAGAAAATTTTTGCAATATAGAGGGTTCCACTGAATAGTGCTCTGAATTCTCTTTTCGATGGTATCTCGTTTGGCAATTTTTGATATCCTGGCGAGAAATGATGCCCCTCGGAAAAAAACTGCCCTATTAGGGCCTGCAGGCTAAACAGGTGCAAAAAAAAAGCACCCCCGGGCAAAAAAAATGGGCCCCTAGTCGTTGATATGACCGTAGGGCAAGCTGGCAATTTTATAAAAAATGCACCGCCAGTGATGGCGGCGGTAGAGCGGCTCTTGGGCGGTAGAACCAGGCGGCACTGTTCGGATAGAGCGGAGGGGTGGTGGCCGGAGTGGTGGACGGAGAGCAGCTGGGAACGGACCGGAAGAACGCTGGTAGGAGAAGCTCCGGTAACCGGCGGTTGGAGATTGATGGTAAAGGGAGAAGCGATCGGCAGGAGACACCAATAGATGTGACGGTGGGGCCCGCCATGTGGACAACAGACCTATACTTCAGAAATGAATGCAGCCGACCAAAGCACATCTGCAGACTTTTAAAACAAATGACCCCCCAAATATATATATATATATATATTTTTTGAATAATGCTAAATAGCAATTCAAAAAAAGAATGCCGATAGAAAACTATAGTCCGCAGAAATAAATATATAACCCCTATATGCCGACTGATTATTAAAATAGCAGGTCGTCCGCATAGATAAATTTTTGCTAGAACTATAGAAAATTTTGCCCGAATGGAGAAATAAAAATAGCTTGAAGATCTAAATTTTTTTTTGCCTTTTATGAGTACTGAGAGGGGAGATTTTTTTCTACAAATCTATACGGATAGTACAAAAATATTGCAAACCCTTAAAAATACCTTTGATGGCTCCCGGTGTGGATATGTCCAAATCGGACGAATAGGCAGCGATCTATAGGTTTTGAGGCCTTCTAAGCGCAATGGAGAGGTTGGATAGAGCATGATCTACACCAGAAAATAACTTGGTCCCTGGGTAGAACCAACTAGCCTGCAAAAAAAACCCTCAAGCCTGCAAAAATCTTTGTAGCCCAACTTTCTTGATACTGGGATGAACCTTCAATGGAATGGCTCTGATACCATGTTGGAATAATGGATGTTGAATCATCCAATGAAGCTGTGCACACTTCAAAGGACTTTCCAAGAATAAATTCAACCACACAGAAAGTGTTGCAACTAAGGGCATGCAAATAGAGATTATCTGATTGATATTCAGAATGATTTACAAAGAGTACATATGCCTGATTATATAGGCAAAAGAAAAAACTAAAATGCATAAGATGTTGCCAAGTGTTCAAATCACACTTCATGTGACAACAAGAAACCCTAACAACCTACCTAGGGAATGATAACAAGATGGAGATAAGTTCTAGAAAAGACAACTCATCTTCTAGAAGGGAATCTTATCTCAACAACTTTATTAAATGATTAAAAAGCAACCTAGGACTAATATGATTAATTAAGCCTAAGTTAACTTATGCTAGTGTAATAATTAATTAATTAATTACACTAACAAAAGTTGCATTTTAATTTCCTCATATGATGGAAAAATAAATGCAAAAAATAATTGTAGGATGGAAAACACAACGGGTTGTGAGTGACATGAAATTATCACCTTGCATTTGTATAAAATATATATTTTATAAACTCGAAGATATTGAGGTAGGATTATTATAATACATCTAATAATGAATCCAAAGTTATGCTAAATGCCAAATATAACAATCTCTATGGAATAAATGAGATTATGAGAGTAGATAAGAAATAATTTTAGAGAACATCAAGATCAAATAGAAGCTTTGAACTATTACAGAAAAAAGTGATAAAACAACTATTGTTAGTATTATCAGATTTTGATAAGGTATTTTAAGTTGATTGTGATGCAAGTGGAATTGTAATTGGAGCATTACTGAGTCAACAAGGAATACTAGTATAATAATTTAGAAGAAACCATTAATTTGAGAAATCATGAGTACTTGTTTTGATGGGCTATATGGACATGTGGAAAATTTATAGATTGGGTTATTAAAGTGGATTTACTTAGAGCTAAAGTAAATAACTACAATTAATACTAAAAATAGGATATATACCTAAGCATAGATTTATTTTCCCATGTGTCATCATGTCAATGTTTGTGTTAAGAGTGAAGATATATGACTCTAAAGTTTCTAGAATGTAGCCAAACCTTGAGTTTTGTAATGAGCACTTCATTATTCCTAATCATCAACATGCAAAGCTATGATTATCTCAACTTGATTCATTGGAAAACTCAATTCTAATGAATATGGATCAAATTTTTGATACAAAATACATGGTGACTACTTTAATTCATACAAAGACCCTTTTAGTTTACAAATCCAATGTTCTACACCCCTTATTTAAAATTATTTAGGTTGAACAATATGGATTTACTCATCTAAATCTCCATACGATAATCTTCTATCAAAATTATTCTTTTTGACTTAAAAATAAAAAGGTATAGCTATAAACAACATACTAATCAAATTCAACATAGATACAAGATAAAATATGTCATTAAATTATATTCATTATACCTAGAATAACACATTGAAATGTATGGATAAAACAAAAACACATTGCAACAACTATCCTTATACCTTTCTAATGTTTTTTCTACTCTAAATTTCTTCTTGTACACCCACTTGCAACCAATGGATTCCTTACATTCAACTCAATCAACCAAAGTCCCACGTCTTGTTTTTTGTCATGCCTCCATCTCCTCTTTCATGGATTTTATTTAAGAGAGTATAGAATTTGATTCATCATTAGTAGAAGTTAGAGGAAAATTAAATTGTATTTCTAATCAAGTATTCATTTTTGGTAACTTCTATCGTCTTATAAAAATTCTCACAATTTCCATCAATTTAATTATTACATTCATAATCCCCCATCCCTTCATCTATACATTTTTATTTTATGCCATCCCCTAGCCACATATCTCATGTATTCCATAATCCTCACCTAATCATTGATTTCATGTGCACTTGGCTCCCCTCATCCCTATTTCTCCTTCTATCTTTCATCTTCCACTTTTCCTGCTCTTGCATTTGATGTACCATGGCATGAAACCTACATCCATATATCATAATGCACCATATCAACTATCATCCATCATCATTTATTAATGCATTAGGTTCATTAGGCTAATATAGATTTTTTAATCTAATCATCTTTCATCGATCATAATCATTTCATTATCCATGCATCTTTTCATCCAAATTGTTATGTATCTCCCATATCATTAACGTTCCATCTCCCCTTCCTTATATCCCTATCCAGCATTCATCACTGCATCCTAAAACTAATATATAATTTACAATTTAATATAATTATGAAATAATAATATAAATTTGTTTATATAATAATACGGTATAATATAATATATTATAACATAATATAAGATAATAAAATATTATTTAATATAATAATAATTATAAAATAAAAATAAATTTTTTAAATTACATTATAAACATATATAATAATAATAATAATAATAATAAATATAACACAAATTCATGTCAACAATCTACCAAACGAAAATTCATTGTAGCAATTCACAGTCAAGTAAAATTCACGGCCAATAATTCACCACTGTGGAAAACTACCTACATTAATATTTTTAATAAAATTAAAGTTGTTGTTAGTTGTTGTTAGTGGTGAATTTTCCTTCCATGAATTGTTGGTGATGGATTAATATAATAGTATAATATAATAATATAATTTAATTTAATAATCATAAAATAATAACACAAATTTAATTACATTTAAAAAAATAAAATAATAATTATAATAATATATTAATAATTAATTATTTTACTAACTAACTTAATTTGCAATTATCTTATTTTAATTTAAAATTATTTAAAATGTATTTTATTTACATAAAAGACTATTTTATTTTAGTTTAAATTTACTTAAACATTAGTTTTAATTTTTTATTTTTTTTAAAAGATGGCAATTATTTTAAAAAGAAGCATATGATAGACAATTTTTAAAATCATGCCAGGAGCAGCAAATTTAATAAAGGTAGGGGAGTCGGATGTTTTAAAATCACTCTTTCTTCCATCACCTATCTTGGTGGGCCTGCATTATGTCATTCCATCATGTTATGCATATTACTATGTATGTGTTTATGCATTTTTTTATGTACATAGGTGAATTTTGCCTAGGAGTTAGCCAACTCCCTTTTTAATTATATGCTTTTTATATTATAATAATAATATATAATTAATAATTATATATTATTATCATAATAATATATTATATATTATAATATAAAAATTATATAATTTATGAGATTTATATTAATATTATATATTATAAAATAAAACTATTACAAAAATGGCAAAAAAAAAAAATACAATTGATTCATGGTAGGGGGTTTGACCGAACATGTTTTGTAGGTTCAATTGAACCGTCTTGACAAACATTTTTTTATTGTATTTTGAAGAGGTTCAATTGATCTTGGATTCGACCGAACCCATGTTCAACTGAACAGATTTTTTAGGTTTGGCCGAACCCATGTTCAACCAAACCACCCTTTTTTCCCCTTCCCCCTCTCAAGCACCAAAAATGTCCAGAATTTTGCATTTCAAAGCTCGATTTGAGAATGAAAATGGAGGAGACTTCACAAACCCAACTAGTATCAAGTGGCCTTCAAAATGAGCTATCGAATGAATACAATTTTAATGTGTTTTGGTTTTATTATCTATTTGTTTTTTAAGTTTTATTAAATATAAGTTTTTCACCGAAAATGAAGCTCTTTGTTCTACACATGTTGAAAAATAGAAGATTATCATTTTTTTTTTTGAAAAATATGAGTGCACTAGATATTGGAGTCTTTGATCCAACAAAAAAAAGAAAAGAATTTCGATACATACAGTAAAAGTTACGTGTTATACGGTCGCACTATGCCTGAATTGTAATTGGTTTGACTTTGAAACTTGATTAAAGAAAAAATATTCAATAAAAATCTATCTAACCAAGTAGAAGCACTAGATACCGGAGTTACAAATCTAAATTCGAAAGAATTATAATTTTATTCTTCATGGAAAAAAAGTTATGCGTTATACGACGAGCATCAATTTTTAAAAATGTTGTTTTATGAAGAAAAAAAAAAGTTTTCTAGGGAGATGGAAAAAGAAGTGCAATCTGATTCCAAATTTTTTGAAAAAAATATATTTATAATCTATAGACAAAAATGTAACAAAACTCTAGTTTACATCATCTTCAAATTCTTCATGGTTTAGTCATTATAGGTGTCCGTAAGTGAAGATTTAGTTTAAAAAAATTATTTCAGTGTCCAGTTTGACCAAAAATTGTAAACCACTATTGTGGGATCACCCTAAAAAAAGCTTTTTTTAATTATTCTTCTTGAAAATAATCCATGTACTTGATTTTATTTCAAAATGGTTCTTATGATTGTATCCTTTCAAAAATTGAATAGAATGCCAAGAG
This sequence comes from Sequoiadendron giganteum, assembly GCA_007115665.2. Classification (NCBI taxonomy): domain Eukaryota; kingdom Viridiplantae; phylum Streptophyta; class Pinopsida; order Cupressales; family Cupressaceae; genus Sequoiadendron; species Sequoiadendron giganteum. Next base: position 289,615,917 of record CM021106.1, read on the forward strand.
ATTGCACAAGACAACTATGAATTAAAAATAACAAGTTGCAAAAATACAATGGTACTAAATTTTTACGTAAAATGAGAAATAATGGATAAATAGGAATAGATACTAATTATTGTTTTGATATTATAATAGATCTGGTAACCCCTACTATTTTCTTATTTCAAAATACAAGCCCTTCGCATCTCATCCACTGAACTAATCATTTGTCTTTGAGAAACGTGTTCCTGTATAACTGTTCAAAGGGATTAACAGTACGTGTTGGGTATCTCCAAATACACTCCTTCCAAACATTACCATAATACTTGTCATTGTCCTTACCATCATCAGAATTGTTTTTCCCCTCATCCAAATCCAAGTCTCTAACCACCTTCCAAACCCCACTATTACACTTAAACCCCGACCCAAAACCAATCATCCAAACTCTATCCCCTTTCTTCAACCGCCCCTTGGCCTCCATGTAAGCAAGCACATACCACAGGCAACTTGCTGATGTGTTCCCAAACCTGTGCAATGTCATCCGTGAAGGCTCCACGTCATATTCATTAAGATTGAGGCTCTTGCCCACACCGTCGACAATGACTGGACCGCCAGGATGGATGCAGAAATGCTCAAAGGCTGTCTTGAAATTTGGCACATCTGGTTTGTCTGATTTTTTCTTCTTCCAGATGCTGTTGTACACATATTTTAGTTGTTCAGTGATAGGCAGAACCTTGGGGGCTAAGATTGTGATGTTCTTCTTCAGTGCTTCTGTTGCAGAGTCAATCAGATGGTTGCTGAGGGCGTAGCCGGTAATCCCATCATCATCCTCACGCTGTTGTACGCAGAGGTAAGCATCTGAGCTGGCGCCTATGTGGGTTCTCACTGTGTGGACCAGTTTCAGCTTTGCAGAATTCCTGAACAATGTAAACAGTGTTCCAATTATTAATAGAGAGTGCTTCAATAATTGCTTTTATTGTGGAGAGTTTTGTGATCAGATTTAAACAATATATTTTAAGTTTTAACTTATCTTTTACTTTTTCAATACAATCTATTTATTAATGTAATTTAAAAAGAATCACATAAACAAATCAAAACTTAAAATGTGTTTAATTAAAATTCCAATAAATATCCTGATATTAAGAGCATTGATTAAGTAGACTCCATAAATACCTAAATTCAGGCTTGTTGGTGAGGAGGAGAGCACAGCCACCGACCCTGAAGAGGCAGTTGGTGACCATCATGGAGCGCTCGGTCCCTGGATACAAGTTCTCTGAAATAACCTCCGAACTGAACACCACAGCGAATGAATTGTCATGTACCCTCAGCAGATCCTTTGCCAGATCAACGGCTATCAAACCGGCACTGCAACCCATACCCGCCAGATTATACACCTTTATATTCTCTCTCATCTTATAATGGTTTATTATACTCGCCGTCAATGAGGGGGACGGAGAAAAACATGAAATATTCACCACCAGCATGTCGATTTCAGACGGGGAAATGCCTGTTTTTTCAAAGAGCGCGTCCAATGTCTGTGTGGAATTTTCGTCGAATTCTAATCTTCCCTCTGCGAAAATATTTTAACTTAGTCAGTAGACAGAAGAAGGATTAGTTAATTCTTGGACAATGGGCGTGAGCACAAAGTTTGTAACGCCAAGTTTCTTACTTTCTGTCAGAACATTTATAAAACTCACTATGCTTTGCAAAATTTACTGTTCTTGTGGGAAACGTTTACGTTGAAAGAAGAGGAGGCAGACATTTTACATGATAGAACGAAGAAACCAAACAAAGAGGAGGTAGACATTTACATGGTAGAACCGACGTTTGTACTTTGACCAGAGAGTCGCACAAAGTTAAACGCCTTATTTGAATGGAGAATGAAAAAGAAAGAATATATATTTGATACATAGGGAAAACATCACTTCTCTTCAAAATAAAATAGTCTTAGGAAGTTCTATGATAAAGAGATTATAATAAAGTACAAAATTTGTTAAGGTTTTACAAATAGGATAGAGAGTTATTAGTTGATTATGGAGAATATTTCATAGTCAAGGATGATTGAATTGGAGTAGTGGGTGGATAATATTTTTTTTAAATTTCATGTTTCAATTTTTTGAGTATCATTTAAATATGAGTGTAAGTGGATCAAGATAGTAGTTAGGATGCGTGGCTTCTCTAGAAGATCTAGTATTTCATTCTTAATGCAACTAATGTTAAGTGAACAAAGTAGTGTTAGAATGATTCACCTCTCCAAAAGTTCAAGTGCAATGACTATCTTGGTGCTTCATTGTTGTTGGCATTATCTGGATGTGGTAAATGGACAAAAGTAGAACTAAGGTGGTTGAGCTCCATTTTATTTTTAGTGCTTCATCCCTAATCATATGAGAACCAAGTGGATTGGAATTGTTCTAAGATGGTTGAATTCTTTAAAAGTCTAAGGTGCTTTGCCCTTAAGTTTGTAGTAGCATTGGAATGGTTGACCTCCCCAAATGTCTTAATGCTTTACCCCTCTAAGAATCACCTAAATTGTATGATTAGAGCTAAGTAAATTAAATTATTATTGGGTTGGTCTAACTCTATAGAAGTCTTTGTGCTTCACCTTTGTGAGCATCACCTAGAATGAACAAGTGTTAAGTGGACTTGAATAATATTAAAATGGTTGGCTTCCTTGAAAATCTTGATGCTTCAACCTTGTGATCATCTTCTAAATATAATAAATGTCAAGTGGATCAAAGAAATAGTAGGATGGTTAACCTCCCTACAAGTCACAGTGCTTCATATTTGTGAATGTTAGATAGATGCAATGATTGCCGAGTCATTTGAAATCATTTCAGATGGATTCTTGAGAAATCTTGATGCTTAACATATGTGAGCATAGTTTCAATGCAAGAAGTACAAAACATGTCACTCATGTTCATGATAGATGGATTCTTACTAATTACTATTGATGAAATATATCTAATATGAAGAGTAACTTTTGATGCTACACCTCAATCAATATTCTTAAATGTAACATGTACTAAATATACCATGAGTTTTATAAATCATTACTGATAAAACATCATCAATCTCAAAAAAATTTAAGAACACTTCACCTATAAAAACATCACCTAAATATGACAAGTCAAATAAACTATTGAAATCTTACAAGAAATATCATTCATCCCAAAAAAAATCCCAATATTTGATGTCTAAAATATCACATAAATAAAACCCAACAAAATATTTGTGTTCAAAAAAAATCTTTTGTGAACTACTCAATATAAAGAGATGACATGGTCAACATAGGCAATGGCTATGGAGCTAACAAAATGAACTATTGAAATGATATGTACTCTACCCATACCTATCATCATTGTTGCAACTGCTAACTATTTGTATGTGTTTGGGGGAAGACAAATTTTACTCTTCACCTCCCTCAAACTTTCACACTTTTCCCAAGAACAAATTTTATCTCTCAGCTACAAAAATGTTGTATGAGCTCAATCTAAAACCCTAACATAATATTATATAAAATCCTATAATCTTATATTATATTATTTTGTAGTATATTATATAATATTATATATCATATTATATTTTATATATTATATGTTATTGTGATATATGATAGAATAATATAGATGTATATTATATTATTATACAATTCATAATATAGTATAATATAAAAATTATTATATATTATGAATATATTATAATATCATGAAATTATAATATATCATAATATCATAGTACATTATAATAGCATTTAATATATTATATTATATTTATATTATATAATAAGTATTTGCATTATTATAATATATATCATAATAAATAATAATATATATAATAATGTTTATATAAATATAATATATTATATTATACTATAAATTTTATAATAATATAAAATATATTTATATTATTATATCATTTATAATAGATAAGATATAATATCATATATTATAATATAATATAATATAATATAATAGAATATGTTAGGGATTTAGATTGAGTTGGATACAACATTTTTGCAGCTTTTTTAAAATAAATGGAAGTTAAAAAATTTTGTCCCCCAAACACGTATACAAACAGTTAGCATTGTTGCAGTACATGTCATTTCAACAATTCATTTCGGTGACTCCATAGTCACGATTGACTAGATGAAAGTTACACACCCAAGATAAAACCAACTACAATATACAAATTCTTTGAATGCTTTCCTTTAAACTTTTTATGGAGCACTTAATATTCAATTGCAAAATACTTTTTATTCACAAAGTACACAAACTAACAAATCATGTGATGCTACATCAGCGCACCAATAAAACATGACTTAGTGCACTACTATCTATCTCACCTTTTTTTGGGCCTTTTTTGGATATCTCAACAAAAAAATGCTGATGTGGCATCATATTTGATGACGTGGTCTTAAAACGAAATATAGAAACATGCGAGTTGCCAAATAAACTGCTGTACGAAATTGAGAATGATTTGAAATGTCCACATAAGATTTTGAGAAACACGAAATTAGAATATTCCACTATGAATCCCTCTCCCTAATCCACATTTTAAAATAAAAAACGAAGATACTATAATATTACAGACAATCCATACATGCTCGCGGCATGCCGGGGATTGAAGCCATGCTAATAAATATCAAAAGTTGTAAATACTAAAATAACTGAAGAAAGAAAGCCCAAAGCAGAGTTAATTTAATTGTCTTTTAAACCAGATATGAAGAACATTTAATTCAAACTCTGCTGCAGAAGTTAATATAACCCGGCGGTTGTAAAACGTCACCATACCTTTCATAGAGAATAAATAATCTTCTTTGAACATGAATCCCGGGCCATATGTTTCTTCTCCCAAACCAGATTTTAGCAGGACTTTTAGCCGAAATTTAACATCCTCCTCCTTGACATTATCATGCCGTCGAACAAAATACTCGCAGATCTCGGTATGCATTTTTCTGTCTTCGGGCGGCTTCAAGCAGCAATATTCTACCAGATAACATTCATTCTGCCTCCAAATATGGCGGGTCACCCCAATTACTATTATCAGTCCTGCTAAACTGCATAGTACCCACTTACTGCCCACTTCATATTGTCCAGACCTCAGATAATCATAAGGATATGCAGACGCTTCTGAAAACAATCCCCATGATAGAATAACACTGAAAATGCACGTGGGAAGATACATTTTGACAAAAAGTTTCATTTTCTGCTATGAAGAATACTTACGGGAAAAAACATATCGACAGATATTTGTATACATTTGGATGGGATGGTAGGTGGGCTAGTTAATGCAGATTAACGATTGTGTAATAGATTATTCACCTACTTGACATTGAAGATATGAATGTTTTGTATTAATGCGCTTCTCTACCAGTGGGATGCCTAGTACCCACGAGTAATTGTTGCTGAGAATTCAAATGGAATTAAGTTCGAGTTTAGATGCCTATTGTCTATCCAGTCAGTAGGATGCATATTTGGTTGTATTTATTAATTAATTAAAAATTAAAAATAATGTGTTTTGAATTTTTAATTAATTAATAAATACAGTCAAACATACATTTTGCTGATTGGGTATCAGTGGATGAGGTTCTTATACTTGAAAATTCTATTTTTAAAATATAATAACTATTTTATGAATTGAAAGAATTCAACTACTTCCATTCTTTATATTATTAATATGAGTTTTCCAAAATGAATGGAGTAGATATTTATTAGCTTTTGATTGTAATCATGTATGTTTTTCATTTGCATGTCTTTTTTTCTTATTCTTGATACCTTTTTAAGAATAGGGTGTTGTATATCTTATATGAAAAATACATATTTATTTGTGGTGCATTTAGCTGGTGTGTTTAGTCATATTAAAGATTTATATGGTTAGATATTTAATGTAGGGCCCGACTATTATCCCTATAAAAACACACAAAATTGCATACATAAGACATATAAAATGAATGTTAACAACATAAGATCATACAAAAAAGTAATATGGAACCCATGATCGTAAAAGTGATAGAGGGATAACAATGTCCTTAATTAGATTTTTGCCATCAATTTTTTTTTTCTCTTACTTAAATGTGGAGTCCAAGTATTATTAATATATTATAATTAAATATATTATATTATTATATTTTTAAATATTTATTATTATTATAAAATTTTATTATTGTTTTATAATTATTATTATAAATTATATTATTATATAGTTATTAAACTATATAATTGTATTATAATATTTTGTTATATTATTATATAAATATTTACATTATTATATTAAAATCATATAATAATTATTATATTTTATTAATTAAAGATTAATTGTTGTGTTATGATTTTTCTACGTTGAATGCATTAACAATACTATAAAAATATAATGAAGACATTATATTATTTATATAAATGGTAATTACATAACAAATGTTACAATAATGTTAAATTAAGTGATTTGTAAGAATTTCAGCTTATTTTCCTCTACCTTTCTTCTTGCAACTTGTTTCCCTTTTTCATTTTTTCATATCTATCATATGTGAATGGTGGCATAATTCTTAGTCTTTTTAAAGACTTTACATGAGAAATTACCACAAATGTCAATCAGTTTTTTTACTTGGTCTTATATCAATGGTGACTTTTTGAAGATTCAATTCTTGTGATGTGTATTGTTAAAGCCCAATCAGTTTTTTTACTCAGTCCTATATCAACGGTGAATTTTTGAGTCAATTCGTGTGATGTGTATTGTTAAAGCCTGAGGTAATCATAATGGAATTTATTTTGTGCTACCCATTTCAATTGCTATAATTGGAGCTATACATGGATGGTGATATCAAAATGTATTCCAAAGAAACTACCAAATTCTACAACTACATATGTTGGTGGTTGTGGAGGTCCAATTCTAGGTCTATATACAATATTTTGAATATATCCAAGAGCTCCGTTTACAAGTTCTAATTATATCCATAAGTTTGATGTTAACATTACTTTCACATTATTACTGAGTAATAACTCTATATCAAGTTAATCGTTTCCACTATGACTTTTCCTATTATGGTTGTGAACATTACCATTTCAAAAAAATATTATTTTTAAATTCTTCATTCTCTACATTGTATCAAGTTTTACATTTGATCTTTTCATAAGTAATAAGAAATAATCAATTATAGGGTTTCCATTCCTTATATTTGTTAGGGTTTGATGAAACCTTACTTGTTCATTGTTTTATCCATCTTGTCTAAAATATGATATAAAGTAACCACTATTTTAAAGTCCTCCTAGAGTAAATTTTCTTTCCTTTTACTTTTTTTTGATGCTTTGTCATTGAATGGAGGTAATTTTCCCAAATATCCAGCTAAAATTATGGATACTCTTGGGTAAAAAACTATATAAATATATTGAAAATTATGTAGTCTATAAATACTCCAAATATTTATGGATACTAATGGATATTCCTGGATACTCAACTTATGCTTCTTTCTTGTATCTCCTTCTCATTTTCTTCTTGGTTTCTAGGAGTTGGATCCAAATATCTCAAAGGTCATTCCCCTTGTCACAATTTGGTCTCACATTTGTGAAAATTCCCATAGGAGGTTGTTTTCAAGAACGACTATTTTAGACATCAACACAAATTATAGGAGTGGTATTTTTAAGATGGGTGAGAGGGATAGGGGATTGGTTGAAATAGATGAGAACATAATTGATAATCTTGAAGGAAAAAGGTCATAACAGACGGTTTGTTTGTGGGCTATGAAAATGTTCAATAAATTCTTTTCTAATAAGACATTAACCGAACAATGCCAAATTTTTGTGTAATTACTTAAGATTTACAAAATGAGACCATTATTAAAAGAATTGAAGATTTGTCTCACAAAAAGATCGGAAAAAAATAGTCTTATTGTAAAAAATATTTTTAATGCTCTAACCTCTATTGGAAAGACTAGTAAGGAAAAAGATAAAAGGGTTGCTCAAAGAGTGATCACAATCGAGCACTAGTAAGCCATCATTTGAAAAATTCTTGTTTAATGAGACAAACGTGTATTGATTTTAACTTGAATCATAAAACATTGAATAGAGCACTCTCATGAATAGGAAGACTCAATAGTGCTCTTCAAAATTATACGTGGGATTTTAGTGGGAGGCTTCCACGTGTTGATAAAAAGCTAACAAATATGTAAAGACACAAATTGAACAATATTGGAATTCTCACTCTAGAGTATCACTGAATGTAAAGGATGTTTTAAAGTTATGAATTGGTAATCAAGATTGTACACTACATCCTAAACATTTTCTGGAATGTAGCAAAATAATTTTATACAAATAATTTTTCCAAGAACATCCACATTTGCAAATCTCACAAAGGGGTTTTGTGTCTTGCAAGCTATTTTATTTTGTTCCTATTAAGGTTTTTAATACATGTTGTTGTAAATACCATGTTGAGTTTTCAATGTATCATGAATTGTTATGCCATATTTGTTCTACTATGCATACTGATGAAATGTTGTAGGAGTGTCATGCAGTGCAACTTCCCAAGTCATCCAGGGAGTTGTTAGATTCATTTTTATGCATTAGAGGTGATGGTTTCTTATTTTATAGAAATTATTGTTTAAATGAAATGTGTTTGCAATGTGGTGGTTTATCGAAGTTTGTAACATTCTTTCATGAGGGAAACGATCATGATTTTGGTAATAAAATTGTTGAGAAAAACAAGTATGAGATAGTCAAATACACATTGAAGAGTGGAGGTGAGGGTTCTAGATGTGAGTTTGTTGCAAGAGAGGTAAGTATTGCTGATTTTATTTCAAATTTTAAGAAAAATATTTTCTATAAGTATGCAAGGCATAGCCACATGTCATGCAGTGGTTGGATCAACAATTCAGGATGTATATGGACTCTTTCCCCATTGGAACTATTGTATTTGTAGTTGATTTTGCTAAAAATTACACATTGCAACCACAAAATGAATTTCAATCACAATATTATAATTCTATTCAAATTTTTATTTTTGTCCACATAACATATAGGAATGCCCCTGATAGTACAAAAGAGGAGAGGAAGATAATCAAGGAGTACCATTTTTACATGAGTGATGATAGATCTCATTCATATGTGTTTGTACAAAATTGTTTTGAAATCTTTTCTGAGTTCTTGTAGGAAAAAGGAATTGCAATGGGTCAACATATGATTTGGTCAGATAACTGCACAGGGAAATTCAAGAATGCTTGTGTAGTGCCCCACCGCATTTCACTTGGTTTTCGTTGGGATTTGGTTCATCTCTTTTGTCTTGGTAATTTCCTATGTTTCCCCGTGAGATTTGGTACTACTTCGTATGTTATGCATTGTTTTATACTGGGTTAATTAGTACTTGGTTAACTATTACATTAAAATAAAGCTACTGAAATTTAAAAGACATCGTAGTAATTAAAATAAATGCCTTATTTTAATGGTGATTTTAATAAAATATATATTATTAAGGTTTTATTTTGTGTAAATAAATTAAATTATGATTTAATGAGAAGTGTAAAAATAAATATATTATTAACGTGGGGTGAAAATAAAATTTAAAAGTTAAAGTTAAATTAATAAATTAAATATTCTAAAGGGGATTTCTTGCAAATAACTAAATAAAGTTATATTATTAATATATAATGATTAGTGGTTGAAATAAATTGTCGGGAAATCAAATAATTTAATTTAAGAAAAGAAGTTGCATGCAACCATAGATTAGGGTGAGATAATAAATAAACTGGTTATCTTGCTAAAATAAAGGGGGCTTTGGCATTCTTTTGGGGAACTAATTCTTGTTTTGGTATTTTCTCTTTCAAGGAATAATATGCTGGCTTTGTAGGTTTTCCATGGGAGTTTTTGGAGGAAAAGTTTAGATTGAATTTGGTAAAGGTGATTTTGGGAAATTGGAGAAGAAATTGGAGCCGTAAGCTAAGATTTGGGAGAGCTCCACATCAAGACTTCAACTCTGACAAGTGTTTGACCAGGTTCCATTGTTGTACCATTTTTATGCATTGTCCTCTAGGGTCCTGTTGCAGGGCGTTACAACTCGCATGTTTTATTGGTTGAGCAGTATGCATATAGAGAGGGTTGTACCACATATTTGGAGTTTCTTCAAAGATGGGCATGGAAAAGGAAAGCATGATGACATAGGTGCATGTGTTAAGAGAGCTTTGGTTAAGGAACGAATGACGATCAAAGGTGGTGCAACATTCAATGATACACATTCTATTATGGATTGGTGTACTTATGCACTATTCCAAGGAGGGACACTTGATTCACAAGTGTGTAGGTTCTTTTGGTTGGTTGAGGAGGGCATAGTGGGAGACATAATGGAATGCCAAAAAATTAGAGATTCTTCAAAGATGCATTCATTTCAAAGCTTAGATGCAAGTGCATGGACCGTATGTACATAAGAGATGGATTTTTTTGTTAGAATTGTATTCAGTGTGATTAGGATTAGTGCAAGTCAAGTGAGTGGGTAGATACATGGATTTCACAATACCTAACCCCGTTATTTATAGCACAATCCTCATTAGAATATGGAATTGAAAGTTGAGTTGACTATGATCATGTTTCAGATCTTGTACAACCAAGACATGTCTATGCAGTTGTAGCACCGCAAAGGAATGAAGAGGGATCAGACTATTGGTTGACACAATGTATATAGGGAAAGAAAAATATTACACAATCATCGACAAATGATTATGGGTTCATGTATCCTATAGGTTTAGTTGTTGTTTCTCAAACTTGGTTTCTTTTCCATTTCATCATTTAGGTTGTTTAAGCAAAATAGATTTGTTATTCTAAGTATATTTAGATGTTGATGACAAAATTATGATCACACAGGTTAAGTTGTTGTTTTTAGAACTTGGTTGTGAACATATATGATTAGAAAGAATGACATACCTGCATTTGAAGACTATGAGAAACACAAAACCATTCTCATGTATTCACACCTTGTTATAGAAACAAATGTTAAGTTATTGAGACATCATGCTAGACCAAAAACAAAAAAACTATGAACAATTAGTAGTGTTGATCATGAAGCATTACTAGAAAATATGAAGTTAAGAGATGACCCTTTAGACATACTTGAGTAGCAAATAATTTGTTGTATGGGACAGGTATGATATCGTTCATCATATTTTGATATTGTTTATTTGCTAAGGTTCATTATTTAGGTTGTTTAGAATAATATATATTTTCTATTCTAAGCATCTTTTCTAGTTTGCATTACCAATTCATCATCATTCAAGTTGTTTAGAATAATATAGATGTGTTAGTCTAAGCATCTAATCTATTGTGACCATTTAGATTTCTCATTTGAAGTATATTGTGATCTTGGTATAATTGATCATGGAGATACTACAACAATAGCCAGTTTTGATCCTTTGGTAGAGGTGTAAGACAAATTAGAATAATATAGATTTTCTATTCTAAGCATCTTTTCTATTTTATGTAGTTTAACTCCTACCTTGATGGTTTGTACAGGTGCTTGTCACTCCAAAACATCAACATGCTACTATTGTGGAAGACTTTTCTGACCACGAAGGCAACAAGTGATCTATTTCTTTCCCCTACTGGGAAATGACTATGTATTAGGATCATTTGTTGTATGCCTACGCATGGCATTTTGTAAATCCTATATTTGATAGCAATTATTGAATGATAATATCATGCATATTGAGTATACTTTATGTGTATTCAAGTGTATAATTTATAACTTATGTGTATACTTTGTCACTTATGAGTATTCCAATGTATACTTTATGACCTACGTGTTTTAATGTGTATATTTTTTATTCATGTGTGTAGTTCATGAATTAAGTGTATTTGAGTATTTGAATCAATTTTTTACTTAATCATGAGGAACAAAATGAACCCTAAACCCCTTTGCACTTTTACATCTCATCCATCTGACCCTTTTTCCATCAACTGAAAACTTGACACCACAGACAAATTCCTTAGAGATCTCAAAAACTGAGAGAGCTTATTGTAGAGGGACCCTACATGATCCTATAGACTTAGATATATTGTTTCTAGAGGACACAGTTTCTGAGTAATAGCATGTCAAAGATTGTTGCCTTTTAGCACTTTGGACTCTTAAGGGAAATCGTCGGTCCAATGTAGCTTGGAGTGGTTCAACATGTTTGGGTGCCAAATAAGACCATGCATAGTGTAAATGTACCCATAAGGATGTGTTGGAATAGTTCATTTGGTCATATGAGTTGCAGAATGAAAGTTGCACCACTTTGCAACTTTACACTGCTTGCATTTGACAACTTTTTCCTCAACTAAAAACTCATCACCATAAGAAAACGCCTCTAAGATATCAAAAACTGAGAGAGGTTATTGTAGATAGTCCCAAAAAGACCCCCTAGCCTTAGAAAAAGAGTTTGTAAGCATCACATCTTTTAAAAAATAACTCATCAAAGATTGCTGCCTTTTAGCACTTTGGACTCTTGAGGGAAATCGTCGATCAAATGTAGCTCAAAATGATTCAACATGTTTGGGTGCAAAACAGGGCCATGCCTAGCGTAAACATACCCATATGAATGTGTTGGATCAATCTGTTTGGTGGTACAAGTTGCAAAATGAAAGTTGTACCACTTTGCAACTTTACACTGCTTGCATTTGATAACTTTTTCCTCAACTGAAAACTCATCACCACGAGAAAACACCTCTAAGATAGAAAAAAACGAGAGAGGTTATTGTAGAGGGTCCAAGAAAGATCCCCTATCCTCAGACGAAGGGTATGCAAGCATCATGATTTTTGAGAAATAGCCCTTCAAAGATTGCTACCTTTTAGCACTTTGGACTCTTAAGGGAAATCGCCGGTCCAATGTAGCTTAGAGTGATTCAAAGTGTTTGGGTGCAAAAAAGGAACATGCCTAGTGTAAACATAGCCATCTAACCGTGTTGGAAAAGTCTGTTTGGTTGTATGAGTTGCAAAATGAAAGTTGCACCACTTTACAACTTTACACTGCTTGCATTTGACAACTTTTTCCTCAATTGAAAACTCGTCACCTCAAGAAAAAACCTCTGAGATAACAAAAACCAAGAGAGGTTATTGTAGAGGGTCCTATTATGATCCACTAGCCTTAGACAAAGATTTTAAAAGAATCATGGTTTTTGAGAAATATCTCGTCAAAGATTGCTTCTTTTTAGCACTTTGGACTCTTAAGGGAAATGTTCGATCTAATGTAGCTCGACATGATTCAACATGTTTGGGTGTAAAAGAGGACCATTATTACCATAAAATTACCCATACATACATGTTGGAACAGTCTGTTTGGTGGTACGAGTTGCAAAACAAAAGTTGCACCACTTTGCAACTTTACATTGCTTGCATTTGACAACTTTTTTCTCAACTAAAAACTCATCACCATGAGAAAAATCCTCTGAGATAGAAAAAAATGAGAGGTTATTGTAGAGGGTCCAAGCACGATTCCATTGCCTTAGACGAAGAGTCTGTAAGCATCACGGTTTTTTATAAATAGCCTTTCAAAGATTGCTTCCTTTTAGCACTTTGAACTCTTAAGGGAAATCACTGGTCCAATGTATCTCAGAGTGATTCAACATGTTTGGGTGCAATAGAGGACCATTCCTAGCATAAACGTACTCATCCAGATGTGTTGGAACATTTTTTTTGGTCGTATGAGTTGTAGAAAAAAAGTTGTACCACTTTGCAACTTTACACTGCTTGCATCTTACAACTTTTTCCTCAACTAAAAAACTCATCACCATGGTATTACACCTTTGAGATAGAAAAAACCAAGAGAGGTTATTGAAGAGGATCCAAGCATGGTCCCCTAGCTTTAGACATATTCTATAAGTGTCAGTTTTTGAGAAATAATCCTTCAAAGATTGCTTCTTTTTAGCACTTTAGACTCTTAAGGGAAATCGCTAGTCCAATGTAGCTCAGAGTGATTCGACGTGTTTGGGTGCAAAAGAGGACCATTCCTAACATAAACATACCCATATAGTATGCCTAATTTGCTTGATGCATTATGGTTAGCAACATTCATTGTTGTGCATTACGATATTACAAATTGCATGTCAAAGGTAAAATAACATGCATGTCATGGAGTTGTATTTGGTTTGTTTAATGGTAGTATCACACTCTTTTGGTCTATTTAATGTTTTCATCATGTTTGAGTGATGTCTTCATTGCTGATCGTGATTATTGTATAGATTTCACATGAACAATCTAACGAACATGTATCTTGTTTAGTTGTAAGGACTTTGTTTGAAGGTTGCATCAAACCCCTATGGTTGAAAGATATTGATTCTTACTCAAGATGATTTTAAACCTTTTACATGTTATTTATCTTGAATGAACATTGAGTGACATTGATTTTTATCAATATTATTATATTACTTTCGAATGAACACTATAACATGACATGCATTTCATTAAGTTGTATCCATTTTTCATTAATTTTAACTTCTTTTGAAATAAAAATCAATTGTCCACTTCATTACACAATTTCAAAAAACAAAATAATGTCAAATTTAAATTCATTCAATAGAGCTTGAAATCATGGGTATTCTCAAATTGAGTGTTTGATAAAAATGTATTGGTAGACATGTATGAAAAATGTGGTACAATAGAAAAGGCAATAAATTGTTTGAAAAAACTCCTCAAAGAAATACGGTCTCATGGAATGTAATGTATGTGAACCTTAATATGAATGGACTCTAACATAGATGGATTACCAATTGTAATTCATAAGTTTTATTAAAATGCAATTTTGTTAATCTACAACATACATTATCAATCATAACTTTAAACCATTCTAAGATAATTATACATTGCATTTTGAAAATTCAAAGTAGAAATACATGCACACTAGGAACAAATTAGATCAAATATCAATTCTTATATATCAAACTGTAGAATAATTGTGTTTGTAAATATACAAATTTGGCATATTCCTACTCAAAACAAGTTTTAAAAAATGTGGCATATATGCCATCTCAAGATCTATCAAATCCTAAGTACATATCAATCTATATAATATCCTAATCATGTGCTAGACCATCAAAATCAAGCCTCCTCGAAGAAGTTAGTTGCTTTGAAGTTTCCTGCATAATAACATTTCAAACCACAAATTAGATTAATTATGTAAATGGTTGACAAGATAGACTAGTAAATATAAAATTATATACCATCATTTATAAATTATGAATTTAACATCAAAAATAGTATAGATGTAATATATTATATCAATAATGCAATTCTTGTTTACCTCAAGTCTTTCTCTCTTTTCTACAAGATGGTCTACATATGATTGTCCCTTAGGATGATCGAGAGTTCTCATATAAAGTAATGGTCTCACACTTGTCATAGTGTTGAGTCAAGTAGAGGACTATAGTATATAAAATAAAAATGATACAAATTAACATATAATTTCTGACAAATAATCATATCTACTGCTATCTAAACTTAAATATCTTCAATATAAAATAAACACATACTTGTTGTGATCCTACGACACTAGGTGGGATCATAGTGGATGAATTAGCTAAGATGGTTTCGTATATAGAAAATGACAAGAATGTAACAATTTAAATGCACATGCACATACATTTATAATGTCGAGAATAAAAAAAATATACTTGTTGTGCAACTTCATCCAATGGGTCAAACTCAGTCAACAAGGTAGTATAAGAACCAGGTTGCTACATAAAAATACAATATTACATTAGACTAGCAATATATGTAGTACATGTATTTAAACATAATAGATTTCAAAAATTAACATCTAAAATAACAATTTAAATAATATTGTATATTTATTCTCTAGGGAAAATGAAATGGTAGTATGTGCAACCTCTTACACTTGTGACATCTTCTCCTCTATCACTAAATGTTAAAGATTCCAACACATAAACATATATTAGTACAAATATCTCTCACAAAATATGAAAGAATTTACATAAAACAGACTATGAAATTACTTTAAGTCTTATCGATCCTCCAATATTGTCTTTGGCAGTCGTTGTCTCTCCTACAAATGGTCCACTCCATGCTATATCAACTCCTACATCTGACATATCATGAACCTCATAGCCGGATGTGTCTATGGAAGCCTTAGTGGACTGTCGGAGAGGACCCAGACATAAATTGTTGCACGTCATGTAACGATGAGGGACACAAATATGTCTTGAAGAGGAAGGTGTACTAGTGGGAGTTGATGATGGTGTACCAGTGGGATCTAATGTAGTAGGTGCACCACCATCATGCTGGGATGTATCAGGTACAACACCATCGTGATGGGGTGCACCATCAAATGGCTATGCAACATGATGGTTCCTGGAACATTGCTTGGATTGTAATGTGTATATCCTACTCCTTGGTTGTAGATATCATGGTTAATATGTAGCATGTTGATTTGAGAAATGAGGTTATGTGTGGTTCATGTTTCATTCAATTCTATCACAAGAATGTTTTTGTGGTGACCTAATTCAAATTGTGTTCGGTCGACTTAGGAGTTTATGGAAGCATGAAATGGAATTGTGTTTGGCCGACTTGGGAAGATTATGAAGGCATGAAATGGTATAAGTAAAAGCTGATTTTGTTTGATGAAAGAAAGTGTGGTGAATGCAAATATAAAATCCAAACATTGTGAGAAAGTATACCAGGGACAAGAGACAATGATTTTCTTCCGGTGTGACTTTTGGTGACCATTCTTTCAGTAGTGGATTCCCTTTCATCATTCTTCTGGAAATGAGCCATCTTTTGTAGGTAGTGAGCCTTTCTCTTTTGGCAGTGAGACTTTTTATCTTTGGCTATAATAGCCAAGAAGTGAGCCCATCAATAGTGAGCATTTTGGCAATGAGCCTTTATAAAAATCACCTTAATCGATGTCACCTCAATCAGTGTTTTATAGTTGAGAATTAGCATTCTCCATGGTTTTTCCCTTCTTGGGTTTCCACGTAAATTCTGGTGTTCTTTGTGTATGGTGTTGTTATGTGCTTTCATGTTCATATTTATTAGATCATTATCTAATTGATTTAAGTTTGCTCCGGATTAATTAAGATCAAGAATTTTTTTTATAATAATTGATTCACCCCCCCCTCTTAGTTATTTAGAATGTTCAACAATTGGTATGAAAGCTTTGGTTCCTCGAAGAAGAGCTTAATCACTTGGGGTAGTTCTGATGGCGCACAAACTGACAATTTTGGTGTTTGATGGATCTGACTATAGATTTTGGAAAGTGCAAATGAGAGGTTATCGGATTTCTCTAAGGTAGAAAACTTGGAAATATGTTGAGGAAAAATATGTTGAATCGACAAATGTTCCTAGTACAGATGGGATTTCAACCTATGAAGAAAATGAGAAGGCAAGGTATGCAATATTTAGTGCTTTTTCTAAGACCGAGTTAACAAAATTTATTTCATTGGAAATTGCTTATAATTTTTGGGAAAAGTTAAAATAAATCTATGAAGGAAATGATAGAGTCAAATTATCAAAGAAGTTGGAAGCTAAACATAGATATGAAAAATTGAGGATGGGAGAAGGTGAGGATATAGGAAGCTATTTTCAAAGAGTTGACAATGCAGTAAATGAAGTAAAAAATCAAGGAGACACTCTGATAGATGAAGATGAGAAAATTAACTAGACAACAAATATTTGGCACCTTGACCATGTTTGAGATGAGAAAATTTGGAAAAGAAAAGGAGAAATCTAAAACAACCTTCAAAGCCACAAAAATACAAGAAGATTTGGATAGTGAAAGTTCAGATGAGTTGGAAGCAAACTTCACAAGAAGACTAAAGAAAGGTACTGGAAATTAAAAAGGTATGATACCTCTTAAATGCTTTAGATGTGGAAAGATTGGTCATTTAGAAAATAAGTGTCCAAAGAAAAGAACAAGGAAAAATTTTAAAATATCAATAAGAAGGCCTATTATGTTAATGAGAATGCCAACATTTCAGATGATGAATCAGATGATGAGGATTTTTTATTTTCGGTAGAAAAGGATGAACCTAGATTTGATATCTCTAACATTTTTTTGGAATCTAATGATAACACTGAAGCTGTATTATTTTTCAAAATAAATAGAGATGAATGGTTGATTGATAGTAGATGTTCGAATCACATGACCGATGACAAAAGTAAGTTTGTGAAGCTTGATAAATATGATGGAGGTTCTATTAGATTTGGAGATGATAAAACAACACATATTGTTGTAATTGGTTCTATTACCTTTGATGGAAAACATAACACTAGAAATTTTTACTATGTGAAGGGTTTATATCATAATCTTTTGAGTGTTAGATAGATGTGTGAGAATGGCTATAATGTTATATTTTAGGATGATGGTTGTGAAATCTAGAAGAGTTCTGGAACTGTTATTGCAAAAGGAAAAAAAACAATTGGGAATATGTATCAACTCGAAGGAGCTACAAAGAGATGCTTATTTTCTCAGAGAAATGACAGTTGGATCTGACACAAAAGGATATGTCATATCAACTTCGACAATTTGGTAGGGATAATTTCAACAAGAGTAGTCAGAGACTTGCCAAGACTGACTGAACCAGACAACACTATCTGCAAAGGATGTCAAGAAGGAAAGTAGACCAGAGAAACATTCCAAAGAAAAGAACAATCCTCTACTGGTTTGTTGGACCTTGTACACATTGACCTATGTGGTCCAACCAAAACAAGAAGCTTGCAAGGTGAGAAATATTTCATGCTTTTAGTAGATGATTATTTTAGATTAACCTGGGTTGTATTTTTAAAAGAAAAATCAAAGGCTTTAGAAAAGTTCAATATTTTCAAGGCAAGAGTTGAGAATGAAGTTGATAGGAGAATCAAGTGTTTAAGATCTGATAGAGGATGAGAGTTTACTTTTGATCGATGAGTGTTAGGGGGAGACCTCTTCTTTATCTTTAGATTGGATGTGTGTGTGTTGTGATGTGTTCCCCCATGATCATGTTATGTGTTCCTAGATGACCCTTGCCACCCTTGTTGGTGCTTGGACATAGGAGTGATTTTTTGTCATAAACCTTCTTCTATTTGTATCATCATTCTTCCATGTTTGTTTTTGACTTTCAGCAAATTGGGGACAATGCAAAGAATTGGGGGAATTTTGGATCCCCTTCCATGTTGGCCCAATTATTTTTTGTCTTCTTGTGCATTCTTGACATGGTCTGATATAGTAGGGGGTTGATGACAGATCATTTATATACTAATATTATACTTATACTTATATATATATCTATATATATATATATATTTATGAGAAACTCTAACCCCAAAATATCAGATCACCCATATGTCTCTTATTTGTTATCTTGATTTTTCTCTTTCACTCTTTTCTTACCCTTCTCTCTTCTTTGGTTGATTTGTCCCTCTCATGCATGACAACACCTTTTCTATAGCATTTCAATTTTTAGAAAATGCATTTGTTGGCAACAAATATTTTCATGGGAATCTTCACAAACCTTTTTGAAAAATATCATTCTCGACTTTGACCCTAATGGAACGTGTTTCATTCATCATGGGTTCGTAAAGAAAGAACTTGAGAACT
The DNA here is from genome assembly GCA_007115665.2 of Sequoiadendron giganteum. Lineage (NCBI taxonomy): Eukaryota > Viridiplantae > Streptophyta > Pinopsida > Cupressales > Cupressaceae > Sequoiadendron > Sequoiadendron giganteum. Next base: position 289,635,424 of record CM021106.1, read on the forward strand.
TTCCTCCAAGGTGGAAGTGGCCTTTACCTTGCCCTCACGAGGGGGCATTTTCTTCCTTTCAAATTCCTTGATGAAGTGAACATCTTTCAAAAGGATTCCTTGATGATAAATCAATTTGAGAAGGAACATCTTTCCTACACTTTCAAACAACACATCCCTTGAGTGGACCCCCTTTTCACATCGGGTTCCCTAGGGACCCCTTTGAAAGCTTCATAATTTTTTAACAGACTGCGTGACTATCCGCTTGACTTCCTAGGTGGCTAATTTGTTCTTGACATTCTTTATTTGTGGGTTAAAATGTCACTTTTTCAGGTGCACCTATAAAGCCGCTTTCCAATTCGACTTTGTGGAGTCTCCTTCCTTTGGGTTTCCTCCATGTGAGATATCTCGATGGACACCTCCTTGCAGGTCTATGAATCTATAAGGCGCTCTTTCATTTGGGTTTCCTCTATGTGAGAGATCTTGGTGGACACCTCCTTGCAGGTCTACAAGCCTGTAAGGCACTTTCATCTGGGTTTCCTTCATGTGAGAGATCTTGGGGGATACCTTCTTGCAGGTCTAGGAGCCTATAAGGTGCATACTTCATGGGGCTTCCTTCATGTGAGATATCTCGAGGGTTGCCTCCTTGTAGGTTTGTGGGCCTATGAGACGCTTATTTCTTTGGGTTTCCTTCATGTCAAAGATCTCAAGGGATACCTTCTTGCAGGTATGCGAGCCTATAAGACACTTTCATCCTATGGGATTTTTCCATCATTGGTTCGAGGGCCTTTGTTGTACCTTGTGCCACTTCATAGTTTTGCGGGGCTATGGAGTCCTTTGTTCTATCCTACACTTTTGATCTCTCTAGATCGCAGTATACTTCATCTCAGGTATACATTTCCAACCCTACTCACTTTTTGATATAATTTATCGAAGCACTCATCAGTACTCGTGCTCGCTAAATTGGGTAAAAAATGTATAGGAGAAAATTTTCACCCCTCATGCAAATTTCCCTTTTACACATCCTCACCTTAGAAAACCAAGTCCGAAGGTGAAATTCCACATCAACAAGTTTCCTTCTTTCCACTTGGAATTTTTACTTTATGTTGGTAGAATAATATTTGTTAAGAACATTCGTGCAGTGTTTAGATGTCCACGTGGTGTGCAAACATCCATGCAACACACTTACATCCCTAACAATTTCTTGTGTTTGAAGTTGGTAGAGGCATTACACTTTCAATTGGACTGATTTGTAACATCCCTCTTCGACCAACTGACCCTGAAAACGGTATATTCTTCCCTCTTTTCCTTCAAATTCATCCCTTCATCATTCAACTCAACTCTTTTGGCAATCTCTAAGTATTTAGTCCATCCTTTTTCCACATTCTTAAGCATTTCCAACACTTCAACACTCCATTGCAACAACAACACTCTATCAACTTTGCAAAGTAAGTGTGAAGCAAGCCATTGTAGTGTGGGCTTGAGGTCTTGTGAGACCTCTCTTCATCACAATTGAGGTTGTGGTGACTGTTCAAGCCTTCTTTCTCCCCCATTGGCTAGTGAGCTCTTGGTAGAGGTGGTAATGTTTCACTCCTATACTTTGTGATTGGGTAGAGTAGATCTTTACTATTTTGTAGTGTTATTTTCATTCCTTCTTTCTTTACTTATTTATGACATATTAATCTCTCATTGCTATAAGGTTGTCTATGAAGGTGGAAACACCAAAATGGGGGTCTAATTGAGGCAGACCCCTATACAACCCCAACAATTGTCCCCTCTTTCTTGTGTGCAGGCGGACGTGATTTCAGAGATAGCTGACAAACTAGCACCTCAGTGAGATTATATTTTTTACTTTAGCTCTCATATAATTACTTTGTCACCTTCACTTGTACTTTTTTTATTTCATTGTTCTATTTTATTCATTTAAGAGTAATTAGCTAGGTCATTAGCTCTTTTTCTAGCGGTTCATATTTCCTTCTCTTTCCTCTAGTTGTACATACACCAATGCACCTGAGAGATGCTAGCACACCACACTATCATCCCAAAATCGTACTTTCATTCTCAAATAGATAGCTATCTCAAGTGCAATATTGAACCTGAAAAACTAGCTCGCCTAGCCTTGACTTAGATTTTGGGGGTGTAGAGTGGTAGAAGGACCTTATAGTCCTCATCATTATCTTCCCTTATTTCATAGCATCCCTTTAGAGTGAGGTAAGTTAGGGTAGCCTACCACTCTCGACTCACTATGACCTGGGGACTTGATGTGGTTGTGTTGAGAAGTTGTTGAGATGGTTTAGCATTGTTATCACTGATGTCAAAACCTTGATCTAGAAGGTTGTTCTCCAAATCCATCCTATTGTATGCTATGATGTTGTGTAGTGTGGATGATTATCCTTGATCTGGATGTGGTATTACTTCTTTCTATTTGGGGACATCTATGGAGGACTGTTAATACAAAATAATGAAGACTAGAATAAATAGTTGTTTTCAGTTTGACAGTGAGCCCACTGGTAGTGAGCCACCTGATAGTGAGACACCCTATAGTGAGAAAATTGGTAGTGATCCCTTGTAAAAATCACCTTAATCGGTGTCACCTTAACCGATGTCACCTTAACCGGTGTTTTATAATTTATAATTAGCATTCTATGTGGTTTTTTCCATCTTGGGTTTCCACGTAATTTCTGGTGTTCATTGTGCATGGTGTTGTTTGGTGCTTGCATGTTCATATTTGTTTTAATTAATATATGAATGGTTTATGATTTTTGCAGATTAAGTAAAGAAATAAAAGTGTTTTGGGATAACTTATTCACCCCCATCTCAGTTATCCGAATTGTTCAACAATTGTTATCAGAGCTTGGTCCCTTGCAAATAAAGCTTAACCGCTTGAGGGAGATCTTGGTAGTTTGAACAGATGGTAGGAGATTATTACTTTGAGGAATAACTAAAGTCAATATTAAGTGATATGGAAAGTACAAAATATGAGAATGGGGAATTGAAAGAAAACATCAAGGAGGAAAACGCTTGTATCTCAAATCTAAGGGAGCAAATCTAGAAATTCAAAGAAAGAAATAGAGAGATTAACGAGGAATCAAAGGAGTCAAAGGAAAATTTTGTGAATCTAAAGATTCTATTAGATGAATGCAAAATAATAGAAGAAATTCTCAAAGATACCATCAAACAGAAAATAGAAGAATGGAAGAAGACAGAAGAAAGTATCAAAGATACCATCTATTGATGGTTTATTTATTCACTTCTCAACACAGGTAATGTGCAGGTGCATTACCTCTCTTGAAAGACAATCTTCCACAATCAAATTGCAAAACACTATCCTAAGGTCTCTTAGATGTTAGGTCTTGACAGTGCTTGGAATATCTCAGTTGATTTATGTGATTTTCTAGAATCACAAGATGGACTTACATATGAGTTACAAAGTGGGGGAGTTGGATCTGCAAATGGAGTTCTTAAGATGGGAGAGTTGCTGAGTGTTTGCTGCAGGTTCAAACAATAGTCTAGAACTCCATTTCAACATCAGATTTAGTTTTATAATGTGCAATGAACCTTGCCTAAGGTTACTTATTAAAAAAATGAAAAAAGGTAGGGAAGAGAGAAGGTTCCTAGATCTGAAACTACGAATGAACAATGATCATGGAGGCTGTTACAATAGACAAATTCCCTAAACTGGGTTTTTCTTGGCCAAGAGGATCCTACAGTTACACAAAACCAGTGCAATCTTCTAATGATTGCAGATTTTTAGTTTGCATACACACATCATGAACATGCAAGTAAACTAAGTTGCATCAATCAAATAAAGAAGCCCAGGCTAACTTTGCACAACGACTTGTCAACAACAAGTGCCAAAAGTATGGGATGTAAATTCATCAAATACTGAAACAACAATCACCATTACCACTTATATTTAAGAAAATAACAACTAAAACTAACTTGGAAGGTAGAAACATGCACACATAATGAGAAAACTCAAAAGTAACACCCATAGATCATGCAATGTTGCTTTTTATTTCTGCAGAATGTTTTTACAACTCTCCAACCCTTTACAAATGAGGGGGATACCCCTATTTATAGTTTTCCAAAGCCCAAATGAATGGCTATGATTGAGTTACATTGTGTGGCTCAAATTAAATTATATTAGGGCTTCACCTACCCCACAATATTTAACAATTTAAAATACATCTATTGTCCTTTTCCTATTTTGTCTTGTAGTGGCCAATCACTGTAGCATTTTTGTCTTCTAGCTGATTTCCTTTTTACTATAGCTAAAACTACCTGAAAGTTTCCTCCTCCCGATGGACTTGCAACATTCTTTATTGGATCAATTGGGTCAGTTGATGATTGGAATCAATGGATTGGTTGCCCCTGATTTAGGCAGACAAACCCCAATGATCACCATCATCTTGTGAAAAGTAGGACAACCCCCCTTGCATTTGGTCATTGACTTCCTTGGCATAGGCCTTCTTCTGATTCCGGCTCTATTGATGTGCACCACGCGGAGAGGTGGGAATAAAATGAATGTCACATGATTTTCCTTGTTCAACTTTCTCAATGGGTCTCCCGATGGACCCATGGTAGGCTTCTTGAAACTGGAATCAAGAGGTCATAATGCTATTTTTAGGAATGTGGTTTTGAAAAGGGTGAGCAGGGCATGGCAACCCGAAGGGTATTTCTCGACTGCAAATTTGGAATTTGAAAGGTCCAAGGAGAATAAAATCCAATTTTAGCATCTAGGTCGAAGTCCGTTTTCAAATTAGAGGAGCGCTTGGACGTTCCAGAAACAAGAAGTTGGAATGTCGTTCTGGAAATGTTGTTTTGAAAATGACGAACATAGCATGGAACTCCGGATGGTATGTCCTGGATGAAAATTTGGAATTTGAAAGGTCTAGGAATGATAAGATCCAATTTTAGCATCTGGGTCGAAGTCCATTTTCAAATCGGAGGAGTGCTTGGACGTTTTGGAAACAAGAGGCCAAAATGTCGTTCTTGAAAATTTTGCAACTTCCTGAAACTTAATGAATTCTTGGTAGTTCACTTGGGCACTAGAAAAAATCCCAAATCCATAAGAAACCTATCCCCAAAGTCAAAAATGAAGGAGAAAGAAGAACCGAGCGAGTAGGGAGGCGAAGCCTGAAAAACCCAAGACTTAGCCATTTTTAAAATTTAGGGGCAAAATATGGTCAGCCAAAAATGAGACTTTGATGGGCGCGTTGACCAACTAGGACACCAAAATGAGGGGCACACAAAATGATGCAGGAGAAAAGAAGCCTATTGAGAGAAAAAAAAGAGGGTCCCTGCCTATAGTGGGGTGTGTGTGCAAAATATGCATAACACCATCAAACATAAAACAAAAGAATGGAAGAAGATAAAAGAAAATATCAAAGATACCATCAAATAGAAAGATGAAGAAATTGAGAAGTTAGATCAACAGTTAAGGAGGATGAAATTAGAAGCTAGAGTGTGTGAAAGTATCATGATTCTGGATCAAATTTTGTCCCTACAAAAATGTCACAAGGATAAGGAAGGACTTGCCTTCTCAGGTGAAAGCTCAAATTAGAGCACTAAGGGTAAATACAATGCAGTGGAAGCTGAAGCAAGATCTGGTGTAACAAAAAAATTTCAAAACTCTAGAATATCTACAAAAAGACCTGTGGTGAGGCAACCAAATGCTCAAAGGTACTTATCTTTCAATGGTCATTGTTTTCTATGCAAGAAGTTTGAAAACAAGGTTGTAGAATGTAGAAGCATGAAGGAACCAAATATTCAATGCTTTAATTGTCACAAGTTTGGTCACAAAGCAAGTCATTGTAGAAGTGAATTATCTAAGCTGGCTAAAAGGAATAAAATAAAAAATCTCTTTCATGGTTATTGCTATTTGTGCTATGGTTATGTCCACAAAGCTAATCAGTGCAAACCTAGGGTTCACTCAATTGGGTTAGAACAAAGATGTTACAAGTGCAATGAATCTGAGCATTATGCTAAAACATGCAGATATGTTACTCTGGAAAGGATTGAAGACAAAAAGAAGGTTGCAGAATCAGATGAATCTAAAAGGAATTCCATCAACATTTGGAAGAAAAAGGAAATAAGTGTGTAGATCCCTTCTTTGGTATTGGATCCTAGTACTAGCTCTTCTAGAAATTGAGCCAATCACCTTGTCTTAGGGGCAGTTTTGCAATGCATATCTTGTCAATTCCCCCTCTCTGAAGAAAGATTGATGTGTTTTCAACATGATTAAGCTAGATCTAGGTGATGTTACAATATGGAGGTTAATCCAGATGATTGAAAAGTGAAGTGCAATTGCTAGTGTCATCAATGCAAATTTTGGTTACAAAGTCATCATGTGCAATTAAGGATTAAATATGAAGATTCAAATCATTTCTCACTATTGCAAAGAAGAAGAATTTTTATTGATCGATAAAGGATTGAAGTTGAGCATGATGATGGAATCCATGTTGATTGGTAGTGAATCTAGTAGCAATATTCCACTGAAGCTGAAGGGAGTTGAGTTGGATGAGTTTGATCATCGAAAGATGAAAGAAATGGAACTAGAGTTGAAGACGAATGAGTTGTAGAAAGTAAGTACTTTGGGTATGGATTTATGGGGAGAATTTCCTTGGTTTGGCAAAAAAGAGTCTATCTTGTTCCTATTGAGTCGATTCAAGGATGGAAGCATTGTGTTGGACAAACCCTATCTGATTATGAAGGAAGCAATAGAAGCTATTACTGGTTTGTGCAGTATTGGTGACCTCCTTGGGAAGAAAATAGTGAAATACAAAGATGTGGAGGAACTTACTGGTATCGAAAAAGACCCCTGAGCTCTACTGATAAATACCATTGTCAATTCTGCAGTAAGGTATGTTTCTTATGACATCACTTATAAAATCTATTTTAGAAATTGTGAAGGTTCTACTTCGGCTATTGATATATATCTTGCACATTAAATGGTGAAGGAAAATAGGTAGTTTGACTTGTGTAGCCTCATAATGGAAAACCTAGTTGATAATGTCAAAAAGTCTCTGGTTGAGAGTTATCCTTTCTAGTTTGGGTCTCTACTCATATGTTTAGTATTTTACTTTATGAGTTCGCTACCATCAAAGGTAAATTTTAAGTGGAATTCTGAGATCCCTGTCAAAAAGAAAGTTTATAGATATTTGGAGTATATGGAAGACAAAGAAAGTGAAAGAAAAGTATATTTCTCATCCTTATAGAGATATCTATGCTTCGGTGTGATAGTGTCTAGTGCTATGCCCAATAGTTAGTTTGAGGAGGGTTCCTCCTCCAGTAAGGAGTTAGAGGATTTCATTGGTGGTTCCCCTCTAGAACCTAAAAAGAGGAAAGTTAACACAAAAGATGTCTCAGAAGAAAAGGGAAAGGAAGATGAATCTCTGCTTGGATCTGACTCTTTTGATCTAGATGAAATTTGGTTGATGTTGAATGAAGGTGATATGAAGAAGGTTGGCGAAAAGTGGTGTGCCTACCCTTTGGTGGATAGGCTTAGAATTGATGATGCCTTGGTTGACTATTTTCTCAAAAGGGTATTACCATTTCAGATGTTTCTAACACATTACCAAATGATCTAGTAGAAGTTGTTGAAGAAAGGACATTGCTAGAAGGACCTAAAGGACACAAGTTTGAAGCTATTATTGAGAGATGTGTCAAAGCCAAACAAGAGTTATCCAAACACATTGGTGAGACAAGAGAATGCATCAAGGAAATGCATGATATCTACAAGTATTTTCTTTGGCGGCTTGCTGCAGTTGATAAATTTAGAAGCAGAATTGAAGCTATTGAATTTGAGATGAATGAGATTGGAAATATTTTTTATTTATTCAAAGACAAAGATGGGAAAAAAATAATAAGAGTTGGAGAGTTGCAAGCCAAGTTATTGTCTATTTAGAGACAAAGGGAAGATGTGGTTAGAAATTTCTGGTTGGTAAAAGAAATTATTGAGGTCCAACTGGATCATCTCTCCAAGATACTTTCTGATGAAGGAGATTGTGAATGATATTGCATGTCTCTGGATTTGTCATCCTCATTTATGTTGTTGGCTCTATTGGATAGCATGCATACCAAAATAAATTCTGCAGTGCAAGCTTGGAAGAGGATTCTTCCAATTGTGAAAGAAAGGTGTACAAGAAGATTTTTCATGTGAAAAGTGTTATTTTTACTTGAGTTCCTGAATGTTCGTGTTTTGGCCCTTTTCCTTTGATGGAAAAAAGGGGGAGAAAATGTAGAGAAAAATAAAAAAAAGTAGAGAAAATGAATTTCTTGACTAAGGGGGAGTGCTTGGAGTTTTGGAGTTTTGTGTTTTTTGGAGTTTTTTTTTTTTCCATCAATGCCAAAGGGGGAGGTTCTTGAGAAGTTGTTGAGATGGTTTAACATTATCTTCATTGATGTCAAAACCTTAATTTTTAAGGTTTTTCTCCAGATCCATCCTATCATATACTATGATGTTGTGTAGTGTAGATGATTATCCTTGATTTGGATGTGGTATTACTTTATTTCTGGGGACATTTGTGGAGGATTGCTAATATAGAATAATGAAGACTAGTATTTTGATGTTAGATTTTGTGCTCAAAGCCTACTCTAGGTAACCTTGCTATCCAGAAATTCAGGTTGCATGTTACAAGTTTTGATATGTCAAGTTGTGCTTCTTCAATTGATACTGAAATTTATGATAATCAAGATTTGTTCTTGGTTGTGGCATTCCTATCAATTGATGTTAATCAAGTTTTGGTCTTGGTTTTGGTATTCCCATCGAATATGGAATATATCTTATATAATTCAATGTTATCTATCTTTTGGTAATAATGCTATATCTTATGTATGACACATGTATGGGTCCCAGTGTAATGTGGTAAGAAGATCCCTTAAATGTGACCTATATATTGGGTCTGATGCTAGTGTATCAAGATTTATTGAATAATTCAAGGTTGTTCCTCAAGCCAACATGTTTTTCTAGGTCGACTCATTTTTTTCTCCCAATGCATATATATACATGTATGTGGAACATCTAAAAAAGTAGTATCTGAATGCAAGAAGTGTGGAATGTGAGAACAATGATAAAGGTGCGAAGGGTTGTGCAACAAGAAACAAACAAGGAAGTGAAGGCAAGTGTCAGGAAAAAGTAATTTGTATTGCAGTAATTGTGTGAGGAAGGCATGTAGAAGATTCTTAATTGGATCTAATACAATCACATGTTGTGCTCTTAACCAGAACTGAATTTATGCATATGTAGATATAAATTTATCAATTCACTTTTGTCAGTGAGACTATTTGTAATCAATTTTTTTGTATCGAGAAGTGAGCCCACTGGTAGTGAGCCACCTTGCAGTGAGAAACTTAGCAGTGAGCCCTTGTAAAAATCACCTAAACTAGTGTCACCTTAACTGATGTTTTATAATTGAGAATTATCATTCTTCATGGTTTTTCCCATCTTGGGTTTCCACGTAATTTCTGGTGTTCAATGTGCATGGTGTTGTTTGGTGCTTACATGCTCATATATGTTTTAATTAATATATGAATGGTTTATGATTTCTTCAAATTAAGTAAAGTAAGAAAAGTGTTTTGGGATAATTGATTCACCCCCACTTTCAATTATCAAGACTGTTCAATAGGTTGGTCCTCCTCTCTTACAAAATGATATGGTAATGAAGCTCATTGATGCAAAATTTGATAAATGTGCCCTAAAAATGAAGGATATTGATGATCCGACGATGAAGTATGGATTGCTGATTATAGGATATAAGATATTTTATACAAACAAAGAGAATTCTATGTCAGCTACTACTATACACACTTTTCACTAGATGGTGAAAGAAGGTTTGTATATTGATTTATGCAAACTCTTGAGACAATAGTTAATGGAGAATCTTCAAAATACAAAAGAATCTTGATACCCTTTGCGGTATGGTACCCTAATTGTATGTTTATTGTTTTAATTTATTAGATAAGTTCTTGGTACAAAGAATATTGTGTGGTCATATAACATTCCTATTGCAGTGCAAATTAGAGACCACTCGAGAAGGTTAGGGAATCTAGAAACCCAAAAAATTATGTTTTGGTCAAGACTTTTCAAGAAAAATGGCAAGAAATAGAAAGGATACTAGAAAAAATTGTTGATAAATATAAGAATTACATAACTTTTATGGTCAACAAAAATAACTCTATTATGGAAGTAGTTGAACCTAGAATTGTTTGGATCTCAGAGTAGGGGTATGAAGTTACTGATGCAAAGATTACTAGTCTTGTGGAGATTATGCTAAGAAAACTAAGAGATCCATGAATAGATAGGTTTGGAACTCATGTAGAGAAATCTATTGATTTAAATATCACAAAGAGGAAGAAAGACATTAAGAAGAATGTGGAGAAGATGAAAGAATATTTGGAGGAGATGGTGAACACTCCTAAGGGTTCTATAGAGAAATCAAAAGCTACTATTGTTGCTCCACAAGGTAGTTTGGGTACAATAAATTCAGTTAGGACCTCTACCCCCTCTCCCACTATTCCTAAATCCTCGAAAACAAGGGCTACAAGAAGCTCAAAGAAGAAAGAAATGTCTAGCCCATTTGTGCAACAAACTCCTCCCAAGAGGAGAAGAAAAGAAAAGGCCACCAAAAAAAGATACATTAGCTATGAGGATGAAGAGGATATAGAAGAGGAAGGACCCCAATTGGTCCAAAATAAAAGGATGTCTCAAGCCTCTATGGAAGAGATTAGTGCAAAAAGAGCTAAAGTTGATATTGTTGATACTGAGAGTGAAGAAGAGGTGCAAAAAGAAAATAAAGTTTTTATTGTTAAGAAAAGATAAAAGAAGATAGAAGAATTAAAATCAGTTAAGAAAAGAAAAGGGGAAGAAGAAAGAGAACACCCTTCAGGTAAGGGAACATAGCCCCTTAAAATTTGAAGAACTATTTTATAGTATTATAGAATTTGGTCTCTTGGAAGAGACAACTAAAATGTATTTGTATTTGAATGATGAGGATAAGGAAACCATCAAAGAAGTCATCATTAAGTACATGTAACATTTGACACTAGCTTAGATAAAATTGAGGATCAATTATCTTATGAATTGAAAAAAAATTAACTACAAGATGGCAAGAAGCTATTGAAGAAGACTTGAAGATAAAGGAATTTTCCTTGGATAATATTAGTTCTTCTCTAATACATGAAGAAAAAATCAAAATTTCTAAACTATACAATAGGAAATTCAAAAAGAAGAAGAAGAATTAACACTCTAATGGGAAAAGACAAGAAAGACATTGAAAGGCTGAAGAATGAGACTCTGTGAAAGTATGAAGAACTTGCAAAAGGATTAGGAGTCCCTTTAGATAATGAATATCAAAAGCAGCATGACACATCTATTCCAAAAAATAATGAGCCTAATAATGCACAACATGAGCATGTGCTTGAGCCTGAGAATGTGTAAGGAGACATGGTTATACATAATACCCCTCTAGTTGTGGAGAATGTTGTTGTTGAAGAAAAGAATAATGATATGCAGAGTATCCCAGATAAGGATGGAGCACAAGCAGAACAAAATTTAGCTCCTCTAGATATGGAGAAGGATAATAAGAAGGAAGAAGAAGTCTCAAAGAAGTATAAGGCACAAGAATAAGATTTTCCTCCTCTAGATGATGAGGTCTACAAAAGAAGAGGAGAATGCAGAAGAATACTCCGATAATGAAGAAAAGGAGAAGTGTGAGTAGAAGGAAGGAGAAAATGAAAAAGTTGTTGGAGACTCCTCTGAACCTTTTAGATATTATTTAAAGGATTGATTAGATGTGTAGTTGCAGTTTGAACTGGTGGTGTCTACATAGATCTTGCAGATATCCATGCAACAAGGAAAAGTTGATATGAGAAAGATCTCTCCCCTACACAAGCTACATCTTGGTGATGCATTCCATGCCTTTGCAAAGGAAGGAAATACTGCAAACCCATCAAAAGAGTGCACAAATGATTGAAGAAGCTGTTAAGGTGCTATAAGAAGGTATTCTTGGTACAACTATTGATGATTCATTTTCTAGTGCATAGAAGTTGAATCTATTGTTAGATTTTTTTAAATATTATTCTATTGGTTTGGAAGAGAAATTGGTAAAATAAATGGAAAAGAAGGTCACTGATAAGAGATTGATCGAAGTATCTGATAAGTGCAATGTTACATATGGTAAGTTGCAAGGCAACTTGAGATATGTTAAAAAATGCTTGGATGCAGAAAAAGTTTTGTTTCATTTTTTTTCAAATGGCCTAACTCCACAAGGAGCATAAAGGGCTGAATCGACTCAATAGTGTCACAAATTTATTAGGCCTCTGGTGCATATGATCTAGAAGATGATGTGGATGGCACAACAAGGGAAAAATTTGGGAATTTGTATGGACAGTTCTTCCTACTACAAGAATAGAAAGAAAAGATCATTATGTAGTATAGTTAGCTTAGAGATTTGGTAAGTACAAAGCTTACATCTTTGACTAAAGTGTTAGAAAGTTGTAGACATGGAAAATGTACATTTCCAGTTTGGCACACTTGATTCTGATTACTAAAATCATTTCCTCTGAAATCATACTCTCAGCAATTCATCATATTCTGTCTATTAGATCAATGAATCATTATTCATTTAATTAAGTCTTCCTCTTCTAGTGATTAAATTAATCAATTTAATTTAATCAATCTTACATCTCTGTTTAATTAAATAAATCATTTTATTTTATTAAAATCTCTAAAGTCCTCTTATTAAATTAAATAAATTAAACCTTATTTGATTTAATCTAACATATTCCTCCTTAGTTAAATAAATCAAAGTCTTTTATTTAATTAATCATTTCCTCTCAATTCTAATTTAAATTAATTAATCTATTTGAGTCAAAATTGTCAAATCATCAGATCTCCTATTAAATTAATCAAAACCTTGATTAAGTTAATCTCTCCCACTAAAATCCTTCAGAGAATGAAACTTGCACAATAAATCAATTACTTTGATTTATTTAATTCTCTATTTTCCTCACATGGCATCAAAAGGGAATATTCCCTCATTTTGAATTCAAAAAATCCAAGTGGACTTGGTCCTTCCAACAAGGCATTTAAGGCCTCTTACATGTCCTTTGCATTGAGCCAAGTGACATTAACTTCATTTCCCTTCACTCTTCAACAAGTCATTTCACAAATTAAAATTCAAACTAATTGCATTTATTTGCACTTTGGCCAAAATGTGCACAACCATTAACCAATCCCATTGTGACAAGTGGCATTCAACTATTGGATTGAAAGTTAGTCCCACATTGCTCAAATCTTGTTTTCTCTTCCAAATTGAAATCTATAAATTGGAGACTTCTCTCGTCATTATTCATCCACAATTTGATGCAAAGTTACTCTCTTCACATTGAGAGCTAATTTTTCCCATTTTCACTCCATCTTTCATCACTTTTACAATTTGTAGCAAGGTTATGCTCAAATCTCTTTGGGAGATTTTTCCATTTCACCATCACTCACATTGGAACTTAGGAGTTGGGAAAGGGCCAATTTCAACATTCAATTGGAACCAATTCCCCCATGGGATCATAATTTTATTTTCTTAATTAGGATTTACATGTTGTGGTTATATTGTGTTCTTCATTTCCTAGTTTAAGTTTTAAATAGATGAATTTCATGGGGAATATCTCATGCTTGTATGCATTTTGATCTAAAAATCTAACCTTGTTTGTTGTTCTTGTGCATTTGCAAGTTTAGGGGTTTCACATTTTGGCGCTAGAAGGAGGGCAATCTCGAGTTTTAATCACGTTTTTCTTGAAAATTCTATGTTTTTCTTCTTTTTTGTAGGTCATAGGAAAACTGCACCGCACACAGGTCCATGGCGCTATATCGCACCACTTTTAGAAAAGTGGCTCAATATTGCATCACTCAATTTCCAAACTGTGTCACTCTGCTTTCCCATTTGTTAGATTTTTAAAATCTCTAACTGCATCGCACACACATCTGTGGCTCTATATCACACCACTTTTGGAAAAGTGGCTCAATATTGCACCACTCCACATCCAAACTGTGTCGTCTTGTTTCCCACCTCAATTTTTTTAAAATTTTAAACCCAACCGCTTCACGAACTGTGCTGCTTGACCATATTGCGCCGCACCTAAGGTCTTTTTTCCTACAGAGCGCCGTCCACAGTCAAACACTCGATGGTATATAGCAACACTTTTTTTCTAAACTGCGCCGCTTCTACAAACTGTGCCGCTCCTAAAAACTCTATCGCAAAAAACAATCAGTTTTAAATTTGACATGTGATTTTTGATTTTTGGGATTTTTTAATTCTTAACCTTGTTTGTTGTCTTTGTGCTCTCTGGTTTTCTGTCATTTTGCAGGTTGGAGCAAGAAAAAAAAGTGAAGAAAGAGGTTCATCATGACATCAAGTTCATCATACACAAAGTTTTTTTAAACACTAAAGTGTTGATCGACACTTCTTGAAGGATTTTAAATTCTATTTTTAAGAGAAATTTGTTACTTTCAGGCTTTAGAAATACTAATTTTTCTTTTGGGTTTAAAAAGAACAAGCAAAATTTCTCTTTCAAAGTTTGCAAAAGGCTAAAAAGAACCTTAGGAATTACATACTAGATTTTTTTTAAAGGTTGAAAATTGAACAAGGCAATCTCACATTTCCTTTGGTGCTTAAAAAGAACTCATTATTGCTTTGAGGGATTTAAAACGAACATGTGTCTTTCTTGTTTTGTAATCTTTTTTGCAAACTAATACCATTGAAATGCGTATGTGCTTCTCTCACGCTTCACAGTGATCTTGAGAATTAAAAAAAATTTGGTGATATTAGGTTGCCAAAAGGATTTCCTCCACATTTCATTTGGGCTCTAAAAAATTGAACAAACTTGTCTAGTGTGAGAAATAGGAATTGCGAGTGTTCTCCCTTTGTTTTTCAACAAAGGTCAATCGAACTACGAATGCACTTACTTGCTATTGTATAACTTTAGAGGGCCTGCCTTGGTGGGAAAAATTACTCACCCCAAGGGAACGACTCAAGCGGTAACGGGCTAAAGCCAAGCTCTTCCAAACCGCTATATAAATTTGTGTTCATGGTGAAAGCCATGGGCAATGGGAAGCGGTGCATGATAACTCTCCCCCAGTATCTTTAAGATGCATAAAGCCCTTGTTCTAAGGGTTGGGAGATCTCTCACAAGGATTTTATCATTGCACCCCCTAAACTGGATGCCCTTACTACAAACTTTTGTTTAGAGACCAAAACCTTATCTATTTTGTTGGTGCAAAAGATCATTTCCTTTGAAGCCGCCCCATGTTATACATGCGGTTTTGTTGTAAAGATGAAAAGTATGTCATGGGAGATTCATGGGTAGTGATGCTTGGTTGACCTAAGAAGTGTGTGCCATGGAGGGGAGCCAGTGTGGTCAAGCATCTAGTCATCCACACAAAATATGCACAGTTGGATTCATCCAAGTGGGAACCCAACAAAATATTGTCTCATCATCTTAGGGTTGTACATGTGCTTGGAAGTGAAAAATACATTGCTTGGTCTTCAAAACATTTGAAAAACAAACATTCACAAAGACCTCCAAATTTCAAACCCCTTTGAGGAAACAAATACCTTTGATGAGTTTAAGCACTCTTGCTTTCCCTAGGGATCATGTCCTTAGAGGTTCCTAAGTGCTTCGATTTATCATCATTTTTTTTCACTAAGGATAAACCTAAGAAACTCTTGCCCTAATTTCCTTGACTTCCACATAATGGACCTTGTGGGATGAAAAAGAAAGTGGGACATTAGACATATAGTTTGAAACATAATCAAGCAAGTGTTTTTGGTAAAAAGAAATCCACTAAGCCAAGATAAAAGACAAGTTGAACCTCATATGTCTTGCTTCCAATGATTTCCTGAAAGGTCAAGATCTCGAAACCAAGGTTCAAAAGGACAAGTCTAAAAGCCCACGAAAAACACCTTGAAATTATCCTTGAAGTCAGAGAAAAACTAGTGTACAACTTCTATAAAAAGGCTTCAAAAAATAATCCAACTTTGTATGCATTCTACTATCAACAAAATCCTGAATTTTTTGAAAGGTTTGCTTTCCTCACATAGGAAGTCTAGCATGTTCTTCAACATCAAGGTTTTATGAAGAGAGTTGTTTCTAGGCTCAAAGTCTAAGATTAAAGTCATCATCTCCATCCATCTTTTCATCAATAAAATCTCATCCCATCAACAAAATTTTGAGATCTTTTTGGAAAACCACTCATGCTAAACTTAAAAGGCTAAATCAAACATCACCCTATCTTGGCTTAGCACACCTAGCCAAAATAGTCAAATCTCTTCGACGAATTTACCTCTACGGATAACACAACTTCCAAAGGTCTACTTGTTCACAATCACCTAGGTTGGCTTAATGCACTTAGCCAATCCATTTTCTTATGCAAGTTTTCCCTAGGATAACACAACTTCCTAGGGTCTACAAACTTCACTACAATCTTGTTTGACTTAATACACCTAGTCAAAACATCACCATCAATCTAAGTCCTACAAGTTTAGCATAACCCTTCAAAAGTTCTTCAAAAGTTTCACATCCACATCATCCATTTATTTCGTCATCACTACCACCCTCTTTGATCTTTTTCCTTCCCTAATTCTTCTCTTTTGGGCTTGAAACATTGAGATCAAATGATCCCTATTTTTTATGGTCCAAACAAGATCACAATACAAGAAGAGCATGGAAAAAATCAACGAAATATCAACTTCCGGTGACTTAGGTCTGGTAACCACCAAAGCAAACCTTGCAGAATCCAACAATCCCCCAAGTAGCTCTTCTCTACCATCACAAAATCCTCAAGGAGAAGGCTATGAAGATGACATCATCAATGAAGACATGGGAATGACATAAAGGGAAATAACTGAAATGATTTGAAATCGAGAGAATAATAGAATCATCAATTCCATGCTTAAAATTAATCCTCCTCTTTACTTGCGCATGTTAATGAAAGGAGGAGTCGAGTCCCCCTCCAACCTTGACATAGGCGTTAGTATAGAAAGGCCTCTTATGAGCATACCCCCAATGTCAATTTCTAGCATCATCCAAGAGACTCCCATAATCACATCAACTATCATACCAACCTCACCAATTGCAAGCAAAGGAAGTGCTATGTTTCATGAGTTACAATATCGCCTTATAAAAAAAAAAGAGGTGAGTATCAACACCATATCGGAAAACTCTATTTCAGTAAATCCATCACACCCATACGTCCCACTCAATTTCCATAATTCTACCAATTCATCCTCGTTCCATGCTACACCCACCTATCCCCTAAACATACAAACTTCCCCACCGCAAGGAGAAGGTGTTTTGTCTGGAACCATGAGATTCACTAACCCATTATACTTTCAAGGGAACTTACCACCCTTTCCCCCATTACCGCTCACATCCACATCACCTATGAGGGTGGGTCTTTCCCCCTTACCCATATATAGTTTCGTAAGTCCAGGCAATCTAAACATCAAACCAAATTCTCTCTTTTTTCTTGCAACATCACGACAACAAGTGGAAACCATTCAAGCCACTACGATAAACAAATCAATCAGTCCTCAAATCTCTGGAGGCATACCTTCTCAAGGACCAAGCATCTCGACCACACAACCGATGACCCAAATCCTGACCACCAATACCACTAGCTTGCCCGACATCATTCCCAATCCACCACCAATTCCACCAAGAGCTAACGAGACAAATTCATTCATCACGATGATCCAAGCCATCCAAAAAGCTAACCATTAGAGGGTACTAAAGCAAAACCAGCAAGCTACACAAGTTGTGCAAGCCACACAAGCTGCACAAGTAGCACAAGCTGCCCAACAACCTCAAGCTCAAGCCCAACAACAGACACAAGCACAATACCAAGTGCAACAACAAGAAATCCATCGACAAGCATACCAACAAGCCCTGCAAGACTTTCAGGCACAACAACAAGCCAAACAACAAGCTTTGTTGGCACAACAATAACTAGACCAACAACAAGATTTGTTAGCACAACAACGGATGGACCAACAATAGGCTTTATGGGAACAACAAAAGATGGACCAACAAAAAGCATTGTTGGAACAACAACAACAAGATAAAAAACAAGTGTTGTTGACACAAATGTAGGCATACCAATAGGAATTGAACGCACAACAAAGATTACAAAAAACTCCCACTAGTACTCCTCCCACCAATCAAACATCTCAAATGCCTCAAAACACATTCATTCCAGCTCCTGATCCAAGAAATGATGTTGCAACACAAATCAAATTGCTCTGGCAACAAGTGTTGGACCTACAAGAAGGAAAAACAACAAGAACATCGGGAAACTTGTGCCCTTATCCTTTTGACAAGAGTCTCACCATGGTACCATTCTCGAAGGGATTTGAGATCCCCAAATTTGACAGGTATAATGGAATGGACAACCCTGAAAACCATGTCAGGGAATTTTAGGTGCATTGCATGGAGGTTGCATACGATGACACATATCTAATGCGACTCTTCCCCTGAAGTCTGACTAGTCCAGCCATGGAATGGTTTTCTCGCCTACCCATGGGCATTAAAAAATTCAAGGAGATTGTGGAGGTAGTCCTAAAAAATTATGCTTTCAACATGGGTGCAAATGTTAGTTTGGAAGAACTATCAACACTGAAACAAAGAAAAGGAGAGCTATTCGTATCCTTTTTGCAAAGATGGTGATCCAAGGAAAATCAGAGAAAGTGGACCATGACAGAAGAACAACAAGTTTGCACCATCATATCCAATCTAGATGAAAACTTGGTGTTCTATTTGAAAATGCAATGTATCACATCGTACGATCAACTGATCCCAAAGGCGCTCAACATCGAAAGGGCCCTTACCACATGAGGAGGCGCCTCAAAATTCACTCCACCACAGGATAACCGCCCGTCTAACAATTATAATGATAAACCTCAAACATGGTCGAGGAACAAAAATATCACAAATGACGGCATGGTTGATGCTAAAGTGGTTATAAACTCTCCCAAGATGAATATCCAAACTCATTATCAACCACAAAATCATAATCATAATAATGTGAAGACTAATACAGTAGTAGCACAACAACAACCACTTCCCACCAACCAAACCAATAACTTGGGTAATCAAGGAGGACCAGCTCCCCGAGGCAAATACCCTCCCAAGCAGAAGTTCATGGCCCTTGGGGAATCCATCGAGTCCATAATGAATTAATTGGTCAAAGAGAATCTAATCAAAATCTCTAACTCAAAGCAATATGTGGAAACCATGACCAAACCGCCATGGTATAATGAAAATATCCTTTGTGACTTTCATAAGATCAAAGGGCATACAACCACTAATTGCATGAGACTAAAAAACATCATCCAAGATCTCATCGAGGACAAGATTATCAATTTCGAACAACCAGCTGGAAATCAAGATTCAAAGATATACACAAATCCAATGCATGCCGAACCATAATCAAGGAAACAATCAAGGGAACAACAAAGGCCAACAAAAATATGCTAATGCTAATCTAGTGTATGAAGAGATAGTCGCATGTGTCGATGAAATGGTCATGATCATCAATGTCAAGGGTGCCAACACTAATTGTGGAGTCACCACACATGGTGGCAAGGTCACCATGGCAAGGGCACCGTCTAAGACCCCCACTTTAAATACAAAATCCCTTCCTTATGACTACAATGCCATCGACTAGCTGAAGAGAACCCCTGTACAAATCTCTATCATGGAGCTGTTAAAAATTTCTGCTGCCCATAGGAAAATTCTTGATGAAGCGTTAGCAACATGCACCATCTCTACCACCCTTGACGTAGATCAGTTTTAGGCTATGATTGGAAATATCATCACCCAGAATCTCCTAACATTCTTTGATCAAGACTTCCCACCTCAACCATCTCATAACCGCACACTCCACCTTCAAGTGTTGGTCCATAAAAATAAAGTTAAGAGGGTTTTGATGGATGGAGGTGTTGGCCTTAATATATGCTCTCTCAAACTTATAAAGAACTTGGGATTCACTAAGGATTCCATAAAAAAAAACAAGAGCATCACAATAAGGCCATATGATGATCAAGAAAGAGTGTCTTAGGGAACTACTAAAATCCGCATCCAAGTGGGACCAGCAACCATGGAGACTACTTGTCAGGTCCTTGACCTCGACTTACCATATAACATCCTCCTTGGACATCCATGGATCCATAGAATGAAAGAAGTAGCCTCGACATATCACGAGTGTATCAAATTCTTGCACCAAAATGAGGAGGTCACTATACATGGAGATCCTAAACCATTCTCTTACTGCAAAAATTTGGAAGCCAAGTTTTATAAAATCCCCCAAGTACCAAAAAATGATGAAGGCCTGTCCACTTCATATATCGACCCAGCTAACCTCGCCTCCACTTATGTGACAGAGACACCTGCCATCCCTGACATATTCGACATCAAAAACATGATCCAAGACAATGGATGCGATGACTATAGAATGAAAAGGAATGCATTTGTTGTGGGAGAGTTACCACAATCTCCTAGGTCACATGGGCAACCTTGACCAACCGAAACACCCATCCACACCTTAGGACCAACCCCTCTAGATTCCACTATTGGGGAGACCTAAGTCAAGAAAGTGTTGGTGAGGAGGATATTTCAAGCATAATATACCATGATGCAGAACCTACACCCACATTACCCATGGATGAGGCTAGCAAAGGGCTACAAATAATGCTTGGCATGGGCTACAATAGAAACGAAAGTCTTGGAAGGAATACTGATGGACACCTAGAGCCCATCATTGCAGAAAGAATAATGAAAAACCTTGGCCTTGGATATACTCCTTCGAGTATAACTATATGTGGTAGAGGTACTCTCAATACAACAACCAAGAACTCTCCTCAAGTATCAACAACTACCCTTAGACCACCTGTTTGCCAAGGCATCCCACTAGATAATTTCACCTTTGATGTCATCAATGTTTGCGCCAGTAGTGACGATGATGACACTGTAGCAGGCCTTCCTAGGCTCTTTGAGGATTCCACCCTACTAATGATTAGTGCTTCACTAGCTGAGTCAAACCAACAAATCCACCAAATCACCTTAGTACACCCTCAACTCATCAATCATGACCAACGTGGACCACCAATTCTAGACTCATTCAAAAATGATGAGGCTCTCTCAGAATTCATGGGACTAAGGGTTACAGTTCTGTGTGGGGATCATAAGGGGGGTTTTAACATCACATTGGACACCCAACATATTATGGGAAGACGATTGAGTCCTTGAGTGAAAACCATAGTGTGGCACTCTCTAACCACATAACAATAAAAATAAAAGATGCATCCAATGTTGAAAACCTCTCTGAGGCACCAGAGGATGAAGGATTCAATCTCCCCCTACTGCTCTACATTAGGTTAAATCAGCAGTCCTGGCAGAGCAGTCTAATCCTATCAACTTGGGAATAGAGACAGAACCAAAAATCATATTCTATGCTCAATCACTTCAGATAGAAGAACAAGAATTGTTGGCCAAATTCTTAAGATAAAGAAAGGTAAACTTTACATGGACCTACATTGACATGCCAGGTTTGGACCTTGAAGTAGTGGTTCATCATTTGGCCATTCACCCTAGAGCAAAGCCAGTTAGAAAAAAGTTAAGAAAGATGTACCCACAAATAGCTTTTCTCGTAAAGATAGAATTGCAGAAACTCTTAGACGTTGGCTTCATATGCCCAATTGACTATCTAGAATGGGTATCCAACCTCGTACCAGTCTCAAAACAAAATGGGGGCATCTGCATCTGCACAAACTTTAGAGACCTGAACAAAGCATGTCCTAAGGATGATTTTCCACTACCCAACATTGATATGATAATGGACATGACAGCCAGACATGAGATGCTATCCCTAATGGATGGTTTCTCAGGGTACAATTAGATAACTATTGCAAAAGAGGACCAACATAAGATGACCTTTACATGTCCTTGGGGTACTTACTACTGGAATGTGATGTTGTTTGGGTTAAAGAATGTAGGAGCTACATACCAAAGAGCCATGACACTGATCTTCGATGACATGATCCACAAAACAGTCGAAGATTATGTGGATGACATATTGGATAAATTAAAGAAGAGGCAAGACTATGTAGTGACCTTAAGTGCAATTTTTGACCGATTGGAAAAATACAAGGTTAGGTTCAATCCAAAGAAATGTGTCTTTGGGGTACAATCCAAAAATTTTTTGGGATACATAGTATCAAGGAGAGGGATAGAGGTGGATCCAGCAAAAGTAAAAGGAATCCTTGATATGGAAGCACCCTGAACACTAAAGCAACTCAGAGGATTGCAAGGAAGACTCCAGTCCATGCGAAGATTCATAGCACAACTAGCAGATAAACAGATTGCCTATTCACATATAATCCACAAGGGAGTGGTGTATAGGTGGGATGAAAAATATGAGCAAGCATTCAAAAATATCAAGGAATACCTACTTATGCCACCAGTGCTAATGCCACCAATCATAGGGAAACCATTGATTCTATACATCTTAGCAACAACGGCTGCCCTTGGTGCCCTTTTAGCCCAACATGATGAAAAGGGAACTGAGCGGGCCATTTACTATATCAGTAGAACAATGGTAGGGCATGAGCTCAATTACACATCAATAGAAAAAGATTGCCTGGCAGTGGTGTTTCCAGCCCAAAAATTCAAACATTACTTGCTAGCTCATCAAATTAAGCTAATTGCCAAGATAGACTCTCTCAAGTATCTATTGTCAAAATCAATTCTTATAGGTAGAATGGATAAATGGGTTATGATACTATCTAAGCATGATATTGAGTATGTAGAGCGAAAAGAGATCAAGGGAAAATTCATCATGGATTAGGTAGCAGAGGCTCCAATATATTCGAACAACCCGCTCATATCAGAGTTTCCAGATGAATCCCTTTTCAATCTCGGTGTAGCCGATCATTGGAAACTATACTTTGACAGTTCCCACACACCATGGATCAGGATCCAGTGTGTTCTTCATCACCCCCCAAGGGGACTGTATACCAAGATCCTACAAGTTATCATTCCCCTGTACCAACAATATTGCAGAGTACAAGGCTTTAACCATAGGTCTCAAAATTATGGCACAATGGCGAATCATGACATTAAAGGTTTATAGAGACTCACAACTTATCATCAACCAATTCAATGGTGAATACCAAACTAAGGATGATAAGCTTACACCATACAAAAGGTGGTAGAAAGCCTCAAGGAATCATTTATCATCATCGTCTTTGAGCAGCTGATGCAATGGCGATGATTGGATCCTTGCTAGATATCCCTCGCAATGTCTCAAAAAACAAATTCCTGGTAGAGAAGCTTCTCATACCCACTTTCGAGGTACCAGAGTCAGAATATGCATGTGAACTCATTGGTCCCAGTGATGGCTAGTACCATGACATCTACACCTATCTAAGATTAGGAATACTCCCAACCGACATTACCCCGAACCTCAAGCAAACCTTTGTCAAAAGGTCCTTATGATTTCCCATCCTAGGAGAATCCCTTTTCCATAAAAGCATCAATGGAACCTTGTTACATTGTTTAAAACCTGAGGAAGCCCTGACTACTTTGAATGAGGTACACAATGGCACTTGCGGTTCACACTCGAGTGGTATGACCTTGGGTAAGAAGTTGCTAAGAATCGGATACTACTGGTCGACAATGGAGAGAGAGGCACATGACTTTGTCAGAAGGTGTCTGTAGTGCCAGCAACATGGAAACCTCATTCATGCACCAACTCAAGAATTACATCCCATTGTTATACCTTGGCTCTTTTCCCAATGGGGACTCAATCTCATAGGTAAAATCTCACCCACCTCATCCAATGGCCACAAGTTCATTATCACAGCCATCGAATATTTCACAAAGTGGGTCGAAGCGATTCCCATGACCTACATCACTGGAAAGTAGATATCCAAGTTCATCTTGAACTACCTCATTTGTTAATATGGTATTCCCCAATCCATTATCTTTGATAACAAGACACCTTTCAAGAATCAGGATGTCCGCAACTTGTGCAAAAAATTCAAAATCCAACACCACTTTTCCACACCATATCACCCACAAAAAAATGGTCAAGCATAAGCCACCAACAAAACCATTCTGAAGATCCTTAAGAAAATAGTCAATGACTCTGGTCATGATTGGCATCTACAGTTAAATCCCTCCTTATGGGCCTACCGTACTAGCATCCGCATGCCAATAGGCGCCACCCCATTCTCCCTGGTCTATGGATTAGAAGCCATCCTCCCTATCGAGATCGAGCTCCCATCACTGAGGATATCATTGCAAAACCTCATCACAAATGAGGAATACAGGGTTACAAGACTAAATGAGCTAGAGTTACTAGATGAATGGTGCATGGATGCCCTAAATCACTTACAGGTCTACCAGAATCATCTGAAAAAAAGCTACAACAAAAAGATCAGGCAACACACCTTCCAAGTCGGTGAACTTGTGATGAAAGAGAACCAAAAAAATATGCCAAATCCAGATAGAAAAGAAAATTTGAACCCAATTGGCTAGGACTTGTCGTCATCATAGCCAGCTATAAATCAGGAGCATATCAATTAGCAACACCAAAAGGTGAGCCTCTGCAATAGGCTCTGAACAAATCTCACCTCAAAAAATTTTATGCCTAAGAACTTACAAGGTATAGAATTGGAAAAATACAAAAACAATCAGAAAAAGTCCTAAAAAAATGGTTACCTTGATGACAACATGGCAAACAGGCATCTTGGTGACAACAAAAAAATAAAATACAAAAATCAGAAAAAAGTATTGAAAAAAGAAAAGAAAAAAATCATCCTCTAGTGAAAACCACTTCAGTGGTGCTTTAGAAAAGTACCTTGGTGAAAACCTGGCAAACAGGTGCCAAGTTTAAATAAAGCGCTCCCCATCCGCTAGGATCTGCATGACTCACTCATCCATTACATCACATTTCATTAATCATCCATCCACCCATCCGCTCGCATTCATACCATAGCTTGAGCTGATATCCATATCATATTCCACCATAGTACTACTTGGCATATTGCTAAGGTCAGCTTGTCTTGCCTTCACTGAAGTATTCTATCGCACCACGCTAGGGGCATGTTCCTATACCTGCATTGGATCAGATTCTTGTATATCCTCGCGATCTTCCTAAACATAAAAAAAAAAAGCCAAAAACATTCAAAAATTCTTCAAAAATCCAAAAACATCCAAATCATCAAAAAATCCAAAAACATGTCGAAATATTAGAAAATCTTAAAAAATTCATCATTGAGTCTTGTCAGTCTTTCACCTTGTCTGAAATACGTCATCTCTAAGCTTGAATGTAGGCAAGGTTGATCTTTGATCGTCCCCCGAGACAGTTAAGGTCGGTCCTTAGGCATCTATCGCAGTAATAATCCGTTTGCCCATCTATTTTACAGCTAAGGTCAGTCCTTTAGGTGTTCGTCGCATTGGCAATCCATTTTCGCATCTATCTTATCATTGATTCAAGTACATCATCAGTCAAACTACGTGGTCTCTATGTGTATAACATAGGCAAGGCTCATCTATGGATCAGCTCTTGAGACCCCTAAGATAGGTCTTTAAGTTAGTCTCTTCGTCATAAATCTTGAAAATACCAGAACATTGAAAAATGTGAAAATACCAAACACTTTTGTAAAACATTTCAAAATACCAAAAATAGCCTCAAAATATCTGAAAAATCCAAAATGGTGCATCCATTTCATCTCATTTTCCCTGTGATAATCATCACTCATAATAAAATCAATCATCGCCTTCACCCTTTGGTAAGTCAGTCAGAAGCAAGTCTATTAGGTTCAAAAGTGAATACTCTAATCGTCAGAGTCTTGAAAGTCTAGATCAGTGAGTCAAAAAGTTGGTCAACTCAGAATATCAATAGCTTATCACCCAAATCAGTCCCATCAAAACCTTTATCACAACATGTCCTCGGATGAAGCTTTCCTACGATGGAAATAAGCATCAGGTACCCCACATTAGTTAGTCTTAGCTAGCGGTATGAAGAACATTAGCTTGTTTGTTTACTTTATCTTGGTCTTTTTGACTTATCTTATTTGGAACTCATTACAAGGACCTTTTGATGATGCCTAAGCAAATCAGGTTTAGAGAGAAAGGAATGGGGCAATAATCATTATCTTTTTATTTGCTATGCTTGTTGGATATTTTTGTAAAAAAAAAAACTTCATCATGCATACTTCGATTTGTTTGTAGGGAGGATATTTTAGGTGTCTTGTTGACCACATAAGAAGGCTTGCCTTCTTATGTTTTGGCCTGAGATTTTTAGACTATCTGAACTACATCGTGAATAAGGCTATGTATGCTAAGTGTGAATAGGGATACTCCTGTCTAATCTTTGAGTCAAATTCCATCACACTAGGTACAACACCATCCTGGTCCTTTATACCTTGATGCACTGTACCTAGGTGTATTATCAAACATAATGAAACTAGTCCCTTTAAAAATCCCAACTCCTGCAAAAAAGAAAAATCATCATCATCCTAACTAAATCATTGATTCTAAATTCTTCTATCCACACTAACATGGTATCATGATAGTAAATCAAAACATCGCCAATGCATACACTCTACATCCACATAATCATTAGCATAAAAAGAACATTGCATCATATCATTATCTTAAGTTATGAGGAATAATATAAATTGGTTATTCTAAGCATCTGAAGAAAGCATTACATCATGATTAGCATCCATTACTATTTGCATCCATTCACACCATCGTTAACACACATTACATTCATAGGATCATCATTAAAATGCATGAAAAATATATAAAAAGAAATACATTCATTAGAAGCATAAACATATCATAGGATCACATTAAATTAGAATGCATCCATACATATCATGAAAGGAAAATCAGCTCATATATATCATCAAAAAATACACTATCATGATACAAAATCGGATCAAGTATACATCGGAACACATGGTACAATAGGGGCAACAATGTGGCCCATAAGTCAAAAATGAAAAATTGTCTATAATCAAAAGGGATAGCCCTGATGGCTACTGCTCTCCCCCACATGCCTCTCACTATGATCCTCTGGTGGTTGCATCCCTATCTGCTGGGAAAAGGTTGGCACTTAGCCTACTACTGGCACTGCCTATAGGTAATGTTGTCGATAGTACTCAGCCTCCCTGACAGCCTCTCTGTATACCCGAAGATCAACTGATTGGCCTTAGGATGTGGAGGCTATGCTCTCTAGCTGTCTCCACCGACCAATCTCTCGATCCCTCTTGGATCGGGCTTGATCTCTCTCAGCAGTGACTGCAATAACCTACTGACGTGCCTGATCTCTTTGTGTGGTCAAGACCTGTACCTAGCCCTGCAACTACTAAATCAATATATCCCAAGGATCTGGATGTTCTGTTGGTTGTGCTACTGGTTGATGCTGTGGGACCACTTGGGGCTGCCCATCCTATCCTACTGCTTGTTGTACCTAGTCTCCCAGGGGTGTCTGCTGAGGAGGTGGTACCCCTCCTCCTCCCCGACCTCTGCTTGTTGTCCTGCCCCTGGCCCTCCGACATGGGATTGCTACCCCATGAACTTTCAATCTCAGTGGAGGTCAGAACCATGCCCTGTATGCTGGAGTGATCCCTACATCTGCTGGCCCCTAATCATATGGCCATGGTCAGGCCACTAACTATCTAAATGAGGAAAATGCCTCCTCTATAGGAATGGGCTAGCCCCATGTTGTCTCCTTCAGGGTACGGGAAAAGATGGCCATGTAATGATCGTCGGCCTTGTCCTGAACCTCACCGAACTGTTTGACCACCCTATCAGGAAGGTACCTCTCTATCATGGAATGCTCTCAACCCTACATAAACCTGTCCTGACGGGAAAATAAAAGTTTTTGTGTATCATCGTACCATGAGCCTATGCCCATCCACAGTCTCCAGATGAACTCTGTCATCTTATCCAAAATCCGTCACCTTTAAGCCACACCAACTGTGCCCATATAAGTAAAATGAATCTTTGCCCCGCCATATCGCCACACAGCGAGATCGTCAATATCTGTAACAACTGGTGTCACATCTGGGCAAAGCACTGGGATCCGCTCCCATGCCAAAATGTGTAGAAGTGTAACCCCAGCCCCAAGAGCACGACTTTCCAAGTATGCAAACTCATGCAAATCTCTGTACAAAGAGGCCAACAATACTGGTCCTGAGGCAAAAAAATCTCGAAGAACGCACATCCGCTGCCACACCAATCCCCAAAATGGACTAAAATATCATCCACGTCGATCAAGAGCTATAAGAACCAAAATAATGGCAGCCACAATCAATCTGTAAGTAGGAGCCTTGTCCCGGTACCGCTCCAAGTCTATCTGACCATCGCAAAGAATGAGCTCATAAACACCCATAACATCAAAGCATGCATCCCTATCCTCCTCTAGATCATAGATCAGTTGGGCTCCGTGGATGGGTAGTTGGAGGATGCACCAAACATCCTCGAGCGTAATGGTGGCCTCACCACTAGGAAGATGGAAGGATGACGTCTCACTATGCCACAGCTCGGTTAGGGTAGTCATCATACCCAAATATGCTCGAATAGGAGGGACATATGCAATGTACCATAACCCAGGAATCCCAAGCTACTCCTGATGATATACATGCATACCCTATAGTCTCTTGAGTACCGACCACCGGTGCTCCCTCGAATGAAGTACCTCAAGGTGCTCCTACACAATGAAAGATCCCGCATCAGTTTCTCTAAAGAAAATCTGCTACCCGTATCGTATTTCGTATTTGGAATAGAAAAAGCGACGTTGTTCTCAAAAGCGGCACAATTTTTAATGTTCCAAACTATATCGTGTGGTAGACTTTGGCACACCCCTTTGAAAAACTGCGTTGTGCGGTGCTAATTGTGCACATGACTAGGTTTGGAGCTGAAACCCTAGTTTCCCAAACTGCGTCGCGCAATGCTCTATGCACAAGCGGTTCTCTATAGGACCATGCGGCCTTGACTTATCATTTTCCATGGCACTATATAGCACCACGCCACCTAAACCAAAATCTAAACCCTATTTAATGCATAGACAACAAGAAAATTGAAAGTTGGATAGGGGTCAAGATTGGGGCCCTTGCTCGGTTGGCTAAATCTTTCCTATTGTAGGAGGTTGGTCATGAGGTCTAGTCTCCTCCACCCCCATGGTATTGGAGGGCATGTCACGCCAACACCGCCGGTCATGTTAAAAATTTTACTAGGCGCACCGCAGTTTATAGGGGTTCGTGCTACCCGATTCCTGTAGTTTAATAATAATAATTTAAAAAAAAAAAAAGTTGGATAGGGGTACATACCACGGATCCTATGACAACTAGTCATTGATGCACTCGTACCAGCTCTGACATGTGCTTAGGAAGCTACCATTGTGCCATCTTGACCAAGACTCAGAGCTCAAGGTTTTAATTTTTCAAAAGGTTAAGGTTGCAAATGTATTGAAAGTGACCCCTTAAGGTCTATTTAAGCTTGAAAATTAGGGTTTTTTGACCTAATCTGACCTTCCAACTAGGGTTTTGGTCCCCCAGTCCTGTTTTCATCCAACTGAGGGCCATTTTGCACCATTTGTGACATTTTAAGGCGCATTTTTGACGATCTGAGGCATTCTAAGACTGTTTCACACTTTTTCCACCTTTTTTCGCGAGATCATCCAAAAACTAAAAACTTTCATCCGATCTCTTGAGGGGGCAATATCCAACAATATCCTTCCATTGGGGCAACAGTGGGGCATCTGAAAAAATTGAGAAAATTTCCAAACTTTTGATTATAGCAGTTTATTCTTTGAATCAATGCAACAAGTACATTGCTTCAAAGAGAGGAAAAATGTAGACATGAAAAATGTACATTTCCAGTTCGGTACACTTGATCCTGATTACTAACATCATTTCTCTAAAATGATACTCTCAACAATTCATCATATTTTGTCTCTTAATTCAATGAATCATTATTCATTTAATTAATTCTTCCTCTTCTAGTGATTAAATTAATCAATTTAATTTAATCAATCTTACATCTTTGTTTAATTAAATATATCATTTTATTTGATTAAAATCTCTAAAGTCCTCTTATTAAATTAAATAAATTAAACCTTATTTGATTTAATCTAACATATTCCTCCTTAGTTAAATAAATCAAAGTCATTTATTTAATTAATCATTTCCTCTCAATTTTGATTTAAATTAATTAATCTATTTGAGTCAAAATTATCAAATCATCAAATCTCCTATTAAATTAATCAAAACTTTGATTAAGTTAATCCCTCTCACTAAAATCCTCTAGAGAATGCAACTTGCACAATAAGTCAATTACTTTGATTTATTTAATTCTCTATTTTCCTCACATGGCATCAAAAGGGAATATTCCCTCAATTTGAATTCAAAAAGTCCAAGTGGACTTGGTCCTTCCAACAAGGCATTTAAGGCCTCTTACATGTCCTTTGCATTGAGCCAAGTGACATTAACTTCATTTTCCTTCCCTCTTCAACAAGTCATTTCACAAATTCAAATTCAAACTAATTGCATTTATTGGCACTTTGGCCAAAATGTGCACAACCATTAACCAATCCCATTGTGACAAGTGGCATTCAACTATTGGATTGAAAGTTAGTCCCACATTGCTCAAATCTTGTTTTCTCTTCCAAATTGAAATCTATAAATTGGACACTTCTCTCATCATTATTCATCCACAATTTGATGCAAAGTTACTCTCTTCACATTGAGAGTTAATTTTTCCCATTTCCACTCCATCTTTCATCACTTTTACAATTTGTAGCAAGGTTATGCTCAAATCTCTTTGGAAGATTTGACCACTTCACCATCACTCACATTGCAACTTAGGAATTAGGAAAGGGCCAATTTCAACATTCAATTGGCACCAATTCCCCCATGGGATCATAATTTTATTTTCTTAGTTAGGATTTACATGTTGTGGTTATATTGTGTTCTTCATTTCCTAGTTTAAGTTTTAAATAGATGGATTTCATAGGGAATATCTCATTCTTGTATGCATTTTGATCTAACAATCTAACCTTGTTTGTTGTTCTTGTGCATTTGCAGGTTTAGGGGTTCACAAAAGTGAAAAATAAGATGGCACAAAAGAATTCGGTTTCTAATACCCAGATGAAGGAGATTTCCTTATTGTTGGGAGCCTTGCAACATGATCATGAAGTATGGATCATTTGTATTGGTTGTTCCTATGTTTTCATTGATGTCAACATGGTGATAACCATATGGGAAGTCTACTTGGTTTATAGAATTTTGTTCTCTATTGATAATACCCTCTTGTGATGGATCAGTGTATTGGTATTTGAGTCTGAAATTTACCATAAGATTTGATATGACTCTATTCTCTTAACCATGTTTTCTTGATTTATTCAAATAGTTATATCCTGGATCTTGAGACGTATTTTTTTGTGAGCAGAAATTTATCTCTCACATAGTTCAAATATGTATTCTACTATTGTTCCTTTCTTGGCATATTGTGTGGGAGACTCTGCATTCTATTAAATTGAACATTCATATGTTGAAGATTTATTGATAGTCTCAATGTTGGTAGTATGATGAGAAATTAATGTGTTTTCAAATCGGAAAGGCATTTTCTTTGAGGATTATTTGTTGGTTTGGAGAATTGTGTTCTAGCTTTGGCCGACTCAGCATATGCAATACTTTATAAAGACTATCTATGATGTATGGATGATTATTTGAGTTGGTATAATGCAGTACATGGATAAAATGCCTAAATCATATATGGTGCCAACAAAGAAAGTTTTGATTATTTTGTTTTCATCTAATTAGGCTGACCTAATTGATGATTAAGATATGCTTGTATATATATAAGGTGTTTTTAGGAATGTGAGAGGTGAGTAGTGAAGTAAATACATGGAGTGAATGTGAAATGCAAAGAGGAGAAGGTGTGTGGAGATCTGAGCTTAAATTCTTTATCAGTTATGGTCAGTGCAATTTTATTGAGTGACTAATGTGTGAGACAGTACTTCGTATTCTGAGTTTCATTGGAACTAAACCCTACACATTAAAGGTGTATCCTATCAATTCAACTTGATGGCAATGACCCACTATCATTGTATCTTGGCGGTTAGCCATCTTTTGTACTCAAGTTGTGAGCCTTTTAAGGATAGTGAGTCCTCGAAGTGAGCCCTGTAATATTTTATATCCAGATATAATATATTGTGAGTTAACCCTCACCATGTGGTTTTTCCCTCATTGGGTTTTCCATGTAAAAAATTTAGTGTTCATGTGTATGGTTGCATTGATTTGTTTTTATGTTTCTTCTTCTCGATTTTATTAAAATTGGGATAATGTTTAAATGGATTTTAATATGGTTATATGGAATACTGATTCACTCCCCCATCTCAATATTTTGGATGTTCAACAATTGGTATCAAATCTTGGTTCCTTGGAAGAAGCCTAACAACTTGAGGAAGATCCCAAAAATTGAGTATAATTTTTATTTTTGCGGAGGTAGTCTTTGTCAAATATTCAGAAGAAATGGAAGATTTAAAGAATAAGTTGATAAAAGAAAATTAGTACAATGAAAATATACAAAGTAAAAGTATTGAATAATGTGATCTATTGGTTGAGGGAGAAGAAATTATCTCTAGCTTGTTGCAACAATTGGATGAGAAGAAAAGAACTGAAGAATATCAAGAAATTGAAATTCGAAGGAAGATGGATGAATGCATAAAGCTTAAGGAAGAAGAAAAAATCTTGAGGTTTGATCTAGAAAAGGTAAGAATTTTTGAAGAAAAAATTAAGATAAGTTCGACGATGATCAAAAAATTGATGAATTCTCAAAGACCAAAAAATGGATAAGAGTGGTTTATGGTTTGAGGAAGGTCAGAGTTCTAAAGCGAAGAAATCCACTAGCAAGAAGACTTGGTGCAAAGATGGAAAAATCAAAGATCAACGAAGGGATCCTATAAAAAATCATGTGAAGTGACATGATGCTAAAAGGTATTTATCTTTCAATGGTGTTTGTTATTCTTGCAAGAAATTTTGTCATAAGGAAAAGGATTACAAAAGTAAAATGAATGATTCTTTATCATTCTTCAGAAAATGTTCTAAATGCAAGAAAAATGATATAAATTTGATCAATTGAATAAAAAGGAAAACAAAAAGAAGAATGTTGTTTGATGTAAGTGCAAAAATTTACAACACCCTAGTGAAAATTGCAAAAGAAAGAAAAATAATTATCCGTTGAAGAAGAATGATCAAATATTTGATCCAGAAGAAGCAAGAAAGGAAATGAAAAGTATTTGGAGAAAGGAATCAAAACTATCAATATTATCTATGTTGACCTTTGGTACAGACACTCCCATCAAATTATAAAGAAGAACAATGGCTAATGGGGATAAATTATCAAAAAATCTAATAAATACCCTCATCACTACTTGTGTCATATCATGACATAAGTATATTTAATGTGGTAGAAAGATTAAGGTATTTTTCTCAGTTGCATGTGTGAAGGATGAAGTTTGCAAAATTTGAAAGAATGGAGGCGTGCATAATTTTCAAGGTAATCTACCTGCAAGTTGAATCATTTATTTCAAAATCATTTAGAATTGAAGGAATAAATTCAAATAATTATAAAGGCTTATGTATTTTCGAAGAAGTGTGCAAAGGAAGCTTAAAAGGTAGTCCAAAATTTTTGAGTTTGAAGAAGAAATCAAGTGGATTCGAAGTAAGCTCCGAAAACATGATATCTATACATTTCTTGTTGGCATATATAGAGGTATTCCTATTTGTAAAATCTTTCATTTTTATTGCCATGGATAATTCAAAGGTTGTGAGTAGTGTGGATAAAGTGCAAGTCAGTTTGAAGAGATATTTGAGGAATGTTTCGAAAGAGTCTATTGGTGCATTTTCATTCATCACTCTGAAAGTATTTCCCATAGAAGATATCTATGCATTTGTTTACTATAAGATAGAAGAGATGTTATTAGTTTAGTTGAGAATGATTTGGGAATGTGAATTGAAAGAGATCCATGATGTATGCACAATATTAGTTGAGAATAAGTTGGATGTTTGGAAGAAATTTTCCTTGTTTGAGTTTGAGAAGAAGTATATTCGAATAGCGTTGAGAAGAATTCATGATGAATCTTTGTGGATTAATGAAGCACACTTGATTACTAGAGAAGCTATTAGAGATGTAACTGGTTTGTGTTCCTTTGGACCAACTCCCAAAATAAAGGCTATGGATGAGAATAAGATCATTGAGGTTGCTGGTGCAAATTTTCAAGGGAAAGAGATTGACTTCTGGTCAATTTTTGATTTGGTAATAAGGTATGTTTCTATGGTCATCGGTCATAAAGTTTGTATCCCTAGCAATTACCTTATAGTTTCAACTATTGTAGTACATACTATTGTTGATATGGTTAAAAGAGGTATGGATTATGATTTGTGTGAATTACTTTGTATGCATCTTTTTAAAAATTTAAAGGAAGTCAAGAAGAGTAAGAAGAATACATTCCATTATGATAATCTGGTTGTCTGTTTGCTCTTTTAATTTTTGAGAGATTTCCCAATAATATGAAGGATATAATGGTTAGATTAAGTTCCTATTTCCCATCATGTCAGGAACTTCATAATAAATCTTGATAATTCGGATGCACAAGAGACTTCCCTTATGGAATTATTTGAAACATTTCAGATGAAGATGAATAAAAGGTCTAGGATTCTACTAAGTACTATCAAAAGGTACTCTGGAAGCATAAATTTTCTTGTGTCCACATATTTTTGTCACATGGAAGTAGTTGAATCAAGGTTAGTTTGGATATCTAAACTGGATTATGAAGTGTCAAAGGATGAAGTTGATAAATATGCTAAAATTATTTTGGAAAGCCCTAAGAATGTCAATGTAGAAGGTACCTCTGGTAGCGTGATCAAAACAAGAAAGAAAAGGAAAAGTGTTGTTAAGCAAGAATTTGTAGAAGGAATTGAGCTTAAACATGAGCATGAAGGATAAATATTCAGAGAGCTTTGGAAGAATTGACGAAGGTTATTTCCGATGCTAATTCTAATTCATCTATTTCTATTATGGAGAATCTCCGTGGCATGATTGATTCTTTGAAGGTCTACATCTCTGGACTTTAAGTGACTACTCGAATTAGGTCTGATGAAGGAAATTTAGAAGATATCAAAGGAAAATGTATGAATGCACATAGTCGAGTGATGAAGGAATTAGAGAGTGTATAAATTTGTGAAAAAGAGGTAGAGGAACTAATTTATTTTTTCCTAGATTGGTTTGGCAGTACACTAGATATAAGAAATGAAATTAGGATGAGTGAGTTTCAGATGAGAACTCAAGTAGATACTTACAGGTTAGCAGAAGATAAAGATAATCTGAGGTGGTCTTATATTGTACAACTTCAGGATAAATTATTTTCTCTATAGGATCAATGGACATATGTTATCAAGAAGTTTGTGGCACTCAGAGACATGATTAAACTTAGACATACTTTTGTTTCCAGTGCTCTTGGCTATATTGGTGAATTATCAAAAATTAATATTTGTCCCAATACTTTAGTAGATGGTGTAGAGTCCTTAACTAAGATTGAGCTATTTTACAAGACTCTTGTAAGTGAAAAAGGTTCTTGGGAAGAAGGAAAATCATCATGGAAGGCTATCCTAGAGAGTCTCAGAGGTTCTTCTTCAGGTTAATTCAATTTTGTGTTCATATCTTTTTTGGTTAAATTTTGTATATACATTTATATCAGACCCCTTCCTTTGTCATTTATGTGAAAGGGGGAGAGACAAAGAGATGAAGAGATAGAGAGACACAAGAAAAACATTTTGGTGAAGAACAATTTTGATAGGGGGAGTATTCAGTTGTTGGAAAATGTTTTTTTCATGCATGTTGCCATCAATACAAAAGGGGGAGATTGTTGGGAGCCTTGCAACATGAGCATAAAGTACTATATTGTTTGTGTTGGTTGTTCCTATGTTGTCATTGATGTCAACATGGTGATAACCATATGGGAAGTCTACTTGATTTACTGGATGTTGTTCTCTACTAGTAATATCCTCTTGTGATGGATCAGTGTATTGGTATTTGAGTATGGAATTTACCGCAAAATATAATATGACTCTATTCTCTTAACCATGTTTTCTTGACTCATTCAGACAACTATATCCTAGATCTTGAGACGTCTTTTGTTGTGAGCATAAATTTATCTCTGAAAGAGATCAACTTTGTATTTTGTAGACACTAGAAGTTGTCCCAAGCCTACGACTCTTAGATTCTTCATCATTTCTCCTTTCATTCTTCATAATTAAATATTTTTTAATTATTTAATTATTTTCTAATGTCATATGTCTTATATTAATTAAATAATTATTTAATTAATTCATTTCTATCTTTATTCCTACGTGATTAGTTAAATAAATTTTATTTATTTAATTACATCACTATTATTCCTTGCTTGGCATACTATGTGGGAGAATCCAAATTCTATTAAGGTGAACATTTTATGTTGTGGCTTTGTTGATAGTCTCTATGTTAGTAGTATGATGGGAAATTAATGTGTTCTCAGGTCTAGAAGGTGTTTTCTTTGAGGATTATTTGTTACTTTGGAGAATTATGTTCTATTCTTGGACGACTCAACATATGCAATACTTTATGAAGACTAGTTATGATGTATGGATTATTAGCTGAGTTGGTATAATGCACTACATAGATAAAAATCCTAAATCATATATGGTGCCGACAAAGAAATTTTTGATTATTTTTTTCATCTAATTAAGTCAACCTAATTGATGATTAAGATATGCTTGTATATATATAAGGTGTTTTCATGAGTAATGTGAGAGGTGAGTGGTGAAGTGGATACATGGAGTGAATGTGAAATGCGAGGAGGAGGTGTGTGAAGATATGAGCTTAAATTCTTTATCAATTATGGTTAGTACAATTTTGTTGAGCGAATACTATGTGAGATAGTACTTCATATTGTGAGCTTCATTGGAATTTAACCCTACACATTGAAGGTGTATCCCATCAGTTCAACCTATTGGCAATGAGCCACTATCATTGTATCTTGGTGGTTAGCCATATTTTGTACTCAGGTTGTGATCCTTTTAAGGACAGTGAGTCCTAGTAGTGAGCCTCGTATTATTTTGTATCCATATATAAAATATTGTGAGTTAACCCTCACCGTGGTTTTTCCATCATTGGGTTTTCCACGTAAAAATTATGGTGTTCATGTGTATGGTTACATTGATTTTTTTTTATGTTTATTCTTGTTGATTCAGTCAGAATTGAGATAATGTTTAAATGGATTTTAATATGGTTATATGGAATATTGATTCACCCCTCTTAGTACTCCAAATGCTCAACACTTATTCAATTTGAGATCTAGTGCAGTATACTTTCCTTCACCAAGAACGATTAGGAGATAGCGAAGAAATACTGGGAGGCACACTTGACAAAACCAAATGTGTCTAACAAGGGCATTTTACCCTTTGATAGTTGAAGGTGTAATTTTTTGTTTTGTTTATGCAGTTTTTTTATTTCTATGTACATTTGTAGAAGTAGTGGATAAGTGTTGCAATAATTTTTGGTTATTTTTGATGGATAACATTGTTAGAAAAATACACTCTAATGTAAATTGTTGGAGAAGCGTTGAGTATAGGAGTGAAGTAGTAAGGGGGAGTTACTCTCATGTGTATAAAATTATATCAGTTAAGGGGGAGTAGTTTGAAATTTTTGATATTATGAGCCCCTTTCCCTTGATTTCAAAGGGGGAGAGTGATTTTGGAGAAATTTGAGTAGTTTTGAAGAGTGAGAGCATGTTTCCATCAATGACAAAGTTGGAGATTGTTGAAGACTTAGGTTGTTGGCAACATGAGCATGATGATGTATAGATGATGTTGATGTATGGTGTGGGGAGATTTTTGAATATTGATGGGCATGATAGCGTATGGTGTCATCATTGATGATAACCCATAATAGAGTTATAGTAGTGTTGGTTTGGAGAAGACCAAATGCTTAGCATATTTTCCTAAGTATTGATGTACAATTTTTAGTGTTCAGTGTACTAGTTTTGTGGTCCACATTTCTCCACTATGAATAATTTGGTCACATGGTTTTGAAGTAATATTTGTGTGTGTTGAAGGTGTCTAAATCCAAAGGTTCAATCTTGTATGTCTTCCATAGTCAAAGATAATGTTGACAGAGTATCGGCTCTAGAAATGACATAGTTGCATTGGTAGAGTGTATATTGGAATGCTCCATATTCCACCATAGATTTCATATTTTGTTGTGTGGTTTTACGTAAATGTTTAAGGATTTCAATAGTGTGTATTCTCCATTTGGAAAGTGATTTGGTGGTCCACATGTCGAGTTATAAGTGAACAATTGGTTCATTCTATTGTTGCTTCACTAGTGGTGCCAACCTAAAGGTTTTGAAGTTGTGCAAAGCTAAATTATGTATGAAGAAGAATAATGGGATTAATTATAGGTCATGCTAACCTATTTTGATGGTGTACATTCCTTGGTTATTTTCACAAGCAAGGATAACTTTAAGAAACCCCCCCTTGGTGAAGGTGTAAAATATTTGTGAATCTTTCCTTTTAATTGAAAAAATTATTAATTTTCCCTAGCAAATCTTATGCACATTATTAACAAACTTGTAAAATCCTAGTGAATCTTAATGAATAATTGGTAAAAATAATAATCACAATGGAAAATCCTAGTGAATAATCACTAAATCAACTATTTTCAAAGGCGAATCTCTATTTTAAAAATTTGCATAGTTGGCTAGTGCAGTTCCCCATATTTTTTTGGTTTTTTTAATATTGAAGTAGGGGCCCGAGGGTGGCAACCACTAGCTAGGTCAAGGGGAAGCACCCCTTGTGGGGTCAAGGGGGCAATGCCCCCTTGCGGGGTCTGAGGACAATGACCTCGACATGCTCTTGTCATAATACAGGCGGGGTCGAGGGGCAAAGCCCCTTGCCACCAAGCATAAATCCACTATTGAAAATGCATTGGAGCACAAATGGATTAAGTGTTTTCAAAAAATATCAGTTTAAAATTAAGACTTTAAATGAATAGTGAAAATGTTACCATCGATTAGATTTTTAATCGGATGGTGCAGGTTGATTCCGTGACTTAATATGCATGTGCCTTTTGAAAGGCTTATTGAGGCCAAAAATTTGTTTTGGGCCACATGATTAGATTTAATTGTGTGGCGTAAAAAAAAATTTGTGCCTCAACAAGCCTTTTAAAAGGAACAAGTGTATTAGGTCATAGAATCAACCTATGCCATCCGATTAAAAATATAATTGATGGTAATAGATAAAATCCCTATTGAAGGCTAAAATATCAATAAAATTAAATAGTAATTTATTATTACTGGCGATATTGCCCTAAAATTAATTGAAGGAATATAATATTATTAGTGAATATAATTAATATTTTTAATTATGGTATAAACTATTAGCGAATTAGTTCCAGTGATGCATAATTTACATGGCGAATTAATCAAGAATTTATTTTTTTTTTTGTAAAAACTTGGTGATTCAGTCTCCTTTTTAGCTTGTACTATTCACCATTTTTGGAGGTCCCAATTTCAATTATTCGCCAATTGGTGAAGATTCGCCACTAAATTTTTCCCTCTCCACAAGGAATATGTGTTTATATTTTGGTCTGGCAAGTTATGTGATGCACGATACATCTATTTAGGATGACCTAATTGATGTTTTTGTTGGTTGCAATATATATACAAGGTTAATTCCTTGTGTGGAAATGTGGTATGAGGCAATAGTGTGTGTGAGAAATGGTGTAGAAAGAAGTGTGAATTTTAGTTGTGGTGAAGTATGAAGTGTGTTAAGTCCATTTTTTGAGCTCTAGTGAAACTATATCTTCAACATATATGTTAGATGAATTGTTAGAAGATCATCATTGGTAGTGAGCCACCTTGTCTTCTATCTCTTTCTATTCTGGGTAGTGAGCCCTTTGGTAGTGATCCAATAACAGTGATCCATTATCTTTTTGGATAGTGAGTCTTTGGACAATGAGTTCACTTTTCTATATCAAGCATTGTAACTGGTTATAATATATTATGAGCTAATCCTCATTGTTTTTTTCACTTTCAAGGGTTTTCCATGTAAATATGGTGTTCCTATGTTCTTTGATGTGATGCATGATTTGTATGTTCCTTTCATTTACTCCAAGTTAAATATGATGCTTTGAATGGATGTTTGAATTGAAAAAGTTAATGAATTTTAGTGAATACAGATTCACCCCCCTCTTAGTATTCCAAGTGTTCAACAATCTATTTATTTATAAAGAAAGCAAAAAATTAAAACTAAAGATACATTCGTATGAATTTATAATAAAAAAAGAAGTGCAAATTTATGTAAACCAAATATAAACAATTACATAATCATGAATCCTTAAGTAATCCATGCCTACTGAAATAAATCCAATATTTCATAATCAACATATATTTCTAAATATTTTTGGAAGGTTTTCTAATCATTGTGATGTTCAACTAATAAAAAATGATAAGTTAGTAATTATGACTTAAAATTGATACAAATAATATCCCTTGAACCACCTTAGTCAAAGATGGATACTTCCACACCATGGAGAGGTCTCTCCAATGATATAGTTTTTGAAGAATTATAAAAAATATTTACCTCATCCTATCAAATAATGGCATACTTCATTTGATCTGATAAGTTACAATATAGACAAATCCTATACAAAAAAATGGTTGAAGATCTATTCTCCTAAGAGAAACATGTCAAAATAACTATATATCCCTCTCAAAGGCATTGGATGGTGGGAGGGGCCATGCAAACTTTCCTAGAAATATATCCATCCCAATACCAAGATCATCAGGTGCCCCCTATAACACTCATTTGCCAAGGAAACCACGATTTCAAAAACCCACTAGGAAACTTGTTTGGTGGCATAATAAGGAGAACCCAAGTCCCAAATTTCAACAAAAAGGAACAAATCTGAGACATCAATTAAAAAAAAAGGTTGTTAACCTATTATCTAAGAAACATACAATGTCTTAAGAAAGAAATAAAATTCCAGGAAGCGTCATCCAAGTAACATTCTCGGAAGAGCACATCAACTCTCAAATCAAGGAATTTTGTGACAAAGATATCATTGGTAAGTTTTGGAATCTTAACCCTTCTAAGAATGTTTTGACTAAATGGTTTGAGGACCATTTGGTGGTAGATAATGAAGTTCATTATATAAAAAAGGGTAAAAGTTTTTTCATTGTTATTTTTTCCTTGAAGAAAATAAGGGATGCAATCTTCAAAGTGAACATGTTGTTTTTACAAAGTGCAGAACTTAATATTTAGCCCTAGATCCCCAAATTCAACCCTTCATCTATAGTGATAAAGTTTGTGCGATTTTGGGTGCAACTACCATCCCTACAACTTGAATATTGATTTCTTCAAATACTATAAATCTTGGGAAATCAAATGGGTATTTTCATGAAGCTTGATCAGACCTATTTTGACAATAGTGAAGCTCTAATTAGGTTTTGTTTTTTGTTAGACACCTCTAAGAATTTCCCAAGGGATTTTCTAAATCTTTCTAGGAGTGGAACCCGGTGACAAGAAATATTTCTTGAAGTGTTGAAAATGGAATGTCATTCTTTCCATCTAAAGACTCACCCAAGCACAAAATTTGTTTGTATCCAACTACACAATATTGGGAGGCCTATGAGGATTATGAAAGAATACCAATTGATACAATAATCCTTTACAAGGATGGTTTTATCTTGTTTATAGATATTTCTTTAATGATTAAAGAGGCCACAGATTAAATAGGATTGAAGCTTTGGAGGAATGTTTTCTAAAAACCTTGTTGGGAGATATTGATTTGTTAGATGTTCAACTGGAAAAGGATTTTTCTCCTCCAAAGGTACAAACATGCAGTAAGGAGAATGAAGGTTCAATACAACTAAACATAATGATGTAATTACTAATCTTACACACATTGGAAAATGCTATCCAAGAAACACAATTTGATAGTATGACCTCAACTTGGGGCTAGAGGAAACGACTCAAGATATTTCCTCAATTATTCTAGATACATTGGCTGAAGACTTAGTTAAGTAGTTTGGAGATGGAGTGCTCTCCCAAAATACTCCCATTAAGGATAAGGAACTAAATACTCCTCATATCCCTTAGAATTTCATGAAAATAGTCCCTCTTGTAGAAAATCACAACATGGATATTATAAATACATTCCTCTGGGCTCTCAAGATCCCTCCTCAAGGTCTCTGCCAAGAATGGTAGAACAAATATTAGTAGAAGTAAGAGGAAAATCATTGATGAAATCAATTATGACGATCTAAATGATTTTAATTACTCTCAATCAATTTCAATCTCTCAAAAAAAAATTGAGGTGTCTACCTTGTCTCCATAAACACATACAAAAAAAGGAAGAAAGTACAAGATGAGGAAAATACAAGAAGAGATCACAACAATTTGGTAGACTACCCTAGAAAAAATATGAATGTGACGCTGAGGAGGGCCTATCGCTCTCCTTGAAACCAATGAAGGTCCTTTCAAGAAATTTATGATCTTAAATGCCCCTAAAAAAAGGTGATTGATTAAGTGCCAGATTGATTCAAGTGATGTTAATATTTTTCTACCACAAGAAATTAATTTTTTTGATGAAAAATACAAAGAAATCATAACTATATAGTCCAAATGGGAAGTGCTTTATACCCCTGCTATAGGGGCATCAAAAGGACGAGTATTTCTATGTGATTTTCACAAGGTCATGGTAGAGGTCATTGTTGTCCAAATTGATGGTGGATTCTTGTCAAGATTCAATGCTTTCAACACATATTTTGGATATTCAATGTTTATGGTCCCACATCAACTGTTGGCTAGAAATAGTTATTTGACTCTTTGACAACAACCCCCCTTTTTTTAAAGGATGAATTGATTATCTTAGGAGGAGATTTAAATGATATTACCTCCCTGAAAGATAAAAAATGAGGTATCATCCATCCTTAAAAATTAATGGAGGTATTTTCCAATTTCATCTTGGATAATGCATTCATTGATTGTTTACCAACTAATGGTAAATTTACCTGGACAAATAGAAGGAAACATTTTTGTCTCATTGTAGAGGGGTTAGATAGATTTATCGTCTCTGTAATTTGGACCAACACTGATTTTAAACATGACTGACCAAAACTGATTTTAAACATGTTTGACCCACATTGATTTTAAACATGTCTCTTCCATCCTCTCATTCTTAGGATCAAATCATTATCCGA
The DNA here is from genome assembly GCA_007115665.2 of Sequoiadendron giganteum. Lineage (NCBI taxonomy): Eukaryota > Viridiplantae > Streptophyta > Pinopsida > Cupressales > Cupressaceae > Sequoiadendron > Sequoiadendron giganteum. The sequence continues at coordinate 289,678,775 of CM021106.1, forward strand.
TCCAACTAGATATTATTTGGAGTTTTTTATCAAATAAATTTAAGTCATCCTTTAAATTTGTACACATGTGGTTTAAGGATGAAAACTTTCTTCTTTTCCTGAAAAAATGGTGGGAGAATGCACCATTCATAAAAGGCTCCATACTTTACCAATTAGAAAAAAAAATACCAATTCATAATAGGGTAGATCAAGAAATGAAATCATCCCCATTTCAAAAAATATTTTTGAACAAAAATAATCTTCTTATTTAGAAAATCAGGTGCTCAATGAACAAGTTATTCAAAAAGGTATGAGGAATGAATCCTACCACCATCATAACTAGCTTTAGAAAGAACTTAAAGAAGTTATTTCTAGAGAAGAAATATATTGGAAACAAAAGTCAAGAGAAAATTGGTTAAAAGAGGGGGACAAGAACACTAAGTTTTTTCAAAACTCAACCAAGGTAAGACACAATGCTAAAATATTTTTTTCTATAAATTTTACATCTAATGATGCTATAAAAGATGAGAAATAGATTCAAAATGAGTCTGTTCTATTCTTTTCCAACCTCCTTACAAAATTAGTGAATCAGGACCCTGATGTGGTTGGAAAAGAAAAAGAGTTTCTCAATTTTATCCCAAAATTACTTAGCCTAGATGATAAAAAGTTTATCCTAGATCCATTAAACTTGGAAGAGGTCAAATTTTTAGTATTTACAATTTCCCTAGACAATTCTCTCAGGTCAGAAAGTTTCACGACACTATCTTATCAAATATACTGAGATTTTGTGGGAAGAGATATCTAGTTTTCTCTAGAAGAATCTTGTAGAAATGACACAATGTTAAAAGATTTCAACACCACCTGTATTTCTCTTATACCCAAAGTCAAAATTTCCTCCTCATTTATAAAGTTCAAACCTATTTCCCTCTACAATTCTATTTACATTTGTTGCAAGTATGAAGGTATTGTCATTGATGTCAACTGGTTAAGTGGTTGTCCACTGGTTGTTGTTGTCATTAATGTCATGAATGGTGGTTTTTGGTTGTATATGTTGAGGATATTGAGAAAATTGTAATAGAGAATGGTTTCAAGTGTTCTATGTGTTCTTTAAGTTTTGCTTCAAGATTTTCTACTATGCTAGTAAGAATCTGAGGTATTGATCATGGCTATTGGAAGTTGCTATGTCCAAATTTTAGGTTTTGGATCATTGTACAATGTGATATTTTTCACCAATTGTGAACTAAGATTTTTTGTGTATCTAGTTGAGATCTAGGATAAATGTTGTTGCTCCAAATTTCTTTTTGTTTGAGTCTTATGACTTACAGTTCTCAGGATAAGTTGATGATGACATGTTCAAGTTAATTTTGTTATTTGAAAAGATTGGATCATGTTAAGGTTGAATGTGCTTAATTGATTTATGTGTCATACACTGGTATTGGATGACCTTGTGTTAAACACTACTTTCAAAGTTCATGGAAGCATGTTGAGGCATGTTGGGACCTATTTAGGTTTTCATTATATGTGTGTTTGGATCACTCTCATTTTAATTCCACCGTTGAATGATTTGGTGCCGACCTAATTTGAATTTGCAAATGAAAATGGTGTATGGCCGACTTTGGATGAGTTTCAAAGTTGAAGTTGGTATAAATAAGAGTCAATATATTTTTGAAAATAGTGTACATATGCAAGAGCAAGATAGATGAAAAAAAGTGTGTGGTTGAGTAGATTAGTGTGAAATCTAATTGTTGAGCTTTCAAAAGTAGTAAGATAAGGTTTTACTTTATCATTCAAGCATGTATGCAAGTGTGTGAGTGAATTGTGGTGGAAATATTCACTGCATTGAGATTGTTTTCTCTCTATAAAAATTCTCTTTTATCTTCTTTGTATATGTGTGACACTGAGCCCTCTGGGTGGTTAACCCTTATTGGATAGCGAGTCTTATTTTAGATAGTAAGTCCTATTTTGGTAGTGAGTCTTTTTTTGGTAGTGAGCCTTTGTATTCAGTTTTTATATTCTCTATATTGTGAGCTAATCATTAATGTGGTTTTTCCTTTATTGGGTTTTCCACGTAAATCTAGTGTTGTTGTGTGTATGGTTTTTTCTTCTTCTAGTTTCTACATTTACACTTAATGATTAATCATATTAGTAGAATAAAGGATTTTTGAATGATAATTGATCCAATATCCAGTGGAAGTTCTCAAAGGTTAAAATTTTCTACAACTGATTCACCCCCCTCTCACTTGTCTTGTTCAACAACATTTTTTTCTAAAGTTATCACCATAAGGATTTCCAAACGTATTATAGGCATAATATTTGAGGAACAAGGTGGTTTTTTTTGGGGAAAGAGACAACTAAAGGGGCAATAATAGCTCATGAAATATTTCAATCAATTAATCAAGAAAAAATTCCATCCATGATCATAAAATTATACATGATGAAGGCCTATGGCAAAGTAAACTGGGATTTTTTAGAAAGGGTTTTGGCAAGGTTGGTTTTTGTTAAAACATGGTGCAAATGGATTCTTTCTTATCGCAAATCAAATAGATTTTTAGTCCTCATAAATGGCTCTCTATCTATTTATTTCTCCACCTCTTGAGGAGTTAGACCAGGAGACCCTCTTTCCCCTTTCCTCTTCATCCTAATGGTGGAAGCATTGAGTTGAACAATTTCAGCCTTCCATAAATCAAGTAAATGGAATGGTATAAAAATAATAAAATCAAACATCTCTTGCACTCATTCTTTATTTGTAGACAACACATTACTATTTGGCCATCCCTTAGTGTGTGAATCCAAAAACATAAAGTAGTGTTGGATAACTATTGTCTAATTTTAAGCCAATGATTAATCCATCAAAGTCAAAAATCTTTTTTTAGAATACTAACACTCTTGTAATGGGTTGCATACTCTCTATCTTAGAATTTAGATAGGAAAACTACCCTACAACTATTTGCACATTACTTTATTTGTATGGGCTCAGAAAGCCTCATTTTGTCACAAGACATTTTTTACTATACAAAGAAAAGTAGCATCCTCGAAGGGTAGATGGTTATCTCTAGCAGGGAGATTTACTATGATAAGGTCAGTGTAAACTACCATTCCAACTTACTTATTATCAACATTAAAAATACTAAGAGGGATTCATGAGAACATTCTCAAAGCAACTAGTAAATTTTTTTGGAGAGGTAATTTGGAAAAATCCAAGAAAATACATTTAGTTTCCTTGGGAAAAATATGCAAGGATAGAAACCTTGGAGGTGTTGGCATTCAAAATCTTTAATTGAGAAACTTGGTTTTAGGTTTGAAGCTAACATGGAAAATCTATGAAAACCCTTCTTCAAAATGGAGTCAAATAATGAGATCCAAGTACCTTGATTCAAAAACCCCAAAAAGAATCTTCACTTTGGAAAACTCACCAAAAGGCTAAAAAATGTGGAGTTTCATCATGACATGTCGAGATGTACTCTTACCTTTCCTTTCATGGACTATTAACAATGGTGAAAAGGTATTTTTTTTGGAGGATTCTTGAATGGTAACCCTCACTAACTATAGTTGGTGGTCTATAGGAGGCTCGAGCCAGCCTAAAAGTAGATTAGGAATCCAAGCTCAAGCACTATGTAGTAAGAGAAAAATATAAATTTCAAATTCCATGTTATATGGAAAGTTTTCTATAATCGCACATTTCCCAAGCAACCAAAAAATAAGTTGCAAGCAATATTTGAAACAATAACTATTATATTTTAAAATTATGAGGATAAGATTATAGATCTAGGGTTGATACAAGAAGTTGAGTCCACAAAAAGCTCAAAAAGTGGAACTGTTTTTCTTGATTTTTAGAATTTGTCAAAGGTGGACTAAAAACTTGAAGATACTACACATTGAATCTTAAGAAAATATAATATATGAAATTTAGTATTTTGAGTCTAGTTTCCAAATATGTAATTTATTTTAACACCTAAATGATACAAATTAATTTTTAATTAGAATGTATAAAAACCATTTTTCAAAAGTCATTTTTTAGGACCATACCATGCATGTGTACAAAAACCATAATTAGACCTAAATAAAATTATTTTCCTAATTCATTTTGGGGAAATATGTGTAATAAACTAATGTTTGATGAGGATATTATATATATATATATATATATTATGAATACTTTTTTATTGGCCCTAATTGTTGTTTTTGAAAACCAACATGTATGAACACCATAATTTAAACTAAACTAATAATTTTTTGAAGAAAAAAAATATTATGTAGAGAATTGTTTATAGATTGATGTCATTTAAATTTTTTACAATAAAATTAATAGATTAAAATATTAAAAAACAAAAAAAGTCTGGTATTTCAAGTTTATGGACCAGTTTGCTTAGAAATTAATTAAAAATAGAAAACATAATCCAATAATAATCCAATAATAAAAATCATATATTTGAAAACTAGACATCATGACTTCTAATGGATTTTAATTTCATAAGTTAATTCTTAAAAAAAAGCTATTAGCTATATTGCCAAAGTTAGAAATTTCTCTTGACATTGCCTTAGTTTTTTAGTTGTAGGTCAAATGCTAAGGGTCGGTTTACCAAACCTTTCCAGATCCTAAAATCAAACCAAAAAGTGGTTTGGGGATTCCAACTTTAAGAAATGAGTATCCATTCCTAATTTAGAATGAGATCTTGTTCTAAAATAAAATGGGTACCCATTTCTATATTATATATGCTTTTCCAAATTTGACAAAAATTAAATTACCACCTTTTTTTCTGCAATATTCTCTTTCTACAATAAATACCAACAATACCATTATAATTTTTTATTCAATTTTGTCTTGTGCAACCTCTTAATAGTTCATATTATATTCAATTTTTGAAGGAGACAGTCATAATTTGATTATTCTAAATTAGAATCAAAATAAAACATCAAAATGGAATAAATTGTTGAACATCAACATAGAACTATTATTTTATTTTTCTTAAGGGGAATCCCTACCAAATCATACTTTTATAAATGAGCCAAACAAAATTGAGAAAACAAAGGCTGGGTGACGGAATCAATTAGAGGGTTGGGAAAAGGCTACATTTCCTACATATTTAGGTATGTTGAACATGCTTAAGTAGTTTTGTAGTATGACACATGGGTGATTTATGGACAAATCTACTATTTGCAAGCTTGAAAATTTGACTTCCATCCTGAAGGACCTTCTCATTCCTATTATCTCATGTGGCTAGAATTCCCCTTTTTAAATCTTTATTTCAGACCTTTTCTAAAAGATATTTCAGCCCTACTTGGTAGGGTTATATGGTGCAAGAAAAATTATGATAAATTTGTTAGTTTAAGAGTTCCCCCAAGAGTATGTGTTGAAATTAATATGAAAAAACCCTTTCCAAAGAATATTAAACTATTTGGCCTAGGTTTTGAATTGGATCAGCCAATAGTTTATTTGAATAAGCTAAATGCTTGTTTCTTTTATTTCCAAGATGGTCATTTGATTCGAGATTGTCCCATTAGGAAAAATAGGTTTTATTTTGCTTCGTTACAAGCTTCCTCAGCCATGGTTGCCACTAATTTCATTGTACGGCCCAAGCCAATCACTAAAACCCCTCCACTTTCTTCTCTTCAAACAAGCAGTAGTATTACGTCTTCTAGTCCTCATTCTCCTTATGAGCCTCCTTTATTATCCAATGCCTCTTATAAAGATGTTATGACTGATGATTGGAAAACTGTTCAAAAACAAAAAGAACCTTCTTCTCCCTCCTCAAATTCACACTCCCCTCTTAATGAACCATCTCATAAATTCTTCTAGGTTGTTGAAATCCTCGAGTAGATCTTTGTCTCCTCTTCCTAATGGTAGACAAAGGTCTAGATGTCCTTTTGTGGGTTCTATTGAAAAACTGATCAATGATCAATAATTTCCCATCTCTAATCGATATGGAGTCTTGCCTCAAGAGGAGGATGGCTCTCTTGATATTTCACAATGAAGTTCAAGATTTTATCTTGGAATGTGAGAGGGCTTTCTCATCCTCATCATAAATATAAAGTCAAAAGACACCTTTGAGAAATGGAAACTTGATGTGCTTTTGTTACAAGAAGTAAAAACTAGTAACAAACATTTAAATTTGTCTCTTTTCAATATTTGGAAAGAGGATCTTTTCATTCATACCTTGCATAAGGAGGGAATAAATGGAATTGTTCTTGTATTGTCTCTTTCAATATCCAAATATTTCATTAATGGTGAGGACCCAACTCATAACTATGTTTGGGACCTCACCTTTATCAATGGATAGCCTCTAGGTTTTTGTTCAATTTATGCTCCTAATAATTTGAGAAAAAGAGTTTCTCTTGGGGATTGGATGTCTAAGAACCTTCCTATTTCTAATTGGGTGTTGGGAGGATATTTTAACAAGGTTGAACATCATGAGGATTATAGTTGGTTTAACCATTTTAAGCTCAATGAAGAAGAATTTGAAAAATGGATTTACTGTCAAAATGTGCTTGGAGTTGTTGATCCCATCCATAGAAAATTTTGTAATCATGTTGATAATTGGTACACTTGGTCTAATTGTAGATTAGGCAATGATAGGAAGTTGATAAAATTGGATCGCTTTTATTTATCTTACAATTTACAGTTACATAAGTTGGCCCATGATTATTCGGTGCTGGTGGACTATTCTATAAATTTATTTGATCATTTTCCTATTATTTTCTCATTTTCTTCTTCTAAAATACTGATGTAGAGTCTTCTTCTCAACTTCCTTTTGAACTTAATATTTCTCATCTTAAAAAAAAGGAATACGTTTCAGCCTTAGTTGGGATTTGGAACTCTATACCTAAACCTCTTGAAGGAGAGTCATCGGTTAGATTGTGGATTTTTTCTATATCTCATTTGTTGGATGTTGTGGTTGTGTTGTTGATATGTGGTTGTCATTGATGTCAACACTATTAGCATTGGTGTCTTGAAGGTTGTATATGTCAAGGATATTGAGAAAATTACAATAAGTATGTTGCAGGTTGTCTGTGAGGCTATGAAGTTTAGAGTGGTGGAAATTTTAGAACGTTGGTATTCTAAAGTCATGCATTAAAAGGTTTGTTGCTGAGCCTATATAGTATATCCTCCAAAAGTTTCACAGGTGCGCATCAAGATTGGAGCGAGTTTTGAGTTTTTGTGTTCGTATAGTTACTCTATTACTGTAGCTAGTGTTTCTGATAGAGAATGTAATTCTAGTGATTTTAATTATTGTGTATGCTCCTACAATGTTCTTTGATGTTTCTATATCGTGCTCTATCTTTTTAGTACATCCACATTGATCGGTGTGTTCGTGATCGAAGTTTTTTTGCTTTCTATGTTTGGGTTTTCATGTTCTTGGCCAATATGGTGGTTGTAGCATGTTGTGGATCCTCATGGATTAATTTTTTAATGCTTGGAATGTTCAAGTATGTTGTTTTAGGTATTCATTATGTTGTGACTGAATTTAGTTGGTGTGCATTGTGATTTATTCATGAATTGGGCCGATAGTTTGTATTATGTAATTCCTTCTAGCATATATATAAGAGTGGTTGTTTTCTTCATTTGAGAATAATGTATGTGAAGTGTGAAAGAGCTATGTGTGAATAAATATCAAATAATTTGATTATAGAGAAGAGTATGAAGGATTTTGAGCGAAGTGTTTATGTGCCTAATCGGAACTATTATTAGGATTTTGAAGAAGCTAATTTCTTAGTTCAACCTCTTCAGATGGATTTAATCTAAAAGTTTTATGTAAGGCAGTGAGCCTTCCCTTTTCAGCAGTGAGCTCTAGATAGTGTGTTTGAATGCATGTGCATTCCTTATTCATTTCTCTTATACTTTTAATAGGGTATAACTTATGGATTAACCTCCATTTCTTTTCCCCTAACAGGGTTTCCACACAAAAATCTTGGTGTTATGTGTGTTTTTGATGTGTTGTTGATTCATGCTTTCACTGTTAATTATCAGATATGAGATTAAAGGTTGATAAGGTTAAATAAGTTTTAAATTATGTGACAAATGATTCACCCCCCTCTCAGTTGTCTATCCTTGTTTTTCCAACAATTGGTATCAGAGTAGGTTCCTCTGAAGAAGTTTAATAGCTTGAGTTGATCTGAGATGACATCATACAAGAAGGATAGTCCTAGATTTGATGGTACAAATTACTCTTCATGGAAGGTTAGAATGAAGTGTCATTTGAAGTGCATTGGTGAACCCTTCTAGAAGATTACAAAGAATAAATATGTTATTCCTTAGAATAGTCCCTGTACAGATTGATGATATCAAAGATGTTGAAAATAATATCAGGGTTATAGAAGCATTACTGAGTGCTCTGACAGATTCAAAGATGGAAAATGTCATGGGTCTAAAAACAACACATGAGATCTAGAAGAATATAGAAAAATTGTATGAAGGAGATGCACAAGTGAAAGTTGCTAAGCTGCAAAGTCTGTAAGGCAAGTGGGAAAACATGAAAATGAGTGAAGATGAAAACATTATTGTTTTCATGCAAAAATTAAATGAACTAGTGTTGGGTATTAGATGTGTCGGTGGAAACTTGGAAGAAGATGAGATTGTGGCTAAAATAATTAGATCATTGCCTACTTCTTACAAAATGAAAGCTCATTCTATTGAAGAGCTTAAAACAGTAAAAAATGTGACAAGAGACATGCTAACTGGAAAACTTGTTGCCTTTGAGTTGAGTGAATTTGGTGAGTCTACCCCTAAGACACAATATGCATTTAAAACTATTGTATCCTGAACAAACCAAAAAAGATATGATCTGGGATAAATTTCCAGAAAGAAATTCAAGTATGAAGATGATATGAAACAAATTGAAGATGAAGAAAGAGAGCTAGAAGAACTAGAAGCATTGATTGTGAAAAGATAAGACAAAGGAAAAGGTAAGTATAAAGGAAAGTTTCCTATTAAATTTCTCTCTTGCAATAAGGTAGACAATTTTGCATCAAGATGTCCTGAAAGAGTTCCTAAGTACAAACCTAAAAAGTCTAGATTTCAAAAGAAATGCTATTATGTTGAAGAAGGTGTTACTGATGATGGATCTGATAAAGAAAATAGAAATGAAGATGAATGGGTATTCATTGATAACAAGGAAAATGGTTTGATTTCCACTGAATCTATTAGTAATCAAAATATTGAGAAAGCACTTATAACTAGAATTGATGGAAAAGATGAGTGGGTGATTGACAGTGGACACTCACATCATATGACTAGTGACAAAAGAAAATTTGTAAGCTTGGAGAAATATGATGGTGGTGTTGTAAGATTTAGAGATAACAATGTTGGTGTGATTTGTGGAAAAGACACTATTTCTCTTGGTGGTAAATATAATATTGATGATGTCCTTTATGTTGAAGGATTGAAGCATAATCTATCGAGTGTTGGATAGATGGTCAATAAGGGATACAATATTCAGTTCAAAGATGGAAAATGCAGGATACTAGGAAGTTTTGTAAATGTAATTGCTTCAGGTACAAAGACAAGAGGTAACATTTTTCACCTGAATTCTACTAGTGAAATTTGTTTAATTGATCAAGTTGATGTAAGTTGTTTATTGCATAGGAGGATGTGTCATGTGAATTTTGATAACATTGTCAAAGTAAGATCTACTCAAGTAGTCTGAGATCTTCTTAAGTTAGTGAAGCCTACTAACACCATATGCAAGGAATGTCAGATGAGAAAATAGACTAGAATTTATTTTTGGAGAAAACAACATCATTCTAATGGAGTATTGAAGCTAGTGCATACTAATCTATGTGGTCCCTCCAGAATCGTAAGTCTACAAGGAGAAATGTACTTTATGTTGCTTACTGATGATTACTTTAGGATGATATGGGTTGCTTTCTTGAGAGAAAAACATGAAGCCTTAGAAAATTTAAAAAATTTCAAAGCTATGGAATAGAATGAGATAGGTTTGAATATTAAATGCTTAAGATTAGGCAAAGGTGGTGAGTTCACTTCCCGAGAGTTGAATTCATTCTTCGAAGAGCATGGAATCAAAAGACAATTATTTGCTCCCTACAGTCCTCAATAAAACAAAGTTGTTGAGAGAAAGAACATAAAAATTCTAGATACTGCTAGAACTATGATGTTGGAAGGTAATGTACCTCATATCTATTGGAGAGAAGCTATAAGAATTATGGTATATACTACTAGCCGAGTAAATGTCAATGGTAATTCTAGTAAGACTCCTTTTGAGTTGTGGTTTGGTCATAAGACTACTGTTAAATATTTCAAAATATTTGGAAGTAGATGTTATATCAAGAGAGATGAAAATATAGGCAATTTTGATGCTAGGAGTGATGAAAGAATCTTTCTGGGATGCTCTAGTAAGAGCAAATCCTATCGGTGCTATAATAGAAGATTGAAGAAAATGGTTGAAGTGCGAATCTTAGAGTTGATGAGGATACTGCTAGATCATCTAGATACTATGGATATGATTTTGATGACCAACATGGTGGAACTGAGAAAGGAAAGAATCCTTAGACACAAAATCAAGCTCAAATTGTTTTATGAATCAAGAAAATATAGAAGGAGAAGCCAGTGGAAGTGTAGAAGAAAGAAAAAAAGAACCAAAATTTCAAGATAATCCCAATGTCCCAAGGTATGTAAAGCTAAATCATTTTGAAGATAAAATTATAGGAGACATGAACAAAGGTATGAAGACTAGAAGAATAATTGCAGAAGAGTATTTTTCTGATTTCCAAGACTGAGCCCAACAATGCCAATGAAGCCTATAAAGATGAATATTGGATGGAAGCAATGAAGGAAGAACTGATGTAGAAAGAGAAAAATGATACATGGTTTCTTGTTCCCAGACCTCAGGATAAAAATATGATTGGAACCAAATGGGTCTTTTAGAAAATCTAAATGAACAAGGTGAAGTAGTCAGGAATAAAGCAAGACTGCTATGTAAAGGGTACTCATAGATGGAAGGTATTGATTTTGAAGAAACCTTTTCCCCTATTGCTAGAATTGAAGTTGTAAGATTGTTTCTTGATTATACCATTTTCAATAAATATAAAGTCTATCAAATGGATGAAAAGTCAACATTTCTAAATGGTGAGTTAGAAGAAGAAGTATATGTTGAGCAACCAAATGGATTTCAACTGACTGATAAAGAAGATATGGTTTTCCAATTGAAGAAAGCACTGTATGGACTCAAACAATCCCCTAGAGCCTGGTATGCTAGACTAGATAAATACTTGTTGAAACTTGGATTCAATAAATGTACTACTGATAGTAATCTATATTTCAAGATGGATCAGGATAAAAAGCTGATTATTTAAGTCTTTGTTGATGACATCATTTTTCAAGGTGATGATGATTTATGTATGAAGTTTGTTGATGAAATGAAAAGTGAGTTTGAGATGTCAATGATTGGAGAAATGAAATTATTTTTGGGATTAAAAATTACGTAGTTAGATGATGGAATATTTATATCTCAGTCTAAATATGTAAGAGAGTTACTGAAAAAGTTTGGCATGGAAGAACCAAAGCATGTTGGTACACCCGTGGTAACCAAATGCAAGTTAACATAGAATGATGATTCTCCTAAGGATAATCAAACAAGGTACAAATCAATGATTAGTGAATTGCTTTATTTGACTTAGACTAGACCAAAAATCATGAATGTGCTATGTATGATTGTTAGATATCAAGTTGATCCAAAGGAATCGCATGTGACTATTGTAAAGAGAATTTTCAGATACTTGTAAGGGACAATTGATTTTGGCCTATGGTATCCTAAAGATGATGATCTTACTCTGAGTGCCTTTACAGATGTAGAATGGGAAAAAGATGTGGATGGCATGAAAAGTACTAGTGATGGTGCATTCTTCTGGGGGAAGAATTTGGTATCTTGGCTATGTAAAAAGAAGAATTCCATTTCCTTACCTACTGTTGAGGTAGAAAATATTGTTGTTGCAAAAAACTATACTCAAGTAATATTGATGAAGCAAATGTTGAGAGATATCATAATTGAGTATGATGAGCCTATTGCTATATTTTGTGATAATTCAAGTGCCATAACCATTTCCAAGAATCTTGTGTTGCATTAAAAACAAAACATATATCTATCAAATATCACTTTTTAAGAGACAAAGTGAGTGATAAAGAAGTTAGACTGGAGTATCACTAGTACACAAACAACAATATATGACTAAATAAACTATTAAAAATTGCATATAAATGACTAACTTTAGTCACGTGACTATTAGTGGTTTATTTGTAGTCATTTATAACACCACTAAATTTATGACTAAATAATTTTAGTAGATTATTTAGTCATTGATTTAGTCATGGTAGTGATTTATTTAGTCATATATTTAGTCATTGATTGTTGTTAACTGGTCATTTATTTAGTTGTGGTAGTCATATATTTAGTCATTCATTTAATCATATATTTAGTCTTTAATTTAGCCATTACTTTAGTCATATATTTAGTCATATATTTAGTCATTAATTTAGTCATGTATTTAATCATTAATTTAGTCTTTACTTTAGTCATATATTTAGTTATTACAAATCAAAACTATCTTAATCAATCCTCACAAATTTATGCATATAAACTTCAAGTATCATAGATATTCAAATGATGAAAAAACACCATGAAATGAAGACTAAAATGCTTGAAAATATATAATTGATTAGACACAAACACAAACAAATTACAAATCAAGAGGAGCCACAACACAATATTTATGAGTGGAGAAAAACCCACTCTAAAAATTTACTTCATTAAGCCTCATTGGCAAATCAAAATCTCATTGGTTACATTCAATGTCTCTATGACATTGTACAACTTACAGACACTTTACAAACAAAATTATCCTATTTTCATATACTTATACTATTTTCTCCTTCCTTAACTACAATCCTTTTGGTAGGGCAATGACCTCCTATAGGGGCTCAAACCATTTAATCCCCTTGCAAATCCACAAATTTCCAACCTCTATTAGTTTTGGCTCATCCAAAATATTCCTTGTTGGTATTCACCTTTCACTTCTCCAATTTGGAGCTGCAACTTAAAAATAAGGTTTCAAAATTTGCACATCAAAAACTCAAAAAGTCAAATAATACAAATGATAAAATTCAAACATTTTCTTTTCCTTTTCCAACTATGGCACCCTAAACTTAGGCGCTAGATATAATGTTTCCTAATTATCTCTTACAATTTTTTAAAAGATGAATTCATGCAAGACAACAAAAAAATAGACAATATTCAATTAGTGATATACAACTACCTTATTCCTAAACAAATGATAAATAGCTTGATTATTGATTGTAAATCTGTAATTGATACACTTGAAAGTGTCCTTCTTTCCTATGCGTGAATTGGAGATTTGGATGAGGATATGAACATCATCAAAAGCATATTTGGAAGTAGATTTTTATCAGATATTGTAGTTGCAAGTTCCACTAATTATATTAAAGATAAATAGTTTTACCTTTCTGCATCAACTAATTCAATTCTAATAAATTTTAGAGGATCGACAATGCCAATCTTTATCATATCAACATACTCACTTGCAAGTTGCAACACAACATTAAACTTATTAATTAGACTCAACATCTAAGAAAGAAAAATAAACTTAAAAAATTATCAATTTAGTTAAAAACTCATCAATTTCAAAGATCAAAGTAGTCAATGCTTCACTCTCTACATCCTTTGCTACAATCAAAAGAGGCCTTTGTTTCTCTGATAAATGCAACAAGAAATTATATTATTTTGTCAAAACTTCTCACTATGTACTTATGAATGCAAGATCATTCAAATTTTCAAACTAATCGACATGAAAACCTAATTTATTTCTATCACATATGCTTTGGGTATACAAGATCATTGATAATCCCAATTATTGAATTATGAAATTCAACAACACAACAAAAATAATATATTAAGTAAAATATAAATCAAGTCAACATTACATGTCTCAGCTTATCAATTGATCTCAAATTATATATACACCTTTTTCTTATAGATAAAGGACATCTACAATAGGTATGCACAAAATGAATTTGGTGGAAAGGCTTTAAAAACTTTCAAACAAATACAATTCACATGTGTAAAGCCAAATTCCACAACCTTCGCCAACATCCTCCCTTCTTGTGCCAAAAAGGGAGATTTGAAACAAGATATGAATATCTATCAATGTATAGACAATACACAATAGTATCCCTATAAGAAATGTGGTCTATGGATTGCAATATTGTAGGATATGCACAAAATGGATTTTTTGAAAAGGCTTTAGAAACTTTCAAGAAAATGCAATTGGCAGGTGTCAAGCCAAATTCCAAAAACTTTTTCAGCATACTCCCTGCCTATAATAAAATGGGGGCTTTGGACAGGGTATGTACATCCATCAAAGCATAACAGAAGGTGGATTTCTATCAGATATTATGGTTGGAAATTTTCTGGTAGATATATATGCAAAATGTGGAAGCATAGGCAAGGCACATGAATTGTTTGACAAAATAGCTCAAAGAGATGTCATCTCATGGAATGCAATGATTTCAAGTTTTATAGAAAATTGTTTGTTGAAAAGGCTTTTGAAACTTTCAAATGAATGCAATTGGTAGGTATAAAGCCATTTTTTTCCAGAGTCCTCCCTGCCTATGCCAAAATGGGAGCTTTGGGATGGGCTATGAACATGCACCAAAGCATAATGGTAGGGGATTTTTTTGTTAGATGTTATAGTTGGATATGCTTTGGTAGACATATATGCAAGATGTGGAATTGTAGACAAAACACTTGAATTTTTTGACAGAATGCCTCAAAGAGATGTCATCTCATGGAATGAAATGATTGATTACAAAATGTGCACAAAATAGATTTTGCAAGGAACCTCTCAAAATATTTGAATTAATGAAGCACTCTAGAAAAATAGAAAAGGATCAAACTTGAAAAATCAATTTCTAAAAATTTATTTAAAAGAACTAAATCAAGTAACTGGAATTCAATCAAACTACTTAGAAAATTCTCTTGAGTAAATATGGTGACATTATAGATTGCTAGTTTAAAACACGACGACTTGAAGTTATATATGAAAAAGTAAATGAGCCTAAAATTATGTGCTAATACCATGCAATGGATAAACCATCTTTCACTATCATAGGTTCCAAAATTTTCTCCATGTTAGACCATAATATAGTCAGATTAAAATCTATATTCAAGTTATAAATGTATTTATTCTTGGAGATTTTCAAAGAAAATGACTATTAGATTGATACTAGTTGTGTTTGCACATGACATTTTTTGTGTGTAACAGATGAATAAGTTAGTTTAAAACCAAAATTTACAAGTGTGAATTTTTTTGCCCCATTATATTGGGACTTATGGCTAATAAAATGAATCTAAAATGTGGTGATAATAATCAAATTTCTTACCTTACCCTCTGAATCCCTTTGAAAATATGACATTACAGTTCCCTTAATGAACTAGACACCTTTACTCCTATAGTATTCCTCATAGAAAGCTACTAAATCTGATGTAAATAACTGAGCCACTAAAATCATGGCCCTAAAGAAGGTAAATCTCTAGTATTTATTAAAAACAAAAAAAATATATGCATTATTCTATCACCATCATTGCACTATATTATAAATCCAAATGTACTGATGAACAGTGAATCAACATGCATTAAAATGGGAATCATAAATAATGATAAATACTTTGTGATTGTCAAGAATCATCAACATGTGGTATTTTACAATAATATGAAGAAGAATAATAGAAATATGTATATACAAGATTGATATTAAAGAAATCTTGCTTCAATGTTTCTTTGGAAAGACCACTATTACATGCATCTAAAATGGAGAAAGATGAAACTAAGTATATACAAGATGGACTTGAAAGAAATAAAGCTTACTTAAGTTTTCCTTTGGAAACACCATTGTTACATGTATTTTATTGGTAACTAATGTTGCAACACATTCCATGCCTATGTATCCACCACCAATTACAACAACCTCAACACCAATGCATGAGGCCATAACATTCACAAGTTTGGTTTCGTCATTTAAATCTTGCAAATAGCATATATTTTTAGCATCTGATCCATTTACTCCAAATTCCTTATTCTTTAAAACCTAGATGAAAGCATCAATTGACATGAGAACAAATTAATTAGCTCAACAATCAAGCTCATTACCTCGTCATTCCCATTTGGGTGTCTTTGAAACCAAATGGCATTCAAAACTTACAACATCAACAATCATAATCAACAACTCAACCAATCAAAACCAAGCATAAGCTAAGTAAACTAGCACTTGCACCCATGGGAGGTTTAAGGAAAATGCTGATAGGAAAGAAAAGGTATTGAAATAAAGAATTTTAACATTACATAATAAAGTATATTTAAATACAAATTTATATTATTACAATATATATTTTTTGTGGATGTCTTTATTGTTCTTTGATTTTCTAACCAGATGTTTATTCTTTCCAATGTAAAGAGCTCAGGACTTGTATGGTTTGTGATGAGGAAATTAAATTGTATCTTTATACATAGATTTCCCTTGAATTCAAATTTGATCTACAGTAATATTTATCTGCAGTAAAAACTTGAGTAACATACACCTCCCTGAAAGTGCCTTCTATAAAATCTCGATATGGCTTGTGTATCTATATTAGAGAAAAAAATTTGCATTTTGAATGCAATATTTTTATAAGTAAATAATTATACTTTATCAATCATAAATGGGAAATACAACCAACACTCAAATTACCTTTTGAGTATTATTTTTAAAGGAAAACTAACAAGCAACTAAACTATGCAATTATGTTCACTAAAATAACTTGAATAATGACACAATGTAAGGCACATGTTCCGGAAAATTTATACACTGAAGTATATGAGAAGAATTACAATTGGTTTCAGACTCTATAAATATTGTGTCCTTGTCACTGTTGCAATGAGACACATGATCTTATCTCCCATATACATAAGAGGGGAACCTTCGATATCATTAGAATGCAGTAGATTTGTTCACTAAAAACCTATCTTGAACCAAGCTGAAAAATGAATTTGAAATTATTTGCTACAGACAACACAAAAAAATGAACTTGATCCCATCATCATAGTATCTATTATTATATTAATGATAGATCAGAGTGATCTAGAATGTTGATGAAAAAACTATACACTGCAATATAGTAGAAGCATAACAATTGGTTTGAAACTTTGTAAATATTGTGTCTTCATCATTGTTGTAGTGAGACACATGATCTTAAGGATTGAAGTTCTTTCTCAATCAAAAGAACTTCAAACTGTTCAAGTTCAATGTATCAAAATAATTTGATGTGATTATTTAAAAGATAAGATAGATAGGATGTATTATTGCAATGTCCATTGAAAGAAGATGTGAGGTCAGATTACATCTTATAGAGAATTTTATCTATGGCATTGAAACTGAACAAATTTTAAGCCAAGCGCAGAGCCTAATTGACTTTTGAAGTAAGCTTGAGCATGCAAATACAAAATCTTGATAAATTGACAGTTTAATATTCTAATTTCATATTTTTTATCCAAGAGATGCTTTATCTTTAATCCTAGTTTTCTATTCAAGAAATGGACAGTTTAAATTCTACATTCAGTTTCAAATGTTTGTTTTAGAATTTATCATTTAAAGCTTCAGCTATAAGTTTCCACTTTTGTTGAACATATATTTTTTGTAGCATTTACAAATATTTTAGTAGTTTGTGTGGTTGGATTTCTAAAAATCCTCTCATAATATAAGCCAAAAAAATTAGCAGAAGTTTCCAACAACTATATGTATTTGGCTTGCATACACTTGCAATATTATTAATAGCCTACTATAAGCTAAATTCCCTATGAGCTAGATGATCAAAGTACCAAAGTTGGTTTCTCAAGTCCAATATCACCAAAACACGTATTTGAACTCACAAATCCATGCTTCAACATAGAAACAACAATAAGAAAATCCTGCTTGCTTGGTTCTCAAGACCATGGAGTCCAAAACCCTAAGAAAGGAATTTAGTCATTCGTGATTCTTCATGTTAGCATGATTAATTCATACAACCATTTTTTTGTAAATAAATCCTATATCATGTGTTACTTACTAGTAGAGGATGCCTCTTTTAACAAATTTCTTCATTTTTTGAATTCTTTCTGTTATGAACCTCAAAGGGATGACCTTGCATATGATCAAGTGGTGAGGGTGTGTTACTTGGGAATTCATACTGCAAAAATCTACTAATGAATACACCTTGGTATGGGACTCAAATATGAGAGGCAGTAGTTGTGCCCTAACATTAGCCATTGGAATACAATGTGAGATATTAGCAACTTGCAAGATCAAGACTTTGATATTATGCATGCATGGAGGTTGTACTTGAAAATTCTATAGGGATTTCATCACCTAAAGCACAATGGCTTTCACTTAGCATTAGGAGAACTCACTCTGCCATTTTAAAGATGGTTGTTGGCATTAAAAGGCTTCATCTTTGAGGCTTTCTTGAATTTCTTCTTCTATCTATAGACTTGTGATAGCTCCATTTCTTTATGCAAGCATAGTTAATAGCAGTAACCACACCAAGGACTCCTTTGGAACATCATTTTCTATGAAACTCTTGTAGGAACTTGACTATGTGAAGGAGGGTATGTTAGATTGCAATGATTGATTGTTTCAAGTGCACATCCAAGAGATAGATTTGCATGGATATTAACCATTGCAAATACAAGATTAAGATTTTGAAGGATTAATGTGCCTAGTACAATTCAATTTGAGGATGTATGCTTGGAGTCATCACCATTGAGGGATCTTTAGACAAACCCTTATGTGATGCCTAATAACATTGTCCAAGCCATAATGGATAGTACAAAAAATTGTAAACAAGCTAGTTTGTTGGTTGAGGCACACTATTCACACATATTTTGGATGCCTTGTGCTATCCATTTGCTCAACCTCATGCTACAAGAGATTGGTGATAAAATTGATTGGATCAAACATGTGTATACCAAGGCTAAAGAGATTCAAAATACCCTATGTTTGACATAATGCCTCAAAGAGATGTCATCTTATGGAATGAAATGATTGATTGTAGAATGTGCACAAAATAGATTTTGCAAGGAACCTCTCCAAATATTTGAATTAATGAAGCACTATGGAACACATCCTAACATTCTATTTTTAATGGAATCAGGAAGTTTTATTAAACTCTTACACCCTTCTATGTTCAAGTGTTGAAGTTGTGGTAGGTTTCCAATGAATCAGGGAGGCTATTTAAATATATACACCCTACCATGTTCAAGTGATGCAGTTTTGAAAGGTTTCCAATGGAATCAGGGAGCTTATTTAAACATCCACACCCTTCTATGTTCAAGTGTTGCAGTTGTGACAAGTGGCCAAATGAATCAGGGAGCTTATTTAAACATCCACACCCTTCTATGTTCAAGTGTTGCAACTGTGACAAATTGATAATGGAATCAAGGAGGTTATTTAATCAGGGAGCTTATTTAAATGTCCACAACCTTCTATGTTCAAGTGTTGTGTTGTAGTTGTGACAAGTTGCTAATGAAATCAAGGAGGTTATTTAAACTGTGACAATATTTTATTTTTAAGTGTTGCAGTTGTGATAGATTGTCAACAGAATCAAGGAGGTTATTTAAACCTTTAAAATTTCCTATTATATTCAAGTGATGCAACTGTGAGAGGTTGAAAATGGAATTGGGGAGGTTATTTAAACCTCTACAACTTTCTATTTTCAACTGTTGTAGATGTAACAGGTTTCCAATGGAATCAGGAAGGTTATTTAAACCTTAACAGTCTTCTATGTTTAAGTGTTGTAGTTGTGAAATGTTACCAATAGAATCAGGGGGGATTTGGAACAAGGTATGAACATCAATCAAAGCATAAATAATAGAGGAATTTTGTCAGATGTTGTAGTTGCAACTGTCCTAGTAGACATGTATGCAAAATGTGGAAGCATAGACAAGGCATGTGAACTGTTTGAAAAAATGCCTGAAAGAGATGCCATCTCATGGAATACGATGATTGTGGGATATGCACAAAATGGATTTTATGAAAAGGCTTTAGAAACTTTCAAGAAAATGTAAGTAGCAGGTGTGAAGCTAAATTCCACAACCTATGCCAACATCCTCCCTGCCTATGCCAAAATGGGAGCTTTGGAACGGGGTATGAACATCCATCAGAGAATAATCGATGGGGGATTTTTGTCAGATATTATGGTTGGAAATGCTCTATTAGACATGTATGCAAAATGTGGAAAAGTACAAAAGTCATGCAAATTCTTTATGGAATGCATCAAAGATATGTCATCTCATGGAATGCAATAATTGTAGGATATGCACAAAATGGATTTTGCAAGGATGCTCTCAAAATATTTGAGTTAATGAAGCATTCTGAAGCATATCCTAACATTGTTAGATTTGTTTGTATTATTTGTGCATGCAACCATGGAGGTTTAGTGGATGAGGGTTGTACATACTTCAATAACATGAGTAAGAAATATTGCATTACACCTACTGTTGATCATTATGTGTGCATGGTTGACCTTCTTCCCTGTGCTAGCTATCTCGAGGACACTCTAAACTATATCATTAAGATGCCAGTTAAACTTGTGGTGGTTGTGTGGATGTTTTTTCTTGCTGCCTATAGGTTACATATGAATATAGGCTTATCAGTATTATTATGCAAGTAAAGGAAGAAACAAATACCTTCTACAATATCAGTTTGACCAAACTCGATCTTCAACAAACCATCCTTGTTTGTTTGCTCATCTGTCACTCATTATTTATTCCTCAAAACATAAAATTACTTAAGCCATCAAATATACACACAACAATCAGAGCTCCAATATTTTTTCGAGCCTTAAAACCACCTTTAACTACTTGAAAATGATTGACTAAAATAGACTAGGTTCCTTCAAATATCAGTACAAGACCATCTCATCACCAAATTGTCCTCAATGAGCTATAATAACTTTTACAATTACAAACTTTAGAATAAAAGGCACAAGCCACCAACTCTAAACTTGATACCTCTCAATTAGGGTTAACTCAAAATAATTTAACTTATCATAAACCACAAGAACACTGGTTTCCTCATTTGTTCAAAGTTCCTTCATAAATTGAATGCAAAGCTTGTAGGTCTACAAAATGGTCTGTCAGATATTTTTTCCTAGGATAAACACGTTTACCCAAAACTAACCACACCTTTAGATACCTTTTTAGCTTAATTAAAACATAT
This sequence comes from Sequoiadendron giganteum, assembly GCA_007115665.2. NCBI lineage: Eukaryota > Viridiplantae > Streptophyta > Pinopsida > Cupressales > Cupressaceae > Sequoiadendron > Sequoiadendron giganteum. The sequence continues at coordinate 289,700,007 of CM021106.1, forward strand.
ATCAACATGGGGTATAGGTCCTTTGGACCAAATGATTCAAAATTGACTGTCTTAGTCAAAATTATGCTTCTTTAGGCCTTGGCTACCATAGGGGTCTTTAGTTTCTTCTATCTCCAAACCCAAAATCCCACAACCAATACTTTGATCACTCTTTATTTGGTTTGCACAAGATTATTATTCCATGAAAATTCCACTTCTAAAGGTATTTTTATAGACCCTAGACTCTAACCTCCATCTTTACTCATAAAACCCTATTTTTAGACTAGGGCAGTGATTATTCACCACACTAAACTCATCCTCTTGATATGTAACCTTTGAAATATGAGAATAGATACTATAAAAGGTAAAGTCACCAAAAATTGAGAGCTTTCACTAGATAAAATAGAAGGAATACAATTTCATCAACATAATGGTCACATGTATAGAGGGCCATTACTTCCTCAGAGTAGTTGATTATTCATGGCATTGCAAGGATACTGATTTTCAATTCCAAATCCTTAGAGATGCTTTGAGGAGGTTGGGCCAAAGAATGTGTGCAAGTAGTGAGAGATGTGGCCTATGTGTAGATATTTATAGGGAATTTGATTGAGGCTACCACATGAATGTCTTGATCAAAACCTCTATAATTGTTTAATTAGAAAAAGTGCCTCAAACTTACTAACATGGAACTCCTGAAAGAGTAGAATTGGTGAGACCCTTGGATTGCCTTGTCAATAAGCAGTTGTGTTCTAAAGTCTTGAAGGGATCAGTTCGGTGTGACCTACGACCTGTCTTGATGATGAAAGTCATCGGTATGACTTGAACTATCAGAGTGAGATTCCAAACTCATTATGATAGCAAAATTTTGGCCAATGTCGGTGTGACCAGAACTGTCGAAGTGAGATTTCTAACTCACTCTGATGGTAGATATCTAGCCGAAGGAGATCATTGGGAAGATTTTTTCTGATGGACATGTTGGGGTGAGTTGAACTATCAATTTGACATTTCAAACTATTTCCGATAGTGTTACTCTTACCTTTTATCATTGCATCGGGGGAACTAGGTGATGAAGAAACAGGGAACTCAGAACAACCCAAATTATCAACATGCCTTTGAGATGCATCTAACAAGATTAAGATGGCCAATTTTTCCAATCAAACTCACTCACAAATTCTGAAACTAACATAGGGCTCCTTTCCCTTGTGCACACCCTCAACTTTAGTAGCCATACAAATCCTTTTTTTAGGTCATAACTCCCAAACCTGCCAAATGACTCTAAAAAAAAATCATTGATTTAGACACCCTCTTGGAAGTTACACAACATATCTCAAGATCAGACACAAGTCCTTTGGACCAAAATCCTAAAAATCCCACTCCTATGTTGTCTTAATTAGGCTAATTAGGCCTAAATTAAAAAGAAACACATCTTTATAATTATCATAGAAAAATAAAAAATTTGGGAAGAATTTACCATGCCCTAAACCACTAAATCCATAATTATTTTCCAGAGATGACTCTTCTAACATAGCAAACTATGAAACCCTTGATTTTAGGCCCTCAAAAGGAGGGTTTATTGCAAATCATACCTCCAAGCCTCCCTAGACCTTTCCACCTATTCAAACACTCTTAATTACGCCTAAAAAAGTTTAAAATTTCATTACATAGGTTATTCCCTCCACAAAACTCATGAACCACCCTTTAGTTACTCAATTTCATAAGGAAAATCACTCAAATTCAACGTAGGGCAACACCCAAAACCCACATACACAATCTCTCATACCACCAAAACATTTTAAAACCTATAATACATCAAATGGGGCTATTCCACCAAGTTACAATGGCTACAGTAGGTGGAATTCCCTAAAAAATCATTTTTATACTCTCAAACCACCAACTTGCACCAAAATAAAGTAGTTTTAGTAAAACAGAGATATCTCATGCCTAACTTGATGGTTTTCAATAAAAAATGAATAATCTTAAATTATAATCAATTCCCTAACATTCCATGTGAAACTTCAAACAAAATCTGAAGTTGTATGATCTATTCCAGCAAACAAAATTAAAAAAATGCAAGGGAAACGTGTAAACTCAATACAAAACTTCTTTTTTCATTCAAAATCTTCAAGTCTGTCTTTAAAATGATGGAATCAACTAAATATAGCTTCAATAACCTCCTCCAATGCCTTTAATCACCTAACCACCTTTTTTAAAAGGCTATTAACCCTCTACATCACTAATTATGCATATTTACTAATGACAACTTTACATTTTTTCCAATATTTGCAACTTAGACTCCCAAAGTTCCTTCTAAAGACTCAAAACTACATTAAATGGCTCATGTGAACCATATTACAACATGAATCGTATCATGGACCTCATTTCACCCACAAACCTAAGCTTAGTCAACTCTGTTTTAATGGTGCTCCTGCACCACTAGGTTTTATGTTGGCCTGATAGCCTTCTATTACGCCAATATTTGTGTTGTGAGCTGATTTCATTGGTCTATCAATGGAGCTATGAGGGGAGTTCCCCCTATGTAGTAATGTGTGACACTATCAACCTAACATTACTACATTGGGGGAACTCCCCTCATTGATCCTAAGATTCTTGTTGATCTTGTCTGTATTGAAGCTAAGCTTGAATAAGTTGAGGATGTCTTAGAAAGTTCCATATACTATGGTGGAGTTCTTTGTCCAAATCTCTCAAGCAACAAGATTCCATTTTTATTATTAAATTTTAAAGATCTTGAAGATGGAAGGGTGTGGGTGCTTGTAGGTTTATAAGACTATGTTAGTAGTGCTACTTGGATCATAATTGTTTGGTGGGATTCCAAACCCTAGACAATGAGGTGTAGTTGAGGAAATCTCATAGAGAGAATCTACAAGCTACGATAATGAATTTTCTGAATGAATTTATATCAGAGTCTTGCTTAGTGTGGCTTAAGACATGTGCAAAATATATTCTCTCTACAGATAGGCTTGTGGGAAAGTATTTGCTTGATCTTGTGAAAAGTGAGAAGGAACTTTCCTTGAATGAGACATTGATTAGAGAAACATTGGACAATCTAGATGCATTTGAAGGGATATTGGAGTGGCTAAAAATGGTTTTTGGTTCAAATGTTGAGTTTCCATGGCAATGCGTGTGTGAGATTATTTTGAAGCACTCAAAGAGTTTGTACAATGAAATTTTTGAAAGCTTGTTTGTTAGTAGGATGAAACAAATAATAGCTAATGGATTTTTTAGATATGCATGAGAGAGTTAAGGTTGGTAAATGCATTAAATCCATAGTTACATCTCTAGCAAGTTACAAAGATGTTGAAATCCATTTGCACAAATAAACTACTAGTGAGGGTTGAATTTTCAAGAGGGGATATAAAAAGTGTCAATTTACCATAGATGAGGGGTCCAATAATATTTTGGAAGACCTCCTAAGTTTTCTCCATACACATAAATCTCCTTCAAGGATAAATGATTTAGCACCATATTTGCAAGAGCAATACTTCCATTTTATGTCAACATTGATTGTTGAGATTGAAGAACATCTTGCACATCTTTCAGAACCTCTCTATCAAGAAATGAAAAATGAGTAGATGACACTAGAAAAAATGAACAAGGAGACACTAGAACTGAAAATTATAGTGGAAAGGGAACTTTTCTTAGGAAGGATTTTAGTTGCTCTCAGTTTTCATTCAACTTCCCTTCCACTAGTTCTTGGCTCATCTCAACTCTGATTTGTTGAGAACAAAGCTTCATTTTCAGGGAAAGGATCTTCGACTTTCAGATATTCCAGTACTAATTTTGATTACCCTCTTCTAGATAGTTCTGGAAGGCAAATACTAATGAGAGGGGTCGGTTTGAAACTTGAATCACAAGATAAAAATAATAGCACCAAATTGAATAAACTAAGAAGAACTATGCACAATATTTGTATTAGAGCTCATAGCATGTGGATATTGTGGATAACTGAAGAGCTTTCAGGCATCTTCCCTAAGGGCGGTTTAGGTGCTTAGCAATGAAGTTATTGAATATTTTAATAAAAAAAATTAGATTCTCCTTCTAAGGGCGGTTTGGACTAGAAGCCTTATTTAAGAAGGCATGGAGGGATGTGAGATTATTATGTTGCATTGATACTTTCTTTCTCTTGTCTAAAATAAGTTCTCAGAATTTCTTCAAGGTGGTGTTCCCTTGAATTGGGTTTGGTGATTCTCCCTTACCCCTGTTTGAGAAGTGAAATCACTCAAGTTTCATCATAGAGCTTAACCAAAGTGCTTTAATGGAGTTTCATATGTAGATTTAAATTTTTTTTGTGATATTTTCATCAACAATTGCTAAAAGAGGGTTTTCAAGTGGATCGCTTGGCAAAGGAGGGCGTCTTTGGCAATTTCCAACTTTCATGCATGATCTAATTTTTGTATATCAATCATCAAATTGATTTCATTTTCAGATCTAAGGGTTGTTTGGCATCTAAGGTAGGGTTTCAACATCAATATTGATTCCTAACCCTAATTCCCTTCCATTGGTGTATGGACGCTTGAGTTTGTAGTGTTTTTCTTGGAAAGTTTGTTGTAATTTATCATTAGGGTTTTATAACAACAACTGATACATATTTAATTCAATAATATCAGACCTCTAGTAGGTTGGTATAGTTGCATTTCAGTCATTTCTAGTTGGGCATATCATCCATACTTCATATAGCTTCATCTTCCATTCATATGGATAGGGTTTGGACTTGTGTTTTGGCACATTTGGATGTAATTGAATGTTTGAAATTTAAATCAGACTTAACTGATTGTACTTTCCAGCCCTCTCTATTTGTAATCAGCTTTCAAATCAAATAAGAAGATAAGCTATCATTGTTGGATATGTTTATCTATGTTTATGTGGCTTGTTTGATTGCCTAATATCTATGTTTCAAGTTCATTTCTTTTTATTTGGATCTATGCTTGGAACCTTTCAATCAACATGATATTACAAACCCTTGTTGAAGATGAAAGTTAAAAAGCTTAAGTACTTTGCAAGCAAGACAAATCAGAAATTTTTAGACCATCAAAGGAAAAAATTTAGTTTGAATTAGTAAGGGTTCTTACATGTGCCTCACATTGATTCTATAATTTTATCTAGTCATGCCTCAAGTTTTCAGGTAAATTAAAATCTTCAATAGGGGTTAACCTTTACAAAACCAAAAGCATGCCTATATACTTAGACTCTTACAAAGTAGAAGGTTAGACAAGTAAAAGGCTAGAAGCATAGACTAGTTACATTTCAAACACCAACCATTTTAGTAGTACTATTTTATTATAAGGGATGTCTTAAAGAAACTGAGATGAGGAAAATAATACCATAAACTTCCACAATCAAAATATCATTTTAAGAGCATGAAAACTCAAAAAAATGCTAGAATCAAAGAATGCAAATAGTTACAAAAATACAAATGTACTCTTAGCTCAAAAGATTTCAAATCTCATGCAAGTTGTTCTACATTTATCCCTTCATGAACCAAAAGTTTGTATATTGAGGTAACTTAGAAATTTTTCCCAGTTAACTCGACTAAAAAACCTAGCAATCGTATTCAAATATTACTCCCAAGAAAACAAATAAGAACTTCAATTGGTATCTAAAATATAACACATTTTTTGAATGTAAGAAAATATTCAATTACATGCTATGATAAATCCACTTAGGATAATTCATGTTATGGATTGCATCCATATACTAATTTCAAAGCAAAAGAGAATATAAAAAAAAAAAATCTTTTTATAACAATAAAACTAAAGTATATCAATACTGGGAAAGCATGTATGAAAAATATGGGAAATATGGCACAAATCTACACTAAGAAATCAAACCAAAGAACTCTATAAAGTGATCCATACAACTAGATGGACCATTAATATTCCATACAAGTTCCTAGTACTTGACTTAAACCTTTTATTGTGGGGAAAGAAAAATTGAATTGGTGCAAGATCATCTATCCAATATTTCTTCCCAAACTACATTGAATGAGTTTGTATGTGAACCCTAGAACAACCAATATAGTACATCCTTGTCCTCATGAATATCAATGGACTCAAACTAATACCCACCATGTTTGAATGAAAATTGTTATAAGTTTAATAACCATAATTAAGTACAATGAAAATAATAAAATAAAGAAGGGTTTGAGATGTAACAACAACAAACATATAAGGTAAGCCAATCTCTAATTTGCAAGGACCTTCAAAAATATTGAGCTTTATGTTCATTGTCACATGCTATATGTTATTCCCAAAATATTTATATAGTAAATAGGCCCTGTGGATCCAAAGTATTTCAATGTAACTATAGTAAGAAAATTGGTCATATTTCGTAGATATAAATTTTATGTTGCTGATCAAAATAAAAATATGACGTTGTTTCAGCAAATGAAAATATGTTTTATTGACCTGGCTAATTCTATAGTTTTTGGGATTCATCCAGTAGTTGTAGGTTTAGGTACATGGAGATATAATTAGAAGTGGATTTCAATTAGAAGTGTAGAGAATTCACTATATGTGTTTAACAAAATGCCCAAATGAAATGTGATTTCCCAAATCTTGTGCAGGCATAAGCTTTATGCCAATTTAGAGAAGTGTTTCTTTGCCTTGAAGTAGATTCATTACTTGAGATACAATATTGACAAATAAGTTGTTCATGTTAATCTAGAGAAGATTAAAGACATTAAGGAATGACCATATCTTTGATCTTCATAAAGCTCCACAACTTCCTAGGAATAGAGAACTTCTACTAGAGGTGTACTGTTGTTGCTCATGTTGCTTGGAGTTTGAACTAGTAAAAATAGGTGGTACCAAGGCAACCATAACTTGGTCAAGCATACGCAAAGGGAATTTTGAAAATTAAAGAATTGTCTATGATTAGGATTAGTGTTTTCCTTTCTTGGAATTCACCAAGCTTTTGAGATTGAATTTGATGCATTGCAATGTGAACTTAAAGAAGCTCTTATAATAAATGTGCATTGAGTTGTCTACCAAAAGGAAAATTTCATCAATAATATTTCAAATTTATCTACTGAAAAAAACTTTTGAGACAATAGTCGAACAATTTCTCAACAATCTTTTGTTATAGAGAGTTTCTAATTGTCACATAATTCCCTTCATTAAAGGCTCTTTATTTTTTAAACCAAACAATTTGCATGTTGTTCTAGAAAATTTCCTATTTGTACTTGTGTGGTGGATTCTATAAGTAGAATGTGGAAAGAAGGGGAGACAAATCTGTTCGAATGTCTAGAACTTTTTCATGAAAAACATGATACTTTATTATTGCTTTGGACCCAATAATTTGTTCTATGTTCAATATATAAAAAAAAAAAAAAATCTTCTGAAAGGGTCTATGGAGATATCCTGGATATCTCTATTGAATATCATCTTAGCTAACATAATTAAAGTATAGTGTTTTGTCTGTATAGAATCCTACAAAGCATTCTGATATAAACTATTCAAGTCATAACATGATCATATCATAATCTGCATTCTACTATATGATTGTTTCTTGACAAATGTCTTTGAGTGAGTTCACAACATTGTGCTTCTGATGAAATATTTAGGAGCCAATAGTGACTATTCAATATGAATAAATTCTCCACATTTCCTTCTTTATTTGTTTATCATTTCTAGATTTTAAACTTATTTTCTAGATTTAATCAGTGACAAATACTTGAATAGTTGTGAACTCTCATTATGCATCTATTTTTGTATAACTTCTCAATTACAATGTTTAGTATTCTTTTTGCAGCATAAATGTCTTGATTTACATCTATTTGGAATTGACCATTTTTTTATTGTTTTCATCTAAGCAACCCCAAGATGTTTCTATAAATAGTTGGAGAGAGGCTTTTGTCAACACCCTGACACTAGACAATTGTCACAAGTTCCTAATCTTTGGCGGTCTACAAATGGTTAGTCAAATTTATCATCCTTGCAACAAATGGCAGAAGTGGACATATCAAATAGAATCAGTTAATCACTGCTAAAAAATATGGGTGAGCTATCCCTAGTTGGTGTTTAAAACACAAAGGATGTTGACCTGTCTGAGAGAATCTAGAACAAGGACTTAAGCTAGGTATTTTAAAAAATTCTTATCAAACTAGTCTTGAGGCAGTAAAAGATGTTAATATCTCTGATTATAATGGGATGGAATTGCTTCAAGGAAACTATGCCAAAAAGAAGGGATTGTGGCAATAATATACATAATTATTTTAGACTTGGCAACAAATATCAAGCTTGTAGGTTTATTTTTTGCTAAGATTGTGCAAATTTAAATCATGATTCAATAAACATGATTTTCTCAGATCTTACTACCTTGGATGAGTAAGTTCTACTAACAAATTTTGGAGATAAAACCTTTTTTTTGGGTGTAAGATGAGTTGTTTTTAAATAATGTTGGTACTGTAGGGATTTTACATTGTGTTTTGTTATACAATTTTAGAAACTTCTACGAAAATGCACTAATAACTATAAGCCAAATTCTATAATAATCTTCACCTATAAGTGTACATGCAAAACATAGGAAGCATAGAAATGTGTGAATTATTGGAAATAAAATATCTAAGCGTGGTTTCTTGGAGCATCATGAGCATAGGAGCTTTGGAATAGCACATGAAAATCCATCAAAGAGTGATTGAAATCTAGTTGCAGTCGCCATGATCCTACGATATGCACAAAATTGATTTGTTAGAAAGGCTTTAGGAACTCTACCCTCAAAAATCCGTTGAGGGATTGGATGAGGCTCCTAAGTTTATAAAATACAAGCTTCATTAATCAAATTATACCATAGGGTGAGTGCTTCATTGGTTGGTTACAAAGTTCATTATAAATGAGGCATAAAACCTCTAACAAAGGAGGCATGTAAACTAATTGACAATATGCCTTAGATAAATATGGTTTGCGAAAAAATACATGATATATATAAAATGAATTTTCCTTAAAGCCAAATTCTACAACCTTTTTCAGGTGCAAGTAATTAATGCAAGGTAATGCAAATTCACTTGGAAGATATAAAATAAATTTAATACCCCTATTTTATTAGCATCTCATACATTTTCCAAAGTACGGGTATTGGAAGAGGGTTTGGACATCCATCTCAACATAATAGAAGTGTGGACCTGGGGATTGTAATGCTTTAGAATCTAAGTTCTCATTCAAACAAATGTGTCATTTAACAAGTCTCATTCAAACAAGTGTCACATTGAATATGTTAACATTATAGACCCTATCATACAACAATGAACCTTTTCACATATTTACACAAATGCAAACCTCCAAAGATTGAAGAATACATTTGTATTGATATACAAATTCTAACTTCTATAGACCTTTTAAAGCAATCAAACAAGATTATCCATTACTGGTAAATGCATGAAATTCAATAATATAGCTAGCTAAATGACACCAACATTGAAAAGCGTTTCAAGGAGACAAAGTTTGTTTCTTTCTGCACATAAACAATTCACATAAAAAATGGAATTCAAGAGAAGTGTGACTCAAATTTCATAGTTCTTATCTAATTTTCAAAATAATTGTTTGAGTTGTCTATGTTGTGGATTTTAGATCTTAAATAGCTATAGAAACTAGAAGAGGTCATTTGGTTATAGAGTATGAAAGTGAAATTTATAGTTTACTCAAAACATTTATAAATGTATTTTTATTGAATGACAATCAATCTCTACATAGCATATACCAAGTAGCTTTAAAAAAACTAAAAAAGTAAAGCAGTCTCATATAATCTTCATCAACACAATCTTAAGAGGTGTGGAAGATCAATTAGGAAATAATTTGGTCTATGTTGTGCAAATATTTTGCAATACGTGAGGTAAATTGGTAGGACATTTAGCAAGAGATGTTTGTGCAACAAAGGTCTCAATGGAGAAGTGATAGGTTCAAATCAACTATGCATCCTTTTATAGGGATCCAAACATGATCAATGATAGGTCACATGAGTTATGCATCCTTTTATATGCCAAATTCTACTAGTGTTTGTAGAGTTGAAAAGTTCCAAGTCCACTAAAGAACCTCATTTACAAAAAAAATACAAAAGGCCTCATGAAAAACGATAAAAGTTGAGAGAAAAATTGTTTAACAAAGTGAAAATTGGAAATTTTTGAAAGATAACCTTTTCAATATGGTGAAAAAAGGTAAAATCTGAGGCATACCTTGTTTCTAAAATTTTGTGGCTAGGAACTTCAAGCCTTGACGTTCTAGCTTTCAACGTATTCAATAGAGCTTCCAATTGATCTAAACTTCTCTGTAATAATGAAAAAATTAAAAAATTGACTAGCAAATATTATGTTCCTTAAATTTTCAAATTTATAAAGAGTAAAATCAAATTGATATAGTGATTCTAGTATAGAATAAATATTTGAAAAAAGAAAGATTGAAATCATGTTCCTTGTTTGTTTGATGAAAACATTTACATATGCATGTCTCCCAAAGTCTAAAAAAACACACATATATAAGTATTCATTTCTCTATTTAAACCAAAAAAAAAAAAAATCAACCTGCATGGGAGGAATTTGGGTAGAAGGAGCTGCTTGTTGCAAAATATTGGTGGAGTTATTCAATAAATCTATCCAGCTCGCAATGTCTGCTTCGCCTGCCATTATTAATTTTCCTTCTAAAACCCTAAGCCCTTGTAGTTGTTCCCTTTCGTTAAATAAACTATAAATGTATTAGGGTTTTGTATATGACCGAAGCTTGGCTGTGTCATGGGGTTCTCTATGTGCATGCTTTAGAGGTCACTCAGAATTGTAGAGCATGTGATGAATCCATGAATATATTTCCCAGTATTAGAAGGTTTTAAGGAAACAAAAATATTATAGAGCGATGCTCCACATGAGTGGAGGCACAATTTAAACTTTTTAGTAGATTTTAGTCACAAAAAAGAGAGGGAATGTAGCAAGTATATTCATCTACAATTAATTGGTCATTTTTATTGTGGTATCAATCCATTCAAGTAAGGTCAATTAGAGTATACATTTTGATTTTGATCAAATCTTCATCATAAGAGATTATTTTATTTTTAAATATTTTTTTTATATTCATAGAAACAAATTATGAGACATTATTTTTAGGCATTTCCAATTTCAATGAGAAGGGGGGATGATGTAATGATATAGAGGAGATGATCCACTAATTGAGCATGTTTCAATAGTTGTAATAGCATTTGTTGATTTAATGTTCAATATTTTTAATAGTATAACACAAGTAGTTGTGACTTTAAAGTTGTTACTGTTGATCATGAGTACTATTAAATGTATTCCTTAGAACCAAAAAACAACGGATTATGTGATGTCACATCAGTGCACCAATGGAATATGACTTAGTGCACAACTATTGACCTACCTTTTTTGAGGGGTCATTTTGAACACCTTAACAAAAATCATGTTGATGTAGCATCATATTTGATGATGTGGACTTGAAACCTTAGTTATAAGAGGGGGTCTTACCAAATATTTTGTTGTAAACATTTTGGAGTGATTTAAAATTTGTCACATAGAATTTTAAGAGGCGTAAAGTTAAGGTGTGCAACTACTTGGCCCTATCCCCTATAATATGTTAAAGATTCCTTGAGAGAAAATAGTGGTGTGTTCTAGGTTATTTAGGTGGACACATCTCATGTAAATAGATAGTACATTGAGCAAAAAATGTCTTCTTGCATATAAATGTCATTATATTGAATTTAAACATTTGTATAACTCAATGAGAACAACATATTTCTCTTCCATATGTGTGTTCTTGCAAGTGTTGAATAAAGTCAACAAACAAAGGACCAAATTTTGGCTATTTGGACTTTATCCATACAGACAATTATGTGGGTGCGTATGTAATACCCCTCCATTTTGTTTCTTGTTCAAGTTGCTTTATGCTACGTTTGGTTGTAGTTACCTTGCTTCTGGATACATTTTGTTATAATGTTTTGATCACTACTATTGAGTGACAACTATTATTGTAGGATGTAGTTATCTGATTATTGTTTCGCATGCATTATGGATTAATGATATTGTAGAGTTAGCATGAGATATTATTATGAGATTATTAGAATTATGATGGAAGTGTCAGTTTTGATGAGTGTATGGGTGAAGAGGACGAGTTCGCATCACTCGCTTGCGAGCGCCCTACGAATCCGTAATTCCTTCTTCACGATGTGTATTATATGTTGGATATATTGTATGATGTTGTTTACTTGGTTGCAGGATTGCGGGTACATAACATCGACTCCACCTGGCTTCACAGGTTTGAGCGTGGCGATCCAACGGTTAAGTTGAAGGGGAGATAGTAGCTAGGTAACATGTGTCAAGTTTACACCCTAGCCTTAGTGTGTCGTCAGTTGTGTGTGTCGAGTCATTGTCTGTCTTGTTTTGATGTTATTTATTTCTGAAGGATTATTGATTTGGAAATAGATACTTAGAATAATTGCATTTAAATCATGTTGATGATTATTTAATTTAAATAATGCAATGTGGATAAAATTTTATACTTAAATTAATTAATTATATTTAGTTTATTTAATTAATTAAATTTGATCCAAGGGGTTGAATTTAGTTATTAAATAGTTAAATTAATTAATTAAACGTGATGCAAGAGAATGAAAGAAAATAAAAGAATTAGAATTAATTTTGGAATTTAATTACAACGTGTGGGAATTAAATTAGAAATTGTAATTAAATGTTTATTTGAGAAATTGGTTGCAACTTTGGAAATTAATTTATTATTTGAAATTGCATTTTAAATTGAAAGTGGGTTTTTGAAAAGTGAAATTGAAATTAAAATTGAAATTTGAAATTGAAAGTGAAATTGAAACTGAAAATTGAAATTGAAATATCTAATTTGCATGTAATATGAATTAGGGTTGTAAATATTGAAATTGAAATATCTAATTTGCATGTAATGTGAATTAGGGTTGAATTAGGTATTTTTAATTTATAAGAATACATGTTTTAATTTTAGGGCAGCAGAAAGTTTTTAGAAAAATACATTTTTACAGCAGGGAAAAAATTTTGGAAAATTTGCACAAGGGTTTGAAGAAAGTTTGATTGTAGAATTGATTGAAGGAAAGTTTGTTTGCATTTGTTTTGTTTTGGATTGGATTCATTGGAGGATTGGAGAAAATTCAGGAAATCTTTGGAGGAGGCTTGTATCAAAAATTCATCTCTTCCTGTAGCTTTTTGTACTAGGTTTTCCTCTTTGTGTTTTATTGTTTTTGATTGTTTTTTTTTAAAATAGTAGTGATTAAAGATTTGTTTGTTAAATCTGTTTTAGAAAACAAACTTGATATTAGAAGAAAAGAATTAAATAAATTTATAGCCTTTGCTTGTGAAAATTCTCGAGTGAAAATTGTGAAAACCTTAGTTGAATTTAAATTATTTGGAGAAATTGATTTTATTGTTATTGAAATCAAACATAGAGATTGAACAATGCATTTAGAATATTTTTAGAAAATGAAACTTTCTGTTTATTATCAAAAAACGGATTTTAAAATCTGCAGTATAGTTATATTTTCATGGTAAAATAGTCTGATTGCGTCGCCTATAAATTCACTTTTACAAATTGGGTTTTCAAGAAATTTAAAGATTTTTTGCATTTTGAAATGTTATTACTCCTATCCAAAAATGGGAAATACCCAGATCGTCTTTTTTGAGTTATGCTTAAAACATGAGACTTCTATTAAGTTATTTTTCCCATGGCTGTTCTGAAAATAAAATAATAATAAATTGATATTTATAAATAAAATTTGTATATTAGATTAGTGGAATTAAAATTATAAACATATGGAAAATTATTGTTATTTTAAAATGGCTTGTTAAAATTTAATTGAAAGAGTTAAATATTTTATTTAAAGAATGCAATATATTATTGAATAGAGATTTAAAATTGGATTGATTAGTGTATATGGAAAATGGATAGAGAAACAATATGTTATTATATTAAAGTGATTGAATGTGTTAAATAGAAAATTGAATGAGATGTAAGATTTGGTTAGGAAATGGAAAGAGTTTACTTGCATGGAGTTGTGTCAATTTAAAAGTAAATTAAGAAGTTGTTTTATTGATGAAGCAATCAATTATGTTATTTATTAATTTCTATTTAGATTAATTGAATCATTGTGATTGGATTATGAAAAAGATATGGATTTAGTATATCCAAAAGTAGTATCTTCCTCATGCTTATCTTAAAGGATTTAATTCTTTGTATTCAGTAAAAGGAAGTAAGTTTAATTATTTTAGATTTCCAATAATGAAAAGGAAAATAGGGGTTATGATTGTAATACCCCTCCATTTTGCTTCTTGTTCAAGTTGTTTTATACTATGTTTGGTTGCAGTTACTTTGATACTGGATACATTTTGTTATAATGTTTTGATTGCTACTATTGAGCGACAATATTATTGTGGGATGTAGTTATCTGATTATTGTTTCACATGTATTATGGATTAATGATGTTGTAGAGTTAACATGAGATGTTATTATGAGATTATTAGAATTATGATGGAAGTGTCAGTTTCGATGAGAGGATGGTTTCGCATCACTCGCTTGCGAGCGCCCTGCGAATCCGTAATTCCTTTTTCACGGTGTGTATTATATGCTGGATATATTGTATGATGTTGTTTACTTGGTTGCAGGATTGCAGGTATATGACATCGACTCCACCTGGTTTCACAGGTTTGAGCGTGTCGATCCAATGGTTAAGTTGAACGGGAGATAGTAGCTAGGTAACATGTGTCAAGTTTACACCATAGCCTTAGTGTGTCGTCGGTTGTGTGTGTCAAGTCATTGTCTGTCTTGCTTTGATGTTATTTAATTCTGAAGGATTATTGATTTGGAAATAGATACTTAGAATAATTGCATTTAAATCATGTTGATGATTATTTAATTTAAATAATGCAATATGGATAAAGGTTTATACTTAAATTAATTAATTATATTTAGTTTATTTAATTAATTAAATTTGATCCAAGGGGTTGAATTTAGTTATTAAATAATTAAATTAATTAATTAAATGTGATGTAAGATAGTGAAAGGAAATAAAAAAATTAAAATTAATTTTAGAATTTAATTTCAACGTGTGAAAATTAAATTAGAAATTGTAATTAAATATTTATTTGGGAAATTAGTTGCATCTTTGAAAATTAATTTATTATTTGAAATTGAATTTTAAATTGAAAGTGGGTTTTTGAAAAGTGAAATTGAAATTGAAATTAAAATTGAAATTGAAAGTGAAATTGAAATTGAAAATTGAAATTGAAATTGAAATATCTAATTTGCATGTAATATGAATTAGGGTTGAATTAGGTATTTTTGATTTATAAGAAGATATGTTTTAATTTTAGGGCAGAAAAATCTTTTAGAAAGGAAAAAATATATTTTTACAGCAGGGAAGAAATTTTGGAAAATTTGCACAAGGGTTTGAAGAAAGTTTGATTGTAGAATTGATTGAAGGAAAGATTGTTTGCATTTGTTGGATTTTGGATTGGATTCATTGGAGGATTGAAGAAAAATTCAGGAAATCTTTGGAGAGGCTTGCATCAGAAATTCATCTCTTCCTGTAGCTTCTTGTACCAGGTTTTCCTCTTTGTGTTTTATTGTTCTTGATTGTTTTTTTTAAAATAGTAATGATTAAAGATTTGTTTGTTAAATCTGTTTTAGAAAATAAATTTGATATTAGAAGAAAAGAATTAAATAAATTTACAGCCTTTGCTTGTGAAAATTCTTGAGTGAAAATTGTGAAAACTTTAGTTGAATTTAAATTATTTGGAGAAATTGATTTTATTGTTATTGAAATCAAACATAGAGATTGAACAATGCATTTAGAATGTTTTTAGAAAATGAAACTTTCTATTTATTATCAAAAAACGGATTTTAAAATCTGCAGTATAATTATATTTTCATGGTAAAATGGTCTGATTGCGTCGCCTATAACTTTACTTTTACAAACTGAGTTTTCAATAAATTTAAAGGGTTTTTGCATTTTATAATTTTCTAATTCCTGTCCAAAAATTCTCAAATACCCAGATCGTAGTTTTTGAGTTATGCTTAAAACATGAGACTACTGTTAAATTATTTTCCCATGGCTGTTCTGAAAATAAAATAATAATAAATTGATATTTATAAATATTAATATTTTATATATTGTTATTATAATATTAAAATATTATTTAATAATATTTTATATTATAATTTATAATACTAAAGTATTATATTTATTTATATTATTTTAAATAAAATTTGTATATTAGATTAGTGGAATTAAAATTATAAACATAAGGGGAAATTATTGTTTATTTTAAAATGGCATGTTAAAGTTTAATTGAAGGAGTTAAATATTTGATTTAAAGAATGCATAATTTAAAATTTAATTGTGGAATTTAGATTCATATGTAAAAGGTCCAATTATTAATTTGATTTAATTGGAAAAATATGTTTATATTTGGAATATTGATGATAAAAGATATTTTATTTTGAATTAATCAATTTTATATTCTGTAAAGAATAGAAGATATGTTAATGATTAAATATATTTAAATATATTAATTTATATTTAGTATATATATAGTGAAGGTATATATCCATTTGAAAGAATAAATAATATTTTATCTTATTTTATTTCGTTGTTTACAAATTGGGTATTATTAGTGTTTTAAAAGAAATGATTAGTATGTGTAGAAAATGTATAAAGAAAGATATTTTATTATATTAAAGTGATTGCATGTTCTAAATAAGAAATTGAATGAAAGATAAGATTTGGTTAGGAAATGGAAAAAGTTTACTTGCATGGATTTGTGTTAATTTAAAAGTAAATTAAGAAGTTGTTTTATTGATGAGGTAATCAATTATGTTATTTATTAATTTCTATTTAGATTAATTGAATCATTGTGATTGGATTATGAAAGAGATATGGATTTAGTATATCCAAAAGTAGTATCTTCCTCATGCTTATCTTAAAGGATTTAATTCTTTGTATTCAGTAAAGGGAAGTAAGTTTAATTGTTTTAGATTTCCAATAATGAAAAGGGAAATAGGGGTTATGATTATTTTAGATGATCTACTTATCATGTCTTTGACTTTGTCAACACTACTTATTGAATGAGTATGGATTTAGGAAATCCAAATATTAGATTTGATTGATGACTTGAATGCTTTTGTTGCTATGTCGTCAAGTTGCATTGTTGGTTTTGGGATTTAGTGTTAGTCCTAAATTATAAGTCTTCCAGAAGAACTTAGAGGATAAGGGTTGTTGAATCTTTATGCCATCCAGTTGTTTTCCCTTGGGTAGTGCATGTTCAGTTTTACCCAGTTTTCATGAACGGGGATGTTTGCACCTCCTTGGTTTAGGAGCGGATTATGGGATCCGTGTCTCCTTGTATGGAGTGACCTTGTTATGTGGTTTCATCTTGTTGCCTCCTGTGAAAGGAGTGGACTATGTGTTTGTTGCCTCCAAGATGTATGGAGTGAGTTCTATTATTT
This sequence comes from Sequoiadendron giganteum, assembly GCA_007115665.2. Lineage (NCBI taxonomy): Eukaryota > Viridiplantae > Streptophyta > Pinopsida > Cupressales > Cupressaceae > Sequoiadendron > Sequoiadendron giganteum. The sequence continues at coordinate 289,717,475 of CM021106.1, forward strand.
GTATCCTCCTTGTGTTGGAGTGGATTATGATGCCTAGTTGGTATGCACTTGTGGTTCCCTTGGTGGATTGTTTGGATGTGTGTTGTCGAATAGAAGAGTGGCTTCTGTTAGGCGCCAGAGCCCAAAGAGGTAAACTGGATAACCTTCATGAGTGATTTAAACAAGTGATAATTAAAATAATGTACTTAGAAGATTAGGACTAACTTCTCACATTAATCAAGATAATTTAATCCTCACTCATAGACACAAGGGCTTGTTTAGACTTGGGATGAGTGAGAAGGCCTGGAATGGCAAGATCAACTATCTAGTTCTTGCGAGAGGTAGTTGATTCTGCATGAGTGAGTATGAGTGCCGGGATTCGGTTGAGGCCACTAGGATTACTTGTGCCGGAGCCTATGAAGAATGCCCAGAGGAGATCTCATGACAAACCTTGCGATGACACTCTATCTATGACAACTGTTGTTAATTGTTTTATGTGTATGGTTCTATGAACATACTTGATCTACTTTATGTCTGGAAGCAATGTGACCTATGTCAGTGATGTTGGAGTTGTACTTGTATTGTACTTGATTTGTACATGTATTGTATTTGATTTGTACTTGTATTGTACTAGATTTGTACATGCATTGTATTTGATTCGTACTTGTATAGTGAATGAGTTGTACTTGTTAATTCATTTGGTTGGTTATAACAGTATGAGTCAGTTTGAGTCTGCCTTTGGTTAGAGGTAGTAGATCTTTGTCCATGTTACTTTGTTACTATCTCCTAGCATGGGGGGTGGGCCTTCGGGTACCACATTGGTTGGGTGGAACATGCACCAAAACCGTTGGGTCCCCATCGATCTTCAGTACTTGGTGGCGAGACATCCAGATGGACAGCTCGCGGTTCTTGTTGTATTATCTTGCATTGTAATATTTTAACTTGTATAAGTTATTTTATCCCTCTTATGTTTATGAGGTGGAATTTTGTAATTGTAATCTTTTGTACTATTGCCTCATTTTGGGAATGAGTGATGTAACTATTGGATTAAGATAATGTTTATGAGATTGTATCTTGGTTGATTATCTTATTATGTTATGTGGTATTCTTATGATGTATGATGTTTATATCATAAGGTTCATAATGCTATGGTTATATGTAATATGTATGTGTGGGTTTAAGTAATCCTAACCTTGTAGCCTTAGAGGTTGTTGTTAACTAGTAAGTGAATGTGTATGTTAAATGCACTTTATAAAAAAAAAATTTAGTTCACTTAAGATGTTAATTGCAACTTCCTTTAAGGTTACTTGGCGGGGCATTACAACGTAGATGTCCTCGTGATGTGTTAGCATCCAAGGCTGAGACTATGCCTGACTGATATCACATTTGACATGCTAACACAACAAGAAAATCAAACTAGCTTCAAATCATAGTTAAAAACATTAACAATTCATTAACATAATGAATAATAAAAGTTAAAGAATGTAAATGTTTATAATTTTTTTATAAAATATGTGAAGGCCTTAAGACTACACCGAGAGGCAATGCCCTCCATGCAATAGGTATTCTTGGTGCACAAAACAACCTAGGTGGCCAAATGGACCACTTAGGTAGGGGTCCCATGAGGAGGGCTTAATTAGCTCTATGGATTATGATCAAATTCGAAAGAAAAGAAAAAAATAGAGGAGTAATAATCATTTATTTAGTCATTAATTTAACCATATATTTAGTCATTTATTTAGTCATTTTTATTTGTTTGATATAAGTCATTTATTTAGTCATTTTTATTTGTCTAATATTAGTCATTTACTTGTGACTTTACCCAATTACCAAATTAGTCACTTATAAATTACCAAATTAGTCATTTATTTTCAAAATACTACTAGTGTTAGTCACACGACTAAAAGTTTTAGTCATGTGACTAAAATTTTTATCATTTATTTGCCAAATTCTACTAATGTATGTGCCTACTAAGGAATAGATTGCAGACATATTTACTAAGTTGTTGCCTAAGGATACTTTTGAGTATCTCAGAGGCAAGTTAGGGGTGATTTCCCCTCCTATTCTAAACTAAAGATGCAAGTTTTTGCATCAATCCGTGCACTTTTAGTCATATCTTATTTCAGATTGATGTTATGGTGGCTGCTACTTAGGGGGAGTTGTTAGATGATTCAGATATGTGGTTCAAATCTTGTGTACCTTTTCCATTGATGTCAAAGGGGGAGAATATTAATTTGAAAAACCTTTGAGGAAGAAAGGGGGAGAAGAGTCATGTGAAGAAAAGGGGAGAAGAGTGCAATATCCAAGGAGACTATTAGAAAAGATCTAGTTGTGTTGATGGTATTTTTCACATCATGTGTTGCCATCAATGCCAAAGGGGGAGATTGTTGGATGTTGTAGTTGTGTTGCTAATATGTGGTTATCATTTATGTAAACACTATTAGCATTAGTGTCTTGAAGGCTATATATGTCGAGGATATTGAAAAAATTACAATGAATATGTTGCAAGCTGTTTATGAAGCTGTGAAGTTTAGAGTAGTGGAAAGTTCAATACGTTGTTATTCTAAAGTCATGCATTAAAGGGTTTGTTGTTGATCCTATCTAGTATAACCTCCATAATTTTTAGAGGTTCGTATCAAGATTGGAGCGGGTTTTGAGTTTGTGTTCCTATAGTTACTCTGTTACTATAGCTAGTGTCTCTAGAAAAAAGAGAATGTAATTTTAGTGATTTGAATTGTTTCTTATGCTCCTATGATGTTCTTTGATGTTTCTAGATCATGCTCTATCTTTTTTGTACATCTATGGTGATCGATGTGTTTGTGATCGAAGATTTTTTTCTTTGTGTGCTCGGGTTTTCATGTTCTTGGCCGACATGGTGGTTGTAGCATGTTGTGGATCCTTGTGGATTAATTTTTGAATGCTTGGCACATTCGAGGATGTTGTTTTAGGTCTTCATTATTTTGTGACCAACTTTGGTTGGTGTGCATTGTGATTTGTTCATGAATTGGGATGACAGTTTGTATTCATCTATTCTTTATTTTTAGCCAACAAAGTTGTTGGTGTAATTCCTTGGAGTGGATATATAAGAGCAATTTTTTTCTTCATCTGAGAAGAATGTATGTGAAGTGTGCAAGTGCTATGTGTGAATAAATATCAAATCATTCGATTCTAGAACAAAGTATGAAGGGGTTTGAGTGAAGTGTGAAGAAGTGTTTATGTGCCTAATTAGAACTATTATTAGGCTTTTGAAGAAGCTAATTTCTTAGTTCAACCCCTTCAGATGGATATAATCTGAAAAAATTTATGTAAGGTAGTGAGCCTTCCCTTTTGAGTAGTGAGCTCTAGGAAATGTGCCTGAATGCATGTACATTCTTTACTCATTTCTCTTATACTTTTAATAGGGTATAACTTGTGGATTAACCTCCACAGTGGTTTTTCCGTTAATAGGGTTTCCATGCAAAAATCTCGGTGTTGTGTGTGTTTCTGATGTGTTGTTGATTCATGATTTCACTCTTAATTATCAAATATGAGATTAAAGGTAATTAAGGTTAAATAAGTTTTAAATTCCGTGACAACTGATTCACCCCCCCTCTCAATCGTCTATCCTTGTTTTGCCCACAATTCTCAATGCGTTTAGTTTCTTTGCTCCTTTAGAAGAAGAATGGCTTGGAAACGTAAATGCAACAAAAAATCTCTCCAAGGGCAGTTAGAACTTGCTAGAACTAGACTTAACCCTGATCCTTCTAATGAAACTCTTTAGAAGCACATTGCTATTACTAAAGCTTAGCTATGAAAAACTTGACCATTACAAAGGAAAATGTGCCAAAATTAGAGCCAAAATTCAATGGATCAAAGAGGGGAACAATGGGTCTAAGTATTTTTTTAATTATCTTAACTATAAGCATAAAAAATAGAAAATTGAAGCTATAAGGGATGAAAGTGGGCATCATACTAATTAGGTAGAAATTATTAATCTATTTTATATTTTTTAAGAAAGGTTGTTTAGAGAGGAAAATAATTGGATAGATATTCAAAAGACTTTGGAGGATAGTATCCAGGAATTTATTCCAAATATGATTGATCCAGGTTATAGTAAATATTTGGATCAAATTTTCTCCTTAGAAGAGATAGAACATGCTTTGTTCTTTATGAAACCATATAAGAGTCTTGAATTTTATGGTCTTATAGCTGAATTTTATCAAACTACGTGGAAGCATATTAATGATGATTTTTATATGTTGGGTCTGTGCAAGATCATGGGGGTCCAAAAAGTGGTGATGTGAAAAAAAACATTTTTAACATGCCCAAAAATATGAAATTTGTGCCTTTGACTTTTTGCAGGCTTTAGTATAATATCTGTTTTATTTTGATAATACCAAACCAAATATTATTACAACAAATATATATATTAAATATATGGTCAGATCATATGTTTAATAGATGGTCGGATTATATATTTAATAAATGATCTGACCATATATTAAAAAAGTATAAAACAAGAAATGAATATCCGTTTTAAAACAAATATCCATTTCCTATGTTATAAATTAAAAGAAAAACCCGAGAGATCATATTTAGCTCATTGTGTGTGGGTTATTTTAGTCTCCAACTTGGATATCCATTCGTAGGGGATCATATTGCCCAAAATTAGTCAAATTTCAAAGTTATGTCTGGATTTTTAAATTTTTATTCAATTTATATTCTTTTTGCATTTTTTTTGAATTTTAGTCAAAAATAGGCTAAATTTGATAGGTTTTTTATTGCACTAAAATTATTGTTAATTTTTAAAAAAATTATCAATTAACAGATTTAAAATGTAGTACCCCTCCATTTTTCTCTTTTGATCGGATAGTGTTCTTCGTTATGTTTTATTTTCTGTTGATACTTTGACTACTGTACTTAGTTACTATTTGATCGCTAGCTATAAAGCGATGTGATGTTATATTTTGATGTGATGGTATTTTATTCTGATGTTATCATTATGACATGCTTTAGATTAGCATTGTGGATATTTTAATTAATGTTGTTTTATGCTTTTGATTAGATTAATGATGATAGATTCGTCAGTTTTGTAACTTTGTATTGGTGAAGGGAACAAAACTGCACCACTCGCTTGCAAGCACCCTATGATTCCAAGATTTCCTCTTCACGGTGTGTTTTATTATGATATATATGCATGCTCAATATACACTTTGTTTGCAGGTTTACAGGTACAGGACATCGACTCCGCTTGGTTTCACAAGTTTGAGTGTGTCCATTGCCCAACAGTATTTGATTGGAAGATAGTAGCTATGTTTCCCATGTCAAGTCATCACCATTGTCATAGTGTGTCATTGGTTTTAAGTTGGGTTCAGTTGTTTTAATATTGTTTAGTTTGCTTTGATATTATTTAATTGCAGGTTGAAAAAAGTAATTAAATGGCATTGATTATTTATGTTATTTATTAAATTAATCTCATTTATTATGTTATAAGATGTTAATTAATTAATTAATTAATTAAATTTAATTAATAAAATAATTTAATTTGGATTATATTTATTTTATTGAATTAATTAAATTAATTCAAGTGAATTAAGTTATTATTTTTAGAATTGTTAGATAATTTAGTTTGAAAATTGAAAAAGGTTTTAATTTGCATTTTTGAAAAATTTGAATGCCAAAATTGAAATTTGAAGATATTTTCTAGTTTTTGTTTTTCAAAATTCATGATGGTAGTTGAATGAGATATTTTGATTTTCATAGAGTTTTTTTTTGCTATAAGCATAAAAATTGAAAGAAAAAAAAAAGGAAGGAGAAGGATTCTGGTTTTTGTTTTTGTTTTGGATTTGGATTTTGGAGAAACTTTGTTGATTTTCTTGGAAGGAGATGGAATCTAAGGAAGAATCAAAGCACCATTTGACATCCTCTCAAGCATTTAGAAACCAAGTATTCTATTTTGTTAAATTTATTTCTTTTGTGAAAAGATTCATATATTTGATATGCGAGTTGAAAATAATTGTTTGGAAAACTCAAAATGAATTATGAGGAAAAACCCATGTTAAATTTTGTTTCAAAATTTCGAAAACCTCTGTTTGCAAATGATTTTCTTCAAGAAAATAATTGCATATCTAGTTGTATATAATTATTTTGGATATTATTTGCTCAATTGATTTAATAAAATTATTAAATCTATGTATATATATATATATATTGAAAGGTATATATATATACATACATATATATAAATATCTATTTATATTTTGAGTTTTTATTGTGGAATGGAAAAAAAAACCTGTTAAAAAATTTTATGGGCGGATTTAAAATCCATAGGGTTCTGCTTGAACATTTTTTTTTATGTTAAACAAAATGAATTTGGGGGGGTGTGGGGCTCGCTAGGGGCTCACCCCACAACTGCCCCCATGGGAGGTGTTGTGGGGGAGCCACGCCCAAAGCATCCCCCAACACCTGCTGTCGTCGCCTCCAAATAACGGACGACTGTGTATAAACATAGTTGTCGCCCCATTGAGGTTTTGACTGTGTTTACACACAGTCACCCCAGGTATGGGGTTGGCTGTGTGTAAAAACAACCTGTATTGCCCCGCCATGAGACCCTAAAGGAAGTTGCAACTCAATGCGAAAGAGTACAATTTTTTATTTATAAAAGTGCATTATTATCAAAGAATATGCACAACACTTTGTAACAACCCCTAAGGTAGTGTGGCAAGATTACATCGATTACAAAACATACAGACTACATGCACATAAAGCATTAATTAAAATATTAACCATACATTTAATTTCTCATACTTACAAAGCATTAAAGATTCTAATACTAGGATAACATATAATAAGTTCCAGATTACATTAACTTAAAAGTAGATTACAATACTCATTCCCAGAATGAGGTGGATCAGACCTAACTATTACAATTACAAGATTCCTCCAAAACAATTGAGGCGAATAATAATTACAAGAGCTAACTGAAGTAAAGAGAAATCCTAATCAAAAGAATGAAACCACTACGAGCTCTCCACTGAAAAACCTCACAACGCAATATGCAATTAAAAAGGGGACCCAACGGCGTAGGGCGCACGTTCCTCCCAACCAAGTGGCACCCGAAGGCCCACCGCCTGTGCTAGGAGATAGTAAAACGGATACGAGGATAATCCCTACAACCTCTAGTCACCAGATGGCCCAACACTAAACAAAACCACCACAAGAATAACACTAACCCAAAGAATACATTGCTATCTGAGTATAACAGTATGACTCACGAGTATACTAAACAAACTACTAACCTAGGAGAAATCCACTCAATATACACGAGTTAGTCGTCAGATCATTCCAGATCTCGACCCCCATTGAGCTTCACCCTCCTACGGTTATCATGTGATTCATCACCAATCCAAACTAAGGAGGTACAAAATATCCAACAAACCATATAAAGAAGACCAAACCATTCCCTGTTCGTGGAAACCGGGCGACTCATTGAAAAAAACCAACCTTACTAGTGTAGAGAACTACAAAAGACAAGACCATGAAACGATAGCTCAAAAATTTAACATACTCGAATAGGAAGACTTACAATAACTCATCTAATACCTCTTTTCAATTACCCCTAAATACCACATAAGATATCTCAAACACATCATAAAGGCATAATAGTTTAATGTTTACAATATTCTAATTTATCACACCTTGCATACAGTCAACGAAATAACTTATAATAATTCACACCACTCAATTGTCCCAATTTAACTAATTAATTAAAAAGGATCTTCCAAATAGAGATAAACATCATACTAACCATTTCCCCTATTTCCTCAATTTTAAAATAATAAAACCTTTGTTTCAACTAACATATTATATATATCTTTTAAATACCTATTACCACAATACACTTAATTAAATATTCATTTCCTCTACATGCAACTAGAAGAACCACATCAACAATCAATACAATAATTAAATCTAAAATTTGGATTTACTAAATCCTTTCACATTCAGTGATGAGAAAGATTAATAAGACAAGTTACTCAATTTCCTTTAATTTAATAAGAACCCTTATAAAGGCGAAGAAGAAAATTCAACTAATTAACTAACAGGCTCTTTAAATATCTCAATTTAACTTAATCAACTATAATAACTTCATTTCATTTATTAATCCAATTCCCTCAATTTCAAACTTAATCAAATATCTATTTCCTCAAATGGTTTACAATATTTAAATAAATTATAATTTTCTCTTTTCAAATACACATTATTTTATTTTCACCTAATACATGCATTCACATGCATCTAATCCAATGCCTATTTAAACGAAAACAATATCTTTATTACAAGACTTCTTCATATTGAAATTAACTTCAATTTGAACTCGAACATGCATCTATTTATCAAAAGTAACCAGTCTAGTTATCTAATCTTCAGTTCCATGCAAATATTTATAACTAATGCTTACGTATTTCCTCTATTTTAATAATCACTCATGCAATCTTTTGCTTTTAAATTACATTTAGAAAATCAATATACATATAATTAATAAATTTCCATAACATTATTTGTCTCATCATTTAAAACTAAAAACAACAATATATATTTAACATATATTCATAATATATACATACATAATTATATTTTAACATATAATTATATATACATATATTTATGATATATATATACTTTAAATATATATTTTATTGATATTCTATAAACCAAATATATTAACCTATATATATAATATATTTACACATTATATATATACAAATATATACACAATGTGTATATATAATATATATACATATATTACATATCAATTAATTTTAGCAATCTCGAAATTCGTATAAATAAAAAAAGACGAAAGAGTTTCGTGTGAATATTCGCTAGGGTGAGCAGGGTACGTCGGACTATACATACAGTACAACCGGCCACATATAAGGGTGGGGAGGCAGCGCGTCTGCCATGCGGTAGGCGCACTGCCTCATAGGCAGCACAACGCCCCCACATGCTAACACAAGTGGGCAGTGGGGAAAGTAACTGCCCCACCAACCATTTAAATCCTTTTTTTTTAATAAAGAAAATATTTTACATAACAAAATGTGTTCCGATTTCCCAGAAACGTTTCACTGTACGGCTATATTAAAATCATATTTAAAAAAAAAAAAGATTTTCAAAAAGAAAATATATATATATATATATAGATATATATATATTCACATATTTATATATTGTATATATATATATTTATTGAATTTTTCTAATAAATTAAATTGGGGAAAAGCTTATGAAGAAAGCCATCTATAGACAAATGTTTATCTGGCAACCAATTTTTCTACAAGAGAATTTTCACAAATACAATATTCATTTTCTCAATTTTATGAAAGGGTTTCAATTTCAATCAAGTTACACAAACTTCCTCATAATAAAATTTAGAAAAACTTCTACAGGCAAAATTTTAAACAAATCTAGAAGATTACAAAAATAAAACCCTTTCCTCTAAATTTACACAGAGGATTTTAAAACTAAAATAAGTTCTTAAATCATAGATTGTTTTCCTTTGAGTTTTTTTTACAGCAATTCAATAATAAAGAATCCTTACAGATTATGAAACCAATTTAAAGCTTCTATAGACAAAACACAAAAACTCCTTGCACAGGGAATCTTTCAATCTTAATTAAAGTATTTTAAGAAAAACTTCTACATAATTAACTTTTGTACAGACAATCTTTCTCAATAATTAAATAAATAAATTAAAACTTGAAGGAACCTATTTTCCTGAAGCTTGAAGAAGATGAAGATTGAAGCAGAGCCTCCCCTTCAGAGATCAATTCCAAAGCTTTCCCAAAATCACCACTTCTAGGAAGATGTAAAAATACAGAAAACCCCAAAAATTCTTGAGAATCCCCTTTGTTTTTTCTAAATTTTTAACCAAAACCTCTCTCCAAAAATAATATCTTTTTCCTCTCCAAAAATCTCCTGTGAAAAAACTTCTTTCCTCTCTCAATTAAAATTCTCTCCAAAAATTTCTCAGCCAAAAGTAATTAATAAATTCTTCTCTCCCACATGTCACATTCAAAATATCTGTTCAACAACGAGATATTTTCTCAAAGCCTTTTTGCATGTTAAAATAATTTCTAATTACAATTTAATTTCAAATTGAAATTAACTAACACTAATTGAAATGTAAAATTAAAATTAAATTAAACTTCTCCTTGCTTTTAATTTTCTCAACAACATATATAATTAATTAATTTTAATTATCTAATAAATAAATTCAACCCATTGGATTAAATTTAATTAATTAAATAAATCAAATTTAATTAATCAACTAAAACAAATCAAATTTAATTAATCAACTAAAACAAATCAAATTTAATTAATTAACTTAAATAAAAACTTATATCCACAATGTATAATTTTAATTTAAATAAATATCAACACTACTTAAAGCAATAATTCTAAGTATTAATTTCCATATTCTAGAGCCCATTATAATTAAATAATATTAAAACAAGCACCAAAAAACACAACTGACTCGACTGAGGACCCACTAAGGCTAGGGTGTAGACTTGACACAGGTAACCTAGCTACTATCTCCCAATCATCATACCATTGTGTCAACACACTCAAACTTGTGAATCTAGGTGGAGTCGATGTCATGTACCTGCAAACCTATATCCAAGGCATCAATAGCATATGCATATAAAATCATTGTAAAATACACCATGAAGAGGAAATCACATAATCGTAGGGCGCTCGCAAGCGAGTGATGCAATCATGTCCCCTTCACCAATATAGTATCACCAAACTGACACTTCCATCATTAATAAAACTCATAAGCAATAATCATGTCATAATAAACCAACATTATTTTAACCAAAGCATGTTAAGTATAATATCAAGGAAATTACATCACATAACACACATAGTTCATATTTCTCAATAAGAAATGATAAAATAACAAAGCATCTTAATCTAACATAAGAGCAAAACAGAGGGGTGTTACATTCTCCCCCGCTAGGGTCAGGCTTACTCTTGGAAGCCTACAAAAACCCCTAGAACGAAATTTCACAAAACACACATAATCCATGGTTCCAACACTGAACCACTACATACACCAACATAAAAGTAACAATATCCAAAGTTATAATCCTCCAAGCCAAATACATTGTCAAACTAAATAATCACATAGTCTCAAAACACATATCCTAACATAACAAGAATCAAAGGAAAGGAAACAACACTGAAGGCACTTCCTCGGCCTCCTGTACCACAGGATTTTCATGAGCTCCCGAAACAACTGCTTGTCCACTTCTAGTAATCTCCACATTTGTACCTTGATGCTCTATCTGATGATGATCAACCACTGCACTCATTCGACTAGTCCTTCCTACATCGTTCCTTGTTGGCTCAGTAACTGTTGATCTCTGATTGGTTTTGGGTGTGTTCCTATGAGAACACTGTCTCACTAAGTGACCCTATTGGCCACAATTGTAACTTCCTATACCTTTACCCACTGCAGCCTTCGCATGTTGTGCTGACCCCTCCAAATGGAAATGCTTACAATGCCTCCAATTTTGGTTCATCCTAATTCGAGAACCACTACCACTAGGTTGAGGTTGTGAAACCTCAGGCTTAGGTTCAAAGTGTTGTGGTTGCATACCACGCTCTTGTCTTGAGGCTAGCTCGATAAAAAAATCCTCTAGTAAAGTACATAACCGAGGAACCAAACGCTCCACACAACTTTGTTGGTGGGGACTCAGAGAAGAAGAGCTCAAATGTTCATCTCCATGATCACCTCTCCCAGACATCCTATACACACAACCCAAGTAAGGAGTCACAACCAAAAGACAGAATTAACATACAGAAGCTCGAAGATAAAGCACCATACCCATGATTAAACATGCGTAATACATATACATATCAATAAACAACACCGGAAATCACAACATAAGGTCACACAAGGGTCCATCAGGACACTAGAAAGAAGCATACCAATCCATGATAGAAGAATCCATTAAACAAGAACATAAAACAATCTCACATAAATCAACATCACAATTAGTGGTTTGATGGTGTTAGGCCACATGAAAGGTGAGACCATCCAAAAAAGACCACAATGACTTGTCTCTTGTTGTGTAAGGGGATTAGCCTCCAAGAGATAGTCACCACTCATAGGTGAGTAGTGGATACTAGCTGCATAACAGCCTCACATACCCCCATCCTCAATGTTTCCTACGTCTACTTCCTCATACACACTCACCAAGTCTGCCTCATACGTCCTTAGAGATGAATCACAATACAACACATAGCTGACATTGAAAACAACAAAGATAACTAGCTTAGCCACCAAGTTCATAAAGAAGATCAAATTAAATTTCCATTTCAACAATAAGGCAATAATGTGCATAATTTTGAAACTGAATCAAATATATAACCACTAGGATTATAAGAAAATAAGATCACAAGTTGTGGCTAAACCTTCACAATCAACTAAAAAATCATCAATAACCCAAAGAAAGTTCACAATCTTTAAAATTGCACAATACAACACTATGTGACTAAATACTAGCCACCAACGAGGAAGGAGGAAACAACATCTGGCTAGAATGATAATAGCCCTCATGTGATACAGAATGAACATGCTATCCACATGACTGGAGTGTATCCATGACTAAAGAGAACATCATCACTCTACCTGGTCATACGCCATCTGGAGAAGGCACGTACTAGTTGCATGCCACGTGGCAGTGCGTCTATGGGTCCATGATAGTAGGCACACACATAACTCACCCCACACGCGATACCTCATGGAGAAGAAACATGTAGGAACTCACTATAACCAGAGGTATACGTGTCTAGGGTCTACCCATACGCTACCCGACCAACATGGTCAAGGCAACCATGAGGATCCCTCCACAAGTGTTTGAGGCCCCATAACACTCATTGCACAAGTAGGCTAACAAAGAAAATCTCATAATGCACCTTCACGTGTCTCAGCATGTGCCATCGTGTAACACATCATCATCACCACTACTATGTTGGAACATGAGTAGGGTGTGGCATCAAATCTCTTGCATCATGTCGGAGCACATACAGATAAGGTACATATACATAATGCAATACGATAATATACTATGGGGCTATCGAGCTTCTCCTCTCATACAGATGAGGTTAACTCATTAATGCCAGATCATCACCGCTACGGATGTCTAGGCATAACTAACAACCATGTTGTTGTACTCAAGTCTGTGGGGATTTAGGCCAACACATATGGATCAAGTATCCTGATCCAACATAAGGGAAAGTAGTGGGTACGATTCCTCGGGATTGGTTGAGCTGAGATGCTCTGCGCTGCAATATGTGTATGCTACACACTCCACCCAAGAAACTTGTGATTGCTACTATCCCTTCACGGATTGAGGATCTAGAGAACCAAAAGAAAAAGAGCTACTTTTGGTTACTCCTATGTATAAATTTCAACCTCACATGGGTTGGCCCTCAATTGGGTTACAAGCATGAAAACACACATAATGGTATGGTTAGTCCCACACCAAAATGCAACTTTTCTCCATGGATGGGTACCAAGTAACATCATCACATGGATAAACAAAGCAAGTACGGGTTTACACATCATTCAAACAAGATACAGTTACGGGTTTCTTACATTTACAAGGGAATACAACTACATACATAATCCCACAGGAATAACCAATTCCATAACCCATGGGATACGTATCTTAACTTTCCAACCACAACCTTATATAAGGTTACTTACACGCTACTCTCTGTCTCAGAGGACATCATGCTAACGTAAAATCTATGAGCACGTGATCACTTAACACTCCACTAACAAATTGATAAGGACAACATAGTGGACACAAATGTACCTAGAGGATCCAATGTATGAACTTGGGGCTCTGATACCATGTGTATTGCCCTGCCACGAGACCCTAAAGGAAGTTGCAACTCAACGCAGAAGCGTATAATTTTTTTTTTTTAAAGTGCATTATTATCAAAGAAGATGCACAACACTTCACAACAACCTCTAAGGTAACGTGACAAGATTACATTGATTACCAAACATACACACTGCATGCACATAAAGCATTAATCAAAATATTAACCATACATTTAATTTTGCATACTTACAAAGCATTAAAGATTCTAATACTAGGATAACATATAATAAGTTCCAGATTACATTAACTTAAAATTAGATTACAATAATCATTCCCAGAATGAGGTGGATCAAACCTAACTATTACAATTACAAGATTCCTCCTCCAAAACAATTGAGGGGAATAATAATTATAAGAGCTAACTAAAGTAAAGAGAAATCCTAATCAAAAGAATGAAACCACTGTGAGCTCTCTACTAAAAAACCTCACAACGCAATCTGCAATTAAAAAGGGGACCCAACGGCGTAGGGCGCACGTTCCTCCCAACCAAGTGGCACCCGAAGGGCCACCCCTCGTGCTAGGAGACAGTAAAATGGATATGAGGATAATCCCTACAACCTCTAGTCACCAGATGGCTCAACACTAAACAAAACCACCACAAGAATAACACTAACCCAAAGAATACATTGCTATCTGAGTATAATAGTATGACTCACGAGTATCCTAAGCAAACTACTAACTTAGGAGAAATCCACTCAATATACACGAGTTACCCGTTAGATCATTCCAGATCTCGGCCCCCATTGAGCTTCACCCTCCTATGGTTATCATGTGATTCATCAGCAATCCAAACTAAGGAGGTACAAAATATCCAACAAACCATACAAAGAAGACCAAACCATTCCCCGTTCGTGGAAACCGGGTAACTCACTGAAAACAACCAACCTTACTAGCGTAGAGAACTACAAAAGACAAGACCATGAAATGATAGCTCAAAAATTTAACATACACCAATAGGAAGACTTAAAATAACTCATCTAATACCTCTTTTCAATTACACCTAAATACCACATAAGATATCTCAAACACATCATAAAGGCATAATAGTTTAATGTTTACAATATTTTAATTTATCACACCTTACATACAGTCAACGAAATAACTTATAATAATTCGCACCACTCAATTGTCCCAATTTAACTAATTAATTAAAAAGGCTCTTCCAAATAGAGATAAACATCATACTAACCATTTCCCCTATTTCCTCAATTTTAAAATAATAAAACCTTTATTTCAACTAAGATATTATATATATCTTTTAAATACCTATTACCACAATACACTTAATTAAATATTCATTTCCTCTACATGCAACTAGAAGAACAACATCAACAATCAATACGATAATTAAATCTAAAATTTGGATTTACTAAATCCTTTCACATTCAGTGATGGAAAAGATTAATAAGACAAGTTACTCAATTTCCTTTAATTTAATAAGAACCCTTATAAAGGCGAAGAAAAAAATTCAACTAATTAACTAACGCTCTTTAAATATCTCAATTTAACTTAATCAACTATAAGAACTTCATTTCATTTATTAATCCAATTCCCTCAATTTCAAACTTAATCAAATATCTATTTCCTCAAACAGTTTACAATATTTAAATAAATTATAATTTTCTCTTTTCAAATACACATTATTTTATTTTCACTTAATACATGCATTTACATGCATCTAATCCAATGCCTATTTAAACAAAAACAATATCTTTATTACAAGACTTCTTCATATTGAAATTAACTTCAATTTGAACTCAAACATGCATCTATTTATCAAAAGTAACCAGTCTAGTTATCTAATCTTCAGTTTCATGCAAATATTTATAACTAATGCTTACATATTTCCTCTATTTTAATAATCACGCATGCAATCTTTTTCTTTTAAATTACATTTAGAAAATCAATATACATATAATTAATAAATTTCCATAACATTATTTGTCTCATCATTTAAAACTAAAAACAACAATATATATTTAACATATATTCATAATATATATATACATAATTATATTTTAACATATAATTATATATACATATATTTATGATATATATATATTCTTTAAATATATATTTTATTGATATTCTATAAACCAAATATATTAACCTATATATATATAATATATTTACACATTATATATATATACAAATATATACACAATGTGTATATATAATATATATACATATATTACATATCAATTAATTTTAGCAATCTTGAAATTCGCATAAATCAAAATGGACGGACGAGTTTCGTGTGAATATTCACCAGGGTTAGTAGGGTACGCCGGACTGTACATACAGTATACTCGGCCACATATAAGGGTGGGGAGGCAATGTAATACCCCTCTGTTTTGTTTCTTGTTCAAGTTGCTTTATGCTATGTTTGGTTGCAGTTACTTTTATACCGGATACATTTGTTATGATGTTTTGATCATTACTATTGAGTGACAACTATTATTATGGGATGTAGTTATCTGATTATTGTTTCACATGTATTATGGATTAATGATGTTGTAGAGTTAACATGAGATGTTATTATGAGATTCCTGGATTATGATGGAAGTGTCAGTTTCGATGAGTGTATTGGTGAAGAGGACGGTTTCGCATCACTCGCTTGCAAGCGCCCTACGAATCCGTAATTCCTTCTTCACGGTGTATATTATATGTTGGATATATTGTATGATGTTGTTTACTTGGTTGCAGGATTGCAGGTACATGACATCGACTCCACCTGGTTTCACAGGTTCGAGCGTGTCGATCCAACGGTTAAGTTGAAAGGGAGATAGTAGCTAGGTAACATGTGTCAAGTCTACACCCTAGCCTTAGTGTGTCGTCAGTTGTATATGTTGAGTCATTGTCTGTCTTGCTTTAATGTTATTTATTTTTGAAGAATTGTTGATTTGGAAATAGATATTTAGAATAATTGCATTTAAATCATGTTGATGGTTATTTAATTTAAATAATGCAATGTGGATAAAAGTTTATATTTAAATTAATTAATTATATTTAGTTTATTTAATTAATTAAATTTAATCCAAGGGGTTGAATTTAGTTATTAAACAATTTAATTAATTAATTAAACATGATGGAATAGAATGAAAGGAAATAAAAGAATTAAAATTAAATTTGAAATTTAATTTCAACGCGTGGGAATTAAATTAGAAATTGTAATTAAATGTTTATTTGAGAAATTGGTTGCAATTTTGGAAATTAATTTATTATTTGAAATTGCATTTTAAATTGAAATTGAAATTAATATCTAATTTGCATGTAATGTGAATTAGGGTTGTAAAAATTAAAATTGAAATATCTAATTTGCATGTAATGTGAATTAGGGTTGTATTAGGTATTTTTAATTTATAAAGAATACATGTTTTAATTTTAGGGCAACAGAAAGAGATTTAGAAAAAAATACATTTTTACAGCAAAGAAGAAGTTTTGGAAAATTTGCATAAGGGTTTGAAGAAAGTTTGATTGTAGAATTGATTGAAGGAAAGTTTGTTTGCATTTGTTGGGTTTTGGATTGGATTCATTGGAGGATTGAAGAAAATTTAAAAAATCTTTGGAGGAGGCATGCATCAGAAATTCATCTCTTCCTATAGCTTCTTGTACCAGGTTTGTCTTTTTGTGTTTTATTGTTTTTGATTGTTTTTTTTTAAATAGTAATGATTAAAGATTTGTTTGTTAAATTTGTTTTAGAAAATAAATTTGATATTAGAAGAAAAGAATTAAACAAATTTACAGCCTTTGCTTGTGAAAATTCTTGAGTGAAAATTTTGAAAACCTCAGTTGAATTTAAATTATTTGGGGAAATCGATTTTGTTGTTATTGAAATCAAACATAAAGATTGAACAATGCATTTAGAATGTTTTTAGAAAATGAAACCCTCTATTTATTATTAAAAATCGGATTTTAAAATCTACAGTATAGTTATATTTTTTCATGGTAAAATGGTCTGGTTGTGTCGCCTATAACTCCACTTTCACAAACTGGGTTGTCAGAAAATTTAAAGGGTTCTTGCATTTTGAAATTTTCTTATCCCTATAAAAAAATTGCAAATACCCAGATCGTAACTTTTGAGTTATGCTTGAAACATGAGACTGTTGTTAAGTTATTTTCCCATGGCTGCTTTGAAAATAAAATAATAATAAATTGATATTTATAAATATTAATATTTTATGTATTGTTATTATAATATTAAAATATTATTTAATAATATTTTATATTATAATTTATAATATTAAAGTATTATATTTATTTATATTATTTTAAATAAAATTTGTATATTAGATTAGTGGAATTAAAATTATAAACGTATGGGAAATTATTGTTTATTTTAAAATGGCATGTTAAAATTTAATTGAGGGAGTTAAATATTTGATTTAAAGAATAAACAATTTAAAATTTAATTGTGGAATTTAAATATCATGTGTAAAAGGTCCAATTATTAATTTGATTTAATTGAAAAATTTTATATATATTTTAAAAAATTGATGATAAGGGATATTTTATTTTGAATTAAACAATTTGACATTCTGTAAAGAATAGAAGATATGTTAATGATTAAATATATTTAAATATATTAATTTATATTTAGTATATATATATTGAAGGTATATATCCATTTGAAAGAATAAATAATATTTTATCTTATTTTATTCAGTTGTTTGCAAATTGGGTATTATTAGTGTCTTAAAAGAAATGATTAGTATGTGTAGAAAATGTATAGAGAAAGATATTTTTTAATAGAAGTAATCATTTGATTTAAAAGGAAATATTTATTTTGTTAATATGATTGAAGAAAATATATTGAGATATATATATATATCCATGAGTATTTTCAATCAGTATTTACCTTGTTTTATTTTAGTGCGTGTAATTTAGCTTTGCATGACGAATTTAAAAGATAAGTTTTAAATGTATGGTCAAAATTGATAAGAAAAAAAAAGATATTTAAATATATTGAAAAATTGTAGAAATATTTATATTTAAATGTTTGTTTTAATTAATGAGATTAATTAGAAACAATATGAATGCATGGTCAAATAGATAAGTCAAAAGATATTTTTATACATTGAAGAAATTGCATGTTTTAAATGGATAGTTGAAGAGACATAGACTCTGGATAGAAAATTGAAAATATTGTTTGCAATAGTGTTAGGTTGCATTAGAAGTAAATTTATGAACTAACTATATTGAAAAAGGCAAATATTTATTATGTTTTATTTAGTTCTGTAGAGTAATCTAGTCATTGTGAATGGAATATTAAAGAATATATGTAATTAAATTTATTAATATATATATTTGGTGTCTATATAATATGAAACATATATATATATATATATTAAGTGTAAAATTTATTATCGTATTTTATTTTAATAAGATGCATGCAATATATTTTGAATAGAGATTTAAAAATGGATTGATTAGTGTATATGGAAAATGGATAGAGAAACAATATGTTATTATATTAAAGTGATTGAATGTTTTAAATAGAAAATTGAATGAGATGTAAGAGTTGGTTAGGAAATGGAAAGAGTTTACTTGCATGGATTTGTATCGATTTAAAAGTAAATTAAGAAGTTGTTTTATTGATGAGGCAATCAATTATGTTATTTATTAATTTCTATTTAGATTAATTGAATCATTGTGATTGGATTATGAAAGAGATATGGATTTAGTATATCCAAAAGTAGTATCTTCCTCATGATTATCTTAAAGGATCTAATTCTCTGTGTTCGGTAAAAGGAAGTAAGTTTATTTGTTTTAAATTTCCAATAATGAAAAGAGAAATAGGGGTTATGATTATTTTAGATGATCTAGTTATCGTGTCTTTGACTTTGTCAACACTACCTATTGAATGAGTATGGATTTAGAAAATCCAAATATTAGATTTGATTGATGACTTGAATGCTTTTGCTGCTATGCCATCAAGTTGCATTGTGGGTTTTGGGATTTAGTGTTATTCCTAAATTATAAGTCTTCCAGAAGAACTTAGATGATAAGGGTTGTTGAATATTTATGCCATCTAGTTGTTTTCCCTTGGGTAGTGCATGGCGTCTTTTCAATTTTACCCATGAACGATGATGTTTGCACCTCCTTGGTTTAGGAGCGGATTATGGGATCCGTGTCTCCTTGTATGGAGTGACCTTGTGATGTGGTTTCATCTTGTTGCCTCCTATGAAAGGAGTGGACTATGTGTTTGTTGCTTTCAAGATGTTTTGAGTGAGTTCTATTATTTGTATCCTCCTTGTGTTGGAGTGGATTATGATGCCTTGTGGTTCCCTTGGTAGATTGTTGGGTGTGTGTTGTCGAATAGAAGAGTGGTTTTTGTTAGAGGTCGGAGCCCAAAGTGGTAAACCGGGTAACCTTCAAAAGTGAGTTAATTGAGTGATAATTAAATTAATGTAATTAGATGATTAGGATGCATTCACATTAATCAAGATAATTTAATCCTCACTCATAGACACAAAGGCTCATTTAGACTTAGGATGAGTGAGAAGGTCTGGAATGGCAAAATCAACTATCTTGTCCTTGCGAGAGATAGTTGATTCCGCATGAGTGAATATGAGTGTCGGGATTCAGTTGAGGCCACTAGGATTATTTGTGCCGGAGCCTATGAAGAATGCATAGAGGACATCTCATGACAAACCTTGCGATGACACTCTATCTAGGACAACTGTTGTTAATTGTTTTATATGTATGGTTCTCTGAACATACTTGATCTACTTTATGTCTGGAAGCAATGTGACCTATGTCAGTGATGTGAATGTTGTATTTGAGTTGTACTGAAATTGCACTTATTGATGGCATTTATTTGGTTATGTCAGTTTGAGTCAGTATGAGTCTGTCTTTGGTTAGAGGTAGTAGATCTTTGTCCATGTTACTTTGTTACTATCTCCTAGTATGGGGGGTGGGCCTTCGGGCACCACATTGGTTGGGTGGAACATGCACTGAAATCGTTGGGTCTCCATCTATTTTGAGTACTTGGTGGCGAGACATCCAGATGGATAGCTTGCGATTCTTGTTGTAATTACTTGCATTGTAATATTCTAACTTGTATAAATTATTTTATCCCTCTTATGTTTATGAGGTGGAATTTTGTAATTGTAACTTTATGTACTACTGTCTCATTCTGGGAATGAGTGATGTAACTATTAGTTTAAGATAATAATTATGAAATTGTATCTTGGTTGATTATCTTATTAGTTTATGTGGTATTCTTATGATGTATGATTTTTATTTCATAAAGTTCATAAGGCTATGGTTATATGTAATATGTATGTGTGGGTTTAAGTAATCCTAACCTTGTAGCCTTAGAGGTTGTTGTTAACTAGTAAGTGAATGTGTATGTTAAATGCATTTTATAAAAAAAAATTAGTTCGCTTAAGACGTTAATTGCAACTTCCTTTAAGGTTACTTGGTAGGGCATTATAGGCAACGCGTCTCCCCATGCGGTGGGTGCACTGCCTCATAGGTAGCGCAACACCCCCACAGACTAACACAAGTGGGCGGTGGGGAAAGTAACCGCCCCACCAACCATTTAAATACTTTTTTTTTATAAAGCAAAATTTTTACATAACAAAATATGGTCCGATTTCCCAAGAACGTTTCGCTGTACGGCGATATTAAAACTAGTTTTATTTATTTTTAAAGATTTTCAAAAAGAAAATATATGTATATATATATTCACATACATATATTGTATATATATATATATTTATTGAATTTTGCTAATAAATTAAATTGGAAAAATCTTATGAAGAAAGCCATCTATAGACAAATGTTTATCTGGCAACCAATTTTTCTACAGGAGAATTTTCACAAATACAATATTTGTTTTCTCAATTTTATGAAAGGGTTTCAATTTCAATCAAGTTACAAAAACTTTCTCATAATAAAATTTAACAAAACTTCTACAGGCAAAATTTTAAAAAAATCCAGAAGATTACAAAAATAAAACCCTTTCCTCTAAATTTACACAGGATTTTAAAACTAAAATAAGTTCTTACATCATAGATTGTTTTCCTTTGAGTTATTTTTACAGCAATTCAATAATAAAGAAGCCTTATAGATTATGAAACCAATTTAAAGCTTCTATAGACAAAACACAAAAAATCCTTGCATAGACAATCTTTCAATCTTAATTAAACTAGTTTAAGCAAAGCTTCTACATAATTAACTTTTGTGTAGACAATCTTTCTCAATAATTAAATAAATAAATTAAAACTTAAAGTTTCTAAATTAATTGTATGGACTTTTGTATAGTTGTGTATATAAGTTTAATATATATATATATTAAATTGTCGATTTAAATAATGACATGTTTTAAATGTAGTTGGAGAAATTTTAATTTGATTTGTAATAGTCGAATTAATGGATTTATTTTAAATATATATATTGAAAGAACAAATATTTGATTTTCAAATAATGTGTTAATCGATGAATTTATTGATTTTAAAATGATTTATTTGTAAAAGAAGAAATAGTACTTTCTTAAAATGTTATATTTTGATTAGAAGTAACTATTTTTCTTTTATTATTATGAATTAAAAGCAATTAAGGAAATTAAATATTTGGTTTAAATTTCATCCTTTGTCTAAAAGAGACATTATTAAATTAGCTTCATTGAGGTAATAAACTATTGAATTTTATTAAAAGAAGTGGATTTAGGAAATTCAAAGTAGATTTAATTATTGTTTAATTGCCCTTTTATATGTAAATTTGTTTTGTTTTCGCTTTGGAGAAAAGTGTTTAGTAGGGGTTTATAAGTCTTCTAGATGGGGTTTTTAATTATTTGGGGTTGTCGTATTATGATAGTCAACCTTTGAATTGCCTTGGGTAGTGCGTATAATTGTATCCAATTAATTACCCAATTATCATGAATGGGGTTGTGTTGCCTATATATTTTTGGATAGGGATTTTGTATCCTTAAGTTGCACTAGTGTCCCCTTGGGTTGTGGAGTTGTTCCACTTGTTGTCTTAGAGGAGTGGCTTGCAATGAGGGTCGACACACAAAGTGGTGTCAGGAGAACTCATTGTAAGTTAGTTAATCTAGTGATAGTGTAATTCAAATTATTAGAAGAATAGGTAGTATCAAACACTTAATAAGAGTAATTGTGTCTCGCTCATGGATGCAAGGGCTTGTATAGACTTGGGATGGGACGAGAAGGCTTGGAATGACAAGATCATTATCTTGTCTCTACAAGAGATAATTGATTCCACATTGCTTTGCATGAGGGGTTGAGAGTCATTAGAGGTTTCTAGGATATCCCAAGATGGGGGCCGGGTCTAAGAAGACTTATTAAGATATCCCATGTAGCTTTGTGATGACATTTCTCCTAAGTCAGTAGTATGTTTGTATTGGTGATGCAATTGATTAGCTAACTCTAGAAGCATTGTAACCATTGTGGTAATGTGGTATCTGTATTTGATTAAGTTCAGTTATGTGTTAACCTGTGTCTTGAGATAGATGGTCTTGTCTAGGAATCCTTGTTACTATCTCCTAGCACGGGGGGTGGGCCTTCGAGTACCACTTGGTTGGGTAGAATGGGCACCTTTCTCTGTTGGATTTTCTTCTTGTTCGTGTTGACGAGATTTCCAGTTGGAGAGCTTGTGGGATCCAATTACATTTCATGCTTATATTCATTCGAGTTGATTAATGTAATTTATTACCCCTCAATTGTATTCAAGGTGGAAAATTGTAATTTTTAATCATGCTTATTGGATTTACCTCATTTGGGGAATGCGATATGTAATCTTCTTATCAAATTATTGTTATATGAAATCAAATGTTATCTTTAATTGTGATAATGTAATTTATCATGTATGGAATGCATGTGTTCTTAATTCTTAAGTAGATAAATGTTATGGATTCAGTTATGTCGTATGTTTGGGTTTTAAAGTTGTAACGCCCTGCCACGCAACCCTAGAGGAAGTTGCAAACAACTACTTAAACAGGCTATTTCACTAACTAAAGCCAACAACCTCTAAGGTTACGAGATAGAGGTTATATAGAACCTCAACAAAAAACATGAATATAAACCATGTCAATTCATTTACTTAATAATTTAAACTCATACATTTCAAATAAGATAGCACACATCAAAGCATAAGAGATAACTTCCAATTTCATTAATCCATTCATTAAACAATAATATTATAACTCTCATTCCCCGAATGAGGTAAGTGCAATAGACATAATTACAATTACAATTTTCACCTCGATATCAAATAAGGGGTAAAATAATACAAGATTAACTGAAATGCAATAAAGCAAGAACTGATACTAAAACCAATGAGCTCTCCAACTGGAAGTCTCATCCACACGAACAAGAAGATAGCCCAACGGATTTAGGTGCACTCCACCCCACCAAGTGGAACCCAAAGGCCCACCCCCTATGCTAGGAGATAGTAACAAGGAATCCTAGCCAAGACCAACACCTCTAGACATAGACTAAAACATAACAGAACCAACTGACACAATCAACACATGTATAACACAAGTACAACTCATACCACACAACTACAACACAAGTACAACACAATTACATCTCTACATGGTCACATTGTTTCCATATATAAAGCAGATCAAGTATGTTAAAAGAACCATACACATAATAATTGAATACCAACTATGGTCACATCAGGTGTGTTACGGAAACCATACCCACAATAAACAAGTATCAATTGTTGTCCTAGACAGAGTGTCATCACATAGCTCATCATGGGTTTACCTATGGGAATCTTCATAGGCTCCAACCAACATAAAGAGTTGTCCTAGTGGCCTCTACCAAATCTCGGCCCCCATCCTCACTCGTGCGGAATCAAATACCTTTCGTACAAATAAGATAGATGACCTTGCCATTCCAGGCCTTCCCACTCATCCCAAGTCTAAACGCGCCCTTGTGTCTATGAGTGAGGTAAAATTATCCTGATTAGTGAGAAGTTAGTCCTAATCTTCTAAGTTTTGTTTTAGTTATCACTTTATTAAACCACCTCTGAATGTTTCATAGTTTACCTCTTTGGGCTTCAGCTCCTACGGAAGCCACTCTTCTACTTGAAAACACACATACCATCCAAATCCAAGGGTAACAAAGTGCACACAAACAAGATACCACGACCGCACCTTTTTCAGGAGGCAACATAAGTTCAAACCCTCACCAAACACTAGAGGCAACCAAACACATAACAAGGTCCCTCCTTACAAGGAGACGCGGATCTCATAATCCACTCCTAATCTAAGGAGACACAAAACATCCCCGTTCATTGAAACCGGGTATTAAAACTGACTAGGCACCATGCACTACCCAAGGAACTCACAATAGGTTGACCAACACAAAATGACAACCCATAGAACTGAAAACCCCATCTAGAAGACTTAATAAACTTAATAACTCCATTCCCCAAAACAAGAACATGAAGAAAAGTTCTCTGAAGGCAACTAAAGGAACTACATTTGGATATTCTAAATCCATTTCCTCACTTCATTCAGTAATTTTATTGCATTAAATAAACTTATTTAAAATACATTTTTTCCAGACATGGGAGAAATTAAAAACTTAATACTTAATTTCCCACTTGCATTTAAATAATAATAAAATAACCGATTGATTCCACTAATCAAAATACAATGATGTAAAGTAATTATTGTTTCCTTATTTCAACATAACCATATAAAAATAATTAATTTTCCTTAAAAGAAAAAAACATATTATTTAGAATCAAATCTATTTCTCCACCAAATATCATACTTTAAAATTAACCAACATTACTTACTTCATTTCTTCAATTAAACTTAATTCATGCCATTAGAAAATCAATAATTTCCTATACATATTTAATTTAAATCCACCACTCTAAATATACAAATGTTACCTAAATATAATATATATATATATATATAATATTTTAGTATTATAAATTATAATATAAAATATTATTAAATAATGTTTTAATATTATAAAAATAATATATAAAATATTAATATTTATACATATATTTATTTTTATTTAAAATTTTGAACAAACCCAACTGATGCCTCAGGCCGCGCGCACACCCTAATCTTTATGGGTGGCTGGCTTTTCCATTGGCCACAGGTTCACACAGGGCAGCAGCCTTGTGATAGTCGGCGGCAGTTTGGTGGGGTGGTCGGCTGTACATAGCTAACCACCCGTAGTGGCGTTGTGCTACGCATAGCCATCCACCCTTGCGGGTGGCGCAGTTGTGCTTAGTACAGCCGACCACTGGCGATGGTGGTGACTGTGCCAGCGTCGACCATGGAAGGGAGAGGGGGATGATGGCAGTGGAAGCGGTGTCAAGGAATGTGTGTGGGGAGTGTGCTGGGCGCAAATCCCTCCACCTGCCACCCATGGGGCACGGTGGGGGTCAAGTCCCCAACGACCTCCCCAAGCACAATTTTTTATTTTTTTAATATTTTATTTTTTAACGAATAACCCTGCGGATTTAGGAATTCACGCCCCTCCATGGGGTTTTATTTGAAAAAAAATTGATAGCAATCCTAGAACATAAAAAAAATATATATATATAAATATAATATATATATATATGTATTATATATTTTCAAAGAGGAATTTTTAAAACAAATTGGGAAGACCATTTATAAAATAACCATTTACAACCAAGAATATCATTTTATTTTTTTGAAGAAATTTTTTTTTTTTTTTTTTAAACCTAAATCATTTGAGTTTTCAAACAATGAATTTTGCACACAACAACTCCAAACATGAACCTTTTCAATTTCAATAAACAATTTAAATAACATGAACATGGTATGCAAGAATTGGAGAAGATCCAGATGGTGTCCAGTCCCTTGCTTGGATTCCCTCTTCAGATCAACAGTCTTCACAACTTTAATCCAAAACCCCCAAAAAACCAACAAATCCACCTCTTTCTATTTCCATCTTTTCCAAAATTTCATGATCTAAAATTGAGAAGAAAATTTCAATAATAAAGAAATTCCAAAAATATCTCCGAAATATTAGTGCAATCACCCTCATCAATTTCAGAAAACAAAAATGGAAAATATCTCTAATTTCGATTTTTGAATTCAAATTTCCTAATTTGACTTTTAAATCATTTTCTTTTATTTTCAATTTCATCTTTTCAATATTCTCAATTTCACACAAAATTCTATTAACTCCAAAATGGAAAACTTAATTTATTTCCAATCAATTAATTTAATTATCAATAAACTAAATCTAATCAAAGTTTAAATTTATTTATTAATAAATTAAATTACATTTCAACATAAACTTGATAAAATTAAATGGCAATTTAACTACCAAGCATATATGTTAACCTTTTTCCAAACTTTCTAATTTAAACTGAACCCAGACAAATTGAACAAAATAGAATAACTGGACTACACTAGGACCAACGACACACTATGACTAGGGTGACGACTCGACACGAAAATCCTAGCTACTATCTCCCAATCGAATGTCGTTGGGCCTTAGACACGCTCAAACCTGTGAAACCAGGTGGAGTCGATGTCATGTACCTGTCAACCTATGAACAAAGAGTATATCCACATGCAATATATGTCATTATTGAAACACACCATGAAGAGGAAATCTCGAAATCGCAGGGCGCTCACAGGTGAGTGATGCGATACCGTCCCCTTCACCAATAAAATGTAGCTAACTGACAAATCTAACATATTAATATAATCCAAAGCATAAACATCATTAACTCGAATATCCATTTATGTTAATTCAAAACATGACATAAAGATAACATCATATTAAAATACCAACACATCAAAAGATAACATTAACGTGGCTTAATAGATAGCGATCAAATAGAAGCTGAGTACAATAGTCAAGGTACTAACAAAAAGTACAAGATAATAGAGCATAACACTATTCGATCAAGAGGACAAAACGAAGGGGTATTACAAAAGTAATCTTAGTCTCATAACCTTAGAGGTTGTTGGCATTGGGTAGTGAATGTGCATGTTTTATATACTTCAACAAAAAACATACATGGTGGGGTGTTACATAAAATGGATCAGCATGAAAACCCTAACCTTTCACAATATGAAAATCCTAACCTTGCATAAAATGAAAACCCTGATCCCATGCAATATGAAAACCCTCCAAATCCCCCTTCATCGTAATCATTGTTTTCCAAACCAAAATGTGCCAACAATACATGAATCTATTCATAAAAATTTAGATCAACCGAGAAATGTATATCGAATCTATGACACTCAATGAACTATAAGACATAAAAAATACTTTGGAAACAATCATTTTAAATGTTGAAATTTTGACAGCTCAACACAATAGATTTGCATAGTGGTGAGAGGAACAGAGACAATTTTATGCTGATGGGTTATCATATGATGAGGTGAAGGTACTTGATATTGAGAAAGCCCAATTAGCCCAGTTATTCATCAATCACAGAACATGATAGCCTACTAATGTGCAGAAACAAAAATTTTCAATTAAATGGTGCACCCATAGAGGCATATTAGATAATTTATGGAGACATTGGTGGATAGTTTTTGATAATCCACCCAACAACAATCTTGATGTCCCTTAGTATTTTCTCTTAAAATTATATGTTGATTTTGTGCTACGGAAACATGCCAATTACTTTGACATGCAATATTTTCAGGGTGTTGGTAGAGGGATGCCACATGATAGACGTAGAGCACACTGAGTCACCCTAGTTCATCCTCCTCCACCTATTGCTGCTCTGAATCCACTACCTTTCCTCGAGGTTGTTGTAGATGTAGGGACTTTGAACATTTGTGCCTTGCATTCGTTGAGTGATCATTTGGTCATATAGAGCCATCATGTTGCACAACCATTTTATGGTGCATCCCATCATGATGGTGCTACACCTAATACATCCCTACATGATGGTTGTGCACCTATTGCATCAAATCCCACTTGTACACCATCCTCTTCAAGACATATTTATGTGCCTCATCATTGCATGACGGGCAATAATTTATGTTTGGATCCTCTCTGATGGTCTACTAAGGCTTCCATAGACACATATGACTATGAGGTTCATGATATGTCGGATGTAGGAGTTGATAGCGCACAAAGTGGACCATTTGTAGGAGAGACATCATCTGCCAAGGATGATATTGGAGGACTGGTAAGACTTAAAGTGATTTTATAGTGTGTTTTATGTAAATTCTTTCATATTTTATGAGAGATATTTGTACCAATATATGTTTAAGTGTTGGAATCTTTAACAGTTGTTGACAGAGGAGCAGATGTTGCAAGTGCAAGAAGCTACACATACTGCCATTTCATTTTCCCTAGAGAATTAGTATACAATATTATTTAAATTGTTAGTTTAGATGTTAATTTTTGAAATCTATTATGTTTAAATACATGTACTACATATATTGATAGTCTAATGTAATATTGTATTTTTATGCAACAACTTGGATCTTATACAACCTTGTTGACTAGGTTTGACCCATTGGATGAGGTTGCACAACAGGTATATTTTTTATATTATCAACATTATAATTATATGTGCATGCACATTTAAATTGTGTTACATTCTTGTCATTTTTATATAGGAAACCATCTTAGTCGATTCATCCACTATGAGCCCATCTAGTGGTGTAGAATCACAACAAGTATCTATTTATTTTATATTGCAGATATTTACATTTAGATAGGAGTAGATATGTGTTTAGTAGATATGATTATTTGTCAAAAATTATATGTTAATTTGTATCATTTTTATTTTATCTGCTAAAGTCCTCTACTCGACTGAACATTGTGACGAGTATGAGACCATTACTTTATATGAGAACTCCCGATCGTCCTAAGGGACAATCATATGCAAACCATCTTGCATAAAAGAGAGAAAGACTTGAGGTAAACAAGAATTACATTGTTGATATAATATAGTACATGTATACTGATTTTTATGTTAAATTCATAATTTATAAATGATGGTATATAATTTTTTATTTACTAGTCTATCTTGTCAACCATTCACATAATTAATGTAATTTGTGGTTTGAAATGTTATTGTGCAAGAAACTTGAGAGAAACTAACTTCTTCGAGGAGGCTCGATTTTCATGGTCCAGCATAGGATTAGGATATGATATAGATTGATATGTACTTAAGGTTTGATAGATCTTGAGATGGCATATATGCCACATTTTGTAAAACTTATTGTAAAATTTGTTTTGAGTAGGCATATGCCAAATTTGTATATGCACAAACACAATTATTCTACAATTTGATATATAAGAATTGATATTTGATCAAATTTGTTCCTCGTGTGCATGTCTTTCTATTTTGAATTTTCAAAATGAAATGTATACTTATCTAAGATTTAAATTTATGATTGATTATGTATGTTATAGATTAATGAAATTAAATTTTAATAAAACTTATGATTACAATTGGTAATCCATCTATGTTAGAGTTCATTCATATTAAGGTTCACACATATTAAATTCCATGAGACCCTATTTCTTTGAGGATTTTTTTCAAATAATTCATTTCCTTTTCTATTGTACCACATTTTTGATACATGTCTACCAATACATTTTTATCAAACACTCAATTTGAGAATACCCATGATTTGAAGCTCCATTGAATGAATTTACATGACATTAGTTTGTTTTTTGAACTCGTGTAATGAAGTGGGAAACTAATTTTTATTTCAAAAGAAGTTAAAATTAATGAAAAAAGGATACAACTTAATGATATGCATGTCATGTTATAGTGTTCATTCGAAAGTAATATAATCATCTTGATAAAAATGAATTTCAATCAATGTTCATTCAAGCTTAATAACATGTAAAAGGTATAAAATCATCTTGATTAAGAATCAATATCTTTCAACCATAGGGGTTTGATGCAACCTTCAAACAAAGTCTTTACAACTAAACAAGATACATGTTTGTTAGATTGTTCATGTGAAATCTATACAATAATCACAATCAACAATGAAGACATCACTCAACCATGATGCAAACATTAAATAGACCAAATGAGCGTGATACTACCATTAAACAAACCAAATACAACTCCATGACATGCATGTTATTTGACCTTCAACATGCAATTTGTATTATCATAATGCACAAAAATGAATGTTGCTAACCATAATGCATCAATACGAAAACTATGCATACTATATGGGTATGTTGACATTAGGAATGGTCCTCTTTTACACCCAAACATGTTGAATCACTCTGAGCTACATTGGACCAACGATTTCTCTTAAGAGTCCAAAGTGCTAAAAGGAAACACTCTTTGAAGGGCTATTTTTCGGAAACCATGAAAAATATAGAATTTTTGTTTGAGGTTATAGGACTATGCTTGGACCCTCTTCAATAACCTCTCAGTTTTTTCTATCTCAAAGGTGTTTTCCCATGGTGACGGGTTTTCAGTCAAGGAAAAAGTTTTTAGATGCAAGCAATGTAAAGTTTCAAAGTGGTGCAAATTTTATTCTACAAATCGTGCGACCAAACAAACTATTCCAACATGTCCAAATGGGTACATTTATGCTAGGCATGGTCATATTTTGCACCCAAACATGCTGAATCACTCTGAGCTACATTAGACTTGTGAATTTCCTTAAGAGTCCAAAGTGCTAAAAGGCATCAATCTTTGAAAGGATATTTCTTAGAAACCGTGATGCTTAAAGACTTTGTTTGAGGCTAGGGGATCATTCTTAGACCCTCTACAATAAAATCTCTCAATTTTTTTCTATCGCGGAGACGTTTTCTCATGGCGACGAGTTTTTAGTTGAGAAAAAAGTTGGAAAATGCAAGCAGTGAAAAGTTACAAAGTGGTGCAACTTTCATTCTACAAATTGCACAACCAAATGGATTGTTCCAAAAAATCTAGATGGGTATGTTTACTCTATGAATTGTCCTCTTTTACACCCAAACACGTTGAATCACTTCGAGCTACATTGGACTGACGATTTCCTTTAAGAGTCCAAGTGCTAAAAGACAACAATCTTTGACAAGCTATTTATCATAAATTTTGACACTTACAAACTCTCCGTCTGAGGCTAGGGGATCATGCTAGGACCCTCTACATTTATTTATCTTATATTTTTCTATCTCAGAGGTTTTTTCTCATGGTGATGATTTTTTAGTTGAGGAAAAAGTTGTCAAATGCAAGTAGTGCAAAGTTGTAAAGTGGTGCAACTTTCATTTTGCAACTCATACGACCAAACAGATTGTTCCAACACATCTAGATGCATACATTTACACTAGGCATGCTCCTCTTTTGCACCCAAACATGTTGAATCACTATGAGCTACATTGGACCGGTGATTTCCCTTAAGAGTCCAAAGTACTAAAAGGTAGTAATATTTGAAGGGTTATTTCTCAGAAATTGTGATGCTTACAAACTCTTCGTCTAAGACTAGGGGATCATTCTTAGACTCTCTTCAATAACCTCTTTTCTTTTTTCCATCTCGGAGGTGTTTCCTCATGGTGACAAGTTTTCAGTTGAGGAAAAAGTTGTCAAATGCAAGCAGTGTAAAGTTGCAGAGTGGTGCAACTTTCATTCTGCAACTCATACAACCAAACATATTGTTCCAAAACATCTGGATGGGTACATTTACACTATACATGGTCCTCTTTTGCACCTAAATACACTGAATCACTCTTAGCTACATTGGATCGGTGATTTCCCTTAAGAGTCCAAAGTGCTAAAAGACAACAATTTTTGATGGGTTATTTTTTAGAAATTGTGATGCTTGCAGACTCTTTTTTTGAGGCTATGGGATTGTGTTGGGACCCTATACAATATCCTCTCTTAGTTTTTTATATCTTGGAGGCATTTTCTCATTGTGATAATTTTTTAGTTGAGAAAAAATTTGTCAAAATAAAAGTAGCGTAAAGTTGCAAAGTGCTACAAATTTCATTTTGAAACTCATATGACCAAACAAATTGTTCCAACACATCCATATGGTACATTTATTATATGCATTGTTGTATTTTGCACCCAAACATGTTGAACCACTCTGAGCTACATTGGATCAATGATTTCCCTTAAGAGTCCAAAGTGCTAAAATATAGCAATCTTTGGCGGGCTATTACTTGGAAACTGTGTCATCTAGAAATAATCCATCTAAGTCTATAAGATCATGTAGGGTCCCTCTACAGTAGTATCTCTTGGTTTTTGATATCTCTATGGCGTTTTCCTATGGTGTCAAGTTTTCAGTTGATGGAAAAAGGGTGAGATCGATGTGATGTAAAGGTATAAAGGGATTTAGGGTTCATTTTGTTCCTTGTGAGTAAGTGATTCATTTAATCAAATACACTTAATTCATGAACTACACACATGAATACAAAGTATACACATAAGTTGTATACACTTGAATACACGCAAAGTATACACAATACACATGATATTATCATTCAATAATGATTCTTATTCATGATGATTTTATACCTTTTACATGATTTATCTAATGACATGTTATTAAGCTTGAAGGTTTTAATGACATGAATGTTGAATTGAGTTGTAATGGTTTTTTTTATGGCTTTGTTGAAAGTATGGATGTGTTTGGTGGTGTTGTCATTAATGTTATCATTGATGTCAAAAAGTTCAGGTTGATTATAGATGTTACTTGTACAGTTGAGATACTGTAGAAGTGGTTAGAGTACATGGAGCTATATTTATGAAGTTGTAGTTGTGTTTTTCCCAAGTAATTTTGAGAAAATTTAAGAAATAATGAAGGCAGTATTAAAGTGTGTGTTCTAAGTGTGCTACAGTATTGTGATATGTATTTCTTCTATATTGATCCTATGCTCGTGTGGATCTATAGTTGTGTTCATGAGATTTAATAGATTTTATATTTTGAGTTTTAGCTTCTAGTTTAGTGGAGAGTGAAAGATGTGTTCACTAGTGTGAGAACTAGTTTGGTAGAACTATCTGATTATGGACTGGGAGAATTTTTTTGGCTCCGTAGTCTTCTAGTACTTGGTTTCAGATCATGCGGATCTGGGAGATGATTCATATTGATGGTTTCTATGTTCTGACAAAGATTCTTATGATTTGGTGCTCTGGAAGACTTGGTCTAGAGATCCTATGTGTTGTTGGTTGGTCAGGTTGGACTATTGAAGAGTATTCTATGATTGAAGAATGTTGTAGTTTCTATGAATGTACCTAAAGTTTTCTTAGAGATGGTAAAATATCTAGTGAAGCGTGTTGACTAATCTACGTGTGATCATCTTGCTAGAGATGTGCATACTTCAAATATCATTGGTGTTTTCATTAGGTTTGTCCAACCTAGTGTCTACATGTCACATTAAGTTTTTGCATTGAATTAAGGAAGTGTGTGATTTATCCAAGATGTTTTATGGGTCCTAATTAAATGTATAATTGGTCCTCTCTCATTCTTATCTATTGTGGGAATGTTGAGAAAGCGACCTGATTTGAATTTGAAAATTAAAGGATGTATAACTGACCTTGGAGAATGTTTATAAGGTTGAAGATAGTATAAAAACAAATCAAGTTGTGAATTTATCATCCATCCATTATCCAATCAAGAAAAAAAGAGAAGTGTGTGAACAATTGCAAAAATTAGAGTGTGTTAGAGAAAATCAAGGCAACAATACTTTAATGTGTTAGATTCATGAAAGTAGTGAGCTGATGGTGTCTACAATCTTCTGATTAGTTTTTGACTATGTGGAACCTTTATGGTGAATCTTTATTTAATATTTTATTTTTCTATAGTTAGTGAGCCTCCCTTCTAGACAATAAGTCCCATTTTTGGCAGTGATCCTTGTATCTAGGTAGTGAGCCCTCTGGTAGCGGGCCTTTATATCTAGTATTGTATTATTACTATATTGTGAGCTAATCCTCACCGTGGTTTTTCCATCATTGGGTTTTCCACATAAATCTAGTGTCTTTGGTGTTTGCTTTCTATTATTTTCATTTCATGTTTACACTTAATAACAGATTAAATTTAAAGTGGAATTGATTAAAGTAAATAATTTGATACAATTGATTCACCCCCCTCTCAGTTGTCTTGTGCATTTCAACAATTTTTATTAGAGCTTTGGTTCCTTGGTGAAAAGCTTAACTGCTTGAGGTAGATCAGATGGCGCATAAGTTGTAGATGCCTATTTTTGATGGAGCTAATTACATTGATTGGAAATAATAGATGAGAGGTTATCTAGTTTCTATTGGTTTCAAGACCTGGAAAGCTATGGAGACAAAGTATGTTGCACCATCTACTAGTCCTTCCTTTGCAGATGAAATTCTAGCTTATGAAGAGAATGAAAAGGCAAGGTATTCTATCTTCAATGCTCTATCTAAAACTGAAAGGACTGAAGTTATCTCTTTAAGAATTTCTTATGAAGTATGGGAAAAAATGAAAGACATCTATGAAGGGAATGATGGAGTAAAATTGTCAAGGAAGCTAACAACTAAGTGGAAATTTGAGAATCTGAGAATGGAAGAGGGAGAAGATATTGCAAGCTATTATCAGAGAGTTAAAACTATAGCAAATGAGATCAAGAATCAAGGTGGTACCATGTCAGATGAAGATATAATTGAGAAGATTTTGATGAGCCTACTAGAAAATTATAGTGACAAAGTCTCTAGTATTGAAGAATCATATGATCCAAAGGTATTTACTAAGGAGCACCTATTTGGTATCTTGATTGCATTCGAGATGAGAAAATTTGCAAAAAATAAGGAGAAAACTAAAACAAACTTTAAAGAATTGAAGATAGGAGATGACTCAGAGGATAAAGATGAATGGTTATTTCTATCCCTTGAAAATAAAGTTGTATTTTCTAACCATGGAAGATGTGTAAAGGAATCTGGTCCACAGAGCAAGAAGGATGAGATGGAAGGCACTTTGGTGACTACTTTTCATGTTAGATAGGATGAAGAATTTTGGGTAATTGATAGTGGGTGTTCAAATCATATGATGGGAGAATAGAGTAAGTTCACTAAACATGAAAATTATGATGGAGGAATAGTTATTTTTGGAGATGATTCTGGTGCTAAGATTGTTGGTAAAGGAATAATTAGTTTTGATGGGAAACATAGTACCGACGATGTCTATTATTTTAAGGGTTTAAGGCATAATCTCTTAAGTGTTGGACAAATGTGTAGCAAAGGATTCAAGCTTGTGTTTTAGGATAACACATGTGAGATTAGAAAAGGATCTAGAACTATGGTAGCAACAAGAAGAAGAACTCATGGAAGCATCTATCACCTTAAGAGTGGTGATGTTTAGTGTTTTGTTTCATAGATTAATGAAAGTTGGCCATGGCATCGGAGGATGGGACATGTGAATTTTGACAATCTGACAAGGATGAGTTCTAGGGAAATTTTTAGAGATCTTCCTAAAATTACAGAGCCTCCATATTCAATTTGTAGAAGTTGTTAGATGAGGAAACAAACAAGAAGCTACTTTAAAGGAAAGGAACAATCATTTACCAAAATTTTGGAATTAATTCATATAGACCTTTGTGGTCCTACAAGAACATGAATCCTTAATGGTGATATGTATTTTATTCTTTTAATTGATGATTAATCTAAGATGACATGGGTTAATTTTCTTAGAGAGAAATCTTAGGCTCTTGGTAGATTCAAGGTATTCAAGGAAAGAGTAGAGAATGAGGAAAACCTAAGAATCAAATGCTTATGGTTTGATAGAGGTGGAGAATTTACTTCTAGTGAGTTTAATGCATTCTATGAAGAACATGGCATAAAGAGACATTATTTTGCTCCTAGAACCCCTCAGCAAAATGGATTTGTGGAAAGGAAGAACCAGACTGTTCAAGAGGCTACCGGATTTATGATGAAAGAAGAAAATGTTCATGATGTGTATTGGAGAGAAGCAATTCATACTATTGTGTACATTCTTAATAGAGTTGAAATAAGAGGTAACACCACTAAGACCCCTTATGAGTTGTGGACTTGTAAGACTCCTTATTTTAAATACTTTAAAGTATTTGGAAGTAGATGTTACATTAAGAGAGATGATGAGAATCTTGGAAATTTTGATGCTAGATGTGATGAAGGAATATTTCTTGGATATTCAAATAACAACAAAGCATATAGATGCTTTAATAAAATACTGAGGAAAATATTTGAAAGTGCTAATGTAAAAGTTGATGAAGCCATGCATAGACTTGTAGAAATAAGTGAATTTGAACCTGATGGTGCTATCTATGAGCAAGTGTAAGAAGAAGAAAAAGAAGAAAAATAACAAAGTAACAAAGTAACGAAGTGGATATTCTGAAAACTGCACCTAAGACTTGTAAACATGTATAGAGAAATCATCTAGAGGAACAGATAATTGGAGACATAAGTGAAGGTGTAAAATAAAGAAGAAAATTGGTTGAGGTAAACTTGTGTTTACTTTCTAAGATAGAACCTAAGAGTGTGATTGAATCATGCAATGGTGAAATCTGGGTTAAAGCAATGAAAGAGGAACTACAATAGATAGAGAAGAATGAGACATGGGAACTAGTCCCTAGGCTTGTAAATAAAAATGTTACTGGTTCAAAATGGGTATTCAGAAATAAGCTAAATGAAGATGGTGAAGTGGTAAGGAATAAATAAAGACTAGTAAGCAAAGGATATTCATAGGTTGAAGGAATAGATTTTGAAGAAAATTTGCACCTGTAGCAAGAACGGAAGCCATTCATATGTTCATGGCATTTTCGACTCATAAAGACTTCAAGTATATTAGATGGATGTCAAATCTACATTTTTGAATGGAGAATTGGAAGAAGTTTATATGGAGCAATCATAAGGTTTTATGCTGCCAAACAAACTGAACATGGTTTGCAAGTTAAAGAAGGAATTCTATGGACTTAAACAAGCTCCTAGAGCTTGGTATGCAAGATTGGATAGATACCTAACACAACAAGGATTTAGCAAAGGGTCCAAAAACATCAATATTTACTTCAAAGTTGAGAAAAAAAATATTGATAGTTGTGGTATATGTTGATGATATCATCTTTGGTGGAAATGAAGGAATGTGAAAGAAATTTGCAGAAGAGATGCAAAAAGAATTTGAAATTTCTATGATTGGTGAATTGAATTTCTTCCTTGGAATTCAAGTAAATCAATCTAACAAAGGGATATTCATTTAAAATCTAAGTATGATAAGAAATTATTAAAGAAGTTTGGAATGGACGACTCCAAACCAATTTATACCCCTATGGTAATCAGATGCAAGCTGAGTAAGGATGATGAATCTGCTAAAGTTGATCAAAGCATGTACATATTCATGATTGGTGGACTAATTTATCTTACTACTAATAGACCAGATATCATACATGTAGTATGTTTGGTTGCAATATTTCAAGAAGAACCTAAGGAAGCACATGTTACATCTATGAAGAGGATATTCATATATCTTAAGGGAACTCTAGATTATAGGCTATGGTATCCGAAGGATAGTGATTTCACATTGAATGCCTACACTGATGTAGATTGGGTTGGATATGTAGATGACTGGAAGAGTATAAGTGGTGGTGCATTCTTCCTTGGAGGAATACTAGTTTCATGTTTGAGTAAGAAACAAGATTCAATCTCTTTTTCCACTGCAAAAGCTAAATATATTGTAGTAGCATCTTATTGTACATAGGTTTTGTGGATGAAGCAAACCTTGAAGGACATAGGTGTGTTGTGTGATGAACCTATCTCTATATTTTGGCACAATACAAGTGCTATAAAAATTTAAAAGAATCTAGTGATGCATTCTAGGACAAAGAACTTATCTATCAGGTATCACTTCTTAAGGGAGAAGGTGTTGAGGAATAAAGTTAGACTTGAATATTTACCTACCAAAGAAAAAATTGCTGACATATTCACAAAGGCCCTTTCGAAGGATACTTTTGAGTATCTTAGGGAGAAGTTAGGGGTTACTTCCCCTCAATCCTTGAAATAAGTGCACATGGAGGTGCATCAGTTCAGTGGATTCATAGAATCTTTTGATCTAGATTGATGATTAAGGTATAATCCTCATGGGGAGTAGAGAAGTACATTGTTGCAATATGTGATGTGGGTGCACTCCTAAGGGGGAGTGAAAAGATATTTATATGGCAAGAGTTTTATGCTGAATTGCCTTTGCCATTGATGTCAAAGGGGGAGAGAAATTCATGTGAGGAATTTATGCTTGTGTAGGTTGTCTCTTTTGAAGGAAATAAAAATTATGTGATTATGTCTTTGATGGTTTTTCACATCATGTGTTGCCATCAATGACAAAGGGGGAGATTTTTGCAAGTATGGATGTGTTTGGTGGTGTTGTCATTAATGGTTTCATTGATGTCAACATAGTTTAGGTTGATTACAGATGGTACTTGTATAGTTGAGATATTGTAGAAGTGATTAGAGTACATGGAGCTATATTTATGAAGTTGTAGTTGTGTTTTTTCTAAGTACTTTTAAAACAAATTAAGAAATAATGAAGGCAGTATTGAAGTGTGTGTTCTAAGTGTGCTTCAGTATTGTGCTTTACATTTCTTCAGTGTTGATCCTATGCTTGTGTGTATTTGTAGTTGTGTTCATGAGATTTAATGGATAATATATTCTGAGTTTTAGCTTCTAGTTCGATGGATAGTGAAAGATGTGTTCACTAGTGTGAGAACTGGTTTGACAAAACTATCTGATTATGGACTGGGAGAATGTTTTTGGCTCTACAATCTTCTGGTACTTGGTTTCAGATTATGCAGATCTAGGAGTTGACTCATATTGATGGTTTCAATTTTCTAACAAATGTGCTTATGATTTGGTGCTCTGGAAGACTTTCTCAAGAGCTCTTGTGTGTTGCTAGTTGGCCAGGTTGGAATATTGAAGAGTATTCAGTGAATGAAGAATGTTGCAGTTGCTATGGATGTACCTGAAGGTTTCTTAGAGATGGTAAAATTTCTAGTGAATTGTGTTTACTAACCCATGTGTGATCATCTTGCTAGAGATGTGCATACTTCAAAGATCCTTGGTGTTTTCATTAGGTTTGGCCAACTTGGTGTCTACACGTCACATTAATTGTTTACATCAAATTAAGGAAGTGTGTGATTGATTCATGATGTTGTTTGGGTCCTAATTAAATGTATAATTGTTCCTCTCTCCCTCTTATCCACCATGGGAATGTTAAGTAAGTGACCTGATTTGAATTTGAAAATTAAAGGATGCATAGCTGACCTTGGAGAATTTTTCTAGGGTTGAAGATAGTATTAAAGAAAATCAAGTTGTTGTGAATTGATCATCCATCCATCATTCAAGCAAGCAAGAAAGAGAAGGGTGTGAACAAGAGCGAAAAGTAGAGTGTATTAGAGAGAATATAGGTAGCATTACTTCAATGTGTTAGATTCCTAAAAGTAGTGAGTTGATGGTGTCTACAATCTTTTGATTAAGCTGTGAATGTGTGGAAACTTTGTTGTGGATCTTTATTTATATTTTATTTTTCTATAGGTAATGAGCCTCACTTCTAGACAATAATTCCTATTTCTAGTAGTGAGCCTTTGTATCTAGTATTGCATTATTACTATATTATGAGCTAATCCTCGCTATGGTTTTTCTCTCATTGAGTTTTCCACATAAATTTGGTGTCTCTGGTGTTTTCTTTCTATTATTTTCATTTCATGTTTAAACTTAATAAAAGATTGAAGTTAAAGTGGAATTGATTAAATCAAATAATTTGATACAACTAATTCACCCCCCTCTTAGTTGTCTTGTGCATTTCAACAAGTTTTATCACTTCTCATTCTAGAGGGTCCCAACATGGGAAAACACTCTTCCTCTCAACTCTCTCTCTCTCCCTCTCTCTCAGGTCTCTCCCTCTCTCCCTCTCTCCCTCTCTCCCCCCCCCTCTCTCTCTCCCTCTCTCTCTATCTCTCCCCCCTCTCTCCATCTCAACTCTCTGTCTCTATCTCCCTATCACCTCAAGTCCCTCACCCCTCTGTCTCAAGTCTCTCAAAGCTTTGTCTCTCCCTCCCTCTCTCCCTCTCTCCCTCTCAAGTCTCTCTCTCCCTCCCTAGATCAAGTCTTTGTCCCTCTCTCTCTCTCTCTCTCTCTCTCTCCCCCTCTCAACTCTCTCTCTCTCTATCTCTCTCTCCCTCTTTGCCTCTCACTCTCACTCTCCCTCTCAACTCTCTCTCTCTCTCCCTCTTAGGTCTTTCTCTTTTTCTCTCTTTCCCTCTAACTCTCAAGCCCCCTCTCTCTTGGAATCTCTCCCTCTCAAGTCTCTTTATCTCTCTCCATCTCAATTCTCTCTCTCCCTCTCTCATTACCTCTCTCCCTCTCAACTCTCTTTGTCTCTCTCTATGTCTTTGTCTCTCTATATCTCTCCCTTTCCCTCCCTTTATCTCTCCCTCTCAACAATATATATATCTCTCTCTCCTTCCCTCTATCCCTCCCTCTCATCTCTCCTCCCATCCCTCTTAGGTATCTCACTCCCTCTCAGGTATTTCTCTCTCCCTCTCTCTCAAGTGAATTGGCTACACATCAATAAATATATAATATATACTATGTAGTGTATAATATATACTATGTATTAAATATATTATTTAATATATATTACATAATATTAATATAATATATAATATATAATATTATAATATAATGTATAATATAATATATAATACATATTATATAATATTATGTATTATATATAATACAAGTAACAAATATCCATTATAAAATAGATATTCATTTTGGTTTTGTATTACCAAACCAAAATGGATATTGGCTTGGGATTTGGTTCTAAATTGCTTGAGCTAGAAAGTCAACCCAAAAAATGTGTTTTGAAAATTTTGCTTAGCTTTCAAATGTTCACCCTTGTGGATGGTGAATTTTTTTATTCAAATTTCATCAAATGAAAAGGGTTTATAGAAAAAAATTTCACCTTTCCACCAATATAAAATTTTCCTTATTTTGAATTTAATAAATTATTATTATTGATTTTCTACCTACATTACATCTAAAGTCTCGATTGATAGACTGATTGAAAAAATTCTATAACTTTCAAACTACTTAACATTTTTTGAATCTACAAGATGCACCACATTCTATGCTTCACATACTATAGGATAAAAAAATGAATTTCATAAATTTTTGACCAAGTTATGGTGGTCAGACACAAACGCTTTAATAATTTTGAAAATCTCTAATAAAAAATTCATAACTAATTATTTACATGGAAAAAAATTACAAAAAACTATGGCACATTCGGGCATGTGTCCTCTACTTATATTGAAAAATTCCAAGTTTTTAAAAAAAAAAATTCTTGTATTTAGGGTGGTCAAACATACACTTGCTTCTTATCTTTTTCTTGAAAATTTAGTACCACTGCATTGAAATTTTAAATTTTCTCAAAATAAATTTACTTTTTTCCAAAAAAGGACTAATAGCCTAGAAACTACATTCAATTTTCTACAAATTTTGTTCTTACATATTTTTCAAATTATGTTAATAACCTATTCAAATTTTTATGTCAAGTTTCCTAACTCTGAATTTTAGAATTTTCATTGCCACTTAGAGGCCTAGTTTGGACCCCCCATGATCCTGCATTGACCTTGCTATATTGAGAATCCTTTCAGAATGCTTCTCTAGGTCCTATAATCAACAAATGCATAATTAAATATATTCCTAAAGGGAAGAATGGTGATACCATTTCTGGTTGGCATCCAATTACTTTATTAAACACTTGATATAATATTATTGCAAAGACTTTAGCAATCAAAATTAAACCTATTGTTCAAATTATTGTGAGAGATGAAAAAAAAGGGTTTTTAAAAGGAAGATATATCCTTGATAATATTATGTTGGCTTGGGAGACTATGGAATGGGTACAACAATCAGGCCAAAATTCTTTGATTAGTCAACCTAGATCTTGATATATCTTATGATAGAATTTGGTGAAGCTTTATCTTTAAAATGCTTCAATGGATGGGTTTTGGTCCTAAAATTCAAAAGCATGTTCAAATGTTGTTTCAAGATACTAATTATCACTTGGTTTTAAATAAGGATATGTCAGACTCCTTTGAATTACAACGTTCCATAAGGCAAGGATGTCCTCTTTCTCCCTTGGTTTTTAATACGGATATGTCAGACTCCTTTGAATTAGAATGTTTCATAAGGAAAGGATGTCCTTTTTGTATGTTCTTGCATTTGATGCCTTGGGATGTTTTTGCATAAAGATCATAAAATTAAACTTATCAAGGACATTTCTATTCCTCAAAATAAAGTGGTTATTAATTACCACTTTGCAAATGATAGCGTGTTATTCCTACATAATTTTGAAGAGGAGGTGAACAATGCTTTGGAGATTGTACAATTGTACTGTAATATATCTGGCTTTCTTATAGCTCATAATAAAATTGAGTTTTTGATGACTCAAATCTATTATAGGCCTCAATGGATACCAAAAGAATGGAGGAAAATCAAACATGGTGAGATAACTAGATTTTTGTGGTTCAGATGGGATGGCAATGGCGGTTTTATTTCTTCTTCATGGCCTTATTGCATTCAACCCAAACACAAAGGAGGCCTTAGACTTATTGATCCCTAAACCCAAGGGATATTCTTTGCTATAAAATAGATTATTAGAGTTGCTAGTGGAGATGAACCATGGAAGATTTTAGTCCGTCAATGAATTATGGAAGCTACTATAAAGAAAAAATGGAAAGATGTTCATTGGCTTGATAAAATTATTTTGTCTTAATTCTTTAAAATCAAAGCTTCTTTTCCTCTCCAATCTATTTCGAAAGCATGGAAAAAAGTAAGTATTTTTTTAGATTGGAGTGGCTCCTCCTTACAGAGAGGGTTTAGTTTTGCTTCAATCTCAATTTGGTGGAACAAACTTATTTCTTATCATGATCACCCATTGACATTATGTTTCCCAAGACAAGCTCATTATTTGTTTAAAAAGGGAGTTAGACAATTTAAAGATCATTGGGATTTTAATATATTTGATTGGGTCCCCTTGAGCAGAATTAAGGAGCAATATGGGTTGAGTACTAATTATAAAT
The DNA here is from genome assembly GCA_007115665.2 of Sequoiadendron giganteum. NCBI lineage: Eukaryota > Viridiplantae > Streptophyta > Pinopsida > Cupressales > Cupressaceae > Sequoiadendron > Sequoiadendron giganteum. The sequence goes on from CM021106.1 coordinate 289,761,381, forward strand.
AGTTCCTCATTTTTATTAAATCTCTTGTTTCGGTGGATCTAACTATCAAGTTATGTACTTCAAAGGACTGCTGTTTATTTAGAGATTGGAAATGGTTATCTTGCAGTCATTTCAATCATTTTCCTTTCAAAAATATATATTTTTAGTTTCTTCCCAATTGGAATATTGCTCATCATTTGAATCACAAGTGGAAATGCAGATTTAGCTCTGAATTCTGGTCTAAATCAAGTGCACAAATATGATGTTCCAAAGCTTATTTTGATTCAAAAGTGTTGGTTTGGGAAATACTACACTACAAACTACCTGTGGAGATATATTGAAGTGTATTATGGTCCAACCAATGAACTATCCTTTTTGTAAGGGTGCAAAAAGTTTGAAGCACATTTTTTGGGATAATGTTTGTGTTAAAAGGCAATGGTTTTATGTTTTTAGAGATTTCTCAATGATTTTAAAGCACAATTTGAATTCAACAGTTGTTTTTAGTTTTGGTATGCAAAAAAATGTGATTGTTGATTCTATTTGACATGTTTTTTTTGAAAATTATATGGAAAAATAGATGTGAACTGCAATATTTTATAATAACTATTATCGGGTAACTAGCACTCTAAGGCTTTACTCTGACATATGTCTTTAGGTGGTTGTTCTTTTTTTGCAGATCCAAGTTTTATGCAAGAAGAATGAGAAGGCCAAGCAATAGTTACAATAGATTAAAGATCAGATTGTGAAGTTTTAGCTGGCTAATAAATTTGATCACTGTAAAAATGTTGTACAACTCTTGTGATAGTGTCTATTTGGTGTTGTACAAATTATGTAACTTGTATTTTATGGATGATATGTTGTTAAACTATTGTAAAATGTTACTCAACTATTGTATTTCAGTTTCTATTGTTGGACAGTTCTTTTATTTGTTAGTTTGACTAACTTTTTATTGGCAATGTTCTCCAACTACTTCCGGTAGCTCTATACTTGTAAATTTTTTGCTTTGTTCAATATGAAAAAAAATGGAATCAAGTACAAGGAAAAATTATCAAGAGGAATTAAAAATAGGGTTTTTAATATATTCATATTTATTTGTACTTCAAAGTTTATAGAATAAAGGATTTGCATATATAGTTTTATTTCAAAATTTCAAGGAGGTAGCAATTTGAAAATAGGTTAAGAACCATTTTTTTTATTATCAAGAGGGTTTGGTTTTCATGGGATCAAAGCAAAGGAAAAGAAAAAAATGTAGGAAGTTAATGACCCTAAAGAAATTGAAGCAAATAGAGAGATGAAGGCAAAACAAAAAAGAGATAGAAGAACAAGGATTCATCAAATGAAAAATATTGAAGCATCTAGTTCCATGAATCTTGAAGAGGAGACCATGAAAGATGGGATGAATGTAGATGATGCAAATGTGGAAATGGTAAATATGGAAGAACATGTGTTTATAGAGACAAAACCAAATATGTCTTCAAATTTAACTTTAAATGATATAGAAATAGTGACTATGCAAATAACTTCAGGTATGCTTTCAAATCCATCTTTCAATGATACATGGAAAAATCAACTATTCAAACAAATCCAGGAATGTCTTCAAAACCACATTTTGATGATATTGATATTAATTATTTAAATGAAGTTGGATATACCAATAATGATATCAAATATATTAGTGAAATAATGAAAAAATAAAATAAGAATGAAATCCCTTGTATGAATGAAAATGAAATTTGTTTCTTTACAATTGAAAGAGATGTCTTTGATAACCTTCTTGGTAAAATTTCTTGGAGACAAATGAGAATTCATTGAAATAGATTATATAAAATATTTTTTATAGAAAAAGTTAGGATTTTAATGTCCTCATGATGTAATTGATGAAAATGTGGAAATGCAAAAAGTGAGGAAAAAATTAGGCATTTAAAAAAAAAAGATGATTCAGTAGAACAAGTCATATCTAGTGTTGCTAATGCTATTGATTCTATAATAAAAAAAGTCAATCTAAAGATAAGAATGAAATATGATGTGATATAACAACTTCTTTAGTTAATAGACCAACTTTGAATAAAAGAATGTTAAGTAAGATTAGTAAACATATAAAAGTAAATCCTAAAACTTTGATAAGAGTGACCGAGAGAAGAGGAAGTATTGAAAATGATCCAATTAAACAATAATGGAGTTTTAGTGGTAGACTCCCAAGGTCAGACATGAAATTAGCTAATGAAATCAAATCTTTAATTGAAAAATATTGACATGATAATAAAAGAGTATCATATAATATAAGAGGTGTTTTGAAATTAAGAGTGATGAAAATTTGTGACCCTCATCCAAAACATCTATTATATATGTGACTCAAATTAGATTTTATAAAAAAAATAGCTGATTCAATCTTACTAAATATTAGTATAAGTCAAAGATCATTTTAAAATGTAAACCTTGGCATGTGAGAATCAATAAACAAAAAATATATTTTTGTTGTAAAACTCATGTACAATTTTATTATTATTATTATTATATTTTTATATATATACATTGTACTTTGCATACTAAAACAATTATGCAAAAATATGGTATTAATATGCCACCTAATACAATCAAGGAGTTTATAGTAGGTGTAATGATGGATATTTTCTGCAAGGTAGAGTTGTTAGTAACACATGCATGCAATATCAATTAAATCCAATCAAACAATGAAATGCAAAGGAGATAAACGAGAAAATAAAACAATGAACAATCTCACCCAATCTTCTCTCCTCCATGGCTGACTTCCATTGCACCTTCTTAGCTTGCTATGATGAAGAGTGTGCCCTCAATTTTGATGAGAAAACTTCTATAATGTTGACTAGCCCTAAACAAAGCTTTGAAGGATTTTGATAAAATGCAAGAATGCAAGATTGAGAAGAAGAAGAATTCTAGAAATTAAAAGATATTAATAGATTAAGAGATATTAAGAGATGAAATTGAGAGATTAAGAGATAAGAGATTAAATGAAAACAAAATTGGCATTTTATAGAAAATGCAATTTTGTATGGATGGGTGAGATTAAAGATTGACAAATGCCCTAAAATCTGTGGTCAAGATTCAAAATAACAACTCCTTAATTAGGGTTAGGTTAACTCTAGGATGAAATTCAATTTGAGTGGACAAGATTTAATTTAAGAAATTAAATCAAAGAATGAGATTAGTTGTGATAGTGAGATGAGAATTAACAAGTATAAAAGAATGAGATAGAAAATCAAGTCATTTTAGAAATAACTTAATTTGTGGAGAGAAATTGTATTTGGAATTAATATTTTAAATTAATTCCAAAATGGTGAATTCATGTGACAGTAAATAATAATAATTTAAAATTATTTACTTAGAAAGAGGGAAGTTGCCTATTTAAATAAAATGCTTTTATTTAAATTTAGAAAGAAAATCAATAAGACAATTTAATAATTAAGATTATTCAATTGTGGAAGAAAATTAGAAAGTGGGTAATTTTAAATATGATTTTATTTAAAATTAGAAAGAAAGTTGGAGAGGATAATAATTAAATAAATAATAGGAATTTATTTAATTATGAGCAAACATAAATAATTAATGATGTATTAAATAAATAAATAAAGTTTATTTATTTAAATGATCATGAGGAAATAATGGACTAATAATAATTAAATAAATTTAGGAATTTATTTAATTATAGAGTGACATAAGCATTTAGCAACGTATTTAAATAATAAATGTAATTTATTTAAATAGTCAGGAGGAATAAAAGACGTGAATTAATTAAATAATTAAGAATTATTTAATTAATAGTTGACATTGGACTATAGGACATAATTAAATATTTTAATTATGTTGAGATGGAGCATGATATAAAAAAATGTGGTTTGCGGGTCTAGGCAATTTTTATGTGTCTACATTTGCCCCTCTTTGTCATAATCTAGCTTGTTGCATTGTGGTAAAGAAAACAAGTCAAAAATATGCCCCAGTGCAAAATAGGATGAGGGAGAATGATGAGGAGGTAGCGGTATGCCCCCTTGAGAGGATAGTTGGGTTCTGAGGACATGAGTGTGCTCTCAAAATGGATGAAAGGACTAGAAGATGAAAGACAAAAGTATATAGGAAAGAAAGATAAGGATGATAATGATGCGGACTAGAAGAAATGTTAGAGAGAAAAAGATGAATGTTAGGATAGAAGACATGAATGTCGATATGGGGAAGGAGATGAAAGTTAATGTGGAAAAATAAATGCATGTTAAAATCCTTCAACGTTTGCCAAAGTACTACTAAGTGTTGCTTGAATCATCGTTGGGCGGTAAAAATGACACAAATGGACAACAAACACCAAGGTATGACATAGACCAAGGTGTGCAAGGTCATCCACTTGCAAGACAGACAAATTGCAGATAAGGAATGTCCTAACTCATACTAGAGGCCAATTTGCCCCAGTCTTTTTATCAAAACAATCCATAGGCATTAGTCAAAGAAAAACAAAATAGGTCATGAGACGTCATCACACCTCTAAATCCTTCATGAGACATCCTCGAGGTAGCTAGAAACATGACCAAAAGACAAGTCAATAAAAAGATAAGACAAAATAGCCAAAAAAATTAACAGTCATTTAATTGTATTGCCACTGTTTGTTTGTTGAAGATTAATTGTTTGACAGTTTCACAGTTTTGATGGCTTGACAGTTTGATGGTACCTAAGCTTGGGAAGGAAACATCCTGAAAAGGAAAATGAGATTTTGACGGGGTCCAAATCCAAGAAGGACACATCTTGAAGAGGACCAAAAAGTGACGAGATTGAAATTTTGACTAATGTTTTGGCAAGTTGACTGATTTTGACTATATGATTGATTGGACTATGTTGTCTAATTTTGACCAATTTTGACATTGACATTTCGAATGATTGTCTTGCATCAAGTACGACTATGTCTACTTTATTTGACCGATGTGACACTATTTGACTTATGATTTTATTTGGAAAAACCTAAAATGATTGACCTAATATCTCGAGGACTCAAAGATGAGCCTTGCGTACGAAGCAAATGCGTAGAGACAATGTAGTTCAGACAAATGACAAAGATTGACTGACTTGATAGACTAGACAAGATATGACTGACTTTGACTCTGTTTTTGGGATTTTGACATTGATTTGGATGTTTTTGTATTTTCTTAGGACATTTTTCAATTTTTAGGTCTTTTTTAGGACTTTTTTATGATTTTTATGATTTTTTCAAGATTTTTTCAGATTTTTATGACTTTTACAAAAATTTTGATGTTTTATGGAAATTGTGACAAATGCATGTGAATGATGCTGACGCACATGAATCCAAAGACAACCATGATTTTGCTGCTAGTCAAGATGAATACTAATTGACGGGTGATGATGACAAAGACAATGTTGTTTGACATGGGAAGGATACATCCTGAAAAAATGTGAAGATGCCAATGATATGACAAGAGGATAAAATTCTACAACAAGGCCAATGACAAAGTCAATGAATGTTTTGGATGATGTGCCAAGTTTTCCATATTGATGCATTTGAAATGACTTGGTTAGGACTAGATGGGATGACTAAGGATTGTAGGACCATTGACAAGGGAAACCAAGATGGGTGATAGGTATAAAAGGACAATGAATGGCCTTGGTAAAAGATAGGAGACATGGATGGCTTGGACAAGGATAATTATCATATGGTCTCCAAGGACGATGTCGCATAGTGAAAAAGGAGGCTATGAAGGTAATGACATGATATTTAATGAATAAGGTATGACCAAAAGATAGACATGTCAAGAGTTTTCCCAAAGCATGGCTTATGTTTGTATTTTAGTCCTTATCAAGATCAAAGCTGGTGGGAAAATGGATGGAAAGTGAGAGGGTTTAGATGGATAGATGGAAATGTCATAGGAAATGGCATGTGAATGGCATGGGAGATGAGACGGCTTTCCCCCAAGTGTAATGGTCCACATAGATGATTTATTCTACACATGACGCCTGTTTGCCAGGTTTTCATCATGGTACTTATCAAAAGCACCATAAGAATGGTTTTCACTATTGGACAAAAAAAAAAATCTTTACTATTTTTGTTGACTTTTTGAATTTTTTTTTGTCACCATGATGCCTGTTTGCCAGGTTTTCACCAAGGTGATGATTTTTTTTGTATTTTTGCATTTTCCTGGATAGCCTTGATGCTTTAGATGACCACTGACTATGTTGAAGCCTTTGACGGTGCTGATGTAGAGACTGGTGCCATGACATGCCAATAATGAACTTTCTAAAGTAGTTGCCTTGTTAGGATGATAGCGCTTGCATACAACTGATTGATTTCATTATGATCCTTGTTGATACTAGAGTTTGCCTTATCAGAATACACACATCACGATAGATTGCCATGAGAGTCCTTATAATAGAGAGTTGCTGCCAAGATCTGACGGATTTGTGACATGGGATTTTTGGACTTTAAGGAGGATGTATGATTATGATGGATGATGGTGGACGTGGATAGGTTGGTTGGATGTTTGGATGTATAGGTTTTTATTCTCCAAACTTTAGGTGTTGTGTTAGAATGTTGTTTGGAACCAACATTTTTGTATGCCTTCCTTGATGGCCATTTTGACGAAGGTGGACATGTAATATATGTGGGAGTCCTCTTATGCTGTGGCTCCACATTTTGATTGAATTTTGGCTTTTGCATATTTTATTTACCTAATTTTTCTTGACTTGATCCATTTTGTTTTGGGATCCACTTTAGCTATTTTTGTCCACTTGAATTTTTGTCTAATTCCATGGCCTTTGACATGTGGTTTTGAACTATGGATTTGTAATAATTTTTTTGGTTCCAAATGGAAGGTTTATTCATGATGGAATGATGGTTTGGGGTGTGGAGGGAAGGGGTATTTACAACAATCCTATGAAAAGGACTACTCATGATACCCATTTTTATTTTTTTAATTGATAAAGTTGCCCCCAATATCGATGAGGGACCACTAACATTGTTAGATTTTCCTACCGAGGAGTAGCCAAGACCTTGATGTCTGTAATTTTCCTTAACTTGTACTGGCTCAATAATTCATTTCTCATGTAGGCCTAGTCCATTTCCATGATAATTCATGTTCTAAAAAATTCTATTTGCGATGGGGTACTTGTTATTGTGGAAGCAAGATGCTAACCCATCCTTATTGTGGAAATTGATGCTCGAAATCTTCTCATCTATAACAAAGCCTACTCTGAAAAAGATAGATGATCCTAATTAATAGGATGTTGTAGCTTCACTGACATGTTGGATAGATTTTTGATTAATGTCTTCAGTCCCATTTGGTGACATGTTGGACTCCTGTGATTCTATTGGTGCTTCAAAGTTGATGTTAAAACCGTCTTCATGGTCATTGTCATAGAGCCCACTGAATTCAGCTATAGCTTGATCATTTGCAAATATGTCCATGCTAGGAGACTCTTTTTCTAGTGGTAGATCATCTATGTGTCCCATGGAGGCAAGTGTCTCACTTTTGGAAGTGTCAATATCCAAAGTTTGGATAGGGTCATCTTCAAGTGTTTGATCGTGACTGGCATAGAGGTCAAGGAGTGGATAATTTTGGACTCCTTGATCAAAGATGGGTTCATTTTGAATGTCATGATTGGAAATAGGATCTTGACCAAGGATAGGTTCATCTTGAATGACATAGTTTTGGATGGACTCTTGACCAAGGATAGGTATCTTTGGTATGCCATGATTGTCTAGGAGGGCTTCTTGAATGGACGTAAAGATGGGGTCATGGAATATAATACTTTGATCTTGACATGATGGTCATGTTATGATGTCATGGTTTGGACTTGCCTCTTGACATGTATCCTCAACTATAGGTAAGAAGATGGGACTTTGGAGACCATGAATATATATGCTTTTACGAAAAAATGGAGTGTCTTGGAATGGATTGGTGTATAATGGACTAGGATATGACATGGAGGTGTGGACTTTGTTGAGGGATGATGGGCTAGGATAGGACATGATTGCATGACAAGGATATGGCATGGATGGAGGACTAGGATAGGATGAAGATGGAGGATTAGGATATGACGTAGAGGCTTGGACTGGATTGATGGATGGCTGATTTCCCTTGTCAAAGTTAGGGTGGGTATCACTAATGGAGTTTTGTTGTGACTTAGTGTCATGGATGGTGTTAGGGGACTCTTGATAGTAGATGGATAGAGGACTAGGACTTATGGGTTGTTGGTAAGAGGGATAGATGGAAGGAGGACTAGAGGTTGAGGTGAACTTGTGTTTGGATTGGAGGTATAGTTTTTTGAAGTCCCTAGATAGTTGTGCTTGACCGATACTACCAAATTGGCATTCAATTTGACTAGAAAGCATGTCATAGTGACTTGAAGACATGATAGTGGATGGAATGGGACTAAGACTAAGACTATGTATGATGCAAGGTGACAATGCAAAGTGAAGAAAAAGACTAAAAGGAATGTCAAATGAAAAGTGGTAATGAGGACTATAATGAGTGTCTTACATCAAATGATCTTTAGGACAGGTTTTCTAACCATTCAAATTTTGGTCAATGTCTCAATTTGGATTATCAAAGGACTGGTTTGAAGGAAAAATATGATAAAATGACAAGGTGAGATTTCCACACTAGACTTATGAGTTGGAAGTAGCTCAACAAAGGACAATGAATTAGGACTGATTTGTTTTTGACTTGGTCCAATGACAACTTACTTTTGAGACAATGGTTTGAAAAAGGAAGGAAAGTTTGCCTATCCTAAATTGTGTGCAAAAATTTGAGGACTTAAGACTTTTCCTATGAAGATGATGATGGATTGCAAGCTAATAGAAAATTAAAAATGCAAAGATGGATGACTTGGACAAGCGTTTTGGTTTTGGACAGACGTTGATGGAAAAAGATGTTTACTAATGCTTGGTCTTAGGTTCCGACAGTAATAATATTTTTGGAGCTAATAAGCAAATGAGTCGCTCCAAGAAGCAATTGTGTTGCAGGAAGGCAATTTTGGTACAAGACTTAGCAAGGTTTGTGCAAAATGACAAATGTGGTGCGATAGAGAAATTATGGTTTTTGACCTAGAACATGTTGTGTGTGACAGGCAATTATGGAATTTAAAGTTGCGAATGTGGTTTGATAGAGAAAATGCAATTCAGAAATGAGCAATTTCAGTTTGACAGAACGATTGCGGCTCAATAGAGCGATTGCGACTCAAAAGAACTTTTCAAGAATTTTGACTAGTTTGTTTAAGATTAAGTTTGATGTTCATTCATTAAGTTTGTCTAAAAATAGTTGGCAAACACATGGTGCTGGAAAAAATGAAAAATCAACCACATTGAAGTCATTGACAAAAAATCCTAAGGCTACATGGATAGTATTCTTATGGATCCCGCTAGCCGCATATCCTTAGTGAATGAATTAAGAAGCTTGGCCCCACAAGCTCCCTCTTATAGTGCACTCACTTCTCAAGGAAACCAAGCTTCCAATCTCCATGAAACTTCCATGGCAGATTGATCATTTGTACTAAGAACTGCGAAGGTGCGGGTGCCTTGGCAACGACCGTTGTTGCACCAAAGAATATAAGGTTTGTGGTTTTCTAAAACAAAGGATTTATTTAGGACACCCTTTCAGAAGGCCACAAGAGAGGCATTATGATCCCAGTCTATAGAGGTTACGCTCTATAGGTTTCGACGCACCACAAGGGTATTGGGGAGTCAATTTTTGGTCCGCAAGAGCTTCCATAATGCTAAGTTTTCCTTAACATTAGAATTTATATATTAGTTGGGCGTCACTTGGCTTTAGTACGTTCCTAGTTTGAGTCACTTTGAGGTGAGTAATTTTTCCCACCAAAGCAGGCCCAAGATCTATGGCTAACAAAAGCGAACCACAATATTCATAGTTCAATCGATCTTTGTTTAAAAACAAAGAGAGAGCACATGAATATTTCATATCACACTCGCATGGTATTTTTTTTAAACTAGAAATAAAATGTGTACAAACATAGAATGCACAAGGTTCATTTTATCCATTTGTAGTGTTTTTCAAGCAAAGGGGTTAATTTTAACCGTTTGTAGTATTTTCTATCTAAGAGTTAATTTTAAACCCAATGAATTTTATTTGTTTTGTTCTTTTTAGCCTTATGCACTTGCATGTTTGTTCATTTTATCCCATGAGTGAAAAAAATCAATGATTATGAGATTAAAAGGAATAAACAATCAAGAAATTTTTGTTAGACTCCAACTTTGACACACACTCTCACAAAATATTAGTACCTTGAAAAACCTCTAATCTAGAAGGAAAAATAGGAAGAAACTGAAAAAAGATACAAAATCGGGAAAAAAATTCTTACCAATCACTTGCATCGCATCAGAGCGGATGTGTTGCAGCAGAGAAGTTGTGGCTCAATTTGTCAAATGCGGCTTTCTGGTTGTTGATTGCGGCTTAGGTTGTCTTATGCATCAAAAAATAGATCAAATGTGTCTCGACAGAGTGTGTGTGTCTCTATTTCTGGTGAATGCGACATAGCAAAGCATTTGCATCGTAGGATTTGGAAAATTAGGCGTTTCGTACCTATACATGCAAAAGATTAGAAAAAAACTAACGAAACTTGCAAAACAAACGTGTCAAATTTTGGGTTCACCAATGTAGTGATGGATATTTTCTGCAAAGTAGAGTTGTTAGTAACACATGCATGCAATATCAATTAAATCCAATCAAATAATGAAATGCAAAGGAGATAAATTTTTAAAAAAAAATGAAAAATATCACCCAATATTCTCTCCTCCATGGATGACTTCCATTGCACCTTCTTAGCTTGTTGTGATGAAGAGTGTGCCCTTAGATTTGATGAACAAACTTCTATAATGTTGACTAGCCCTAAACAAAGCTTTGAAGGGTTTTGATAAAATGCATGAATGCAAGATTGAGAAGAAGAAGAATTCTAGAAATTAAAAGATATTAATAGATTAAGAGATATTAAGAGATAAGAGATTAAATGAAAACAAAACTGGCATTTTATAGAAAATGCAATTTTGTATGGATGGGTGAGATTAAAGATTGACAAGTGCCCTAAAATCTATGGTCAAGATTCAAAATAACAACCCCTTAATTAGGGTTAGGGAAACTCTAGGATGAAATTCAATTTGAGAGGACAAGATTTAATTTAAGAAATTAAATCAAGGAATGAGATTAGTTGTGACAGTGAGATGAGAATTAGCAAGTAGAAATGGATGAGATAAAAAATCAAGTCATTTTAGAAATAACTTAATTTGTGGAGAGAAATGTTATTTTGAAATAAATATTTTAAATTAATTCCAAAATGGTGAATTCATGTGATAGTAAATAATTTTAAATTATTTACTTAGAAAGAGGGAAGTTGCCAATTTAAATAAAATGTTTTTATTTAAATTTAGAAAGAAAATCAATAAGACAATTTAATAATTAAGATTATTCAATTGTGGAAGAAAATTAGAAAGTGGGTAATTTTAAATATGATTTTATTTAAAATTAGAAAGAAAGTCGGAAAGGATAATAATTAAATAAATAATAGGAATTTATTTAATTATGAGCAAACATAAATAATTAATGACATATTAAATAAATAAATAAAGTTTATTTATTTAAATGATCATGAGGAAATAATGGACTAATAATAATTAAATAAATTTAGGAATTTATTTAATTATAGAGTGACATAAGCATTTAGCTACGTATTTAAATAATAAATGTAATTTATTTAAATAGTCAAGAGGAATAAAAGACGTGAATTAATTAAATAATTGAGAATTATTTAATTAATAGTTGACATTGGACTATAGGACATAATTAAATATTTTAATTATGTTGAGATGAAACATGATATAGAAAAATGTGGTTTGCGAGTCTAGGCCATTTTTATTTGTCTGCAGTAGGCTTGTTTTGTGAACCATATAATGGGCACTTATTTTATTTAAATGCATGTATTTGTAGACAATGAAATAGATGTGGCAACCTTTCATTGTCAGAAGATTGTATGCATGAAAGTATTTTACATGATTTTGGACAACAATTAATGCATGTTAAAAGATAAAAAAAAACATTCAATATTCTTTAAAGAATGAAAAATTTGGAAAACATTGTGAGCTAATCATAGAAAAAAATAATTTGCATACATTTATTAGAGAATTTAAAGATAATATTGTACCCAAATATGTCAAACACTCAATATACTTGATGACTTGATGGTCAATTATGTACATGTAAAAACACATTTCCAATTGGAACTATATTATCAAATGTTGATTTTGCAAAAAAATATACTTTATCTCCACAAGATAAAATTCAGTCCCAATATTATAATTTAGTGCAAGTGGCCATATTTGTTTATATTGTATATAGACATGAAAATGGTAGTATAGAAGATAATAGAATTTTTTTGAGGGAGTACTATTTTTAATTGAGTGATAATAGATTACACTCATCAGAGTTTTCTTTAACATTGTTTTAATATATTCTATAAAAAATGAAAAAAAAGACAAATTCAAATGAGAGAACATCTCATATAGTCAGATAATTGTATGGGACAATTCAAGAATGCTAGAATGTTTTATTGGTTATCTAGAGCTTATAAGGAGAATAATATCCAACAAATGTGGAGCTTTTTGGAAGTTGTACATGGTAAATGTGAACATGATGGAGCTCGAGCATGTGTTAAAAGAGCTCTTGCTAGAGAGAAACTAAAATGTGAGGATAGAACAAAGTTTTGAGATGCATGTACAATTGTAGATTGGTGTAAGACAAAATTATCTACATGAACAAGTGAGAACTCAAGAATTTAATGATTTTTTGGTTAGTTGAAGAAGAGAATATTATTACTCAACATGATTGTGAAACAAATAGTGGATCAACAAAATGACATTCATTTAAGAGTTCAAATACAAACACATGGACAATATGGACAAGGGAGTTTGCATATTTTTGTCAATTTTGTATTGCAAGTGATTATGAAGCGTGTAGAAATATAGAATGGGTTGAATAATGAAAACAAAGAGACTTAACACCTATATCAACATATGATCAACACGAAACAACAATTGAAGAAGATAATCAAGTGTTTGCATTAGATTATTATGATTGTGTTCCAGACCTTGTACAAGGAGGTCTTAAATCATTCAAATTTTTTTATTATATTAATATGCAATATATAATTTTATATGTATGTATGTTTATATGCGAATAATATGTTACACTTTATTGAATTAAATATTTTTTTGTAGGATATGTGTATGATGTTGCATGCATGGGGAATGAAGAGGAAACAAAGTATTGGTTGGATCAACATGTTAAGAGAAAGCATAAACTGGTACATGCTATACTGGATGATGATAACTATGAGTATCCAACTCATTCTATGGTGGTTGTTGGTGCCTAGTGAAATATCCCCCTTATTTTTTTCCAAGTTTTACACAAGAATTTTCACTTGTTAACATTAGAAATATGAAAGATAACAATACCAAAATGTAGCCCTTCACTTTCTCATCACCCAGATCCTAGTGTGGGCAAGGTGAGAGCATATGATAGAAATGGGATCTTGTTAACAATATTTAAAACTAGAAAATACAATGTGTTGATGGCTCAACTGACCAACTAGGGGAATGAAAATACATAGACGATGAGGCCAACCTCTTCCATGTTTTAGTAGGCTACAAAAGAAATTAAATTACTAGAAAGTAAATGTCTAGGCGGAAAGCCGACTTCTTCCACTTTTCAATGGGCATAACATAAAGTAAAGTGAAGAAATATAAGAGGGTTGATTAGTGCTATTGATTCAATGTTACAATATCAAGTTTCAACTGCACTAGAAAAGAGATATACATATGAATGGATAACCAACATGTTAGAAAAAAACTCAAATATCAAATAAAAGATAACCAACATAAAATATGACAAAATGGAGGAAAATATTAGGTATGATATAGAGTTGCAGTGATTAGAAAATCAAACTAGCAAGCCCTAGAATCACCAAAATGCCCATAACTTCATCAAATCACCTTTGATCGACCTCAAACTAAAAGAAATGGAAGCCTTCAAGCTACACGCCCCAACTTGAGCTAAGAAACCAATCCAATCTACCAAAGAAAATTTGACATGCAACTAGAGGTAGCAAACAAGAGAAGTATGACCTCCTAAGGAAGGGATTCTTCTCCCAAAAATCCAAATCTCCACTAAAAACATTGATACCTAGAGAAAAGGGGCACCTAGGCTAGAGGAATGATTAGAAACAATGCCCAAAATGATAGAAAAACTCCCCTGAGATATGACCAAAAATTACTCAACCAAGCACAAACCAACAATACCAAAATGATTAAAATTTGACAGTAACAAGTTACCAAACCAAAAATAAGATGTTATATGAATCCATCTCCAAATAGGGTCTATCTGCAACCTCTAAATGAAGAAGCAGTCTCAAACTAGCTAGATACTATATCTCAAGTATGAAACTGATGTAGGCTAGGAGGTACACATTCATCAAAGCAAGGGTTCTAAAGTAATTTCAATAAAACTTCATTACAATAGAAAATAGATAATCTAAAGTGAAGACAAGGCCTCATATTTATAACTTTTCTCAACTCACAATTCAAATCTCCTTTTCCCTCCAAATAGGGTTCCCAATGAAGATGAAACAATTACTTTCAATTTGCATTTGCATTTCATCTTTGCCCTCCTTGACTTAGGCATCCAAAAAAGATTAAGTGATATAACTTTATAAATTGCAAATATCTCACAAGTTAGGTGTCCAATTTCACCTTTAGCAAATATTTTACTTAAAACATTATACTCACTAAATAAGGCGTCCATGTATGAAATCACTTAAGGCAATGAACCTACCAAAATGGTCTCTAAGGATGTTGGAGATCAAACTACTAATATATTGCCCTGCTAGAAATAGACATTGCACTAAACTATTGAACTGGTGCTAATAATAGTACTACCAAAAATAGCACTTACTTAAAATAACATACTACTAAAAATATTAAGTGACTCCAAACTCATTTTAAGCACAAATAGGGTAGCTATCACAACTTACTAAAAATAGCAAGTGCAAAAAAAGTCACCTGATGCACATGCATGTTACACCATTATGAAGCCCTCTAAAAAACAAGAAAGACCCATAAACTACTCTAAATTACTCTTGCATGCAACTCCTAAAAAATCAAAAGGAAACTTCCTAGAAAATAGGGAACCCTAATTCTTCATCTAACTAGCTTACAAGCCCCCAAAAATAGGCTAACAGTCACCCAAAATTGTAGTGCTAAAAATAAGGACATTATAGTCTGCCCTTCCCAAAGATTGCTTTTCCTCAAGCAATGCCACCATAACTATATTAATATTTGATTGATCCACATCAAACCAAAAAATATTCCAAGGTCCTAAGGTTCTCTCAGGAAGGATGCACCATGATGATATTGCACCAATCTGATCACATTAGTGAAACCATCATGCCAAATTTGCATTGTCCTCCCATGTAACCCCAAAATTTTATCATCCATGAAACTCAAGTTGAAAACCCTAGAAGGACTAAAATAAATACCTTGCAAGATCTCTTGACCAAATGACTCAGAGAAGTCCATATCTATAATGCCACTACCTATCTTAATCCTGCTCAACTTTAAATTGCACTCCTCAACATATCTCCATATGGTACCTAATAGAACCATGATTTCAATTGTGACTTCCCCAAAGCTTCTTGCAAAAGGGAGAGCAATCCTTTGCAGGAGATCAACAAATTTATCCTCATAACTCCACATGGATCTACTGTGCCTCCTATGCATGATTCTGATACAACCATGAAGGCTTCTAAAAAATATTATAGTTCCAACTCCAAGAGTCTCAAAATTATGAACCAAATCATGTGTGCATTCACTATCTTGAACCAATATTGTGAGAAAACTATCAAAACTGCATGACAAACCTTCGTACAATGAACTCTGAGAGTAGGAAAAGTTTGAAGAAACAAATAATCATTGTTGTTCAAAGTTGGGATCAATGAAGTGCAATGTGCTCTACATAGGGGGTAATAGCAATGTCATAGGAACTACCAAGTATGATCATGTGGAATAAGCATTTTATTGCACCCAATCAACTCATAAGTGGTTGAAAAAAACACCAAAATAATCTCCAACTAAAATCTTCCACCTCTTTGACAAGAAATGATCGACCAAATCTACTGAATGAGAGTAACTCCCCATGTAAGTGTTGAAAATTGAGGTTTTTCCTTAGCTTAAAACCTTTTAAAAATTTAATATTGATTCAATATAATTATACTTTTCCTTTGTTACAAATTCTTTGTGGGTGATTATCTGATTAATCCATTTTACTATTTGTAGAAAGTAGACAGAAGTTGATGGAAGTAGATAGGATATTATAAAGATTACACAAGCATGTATCGTGGAGAAAACCCTTTCGGGTAAAAAACTCCACCAAGAATTAATCTATTATTCAATATTTGATGTAGATTACAATAGCTTCAATTCTTGGTTGAGAATGCCTCTTTTTCCTTCACCAAACTTCTTCACAACCTGCAAATAAAACACCAACTCTCTCTTCAACTTTCTTGAGATAAATAGACTTTAATCAACATTGTAAACTCCAAATGAGTTGTAATAACAATTCTCAAGCCCTAACCCTAAAAGGTATGCCTGTCTCTTGCAAGTAGAGTTTTGTCGTGAAGAACAATGTCAAATCATCTCCTTCATCCATTTGGGCATCCCAAACTGAAGTCATAACTCAACCTTTATTTTGTAAATATCTTAAGGCATTATCCTCAAAGTTGGCACCCAAAAGAGGGCCCTACTTAACTAAGCCTTCATAAATATCTCAACATGCAAAGGAGCTAATTCCAAGAAGCCAACTTGGGTGCCCAAACAAGTTCCAAGATATTTCTTGTTAACTGAAAGATTTGTCAACACCATTCATGTAAAACAATCTGCATGCATGATCCTTCATCTGTTAATTGAAACTAGTCCCTATTATCTTTCATGCAACTAAATTTATCAGCCATGCATTCCAAGTTAACTAAAGTCAACTAGCATTCAACTAAAACTAACTGAAGATAACTAAACCATAACTGAACTGAACTAAACTAAACTAAATGAACTAAACTGATTTTGAACTGAATTGAACACAAACTGAACTGAAATTCAACTGAACTAAACTAAACTTCAACTGAACTTCAAACCCTATTTTATAGGTAATCAACACACATAAATCAAAATCCCTATTTTCTAGGAACCTAGGATGCATTTATGAAGTGCACTCAATTTACCAACCAATTAACTGAACTCAAGGTGAGTGTCACCACCCAAGTGTGTGTCCATGTGCTCCTATTTTGTAGGATCCCATTCCAAGGTATCCCCACACGCTCCTAACATTTAGAATAACTTACAAATGTCAATTAACATGATTATTTCATCAAATATTAATCTCTTCCTAATCCTAGTTTTGTTGAACACATTCCAAGGAATTAGGATATATGGTGAAATAAATAATGTTTAGGATTGAAATTAAATGGCATCCTATTTCCAACAATAAGGTGGCTAGTCTGACACCAATCAATAATCTTGTGTCTCAAAATCTACCCCTATCTAAGCCAAGGATCACTCCCAAGATTAACCATTCATTAATGTCTCCAACCCATACTTAAAATTTCTCTCCAATCCATTGGTTGATGACCAAATATGACCATCAAGTGGCTGGTAAGGAAGGTAACAACACCATTGATTCTGAAATTTTGATCCTTATTCCCCCAAAGATCCTTCCTACCATACCCAAAAAGGTTTGTCATACCATTCTAAGGATGCCAACCAAGGATACCCAACCAAGAATGATCCCCAACACATCGGAAAAAGTACACAATACATCTTCAAGTGCCAATAAAAACCAAATGCACACTCAAGAAATTAGTGACTTCACTTGTGAACCCCTAAAATAGATCCATGAAAGCATCTACAACTATAGAGCATGGAGAAAATGTTATTTTCAATCATAATTCCCCAAAAGCACTAATATAAACCAAAATATTACTCAACCCAAGGGATGGATTGTCAAGCATGTAAACAATCTGTTTTTGTCCTTCTTTCTCCCATACTTCATGAGTAACAAGTCTAAAACCTTCTCTCCTTGCTTCTATAATGTAATTACCAGTAGCTACCAAGACTTATTTTGTTGATACCTTGATGTCTAAACCATGGAATTCACCATGATTCAACACTTCCCAAGTGAAAACTACATCCTCAATCCCACTTAAGAATTCTTGATCAAACAATCTTCTTGAAAGATTATCAATTGTAGGGATAAAATATCCCTCATGTTTTTCTTCAAAATCTACACATGCAACTTTTGATTTACTTGTGAAGTTATCTAGATCAAACTCCCCACTAAGACTATCAAGCTCACCAATTACTTGTTTGATTTTTGCAGCTCTTTGTTCATTCTCTTGTTCCTTGAAAATTTTGAAATTGGAAAGCTAATATTCTACCTCCATTAGAGACAACTGAGTATTTTCTAGCATTTCCTTTATTAATTCAATCTCAAGAGTAAACTCATCAACCTTTCTCTCTTTTTTTTTTAATTCACTAATGAACTTATTTGCAAATTCAAAGGTATAATCCTGATGAATTAAAAACAAGGGAGAGTGAATCCATCACTAACTCCTTCCCATCTCTCTTCAATCTAAGCCTTCCATAAGAATTATTCAATAAAACTATGTGTGTCGTCAAATCTAGAAAATCTTACACTTCACCTTCAACAGATACCATGAATTGACCTTCCCACTCATAAGTATTCAAGGATGGTGAACTATTGATAGGCTACAATTCAAAATCAGAATATTGTTTCTTGTCATCCTTGCCCTCATAGGTGCTCCAAGACTCTTATCTTTCACCACCAACTATTTGATAATGCTTAATATCATGAAGATGATTAGATTCTACAAGTTCCTTGATCCTTTTCCTACAATTAGCTTCATGAATTGGTAAATCTAATTTATGTTTAAGAACCTCTTTAATCTCATCTAGATTAGCTCTTCTAGCAGCATCGTCATGTTTTCCATTGTGCTTTGAAATGGAACTACCATCAGGATCATAAGGACATTCATCCCTTGTAGGATCCTTATCATATGTAGGTTCCATCACACTCAGATCCCAAGTATGGAGAACTAATTTTTCTATCCAAAAGAAGGGTGCTCAATGTTCACCTCTTAGGGTGTTTTCTCTTTGAATAAGTCACTTTGATAAAAAAACATGGTAGTCCCCAACTCAAGCAATGAGTCACTACCAATTTCTAATAATAAATCCTCATTAGGTTCCATTTCATCATGCTCCTCTACTAGATCCTCTGAGAAGTTGAATGGGTGTTTTTCATGTTTAGGAGATTCCCACCGAAACTTAAGATTACTATCATAGGTATGATGAAAATTCTCTCTAGAAGGTGTTGATTTGAAATTTTTAGTAGCACCCAACTCAATATTATTGGTTGCAGCCTTCTCAAAGATATCATTTTGTAGCTTTTCCATACAAGATTCTTCATTTATGACATCTTCTTGTTGTATGTTGAGGTTGTGTTGCTGATATGTGGTTTTCATTGATGTCAACATTATTAGCATTGATGATTCTAAAGGTTGTATATGTTGAGGATATTGAGAAAATTAGAATAAATGTTGTAGGTAGTCTGTGAAGGAGTGAAGATCAAAATGGTAGAAAGTTGTGCAAGTTGATAATCAGAGGTCACACATTAAAGGGTTTGTTTCTCAACCTATCTAGTATGTTGTCTAGAATTTTTAGTGGTATGCATCAAGATTGAAGCGAGTTATGAATTTCTGAGTTCCTAGAGTTATTATGTTACTGTAGCAAGTGTTTCTAGAAGAAGAGATTGCGATTTTGATGAATTTAGTTGTTGCATATATTCCTAAGATGTTCAGTGATGTTTTTGGATTATGCTCTATCATTGAGGTATGTCCACATGAATCGGTGTGTTCGTGATCAACTTTTTTTCCTTTGTGTGTTTACGTTTTCATGTTCTTGACCGACATGATGGTGCTAGCATGTTGCAGATCCTTATGGAGTAATCATTGAATGCTTGGCATGTTTGAGGATGTTGATTTAGGTCTTCATTATTTTGTGACCAACTTAGGTTAGTGTGCATTGAGATTTGTTCATGTATTGAGGCTAACAATTTGTAATTCATTTATTCCTTATTTGTGGCCGACAAATTTGTTGATGTAAATCGATGTAGCAGATATAGAAGAGTGATTGTTTCCTCATTTTTAAGTATACTTGGTGAATGTATGTGAACTGTATGTAAGATATGTGCAAATAAAGATTAGATCGTTCAAGCACAGAGACGAGTGTGAAGAAGATTGAGCGAAGAGTGAAGAAGTATTTATGTGCCTAATTGGAACTATCATCAGGCTTATGAAGAAGCTAATTTCTCAGTTCAACCTTATCAGATGGATTTAATTTGAATATTTCATGTAAGGTAGTGATCCTTCCCTTCTACGTAGTGAGCTCTGGGCTATGTGCCTGAATGCATGCACATTCCTTATTTATTTTCATTATACTTTTAATAGGGTATAATTGTGGATTAACCTCCACTATGTTTTTTCCCCTAGTAGGGTTTCCACGCAAAAAAATTGGTATTGTGTGTTTTTGATTCTTTCTTTCACTATTAATTATCAGATCTGAGATTAAAGGTTGATAAAGTAAGATAAGTTTAAAATTTGTAACAATTGATTCACCCCCCCACTCATTTTTTTATCCTTATTTTTCCAACAGTTCTCTAATGGAAAGCTCGTAAATTACTTTGTGTTCTAATTTTTGAACAAAATTTGGGTCAGCAAAAAGAGGGGAATTGCCCATCATCGAATCTTTAACATGATCAGGTGTGAACACATCCTAATCATCATAAACATCGTCACTATGAGAGAAGTCATAAGATGATTCTATGACACCACCAAAATTACCCTCAACATGCTCTTCATTTGTGAGCTCATTAGTCTCAAAACCTTCATTGGATGAATCCAAATTAGGCTTCAAGACTATTGTTTTGTTCTTATTACAAAACTAATCTTCATCACTGCCAATTGCGTGCAAGTCTTAGGGACTATTTTGGGGCTCTACCACACACTCGTCAAGTGTTAAGGTTTCCCCTTCAAACTCACGGTCATTTTTATGTGACATGTGCACCTTTCTTGTGCCTTCTTCAAATATTGTTAATTTAATTTTCTCTCCCATGTTCTTACTTGTGCTACAAACTAAAAAAATGCACTTCTTCTTGCTTCTCTAAGCCCTTCAACAATGGCTTGATTTTATTTTTCTTTCATTGTTCTTCTGATGTAGTTAACCACACTCAATTCTCCAAGATTCAATACCACAACACAATTCAAGGAGTCAAAGGAAACCAAATTTCTAAAATCATTGGTCATGTTCTGATATTCTTCATAGACTAGGGAAGCCTCTTGTTCACACTATCTCTTGAAATGTTCTACAACTCTTCTATAGTGCATTGTCATAATTCTAAATTTTTTATTGCTCTCCCAATAGGATGGTAAGAACTTTAGCTCTGATACCATTAAAAAAACCCCCTTACTTTTTCCCAATTTTTACACAGGCATTTTTACCTGTTAACATTAGAAATATGAAAGATAACAATACTTAAATGTAACCCTTCACTTTATGATCACCCAGATCCCAATGTGGGCAAGGTAAGAGCATACGGTGGAAATAAAATCTCGTTAATAATACTGAAAGCTAGAAAATACAATGTGTTGATGACTTAGTTGACCAGCTAGGGGAATGAAAGTACTTAGGCGGTGAGGGAAGCTTCTTCCAATTTTCAATGAGCTACAATGGAAAGTAGAATACTGGAAAGTAAATATCTAGTTAACAAGTTGACCTCTTCCACTTTTCAGTGGGCATAACAGAAAGTAAAGTGCAAAAATACAAGAGGGTTGATAAGTACTACTGATTCAACCTTACAATATCAATTTTGAGCTACACTAGAAAGGATATATAAATATCAATGGATAACCAACATGTTTGGAAACAAACTCCAATATCAAATACAAGATATCCAACATGAAATATGACAAAATAGAGGAAAATACCAGGTTTGATACATAGTTGAAGTGGTCAACAAATCAAACAAGCAAGCCCTAGAATCACCAAAATACTCATAACTTCATCAAATCATCATCTATCAACCTCAAACTAAAATCAATGGAAGCCTTGAGGCTAGGTGTCCCAACTCAAGCCAAGAAACCAATCCAATCTATAAAGAAATGTCCAACATGCAACTCGAGGTAGAAAACAAGATAAGTATGACCTCTTAGGGAAGGGTTTCCTCTCCCAAAAATCCAAATCTCCATTGAAAAATTCCTTGGAGAAAAGGGATGCCCTAGCTAGAGTAATGATTAGAAATAGTACCTAGAATGATAGAAAAATTCCTCTAAGAGATATGAAGAAACATGTGCTTCATCCAAGCACAAACCAACAACACCAAAATGATTAAAAAATGAAAGTAACAAGTTACCAAACCAAAAAATTAGAATACGTCATATGAATCCATCTCTAAATAATCTCTATCTATAACCTCTGAATGAAGAAGTAGTCTCAAACCAGCTAGGTACTATTTCTCAAGTATGAAACTGATGTAAGCTAGGAGGTATGCACTCCTCAAAGCAAGGGTTGCAAAATAATTTAAATAGCACTTCGTTAAAATTGCAACTATATAATCCAAAGTGTAGACAAGGCCTCATATTTATAACTTTTCTCAACTCACAATTCAAATATCCTTTTCCCTCCAAATAGGGTGCCTAATGAAGATGAAACAATTAATTTTTAGTTTGCATTTCAATTTCATCTTTGAGCCCCTTGACTTAGGCATCCAAAAAATCTTAAGTGATATATCTTTATAAATTGAAAATATCTCACAAGTTAGGCATCCAATTTCACCTTTAGCAAATATTTCACTTAAAACATGTTATACTCACTAAATAAGGTATCCATGTATGAAATCACTTAAGGCAATGAACCTATCAAAATAGGCTCCAAGGATGTTGGAGATCAAACTGCCAATACTACCCTTCAAAAAATAGACATTGCACTGAACTGCTAAATTGCTGCTAAGAATAGCACTACCAAAAATAACACTTACTAAAAATAGCATACTGCTAAAAATAGTAAGTGACTCCAAAATCATTTTAAACACAAACTGAGTAGCCATCACAACTTACTAAAAAAAAACAAGTCCAGAAATGTCACCTAATGCACATGCATGTTACACCATTTTGAAGCCCTCTGAAAACCCAGAAAGACATAAAAACCACTCTCAAGTACTCTCAGATGCAACTCCTAAAAAATCAAAAGGAAACCCTAATTCTTCCTCTAACTAGCCTACGAGCCCCCAAAAATAGGCTAATAGTCACTAGAAAGGATAATGCTAAAAATGGGGACATTACAATCTTCCCTTCTCAAAGATCGCTTATCCTCAAGCAATGTCACCATAACTCTAGAATTATTTGACTGATCCACACCAAACTAAAAAGGATCCCAACATAACAAGTCCATCTTAGGAAGGACCCACCATGATGATGTTGCACTACTTTGATCACATTAGTGAAACCATTGTGCCAAATTTTCAGTATCCTCCCATGTAACCCCAAAATGTTATCATCCATGAAACTCAAGCTAAAAACCTTGCAAGGACTGAAATCAACACCATGTAACATCTCTTGCCCAAATAAATCAGAGAAGTGCATATCTATTATGCTATGGTCTATCTCAATCTTGGCAATAGGAAGGAAATTTTTCTCAACTCCAAACTATACTCAACATATCTCAATATGGCACCTGACAAAGCCATGACTACAATTGTGACTTCCCCAAAAATTCTCACAAAAGAGAGAGAAATTCTTTGCAAGAGATTAATAAATTCATCCTCATAACTCCACATGGATCTACTATGCCTCCTCTACATGATTTTGATACAACGATGATGACTTCTAAAAAATATTATAGCTCCAACTCCAAGAGTCTCAAAATGATGAACCAAAGCATGTGGAGGTTCATTGTCTTGAACCAATATTATGAGAAAACTATCAAAATTTGCATCACAAACATTCATACGATGAAATCTGAGAGTAGGAAAGGTTTGAAGAAATAAATAATTGCCACTATTCAAAGTTGGGTTCAATTAATTACAATGCGCTCTACACAAGGGATAATAGCAATGCCATAGTAATTCCCAAGTATGAGCATGTGGAATGAGCATTCTATTGCACCCAAAAAACTCATAAGTGGCTGGAAAACACACCAAAATAATCTCCAGCTGAAATCTTCCTCCTCTTTGACAAGAAATTATGGACCAAGTCTCCTAAACGAGAGTAGCTCCCCATGTAAGGTGGTTGGTCTTCCACCAATTAGCAAGCTCATGTCTCAAAATCTGCCCCTGTCTAAGCCAAGGATCACTCCCAATAGTAATAATCCATTCATCTCTCCAACACATACTTAAAATATCTCTCCAATCCATTTTTTGATGAACAAATGGGACCATCAAGTAGTTGGTAAGGAAGGTAACAACACCATTGATTCTGAAATTTTGATCCTTATCCCTCCAAGGATCATTCCTACCATACCCAACAAGCTTTTGCATACCATTTCAAGGATGCAAACCAAGGATACCCAACAATGAATGATCCCTAATACACTAGAAAAATTACACAACACATCTTCGAGTGCTAATAAAACCCAAATGCACACTCAATAAATTAGTGACTTCACTTTTGAACCCCTGAAACTAATCCATGAAAGAATCTACAACTATGGAGCATGAAGAAAATGTTGTCTTCAATCCCAATTTCCTCGAAGTACTAATATGAACCAAAACATTACTCAACCCAAGGAATGTATTGTCAAGCATGTAAACAATTTGTTTTGGTCCTTATTTTTCTCATACTTCATGAGTAACAAGTCTAAAACCTTCTCTCCTTGCTACTATAATGTAATTTCCAACAACTACCAAGAATTGTTTTGTTGACACCTTAATTTCTAAATTGTGGAATTCACCATGATTCAACACTTCCCAAGTGAAAACTAAATCCTCAATCCCACTTAAGCATTCTTAATCAAACAATCTTCTTGGAAGATTATCAATTGCAAGTTTCAAATCTCCCTCATGATTTTCTTGCAAATCTTCAATATTTTGAAAAAAACCTTACCTATTGTGTTTGGAAACTTCATCAGGATCCCATTTCATGCTATTGTGACATGATGCTTCATCTTCCATCTTAAAGAGGGGATTATCATAAGTTACCTTGGTACTTACTTCAAAGAGAGGGCTATCCATAATATGGAAATCTTGTCCTTTATCTCATTCACTCCCAACTTGTTGGTCCAAATCTACACATTCAGCTTCTAAATTACTTGTGAAGTTATCTAGATCAAACTCCTCACTAAGACTATCAAGCTCAAATTAATTTTTTTGATATCTTTCACTCTTTGTGCATTCTCTTGTTCCCTAAAAAAATTGAAATCAACAAGCTGATCTTCTAGCTCTATTTGAGCCAACTAAGTATTTTCTAACATGCCCTTTGTTGATTCAAGCTCAAGATTAAGCTCACTAACCTTTCTCTCTTTTTCTTGGAATGGACTAATGGCCTTATTTTAAAATTTATAGGAATATTCTTAATCTCTAATCAAGCTTAAATACTCTAATTTCATAGTCCCTATTGAGTCTTTGATGAATTGAAAACTAGAGAGAGTGAATCCATCCCTAACTCCTTCCCATCTCTCTTCAACCTGAGCCTTCCATAAGAATTCTTCAATCAAACTATGTGTGCGATCAAATCTGAAAAGAGCTTGCACTTCGCCTTCAATAGATACCATGAATTGACCTTCCCACACATAAGTATGCAAGGATGGTGAACTGTTGATTGTATACAATTCAAAATAAAAACCTTGTTTTTTTCATCATCATTTCCCTTGTAGGTACTCCAAGACTCTTGTATTTCACCACTAGCTAGTTGAGAATTCTGAATATCATGAAAAGGATAAGAGTCTACAAGTTCCTCAATCCTTTTCTTACAATTAGCCTCATGAATTGGTAAATCTGATTTGTGTTTGAGAACATCTTTAAACTCCTCTAGATTAGCTCTTCCAATAGCATCATTATCATATGTAGGTACCATCACACCTGAATTCCAAGTATGGAAAAGATGATTATTCTATCTAAAAGAAGGGTTCTCACTGTTCACCTCTTACAATGTTTTCTCTTTGAATAAGTCACTTCGATCAAAAACCTTGGTAGCCCCCAACTCAAGAAATGAGTCACTACAAATTGTTGATAATAAATCCTCATCAGGTTTCATTTCATCATGCTCCTCTTCTAGATCCTCTAAGAAGTTGAATTGGTTTTTTTCATGTATAGGAGATTCCCGCTCAAACTCAAGATTACTATCATCAGTATGATGAAAATACTCTCCAGAAGGTGCTTTTTTGAAATTTTCAGTAGCACCCAAATCAAAATTAATGGCTGCAACCTTCTCAAAGATATCATTTTGTAGCTTTTCCATACAAGCTAATCATTTAAGACATCTTCTTCTGCAATGAAAAAATCATAACTTACTTTGTGTTTTAATTTTTGAACAACATTTGGGTTAGCAACAAGAGGGGAATTACCCATCACCGAATCTTTAACATGATCAAGTATGGACACATTCAAATCATCATAAACATCATCACTATGAGAGTAGTCATAAGTTTATTCTATGACACCACCAAAATTACCCTCAACATGCTCTTCATTAGTGAACTCATTAGTCTCAAAACCTTCATTGGATGAATCCAAATCAGGATTCAAGACTGTTGTTTTGTTCTTATTTCCAAATTGATCTTCATCACTACCAATCACATGCAAGCCTAAGGGACTATTTTGGGGCTCTACCACACACTCCTCAAGTGTCAAGGTTTCTCCTTCAAACTTACAATCATTTTGATGTGACATGTGCACCTTTCTTGTTCCTTCTTCAAATATTGTTGACTGAATTTTCTCTCCCATGTGCTTACTTATGGGCTACAAACCGCAAACATGCAATTCTTCTTCCTTCTCTAACCATTCACCAATGTCATGTTTTCTTTTTATTTCATTATCCTTCTGATGTAGTTAACCACACTCAATTTTATAGGTTTCAATACTACAACACAATTCAAGGAGTCAAAGGAAGCCACATTTCTAAACTCATCTATCATGTTCTGATATTCTTCAAAGAGTAGGGAAGCCTTCTGTTCATTCTGCCTCTTGAAATATTCTACAACTCTGCTATATTCCATTGTAATAATTCTAATTTTTTTATTGTTCTCTCAATAGGTGTGTAGGTACTTTAGCTCTGACACCACTGAAATACCCCTTTACATTTTCCTAATTTTTACACAATAATTTTTACCAATTAACATTAGAAATATGAAAGATAACAATACTGAAATGCAACCCTTCACTTGTTTATCACCTAGATGTCAATGTGGGAAAGGTAAGAGCATACAATGGAAAAGGGAAGCTCGTTAACAATACTAAAAACTAGAAAATTGAGGATCTCATTAACAATACTAGAAACTAGAAAATAAAATGTGTTGATGACTCAACTGATCAACTAGGGGAATGAAAGTACTTAGGTGGCGAGGCTAGCGTCTTCCACTTTTTAACAGGCTACAATGGAAAGTAAAGTACTAGAAAGTAAATGTCTAGGTGGCAAGCTAACCTCTTCTACTTTTCAGTGGGCATCACAGAAAGTAAAGTGTAGAAATATAAGAGGGTTGATTAGTACTACTAACTCAACATTACAATATCAAGTTTTAGCTACACTAAAAAGGAGATATACATATCAATGGATAACTAACATGTTAGGAAATATACTCAATATAAAATACAAGATAACCAACATGAAATAGGACAAAACAAAGGAAAATACCAAGTCTGATACAAAGTTGCAGTGATCATAAAATCAAACTAACAAGCCCTAGAATCACCAAAATGCTAATAACTTTGTCAAATCACCTTTGTTCAACCTCAAACTAAAATAAATGGAATCCTTGAGTCTATGCATCCCAACTCAAGTTAAGAAACCAATCCAATCTGCCAAGAAAAATCTAACACACAACCCAAGGAAACAAATAAGAGAAGTACAACCTCCTAGAGAAGGTCATCCTCTCCTAAAAATCCAAATCTCCACTAAAAAATATGATACGTGAAGAAAAGGGGTGCCCAAGATAGAGGAATTATTAGAATAGTACCTAGAATGATAGAAAAATCCTCCAAGAGATATGACAAAAAATGTGCTTCAACGAAGCACGAACCAACAATGCCAAAATGATTAAAAACTTAAAGTAACGAGTTACCAAACTAAAAAGTTAGAAGATTTCATATGAATCCATCTCTAAATAAGCTCTATCTACAACCTTTGAATGAAGAAGTGGTCTCAAACCAGCTAGGTACTATATCTCAAGTACAAAATTGATGCAAACTAGGAGCTATGTGTTCCTCGAAGCAAGGGTTCTAAAATAATTTCAGCAACACTTCGTTACAATAGCTAATAGATAATCCAAAGTGAAGAAAAGGCCTCATATTTATAAATTTTCTCAACTCACAATTCAAATATCTTTTCCCCTCCAAATAGGGCACCCAATGAAGATGAAACAATTGCTTTTTAATTTGCAGTTCAATTTCATCTTCGAACCCCTTGACTTAGGAATCCAAAAAAACTTAAGTGATATAACTTTATAAATTACAAATATCTCACAAGTTAGGCATCCAATTTCACCTTTAGAAAGTTCATTTCACTTAAAAAATTATACTAACTAAATAAGGCATCTATGTATGAAATCACTTAAGGAAATGAACCTACCAAAATGGGCTCCAAGGATGTTGGAGATCAAATTGCCAATACTGCCTTGCCAAAAATAGACATTGCATTGAGCTACTAAACTGCTACTAAGAATAACACTGCTAGAAATAGGACTTACTAAAAATAAAATACTTTTAAAAATAGTAAGTGACTCTAAACTCATTTTAAGCACAAACCAGGCAACCATCGTAACTTACTAAAAATATCAAGTTTGAAATAGTCACCTGATGCACATGCATGCTACACCATTCTGAAGCCCTCTAAAAAACCCAAAAAGACCCAGAAACCACTTTGAAGTAGTCCTGCATGCAACTCATGAAAACTCAAAAGGAAACCCTAATTTTGCCTCTAACTAGCCTACAGGTCCCCAAAACTTGGCTAACAGTCACTAGAAAGTGGAGTGCTAAAAAGGGGGACATTACACCTGGCTATGGAAATATCTAATAAGAAAGAATGGTTTTCTTGCATTTGAATACTATGAAAGACATAAGAATATTATACATTACTCACATTTGATTGTGGAAACCAATATAAAACTAGTTAGGTATCAAGGGAGACCTACTAATAAAGTGTTATGGACACTTTCTATGGATGAGCATGAGACAATCATAGATGCATTACAAAAAAGAGAGGATGTAGATGGTACAATGGAATAAATAAGTATGTGTAAGTATATAGTTGTATATATTTAATTGATAGTATAAATATAGTTAAAAATTTCTCATCTAACTTAGAGTCAAGTCTAATGTGTATCTCCCCTTAATCCATCTTATGTTATTCTTAATTCATTTCCTAATTATAGTTAATCATTTTTGCTTTAGGTCTCTCACAACTAGATGCATTACAAAATAGAGAGGATGCAAATGTTACAATAGAATTTGAATAAATATAGGGAACTATATAGTTCTATACATTTAACTAATAGTCAAAATATAAAGCTAATTAATTCATGTTGTCATTTTATAAAAAAATTAGAATTGATTACATATCCCCTTAAGTCATATCCTCTTAGGTCCTCTTAAGTCATCTTGGATTATGTACCCTTTTAAGCCATCTCCTATTTATACAACTAATTTTCTCACATGACACATAATTTGAGTCAAGGCTCTTGTATCTCCCCTTAATAAATCCTCTTATGACCTCTTAAGTCATCGTATTAGCTACTCTAAATCCATCCACTTGCATCCCCTTAAGTCATTCACTTAACTCCCCTTAATCCATTCTCTTAGGACCCCTTAAGTCATCATCTTAGCTACCCTAAATCCTTCCTCTTGCATCCCCTTAAGTCATTCTCTTAACTCCCCTTAATCCATCCTCTTAGGACCCCATAATTCATCATCTTAGATACCCTAAATCCATCCTATTACATCCCCTTTAAAATTCATTTTATTAACTACCCTCAATCCATCCTCTTAGGACCCCTTAAGTCATCATCTTAGCTACCCTAAATATATCCTCGTGCATCCACTTCATTCATTATCTTAACTCCCCTTAATTAATTCTCTTAACTCCCCTTAAGGCATCCTATTAGGACCCCTGAATCCAACCTCTTAGATACCCTAAATCCATCCTCTTGAATCCCCTTAAGTCATTCTCTTAACCCCCCTTAAGTGCAGGTTACAAATCATGGTGTGTTTTGAAACCTACAATTTTACATATTTAAACACACTATCATGAAATAATGTTTTTATTTGCAATGGACACCTAGATATGTATAGTTATAAAGTTATAATGAAAAATAGAAGGTTTCAAAATGTGTTGTGTTTCAAAACAAACTATGTTTATTAACCTCCAATTCACAACATACCCAACCCATGTGTTTTTAAACTATGTATATCTAGGTTTTCAATTCAAATAGCAACAAAAATATTGTTAATGTTATTGGGTAATTTGTATATAATTTTCTATAGTAGGGGTTATTAAACATAGTGTATTTTGGGTATCATGATGTGTTTTGAACCCTATAATTTTTTATACCCAAACACACTATCATGAAATGATGTTATTTGACATGGAAACCTAGATATGTATAGTTATAAATTTCTTATGACAAATAGGAGGTTTTTGAAACATGTTCTCATATCTCGATTTCATTACTACAGTTTAAATATTGGGGAAAAATGAAATATTTGGAAAATAGAATTATCATTTTATTTATGGAATTTGATAGAATGCATTTGATGAATCAAAAATTAATATTATGCAATTTTTTTATTTAATAAATTATTTCATGGGATTGTCGGTTAAAGGTTACTGATAACTGGAAAAGTGTAAGAATGTGTGTGTAGGAAATAGGTTGAAGGATGAGAATTTGATTGAGGTAGACACACTTAGCCGAATGATCATGGTAAGCAAGAATGTAATATAGACTATCACACACCACTATAGAATATGAAATTTGCATATAATTGAAAAGTTGAAAAATTACATTCACACTTGGTGTGAGAACTATAACTATTGGAAAGAAAAAATTTGTGTGTTCCCATCTTACTTTTCCTATTTCGAAACTTATATTTAACGAAATTGAATAAGGAACTCAACCCATTTTGTATGAAAAAGTTATTGCATATGTATGTAATCTCAAGGACAAATATGTGAATATATATGTATATGTATAGGTATATATATAAATACATATATACACAAATGTGTGTGAATGTTTTTATTTGAATTTAATTTCACCATTCAAAATAGAATAATAGATCATGGTAAATTTAAAAATTTGTAACTTCCACTAAAAATGGATAGAGGTCAATTCCCTTATGGCCAAAAAGCCTCAGTCAATGTTGAGAAAAAGGAGGAGTGGGTGGCCAAATAACATAATGGAGATAGTAAAATTAAGACCCCATATCTCACCAAAAATAGCAAGGGATCATTCAAAGTCAAAGAATTGAAAGAATTTTGTAAAAAGAAAGGAAAGATAAGGAAAAGGTAGAGAAAGGTGGAGGAAATAAACTAGTTGGAGGATTCATAGCTTTTCTAGGAAGGAAAAATCACTCAAGGTAACACCTTTTGAGGTATTTATATTAGTTCATTTTCAATACTCTCATTTGAATAAGTTTCCTATCTTGTTAAGTGGTGAATACATCTTTGTATTATTTATGCCTTAGTGCATGCTCTATGTTTTTGGGTTAATTGTACCCTGTCGATCAACCATGTCAATCACTATGAAACCCATGTGGGTTGAGTTGACAAGAAGGCTCTATGTTTTCCATTTTAAAATTGTTTGATCCTACATAGAAGGTCAGGTATTAAACCCACACAAGATTCTCAATTCCCGTTGATATTCTATCTCCACGTTCATCGCTAATCGAGTGACCAATGATAATCTATGTTTTTATGTTATCGGCTTGGTTATATACTTGAGCCCTATGGGTGATAGCCAAATGGAACCCACTATTTTGTATTTCATATGAGTATGATTTATCACTATTTTTTTAAACCCCCTTCATAGTATAAGGGTGGCGATGCATGTCTACTAATGTAAGTTTGAGCAATGATATTCTATGTTTAGATCTTTAAATCTCACCACCCATTGTTAAAATGGTAATGAAAAAATCAAATGTTATACTGTTTGATGAGTTAACACTTAATGTGTTGTCTGTGATAGGCCTTCATGGTCGCGGGTGTTGGAAAAATTGTGGTATAGTATGGATATATATATATATATATATTCATATATATAATCACATGAATTTCTATATATATGTGAACACCAATGAGTTCCTTGTTACTATATATGAGTCAAGAATCAACTCTTCATTGTGCTTACACATGCATTTTGAAGTGTTATATACTATTATGGGTAAAAACTAATGGTTCAATAGATATCAGCCACCCTTTAGGTTATCGATATCATGTTATCAATGGATGATAACATGAGTCTCATTCCCTCTTGAAGGATGATTTTGATGGGAAGAGTATAATTCTGATTACAGTATCCAAGTGGTTACCTTGATCGAAGAAAATAAGTATTTCTATTTAGATTTGTAATAGAATGAATGTATAATGTGTTCTATTTTATGGGTGGTGTATTCAACTAACTTTCATCGATCTGTTATTTTAAGTCCTTATGGAAAAAAGCGACTATGAAATAGATGTTTTCATTTTAATCTAAACTGAGATTAGATGATAAATTAATTTTAAAAGAACATTTGATTGAATTGATGTTGTTTATCTTCTTCTCTAAATATGAAAAGTATACTTGTATGAAAGGAAATTTATTTATATTCTCAAAATGTATACACATGTTTTAAAAAATATTCATTTCGAGGCATATATGTGAATATGAAAAAATATTCCTTTATGCATGCTCACATACATGTGGTATACCTTCTGATTCATCTGTGATTATTTTACTCATTGAGAAAGTTATAGATGTTTTTCAGATGGAACCAAACTGTAAAACTGGAATAGTATTGAATTGTAATTACATATGATAATAGATGAATGGTTATACCAAATGTGAATGAATATTGTTTGATTTTATTAAATGGAATGATACAATAATTCTTTGGTAGATTTTAGCACACTAGAATGTTGCTAATGGATGGTATAAAGGGAGGGATACCCCTTGATATGATAAGATTTTCTTCCAAGAATGGGTGCCAGAGAGAGTAGATTTTCTTTTCTAAATATAACTAGAGTTGTATTTCATATAGCATGAGCTTGGCCAAGCTTTGCAATCACTTTTATATATCTTTTATATAGAAAAAATGTGTTATTTATCCTCTCTTTGTTGCATTGATTTACCTTACATGGAACTTGCATATTGTAACAAAGTATATAGAAATGCATGTAGTTAGGCACACACAAATTCCACCTTGCAAACTACATCTCTTGCTAAGTGTTCCATGTAGGGCCGAGTATTCTTTGACTAACTGAAGAATTTCAGGGAACCATTGCTTCGTGGTTGGGTGGAAAAGCACCTTAATCATGTTCTTGCCCACCAATGGAGGCGAGCTATCATGAATAGAATTAGCTATGGGTTTTGTGTCACAAATTTGATATTCATGATGTCAATCTTTATTTATTTTTGAATTAAATCTAGTTGGGCATGTGACATTTGGTATCAAAGCTCAAGGTTCAACTCTAAGCCTATGAGCCAACGATGGTTGACCTAGGGAATAGTGGACCCTTAACTAGATTTAAGTTATCTAGAAAATGACCAATTTGAATTTGTTGCAAGAAATGGGAAGTTATAAGTCAAGAAGAAAGAAGGAAAATACCAATAGGTATGCAAGGAAGTTAGTTGCTATACAAGGGAATCCTAAACCCAAGAAAAAACTAGAGATTCCTAATGAAGAAACTCTAACACACGCCCTTAAAAATCTCAAGTTGGAGAGAGGAAAAAATATAGAGGAAGCAAAATGAAATCCTAAGGCTAAGAAAATCTCTGCATTTAGAGATTTCCCAGTAGGAAGTGGACCAAATGTGCCACTGATGACTAAAGAGGAGAAGGAGTGCCTACGTGAATGTCATGCCTCACCTAAGAGGGAAGATGTGAATTCAAATGAGGAACCTAAGGAATGTCCGTTATTTGATAATGAGGGAACTTCTTAGAGTGGAAATAATATTTTGTAAATAAGGATCAATGTAAATCCAAACTTAACATAAATAAATAAAATAATCTTTTTTATTCAAAAGCTTGAAGCTTGAAGGCTTGTATTTTTGAATGAACGTGCATATTTTATTTTCATGTTAGTTTGCATGTTGTGTTCTTTGCATTTTGAGGATGCAATAGCATAAACGTAAAACCTTGTTCTTGAATGCTAAATGTGGTTGTGATACAAGTCGAGTGTGAGTCACCATGGTGACCATTAGACACATGTGAGTGGTAGTGGATAGGAAAATGGGCCAAGAAAGAGGTTAGAAAAAATTCTAGAACTCTTGAACTGACAAGAATCTTCATTGGAACATTTGGAACAAGAGGTCAAAGGGGTGCGAGAAGACTGGAATCTCAGGAATGAGATACCCAACCAAGGAGAAAGGGGATCACAATCATGGTCGGATTGAGGAAGAACTAGTAAAAGATCTTAAGAAGGTAGCACCAGAAAAGTTTGATGGAAAGGCCATCGGAGATGGGTCTTAGGCCTAGATCATAGAGATGGAATATTTTAGGCTTTGCAACCTGTTAGATCAAACCAAGGCTGCTTGAGTAGCATATCAATTGTCTAGAGAAGCACTACTTGGTGGGACAATGAGAAGGTAGAAGGGTGACTTTTGCAAGAAGAAATCACATGGGATTATTTCCTCCAATCTTTTAGAAAGAGGTGGCTAGTATAGATTTTCTTCGACAAGAAAATGATTGAATTTCAAAATCTAACCCAAGGAGGTCTAATAGAAGTGCAATACTAGGATAAGTTTACCAACTTGCTTAAGTATGTGCCTCAGTATCAAACCGATGAGCGTTTTCGGATCCAAAATTTTATATTGGGGTTGAGAACCCACATTGGAGCTGAAGTGGATCTTCACAATCCTCATACTATTGAAGAAGATTTTGAAAAGGCTATTAAGCAATAGTAGAAGCTTCTATAGTTATCCAATCTTTGCAAAGGATCAAAATTCAAGATTTAGTCCAGAAAAAAAAAAATTTCAAAATGGTGATGAACAAAAAGGTAACAAGTCCCATCAGATTAGAAGCCAGAAAAGGGAAGGTGACCTTGGGTGATCCCACAATATTGGTTTACAATTTTTGGCCAAATTGGACACTGAACTAATTTTTTCTAACTAAATCTTCACTTTCGGGCACCTATAGCGGCTAAACCACGAGGAATTTGAAGATGATGAAAACTAGTGATTTGTGAATTTTTTTCTGTAGATTCTAAATTATTTTTTTTTCAAAATTTTTGGAATCAGATTGCATTTATTTTTCCATCTCCTTCAAAAACTAGTTTTTTTCAGTAAACACCATTTTTAAGGAGTGATGCTCACCATATACAACATAAAAAAAATTCCATCAAGGATAAAATTAGATTTTTTTTTAATTTAGATATGTAACTATGATATCTAGTGCTTTCATTTGGTTTCATAGTGTTTGATTAAATATTTTTTCCTTAATAAAGTTTCGAAGTCAAACCAATTACAATTCAGACATAGGTAGATTGTATACAACATAACATTTTTAGTATGTATCAAAATTCAATTCTATTTTTTTTGTTGGATCAAGGACTTCAATATATAGTTCACTAATATTTTTCAATTTATTTTTATAATATTCTATTTTTCCACATGTACAAAACAAAGAGCTTGATTTTCAATGAAAAACCTACATTCACAAAAACAAAAAAATAATAATCAATTTAAATTTATTTAAAAATTATAATTTTTGGGAAGCTTATAATAAGGAATACATAATTACACAAAATAAGTTTTAAATAAATTCATTTGATCCCAAAAAAATTAAATCAAAAGTGGTTTTTTATCAACATTTTGATAGGTGTAAAGGAGACTCTATTATAGGTATGGTTTAAAACTAGTGAGGTTCTATCCAATGGGGTTTGATCTAAGGTGGTTTGATCAAACCCTTTTCAATTGGAATCCTTTAAATAGGAATTTTCAAGGGTTAAACTATTATATTTTCTAAAAATATGTGATTTAAGCAAAAATCAGGATCTCCCAGAAATTGTAAACCAGTATTGTGGCAGCACCCCCTCTAGAGAAGGAAGAAGGTAACCAAGGAAAAAGGAATAAAAAGGCTAACAAGGGCAATGAAAACTATAGAAGTAGCTAGGGGTACCCAAAATAGGATAAGGTTGAGGGTCAGAAAGGACCTCTAGATGGATGTTAGGGGGAGACCATTATGAATCTAACTACCCTCAGAAATTGAGGACAGAAAAGGAGGGAAACTAGCAGTATACCCCACAACACAAGATCCATGTAGCAGTGGATAACATGAAAATAGAGTACCAGACTTCTCTAATTAAATCAATAGGTAAGCTATATGGCTGGACCATTTCTATTTTGATAGATACTATAGCTACTAAGTGCTTCATAGATCCTATAATGATTTCTAAGTTACACATTCGAATTGGATATATGAAAGATTCATGGTTTGTTAAGTGTGGAAATCGAGCAAAGCAGGTAGTAGATTCATGTATCTTTTGTAGTGAGCTAGAACTTCCCAAATTCATGACCCAAGTTAACCTTTATGTTTCACCATTAGGATCCTATGATGTAATCTTAGGAATCAACTGGTTGATTGAGCATAAGGCTATTGTAAATTGTGAGGATACGATGGTGAGTTGTTTGGATGACTATGGGAACTCGATTGAGATACATAGGGTATAACGACCCCTAAAAATTAGATATATCTAATCTATGTTGCTTAAGAGAGATCTGAGGAAGGGTTGTGTCATATATGATATATATGTTAGTGAAACTAACAATGATAAACCATATCTTGATGATCATCCAATTTGTAGGGAATTCCAAGATTTGTTTCTTGAAAGTCTCATCGAGATGCCTCCAAAGCGATAATTTGATTCCTCCATAGACTTAGTGCTAGGATCTGAGCCACAATATAAGGTCCTGTATAGGATAACCACCATGAAGCTATATGAATTGAAACCCCAACTACATGAGTTATTACATAAGGGGATTATCAGACCTAGTGTGTCATCATGTGGATCACCAGTTATCTTCATGAAAAATAAGGATGAAACCTTGCATATGTGCATTTATTATCAGATTTTGAATAAGGTGACCATCAAGAATCGCTACCCTCTTTCGAGGATCAATGAATTATTTTATCATATGAATAGGGTGATAATATTCTCAAAAATAAATCTAAGGTCTGGTTACCATCAATTGAGAATAAAGGAAGATGATATTTTGAAGATGGCTTTTCAAACTTGGTATAGGCATTATGAGATCACCATTAAACCCTTTGGGTTGACCAACATAGCTGCAACCTTCATGAAACTTATGAATAGTGTGTTTTGGGACTATTTGGATGATTTTATCCTAATCTTTATTGATGATATTTTGGTTTATTCCAAGTCTATTGTGGAAGATGACCGACACTTGAAGATATTCTTACAATGTCTGAGAGAAAAGAAGCTCTTTGGGAAGCTATCTAAGCGCTTGTTCTATTAGGCTAGGGTGCATTACCTTCGCCAAATTATCAAATTTGAGGGAGTCTTTGTGGACCCTAAGAAGATAAAAGAAATTGTAGAATGGTTGGTAGCTCAGAATGTGTCAAAGGTGTGAATTTTTATGGGCCTTGTCAAATATTATAGAAAATTTGTGCAAGTGTTTTCTAAAATAGAAACCCCAATAACATCTTTTCAAAAGAGAGGAAAGAGGTTCAAGTGGACTGAGAAGTGTGGTCAAGCTTTCTAGATCCTTAAGGACAAGCTCATTGCAGATCTAGTACTCATTATTCCAAATCCCAATGGCTAGTTTTCAATGATCACAAATGCTTCAAGAGATAGAGTAGGAGAAATGCTAATGAAAGAAGGGAAAGTGGTAGTTTTTATCACTCAGATATGCACCCTATGCTAAGATTGCAGAAAAAATTAACTATCTGTTGACACATGGAAACCTTCTTCAGATGTGGGTGATTTGATCAAAGAAGGAATCTCCAGAGTGAGTTGATTCTCTGAATGAAAATTCCTATTCTAAATGATTTTTGAGGTAAAGAGAAGAAGGATGAACTGGAATTAAAACCTATTATTGAAATTTTATCACCTAAGATTATTGACCAACTGTAAGAAGATTATGATAATAAATCACTCTCACCACCTCTTTAAAAATTTATTCTCACAATATCACAACACATATAATCCAAAAGTGATTTGTGTAAAGGTTCAAAATAAACACAAGACACAACCTGAATTAGCATGCAACTCCTGCAAATCAGTTTACAACAGTAAGAAAAGAAAAGGATTCAACAAATTTGAATCACAAGACACATCAAATTACTACTACAAAGCATTATAAAGAAGTGAGAAAGGAAACTCTGTTGTTTTATTGAATGAAGGAGTGAAACTCTCAAAATATGAGTGCAAAACTGCTTACAAAACTCTCTGCATGAACAAGAGAGGAAGAACCAATGATTTGAAATGGAAAAACCCTAAGTTTTTCTCCTAAATAAAACTCCCAAAACCCTAATCCAAGCTTAAGAAGAAAGCCTAGTAAAAAGCATCCAAAACTGCATCATATTGAATGATAAAAGTGGAAAACTCACACTTTTTGCATGTCCATCCCAAAAGGCTTCTAAAAATAGGTCCATTCTACTTTAAAAGAAAAAAAAACACCTCATCTTCAACCCATGCAACTCAATTTCTCCCAAGTAAAATTCAACCACCACTTCTTTCACAAAACTGCTAAAAATAGCAAAAGAATAAAACAATTTATAAAACATGATTTTAATCTTTTCTTTACAATGATTTGCAGTTTTATTTTCTCAATTTGACCTAATTTTTCAATTAAGATTTAGAAATCTTTGCAAAATTTTACAAACTTTTATATCTCCATTACAACTTGATTTTTCTCTAAAAAATCGTAAAAATGAGGAGGTAATATTTATTCTTATACTTTAATGGATTTCTATAAAATCAATCAAAAAATAAACCTAAATCATATATGAATATTTCATCCTTTCCTAAGGCATAGGAATAAATAAAATACCACAAGGTATTTGGACTTTGAAATAAATCAAAACCTAGCCTAAAGACTTAGGCATATGAAGTCAAAATGGAGCTTCAAAGGTTCGACCTAGGGCATGAATACATTATCGAGGAATAATATCAAAGGCATTTGAAAAAATGACTTAATGTGATAAAAGCCCAAATTCGAATTAGGGCTAATGGGAAACCCTAATAACAAAACTAGCCAAACCTAAGTTTTGAGCCATCATTTGACTCTTCATGTTCTGAGAGAAAGCTCTGCTAGGAAAATTGTGTCGCCATCATGAGTTAGAGTTTTGCAGCTTGAAGCCACCATGGATCTCTTTGTGGGTTGATTCTACATCTACAAACAAGAGTAAGTTAACTTCAAACTATATTATGGTCTCTTCCTTTCATTTTGAAAGAAAACTTTGGCCTTGAGGCCATGGCCATGACATGTATTTTTCTGATTTTTCTTCACATAGTGCCTCCATTTTTGTGCTTCATCTAGCCACCATGGAAAGTTTAAGTTTGAGATTTTTTTTGTAGTGAAACTCAAAGAGTTTTGATAGAATAATGAATCTTACTTTCTATGGAAGAAACACTTGAAAATTTATGTGTATTGTCTTCATGATAGGCTGCCATAACAGCTTGACCATGGCATTGTATTCCTTAAATTTTGTTTTTGAATTTCCAAAACTTCATGGCCACGACCATCATATGCTTTGTAATGGATTTCCACAAAGACAAGCCTACATTATATACATTGTTTGTTTTGATTTTTTAGACTTTGATGGAAAAATAAAATGGATTTTTGACCTTGGTGAATATTCGTGAGCCAAAATCTTCCTCCATGCCATGACCATCCTTCTTATGTTCTAGGTATTTTGCAAACCCATTGTATGTTTCATTCCTTAGTATGAACTCAAAAAGAATACTCTGCTTCTTATTAAGAATAATCTTGTTACATTTTTGCAATTCTTTTGCATTTCCAACTAAAACCCGTATGTGGGTATCTAGAAAATAGAAAGAAAAAAATTCTCGACTCGACCCATGATATCAAATAACACTCATTTTCTTCATAGATAAGAACACTTAGATTAAGGAATGAATTTGTAGGACTCCATGGCCATGGCCAATACTTACTTTATCCACCATTTTGAAGAGTTTAAAAGCTTGAAATTCTACATCTTGATTGTATTCTATATTTTGAGTTGAAACCCCAAAATGGGTATTTTGTATTTCAAAGGAAAATTTGCATTTTAAGTTGAAACCCTATAACTTTAGTTTGTTTACTTTAAGATTGAAAATGGTCTCAGAAAGTTTTACATTCCGTTATTTTCAGATTTATATTCTCTAAAACACAATACATGAAATACATTGCCTCTATTGAACAACAAACATGATATCTTTTTGCTTCATACTTGATTGTCTTTTCATTTATGCATTCCATGCATTATTTTTCTGAAATGTAGATGCAATGCAAATACCCATTTGTATCAAATCTATAGGACGATCTTGATTATGTACTCACCTTTCATTGCTTTTCCATTGAAGTAAAAGAAAAACATCACCTTTTCCCTTACCTTGTACCTCCTGTAGCAACAATGATGTTCTTGTAGGTTAATTTTATGCTTGCCATCAATTACTTCATATACTTAAATTCTTTAGAAACATGCATTCTTAGCTCCAAGATTTCATGGAGTAAAAAAATGATTCTTTCCTATGCCCATGTGTTCACAACTTGATCATAACCAAATTTGGCTTCTCTATTCTACTTGCACATTACATTCAATTTGAACACTTATCACTTATTGTTGTTTGTCCATAATGTTGTCCTATGTATGCAAACTAATATTTGAACACACCCAACATTGTTCCTTCTTGATATTTTGTACTCAATGGCTTGAAAATGCCAATGTTCTTATTCCTTGGCATTCATCAACTTTTTTATGATTAAATGAAACCACTATAAATAGCTTTCAATCCTTTAATTTCACATCTCTCTTTCATGAATTTTATATGTATGCCTATTCACTATCACCATTATGAACATGAAACACTTGTTGCATTAGAAAATATTACCATGGAACAACATGAATAAATAAGAACAAATCACATGGCAGCAAAGATGTAATCAATTTGACAGTATTAAAAATTTGCAGTATGGAAGTTGATGCATTTCACCAAATTCTATATCTAAATTGAGCTCATTGTTCACTTGTAATTTTCATTTCGTTGTTGTTAGATTTGACTGTTAATAGTGAACGTTGTTCTTCATTGTTTTGATAGTTTAAATATATTTCACTCCTTCATGATTGGCTTATATGAGCACGATAACTGTATTTCCTTACTCAACCCCATTTGTATGTTTAGGGGCATCATGTCAAGCTCTACCCTTGTGGGAGCCCATTTTAATCCACATGCTTTTATGTCTTTATGAAATGATCGGCTACATAGCTTTTCCTATACCTACACAGGAAACAAACAATGTTAGTACAAAATAATGAAATTTTAGAGGTTCCATGATGTGGCATTTCATTTTCAATCTCTCATTACTGCTCTCTTTATTCTTAGTTGATTCCATGCATTTCAAGGGATGAATTCTATCTTTGTTGGTAGAGCATGTAGTGTAACTCATATCTGGAGCTCTAATAGGAGTTTCCCAATCTTCTATAGGTACACTTGAAATCAGAAGTAGGATGGAGCAAGTTGTAAGCACATCAACCAAAGATTGAGAAACATGCAATGATGGATATGTCTTATGTTATTTGCTTCTTAATTTTTTAACCTTCAGTTGTATAATTCATGTCTTGCAATGAATTTTTTTGGCTATCTCTATGGCTTGTTTGGATCCTTTAATCTCTCTTTTCCTTTCCATTCCAAAAAGAAATGCACCAAAATGCAAAATTGTACAATCATTAGTATTTGCAAACAAATGATATACTATAATGTGAATAAGCATTGTGAAATAAATGAAAGCAATTTTTATTCTTAATCATTTGTATATTCTGACTTGTACTTCATTTGTATTGTAAATAACTGAGCAATAACTCTTGAAATTCTTTTCACTGAAAACATTTACATAATTTAAACTTCATAAATTTGATGCAAAACAACAATCTAAACATATGCATCAACTAACTAAACTTTCACTTTTAAAAAAGAAATTGATCAGCTCTACCAATTGAGATATAGTGAAAATTGGTAATAGTAACATATGATTATAGGAAGCTAAAACAACATGAAGTAAACTATGCACCACACAACTTGGAATTAGCACTATAGTGCATGTCCTACAAATGTGGAGACATTATCTTTTGGGAAAGCCATTTGAGTTCAAAATAGATCACCTAGGATCAAGATAAATTTTTACTCAACCTAACCTTAATGTGTGTTAGAGGAGGTGGCTAGAATTCCTTAGTGAGTATGTCTTTGGAATTGAGTATATAAAAGGAAAGGAAAATTGGGTGGAAGATGCTCTTAGTAGACAAATACATCTAGCAGCCATGACCTCTATGAAATTCAATCTAAGACAATAGATGATGCAACACTTGCAAGGTGGTGGAAATTATGAGAAGGTGAAAAAGGATCTAGAAGAAAATCCATTAGACCATCGATTTGATGGGTACAAGTTTGAACCAAAAGATATCTTGAGATACCATGGATAGATGTATATTCTAGATTCTAAAGAGATTAGGAAGCTGGTTCTGGATGAGATCCACAATGCACCATATTTGGGACACCCCAAAATTACAAACATGATCAAAAAATTGAAAACCTTATACTTTTGGCCTAAACTTAGGAAGAATGTAACAGGATACGTAGCCAGATTCTTGGAGTGTTAGTGAGTTAAGACTGAGAATGTGCATCTAGTAGGGCTCCTTTATCCCCATGATATACCTAAGTATAAATGGCAAGTGATCAGTATGGAATTTGTGTAGGGGTTACCTTTAAGAAAGAATAGGCATGATGTCATTCTAGTGGTAGT
Source organism: Sequoiadendron giganteum (assembly GCA_007115665.2). Lineage (NCBI taxonomy): Eukaryota > Viridiplantae > Streptophyta > Pinopsida > Cupressales > Cupressaceae > Sequoiadendron > Sequoiadendron giganteum. The sequence goes on from CM021106.1 coordinate 289,804,884, forward strand.
CAATAAGTTGACTAAGGTGGCACATTTTATCTTAGGGAACCTTAAGGATGGATCATTGACCTTGGCTAAGAAATTTTTCCAAGAGATCTTTCACTTACATGGAGTGCCAGAGACCATTATATCTAATAGAGATACACATATGACATCAAGGTTTCAGACTACCTTGAATGAAACATTGGGGACTAAGTTTAACTTTAGTTGAACCTACCATCCTCAGATTGATGGTCAAACTAAGAGAGTGAATCAAGTTGTAGAAGATCTCCTTCAAATGTATTTAATGGATGAACAATATAAATGGGAAGATTAACTAACACTGGTATAATTTTCATATAATAACTCTCATCATGCATCCTTAGGTATGGAACCTTTCGAGGCTCCATATGGGTGAAAGTGTCATACACCCACCAGTTGGAATAGATTGGAAGATGGGATCATAGTGCATCCTGAGATGCTAAAAGAAATGGAAGAGTAGATGACCCTTATCAAGAGAAGATTGAAAGAGCTAGGAATTAGGAAAAAGGGGATATGCCGATAGAAAAAGAACCTTTAGAAAATTTGCAGTCAGGGACAAATTATTTGTAAAATTTAATCTGCATAAGAGCTCAATTACCTTTGGGAATTCATCAAAGCTGGATCTAAGATACATGGGCTCGTTTGATGTGTTGGAAGTAATCAACCTGATTGCATATAGACTTAATCTACCTCCTACTCTAGATCGACTCCATAATGTGTTTCATGTTTCTTTGTTAAAACCATACCACCCAAATGTGTCTCATATACTTGATTGGCATTCTATATAGGTGGAGGATCCAAGAGTGGTGCTAGTGAAGCCCACTAGAATTTTGGATAGAGGCAATGTCAAGTTAAGAAATAGGGACATTATTTAGTACAAGCTCCAATGGGACCAGTATCATGAGGATAATGCTACTTGGGAAGATATAGAGGAGATATAACATTCTTTCCCTCATTTGATTTCTTAGAAAGACTACTGATGAATATCTTATATTATTGTCTAATGTTTTGGATTGGTATTCTATGATGATGTTTTGGCTTGAAAACAATATTATTGATAAATATGTGAAACAATTTTTATTTTATTAGACATTGGGACAATGTCTCTTTCTAGTGGGGAAGGATGTCATATCTCGATTTCATTATTGCATTTTAAATATTGAGGAAAACTGAAATATTTGGAAAATAGAATTATCATTTTATTTATAGAATTTTTTAGAATGCAATTGATGAAATTGAAAATGAATATTATACAATTTTTTGATTTAAGAAATTATTTCATGAGACTATCGGTTAAAGGTTACTGATAAATGGACATGTGTAAGAATGTTTGTGTAGGAAACAGGTTGAAGGAAGAGAATTTGATTGAGGTAGGCACACTTAGTTGGATGATCATGGTAAGAAAGAATGGAATATGGAATAGAACACACCACAATACAATATGACATCTGCATATGTTTGAAAAGTTGAAAAATTACATTCATACTTGGTGTGAGAACTATAACTAATGGAAAGAAAAAAAAAATTCTTTCTCGTCTTACTTTGTTTTTTTCAAAACTTATATTCAACGAAATTGAATAGGGAACTCAACCCATCACTTGTAAAAAAGCAACAATAAAATACTGAAAAAACTACTAAAAACTGCTTATAAATGACTACAATTGGTCACATGACCACTAGTAGTTTATTGCCAACCATATATAACATGACCAGATTGATGACTAAACCATTTTTAGTCATTTATTGGTTGTTTTCATTGATCAATTTGGTAGTGTATTTATTCATTGATTTATTCATACATTGATGTGATCTGCTCACTTATTTAGTCACTTTATTTCCACTAATATATTTTCATTGATTTATTCATTGATTGTTGTAATCTAGTCACTTATTTAGTCAATTTTTATTCACAGATATATTTAACTAGTCACTTATTTAGTTGTCGATTTAGTCATTGATTGTTGTAATGTGGTCACTTATTTAGTCATTTTTTATTCAGTGATATATTTAGTCATTGATTGTTGTTAACTGGTCACTTATTTAGTCATTTTTACTCACTTATTTCTTTGCATTGGTAGTGTATTTATTCATTAATTTTAATCATCATTTTGATCAATTTGGTAGTATATTTAGTCCTTTTTATTCACTGATTCCACTGGTCATATATCTAGTCATATTTATTCATTGTTCATTGATTTCTGTCAATTGGTAATATATTTAGTCAATTTAATTATTAATTGATCTCAATTAGTAGCATATTTAGTCATTTTGATTGATTGATATTTGAGGATTTAAACATAAAACATAGAAATACACATCAATCATCAATTGCACACAATAAGAAAACCATTGAGAAGGCAAAATTAGTGAAATTTATTAATAAAAGAAAGTTGTTCTAGTTACAACTTACAAATAGAGTTACAATTGTTATTTTTAGTCACACGACAAAAAATATGAGTTACAATATTGTAGAGAAATGATTGCAAGAAAAAAACTTCTCGAAAAGGATTCTGCAATGATGGAAATGCATGCTTGAAGCCCTTCAATACAAGCACATGCCCCTTTCATCTCTTAAAAATTCTACAATGTAGAAATCTTGATCGTGTCCCATATATGAAATGCCTCTCTCCTTCAAAGAGTCAACAATAACCCAACTAGAATATTTCCTCCTTTATATGCAATGTTCCATCTATTAAGAGCAATAGGGTGCTTCCTTTTCTACCATGAATGAAGTTGTCCCTCAATACTACCAAAAAAATTAATATTAGTCTCAATTCAAAAAGAATAAAAGTGCATAGTATATTACAAGTTTACAAAAGAAAGTCCAAACATAGAAAAAAGTTAAATCAATTAAAAAATTGTAGCCTTGTCAACAAATGCCTTAAACAAAGTGTTCAACATAGGCCTAAAACATGCATATTGAACCCTTAATTTTTGAACCTTGTTCAAAATTTAGGAAAGGTGATACGCTCAGATTATAGAATGAAGTTGACATATTATAGAATGAAGGCTATCAATACTAACCATATTGGAATAGCATTATCAACAAAAATTTCCTAGAAACCAAGCCAAATAATGCCATCAGACTTGGACAACAAAAATGTCAACCCTGGTTCATGTGTTGTCTCAGTAAATACTTGCACCATTAAAGAATCCATTTATACATAAATTCCAAATTAAGTTGATGAGAAAAGATCTTTGATCTCTAACTGGGAAGACTTAACATCCAAAAATTACTAACCTAATGTTTCACAACAAGTTTCCCAATTGTGACATCATCTTTACTTAAGAAATCAAATATTGATCCACTGCCATATTGAATCTCAAAGGATTCTCCTTCACAAACAAAAAATGATATATATATTATTTTCTTACCAACTTCCTTAATATCCCCATGTAAGAAGACTATACTAAGTGAGGTTGAGGGTTTGAAGTAGAGTACCATCTTCTTGGTATGTTCTTGACTTTGATGACTTGTATCTTGAATGAAAATAGCAAGCTAACTGCATTGTAAAATTATTGTTAATCATTGTTACAAAAATAACCACAAAATCCTCTTTAATTAAAATAATCCTTCTAGATATTTTAGTTCATTTCTAAGAGAGATAATTTCACTATCCAAACAACCATCAATCTATTTATTGTATATAATTTCCCAAAATTCAGAATTTGAATGTAATGAAACTAACCATAATTACCAAAGATCTGACCCTCAAATATAATATGAAATGAATTGTTTGAAAAAATTCCTCAAAGAGATGTCATCTAATAGAATGAAATGATATGATTGTACAATGTGCACAAAATATGTTTTGCAAGGAAGCTCTCAAAATCATTGAAATAATGAAGCACTCTGGAACACTGACATTGTAAGCTTTTCTTGTGTTCTAGATGCATGCAGTCATGCAGGTTTAGTGGATGAGGGTTGCAAATAATTCACATTTTAGTAACCCTTATTACATTATATATATATTTGATCATTAGGTGTGCATGGTTGACCTTCATTCCTATGATGGATTTCTTGAGGACACCCTAAACATTATTACTGAGATGCTAGTTAAAACTTTGGTTCTTGTGGATCATATATGAATATAGGTTGAGTATTCCAAAAACACTTCTTTTTTAGTTGGATCCTAAAAATGTTGAAACTTATGTTCTTCTCTAAAACATCTATGCAGAAGCGAGCAGGTGTGGTGAGGTTCAAATAGTAAGGAGATTAATGAAAGATAGTGGAACTAAAAAGGTACCCACATGTAGTTAGATTCAAGGGCGTAAAATGGTGCATGATTTTTTGTGTAGGATACTTAACACATCCACAAACATGGGAGATCTATGTAAAATTGGAGAAATTGGATTGGCAAATGAAGGTAGTAGGGTATATCCAGATTCAAGACTTTTACTCAATGCTATGGAATAGAAGAAAAAAGAATCATTCATCTGCCACAATAGTGAAAAATTAGAAATTGAATTTGGTTTGTTAAACATGGCCCTTGGTAGAACAATTAGAATTGTTAAGAACCTTCTAGTATGTTTGGATTTTCATACTGCACCTAAATTCATCTCCAAGATTGTTGCAAGAGAAATTTTTCTAAGATATGTGAACCATTTCCATCATTTTAAACAAGGAAAATGTTCTTGTGGAGAATATTAGTGATGCTAAATGAAAAAATCTAAACAATAAGCTTACACTATAATAATGCACACTACATCAGATATCCAGTAATAACGAAGGGAAATACATCAAAGCATAACATCGAGGTTTTTTTTTTGTCATATGTTGTAGTTACAAGTGCCTTGCTAGACATACATGAAAATGTGGAAGCAATATACACAAGACAAGCAAATTGTTTCAAAAAATGCCTCAATGAAATGTGATATTTCTTTTTATAGTTTAACCACGACACTACACCATTTTGACATGATTCTTGTGGTAATATGGGATGTTACCGCTACACTGCACCATTATTGCTTGACCTTCACAGTAATATGGGATGTTACTACTACACTACACCATTATTTCTCGACCTTCATGATAATGCAGGATGTTACCACACTGTGTCTTCTTAGCTCTTGTGAGGATGCAGGAGAAGTATTTGAGTTACCTCCATACTGTAAATTTATTGCTTGACCTTTGCAGTAGTGTGAGATGTTATCTCTACACCACACCATGTATTCTTCGCTCTTGTGGTATGGTGGTATTATGAAACTTGTCACAATAGTCTTATGAAACTTGTCATGACCATCTACCTTGACACAAAAGTCTTATGAAACTTTTCAATATTTATGGGAACCTTTTAAATTACATTCAAATCTATAAGGAAACTATCCTATAGGGATGACAGCCCCAAGAAACATGGCAATGGTTACACCAATAAATAGTTAACTAGAAACCACGATTTTTCAATGCATAATGGAGAATATACAAGAGTTAAGTCAGTGAGAAAACATCCTTGGATAATTTTCATCAAAATGACAATATAAGAGTTTGTAGTAGAAAATAATATACCCTCAAAGACCTAATAGTCATAATAAACCTAGTAATAGCTTTCAGAGTCAAAAGAATAAATTCATAAGAGAATAGATGCAAGAGCATGAAAAGACACTAAGATGGAAGGGAAGTTGGTAGAGTTGAAGAATCAGACCTATAGTGAGAAGGTAGGGAGAAAAAAGTAATTTACAGTCAAGAACATCATGGCAATTTCTCAGATGATATATTTGGGCAAGGAGAGAACTTAGTGACAACATTACCATCAAAACAATAAGGATACTAAAAACCCTACCAAATCGTAGGTCCTTTTTCATCACCTTGTAGAGATCTCAAACATGCATGAAAATATTTCACAGAGACTAAAATCATCTCTATTTTTTATGATCACAATAATTAACAAAAATTTAGATTTACAAGTGATGAAAAGAAGTACATGGAAATTATATTATGCTATTTAAAAAAAAAAAACCTTAACCATTAACTATCCAATACAATCTAACAAAATAAAAATATACAATGAAATATTATGATTAACAAAATGATAATTTTAATGCTTATCTTAAGGTAGACAAAAAAAAATTGAGCAAGTGAAAAATAAAACCCTTGGATTATTCCGAATAAATAACATTTTAATTTACATCATTTTGAAGCAACAATTTTTTAGATTCGTCCAGCTATACAAAATCAAATCAAATCTGCAACGATCTTAAAGATCTAAAGGCTTAAAAATCTTATATTTTTAGATCTATTCTTGGGTGTATCTAGGAAAATTCATCATAGAAGGATGGTTCATCATCTCATTTAGACTTGGATGCAGAACTACCTTTGTTGTTTCCATAGAATCCAAAATAGGCCTAACAAATGTTGGAAGAAATAAGCCTGTAAATATGCAAAAGGAAAAGCTAAATCAGTAGTAATTTACTAATTTTCATTCAACTTCTCTGTAATCATTTTAAGTACCTATTTATATTGTACTTTAATTTTTTACAGTATGAAGTTTAGCTATTCAAATATCTTAAATAATTTTAAGTTATAAAATTGATAAATAGGCTTTAGCAATTCAAAAAAAAATCACTTCTAAAATTTTAAATATCTTTACTGTATCTATTTACTATTGTTAGAGAGTTGCAAACTGTGAATTGTCCTTTTTCCTATAAGACTGAGAAAGGAAGAACACTATCAAACAATGATTGAATCATAACAAATAGTCCAAAAAAAATAAATTTACTATCAAATGGTGACAAAGATCTATCCTCTAAGTCATTTGCACATGGTGATTGAGAACATAGTGAGCAAGAAGTAAAAGAGCACTAGATCATAGCACTACAAAATGGTCATGAGTTATGCAATGAACTTCAGTATTCTTTTGATCACAAAAGAGATCAAGATAATAACCAATGTATTGATGTGCACAAAGAATGTTCATGGAGTGAAAAATTCCTTACAAAGAAATTACCACAACAGAGTTTGAGGTGAATTGCACCTGCTATTTTATGTTGATATGGATATGTTCTAACCTATAGTTAATTTTTGTAGCATAACAAATAGGATAAATATTTTTTCATATACCATTGTTTCAAATTCAAAATTTCTATACCTTATTCTAGGAAAAATCATAGTGGGATTCTATACAAACACACCATTGTTTCAAATTCAAAATTGTTGGCTCTTTCATAATTGTTTGCTTCATTTATTTGATCTAAGACAACTTGTTGTATAGAAGATGCTCTCCAAATCACAGTAAAATCCTTTATTCTAGGATGAATGTTCAGAATCTTTCCCATCATAACAATGAACAAAAGCAACAGTCATTCACTTGAACTTTGCAAGAGTTTCATCAAAATATACTTCTCCACTCTCTTTTCCATTTTGAATTTTATTCCCAATTTCATCCATGAAGAACTTCCTCAGCCTATATATATTGTTGCTAGCCATAAATTTACCAGGTGTCGAGGATAGCTTCAAGTTTTTACCCAAGCAACAATTGACCAAATTCGACCTTACCAAATCAAGATCCGGTAAGGCTGATTTTTTTCAATTTTTGCTTGGGTAAAAAATTGAAGCTATCCTCGACACCTAGTAAAGTTATGGCTAACAATAGGATCTACAGGTTGAGGAAGTTCTTCATCGATGAAATTGGGAATAAAATTCAGAATGGAAAAAGAGAGTGGAAAATTAGAATTTGATGAAACTCTTGAAAAGTTCAAGTTAATGACTGATGCTTTTGTTCATTGTTATGATGGGAAAGATTCTAAACAATCATCCTAGAATAAATGATTTTACTGTAATTTTGAGAGAATTTTTTATACAATAGGTTGTCTTAGATTAAATAAATGAAGCAAACAATTGTGAAAGAGCCAACAATTTTGAATTTGAAACAATGGTGTCTTATGTATAGACTCTCCCTATGATTTTCTCCAAGAACAAGGTATAGCAATTTAAAATTTGAAATAATGGTATATGAGCAACTATTTAGCCTATTTGTTATGTTACAAAAAATAACTATAGGCTAGAACATATCCATATCAGCATTAAATACTAAGTGAAATTCATCTCAAACTTTGTTGTACCTGAGTATGATAGTACCTAAGCTTCTGGTGTTTCTAGATGTAACCTATAGCGGAAAAGTGTAGTCTCCATCTAAAGGAACCATCTTTAGAGCTCTTCCCTAAAATCAGGGTTAAAAATATTAGAAGAAAAGAAATACCATAATTCTAAAGTAATAATTTGTACCAAGCCAAATGTCAAAAAGTATAATTAAAAAGACAAATCCTTCCAATTGGACCTCAAATTGGACCAAGCAGATTTATGATTTTATCTTTACAATGTAGGAACTTTCTCTATCGGAGCTTCATGATCTCAAATTGGATCTCAAATTGGACTGATAAAATTTATGATTTTATCTTTAAAATGTAGGAATATCCTCTGTCGGAGCTTCACTACATCAAATTGGATCTTAAATTTGTCCAACAAATTTATGATTTTATCTTTAGAATGTACAAACTTTCTCTATTGGATATTAAAGATCTTAGGTTGGAAGTGAAATTGGACCAGTAGATTTATGAGTTTATCTTTAGAATAAAGGAGCTTCCTCTATTGAATATTAAGAAATTCCTACACTCAGGTTCTACTTCCGAGCGAAAACCACCTGAAAGTGTTTCAGACCGCCTAAAAGTACTCTCCAACTTGGTTATGACACTGATAGCAATCCAATTTAGCATGAACCATCCATAACCGAACGTTGCATCACAATCTATTCTTCCTGCACATAAAAATGACATATATTAATCCCTTCTAAGTAAAACTCAAAATCATCACAAAACCATAATTAATAAATAATTTCACCTTCAAAAAGAATTTGATGCCATTTACTATCAAAACAAAAGTTGTATAAATCACAAAAAATCCATAAAGCCATCCATCTAAAGAGAAAATAAGCAATGTAAGGATTTGATAAATATAGGTCCAAAGGGTTATGTTTTAATGGTAATGGAATCACCATAAGAGCACAACCAAGGAACAATTCTTTTGATTGTAATTATGTGATCCATAACTCTATTGGTCATGTGGCATAGTTGTGCTATAAAAAATACATGATGCATTCATGTGTGACCCAAGTTTAATGTGGATTTGTTGTGATAGAAACGGAGGCACTCATATGAGCACAATTCATGTACAAATCATTGTCATCACAATTAGGTGTCAATCATCATTGGGTACATTCAGGTTGACTCAAGTTTAATAGGTTACAATGTAAAGATAACATGATCTAAGAGTGATTACCTCTTGCTTCAACAAAGAGCCTATAATTTTGGTTGATATGCATAGTGGTTCTGTTATATCAATTATGTAGTTCATTCAAGCACAACCCTTGTTTAATGGGGTATTCTAGTGAGTGATCAATATTTTCTAAACCTTATGAATGTTACTTAAAAATGTACAACTTAAACTAAAAACCAAGTTTGTTACATACTTGAATGCAATCTTGGGTTACCAAAAACTATGATAATGTGATATGCTAATAACCATTATGGAAAATATTAAAGCAAGACCCATGCTATATAGGATACATTTCCTTGATTAGGTTTGCATATCTTAATGATCAAACACAAGCTTCCCACACACTCTAGGATACAATTCAAGATCATACCACAACCCTATCCAGACAACTACTTTTTTGACCCAATATTTAAGGTTGTTTTTTAATACCAACATAAGCATTGGTAAGAGCATGACTAGGGTACAAAAACTAGGCCTCCATAAAAATATAAACCATAACTCTAGTGAATTAGTGAGGTTGCAATACTAGAAAGATTGAGATATTGTAGCCAATAAAAAAATCTTGAAATCTAAAGATTGTAGCCAATAACAATCACATTGTGTAGCTCAATGACCTTTGTAAATGCAATCTATGGTAAGAAGAATGGCATTCACTTGAGGTGTGATAGTAAAAAAGAGGTTGAGTAGTGACAAATAATAAAGCTCAAACCTTGCATAGTAAAGTGGATATTTTAGCAGTGAGTTTCCTTACCCCCTTATTGATCTTAAGCGTTTCTCAAATTCTTTTGGTAGTGTTAGACAAGGAAAATGTAGTCAAGTAATGACTATTCAAATGAAGTAACAGTGGTAATCACAATTTGAATGTTTCTTCTTAGCCATTGTATAATGGAGGTAGTGGATTACATGTTTTAGTAGTGCTTTGAGACTCATCAAAGATGGGGGAATAGTGAATAATACCTTGTGGATTGTGAAGTAGTGACAATAAGGTTGAAGGATCTTAAGACCCACAATACCATGAAATAATGAGTCCCTTGTAGTAAGTAAGTAGGCAGCCTATAGGGTATAGTTTTATTTTATAGAAGGATGTTCATGAAAGGAATATTCAAGTGACAGTGAGTGAGTTGTTTGAGATTGTAGCTAAGGGTACAATATCCAATCTTAAAGGTAGTTAGCAAAGCAGTAAATGTGCAAGAAAATCAAATCGTACACAAAAAATAATTCACAATGTTATCTTGCGTAATGTCTTGAATTTGAAGACAAAAATCTCATTGTATCTTGATGAAATTAGTGACCTTAATGGTCAATCACTATTAATCATGATTTTAGAACATGCTATTGTGCTTATGGAGGCATCATTTTAAGCAAGGCAATGAGTAGTGGTTTGGAACAATACCAGGTATGAAGGACTTGCTTTATATGCATACTATGCAGTCTAGCTTAAGACAACATTCTTAGAAGAGATTAAAGGTGGATTATGGAACTCAAGGGTTACCATGAAAATGATTAAAGAAAATACTGAGATCAATTTAAAAGCCACTGCCATTAAGATATTAAATATGTCACATGCAAAACCCTAGCAACTGGAGTAATGAATATAGTGCCAAAGACAACAATATGTTGGGGAAGATTTAGGAGATCTCCACATTATCTAATCATAGGCATATACATCATTTATTTATTTATTTACATTAAAATAAATCATTCTAAACCCTGTAATACCCCTCCATTTTGCTTCTCATTTCATGTTGTTTTATGCTTTACTTGGGTTACAGCTACTTTGATACTGGACACATTTTTATTATGATGTTTTGATCGCTACTCTTGAGTGACAACTATTATTGTGTGATGTGATTATCTGATTTTATTTCACATCCTTTAATGAATTAATGATGTCAGTAGAATTATCATGAGATTATTTATGTGAGTATTGTTTATGACATTAGTGTCAATCTTTGATGAGTGTATTGGTGAAGAAGACGGATTTGCATCACTCGCTTGCGAGCGCTCTGCGAATCCGAGATTTCTTCTTCACGGTGTGAATTATATGCTGGATATATTATGTTGTTTACTTGATTTCAGGTTGCAGGTACATGACATCGACTCCACCTGGTTTCACAGGTTTGAGCATGTCGATCCAACGGTTAAGTTGAATGAGAGATAGTAGCTTGGTAACATGTGTCAGGCCTGCACCCTAGCCTTAGTGTGTCGTCAGTCTTGATTATTGAGTCATGTTGTATCTTATTTTATGTTAGGTAATGTTTTGAAAAGTGTTGACTTATTAAATAGTTCTTTTAGAAAATTGCATTGGTTGGAAGAGATGTTTATTTTTATATTGTATTAATGATGCTTATTGGTTATATTTAAAATTATCATGGAAATTAAACTTAAATTACTTGATTAATTAAATTTAAATCTCAAGGGATTAAATTTAATTATTAAATAATTGTAAGTAAGTTAATTAAAGTTAAATTATTTAATTTATTAAATTTAAATATCAAGGGATTGGATTTAGTTATTAAATAATTTAATAATAATTAAGTAAGTATATTTGATTGATAAATTAAATTAAATCAAAAGGGGTGTTATAAGAAATTGAAATTTTACTTTAAAGTCAAAATTAGGGCCTTCCAAAAAGGGGAAATGAAATTAACTTTTAAATTCAATTTCTTGCATTGAATGTGAATTAGGGTTGCATTAGGTTATTTTGGAATTTTGAGGAAATGATGTTTTATAAGATTAGGGCAGCAAAAGTTGGGGATTCTTCTTCCTTCTTTTTTTAACAGGCATGAGATTTTTGGAGAGGGTTTGCACATGAAAGTTTTGGAATTATTTTCTGTTTGGAGAATTAAATTGAAATGAGAGAAAATTCTGTGAAGAAGGTGGAGCTATTGGATCAAAGCTAGCTGGAAATTCATTGCATTGTTGAAAAGGAATTGTGAGGAGTTCAAGGGAAGCTCTGCATCAAGAATCTTGGCTATTTCCTGTGGCTTCAAATAACTAGGTTTTCTTTTATTTCTTTGATTTATTGTTCCTAGTTTAATCTATTTTCTAAATGATAAGAAATTGCAAATGGGTGATTTTTTTGGAACCCTAGGTTAAACTTCAACATTTTGATATTCAGATTTGTTTTTCAAAATACAAACCCTGTTAGAAAATTTTGTTGAAAAAAAAAAACTCAAAATCAATGTATTACCTTTCCTTTGTTTATATTATTTGAAAACATGGAAGGATGGCTTCTTTTGGTATTCAGTTTATAAATCTCTTGAGCATGAGATGTCTATTGTTTGTCAATTTTATTACTGGTTTTAAATTTATTTCTTCGATTTCACCAGTAAATGTAATTCTGAAAAAAAAAATATATGTATGTAAATATACATTACATATATCATATTTTAAATATGATATAAATAATCTATATTTACATACATATAGATTTTTAATTTACTGTGTTGTTAATTTTTTTGTAAATATCGCCTGTACGGCGAATGTATGAAATTTCGTACTACGTACGAAATTGTTTCTTTGAAATTTTTGTTTGTAAAAAAAAAAGTTTATGTGTGGGGGGGGTTCGGCCCCCCATTGTTTTTTGTTTATTGTGGGTATGCAGTACCCACTGGGCAGTACGCCCACCACATGGGGGGGACGCACTGTCCCGTGGGGACTGCGACCCCCTTCCCTTCATTTACTGTCGGCCGCTGTACTTAAAGTACAGTCGGCATAGTGCGTGGGTTGTGGTCTGTGGACAGTGGGCAGGGTATGGGTATCGTCCGACCCTGCCATATGCTTTTTTGATTTTCGTTTTTTTTATTTTTTATTTTTAATTTTTTTTGTTTTTGGTTATTTAAATTCGTTTTTTAATTTTTATTTAATTTTAATTTTGTTTTAATATTTTTTTTTATATAATATTTAATTTATATATATATATTATATATATGTATTTTTTTTAATATTATATATATAAATATATATAATATTTAATATATATATATATTATGTATATAATTAATATTATATATTAAATTATTTAACTTTATTAAAGTTTCTTTTTTATATAGTTTAATTGCTGGATTAAAATGAGAATAGGAGATGTATTTAATAGCGAATATTAGTTTTTAATATATGATGTTTTCGCTTGTAGAACTTCATATTCAATACCTTGTTAAACATAGGAACATTCAACAACTTAGACAACTAATTATAGTTGAATTTATTATTGCTCATGATTTGATTAAGTTGTGGAGATTATGTATTTAATGAAAAATTGATTGTTTAATGTAAAGTCTTGAATGGAATTATTCTACTTTCCTGTGAGAAACATCAGTTAGGAACATGGTTTTAGGATAACCAAATATAGTATTTTTCATTGCCAATGCATGAGTTCATTGATGTATCTTTTAATGATTATTTTGTGAATGAGTGTTGAGTTTTGGTTTGTAAAGTCTTCCAGTAAAACGTGGGTCATTCCCTTGTTAAATTATTGTTTTGATTTTCCCTTGGGTAGCGTTACAAGTTTTTAGTTCCCTCTTAGTGTTGGAGTGGATTTCTTTGTGGTTGCCTCTTAGGATAGGAGAAAGCATGTTGGTTCAGTTCTGTAACACTTGAGTAACCCTTGGAGTTAGATTGTGTAGTGTGTTATCCAATTAGAAGAGTGGCTTTTGTTAGGGGCCGGAGCCCAAAGAGGTAAACCGGGAAACCTTCAGAAGTGATTTTAACAACTAAGAACTAAAGTAAACGTAATTAGAGGATTAGGATGTAGATCACATTAACTAAGATAAATTAACCTCACTCACAGACATAAGGGTTTGTTTAGACTTGGGGTGAGTGAGAAGGCCTAGAATGGCAAGATCACTATCTTGTCCTTATGAGAGGTAGTTGATTCCGCTTGAGCTAGTATGAGTGCCAGGATTCGGTTGAGGCCACCAGGATTTCCGGAGCCTATGAAGAATGCCTAGAGGATATCTCATGATAAACCTTGCGATGACACTCTATCTAGGATAGCACTATGTTATGTTGTGCGTATGGTTTCTTTAGCACACTTGATTATATTATGTCTGGAAGCAGTGTAACCATTATTAGAGTTAGACTTATATTGTGCATATGTGTGATTGAGTCAGTTTGTATCAGTTTGAGTCTGCCTTTGGTTTGAGGTAGTAGGTTTCTCGTCCATGTTACTTTGTTACTATCTCCTAGCATGGGGGGTGGGCCTGCGGGTACCACATGGTTGGGTGGAACATGCACCAAAACCGTTGGGTCCCCTTGATCTTTAGTACTTGGTGGCGAGACATCTAGATGGACATCTCATAGTTCTTACTTTCAATTCTTGTACTTTGTATCTCATAATGTAATGTTATTGATTTACCCCTCTTGTGTTAAGAGGTGGACCTTGTAATGATCACACTTATGTATTTAGACTCATTCTGGGAATGAGGATTGTAATAGATGTATGTAATTGATTTATGTAATGAATGCTTCATTTTATCTCGTATCTTTCTATGTTGTTGAATGTTATTACTTGAGTTATTTACTTTCAATGTAATTTAGATGATGTATGTTAATGGGGATTTAAGTAATCTCAGTTATGTAACCCTAGGGGATGTTTTCAATTATAGTTGAACATGTGGGTTAATTCACTTCTTTTTAAAAAAAAAATTAGTATGCTTGTTTAGTGAATTGAAACTTCCTCTAGGGTTGTGTGACGGGACATTACAAACCCTATATAGGATACATTGATAGTTCTTATGCATTTGATTTATTTTTTTAAATTAAAAGAAATCATTCTAAACCATATATAGGATACATTAATACTTGAAATGCATCTAAAGGAATTCGAGATTATGAAAATATATGTCAATTAAATACTTGGATTAAAAATGGTACTGTGAAAAATGTAACCCTTGTTGAGCAGAGTAGGAATGAGATAAGAAAGAATGAATCCTATATCTCCTATCACACATATATCCTTATCATTCTCTATCATACTTTACTAAAATACTTCTCCATTTTGGTAGGCTACACCTAAAAATAATGTTTCAATGAAGGTTTTAGAGTATGTTAAATAAAATGAAAACTCCATTTTGGGTGGGCTACACTTAAAAATAAGATTTTGATGAAAGTCTTAGGGTATGTTTATTAAAGTTTTAGAGTATTTTGATGGGCTATATTCTTGATTCCTTAAATGATCTATTCAAATGGATTGCGACTAAATAAATGACTAACTATTTAGTCATTTTTATTTGTGTGACTAAATATTTTTTAGTCAATGACCAAGTTAGTCATTTATTTACTCATTTAAAGCTGAGTTGCAAAAAAATAGTAGAATTTAGTCATTTTTAGTTTTTGTGACTAAAAGTTTTAGTCACATAGTCATTTATTTGCCAAATTCTACTAGTGCATCTTGTATGAAAAAGTGATTTCATTTTATTATTCTTTTGGATGAATTTGAAATATGATTTCAATAGACAAATATGTAAGTGATTTCATATGTATGTAATCTCAAGGATAAATATGTGAATATATATATGCATATGTATATATATATATACATATACACACAAATGTGTGTGAATGATTTTCTTTGAATTTAATTTCACTCTTCAAAAGAGAATAATAGATTGTGGGAAATTTAAAAAATTGTAACTTCCACTAAAAATGGATAGAGGTTGATTCCCTTATGGCCAAAAAGCCTTAGTCAATGCTAAGAAAATGGAGGAGTGGGTGGCCAAATAACATAATGGAGCCAATAAAATTAAGACCCCATATCTCATAGAAAAAAGCAAGGGATCGTTCAAAGTCGAAGAATTGAAAGAATCCAATAAAAAGTAAGGAAAGATAAGGAAAAAGGTAGAGGAAGGAGGAAATCGACTAGTTGGAGGATCCATAGCTTTTCCAGGAAGGAAAAATCACTCAAGGAAACACCTTTTGAGGTATTTCGATTAGTTCATTTTTGGTCTTATCATTTGAATAAGTTTCCTATCTTGTTAAGTGATGAATACATATCTAAATTGTTTATGCCTTAGTGCATGCTCTATGTTTTTGGGTTAAATGTACCCTATTGATCGACCATGTCAATCATTATGAAACCCATGTGGGTTGAGCCGCCTAGAAGGCTTTGTGTTTTCCATTTTGAAATTGTTTGATCCTACATAGAAAGTCAAGTATCACACCCACATGTGATTATCAATTCCTGATGATATTCTATCTCCACGTTCATGGAAAATCAATTGACTGATGATAATCTGTATTTTTATGTTATCGACTTGCTTATATACCCAAGCCCTATGGGTGATAGCTGAATGAACCCCACTATTTTATATTTCATATGATTCTGATTTATCCAAGTTTTTTTTGAAACCCACTTCATTGTATAAGGGTGGTGATGCACACCTGCTAATGTAAGGTTGAACATTGATATTTTGTGTTTACATCTTTAAATTTTTCCACCCACTATTAAAATGGCAAGGCATAATCAAATGTTAAATGGTTCGATGAGTTAATACTTAATGTGTTGTCTGCAACATGCCTTCATGGTTGCGGGTGTTGGAAACATTGTGGTGTAGTATGGATATATATATGTGTCAGTGTATAATCACATGAATGTAGATATATATGTGAACACCAATGAATTCCCTATAATTATATATGAGTTAAGCATCGACTCTGCTTTGTGCTTACACATGCATTTTGAAGTGTTATATACTATTATGGGTAAAAACCTGTGGTTTGATAGATATCGACCACCATTTAGAAACCCCTTTAGGGTATTAATACCATTCTATCAATGGATGATAGCATGAGTATCGTTCCCTCTTGAGGAATGATTTCAATGGGTAGAGTATAATTTTGATTAAGTATTGAAGTGGTTACCTTGATTGAAGAAAACAAGTATGGATATTTAGATTTGTAACAAAATGAATGTATAATATTTTCTATTTTATGGGTGATGTATTCAACTAAGTTGCATTGACCTTGTAACGCCCCGCCACTCTACCCTAGAGGAAGTTGCAAACAACTACTTAAACAGGCTAATTTTTTTTTTTGTTTAAGAACAATTAATAAGCAAGTTCACTAACTAATGCCAACAACCTCCATGGTTATGAGACAGAGGTTATATAGAGCTTCAACAAAAAACATGAACTTAAACCATGCCTTTTAATTACTAAATAAATTAAACACATACATTCGAAATAAGATAAATTACAACAAGCATAAGAGATAACTTCCAATTCAATTTATCCAAATTAAATAATAAGATTACATTTCTCATTCCCCAAATGAGGTAAGTCCAAAAAAAAAAATTACAATTACAACTTCCACCTCGATAACAACTAAGGGGTAATAAAACACAAGAACCACTGAAATGAGATAAAGCAAGAACCGAAACTGAATCCAACGAGTTTTCCAACTAGAAGTATCATCCACACGAACATGAAGAAATCCCAACAAATTTAGGTGCACGCCACCCAACCAAGTGGAACCCAAAGGCCCACTCCCCGTGCTAGGAGATAGTAACAAGAAATTATAGCCAAGACCAACACCTCTAGACACAAGCTAAAACATAACTAAACCAACTGACACAACCAAACACATGTACAACGCAAGTACAACATGAGAACAACTCAACATGGTCACATTACTTCCAGATATAAGACAGATTAAGTATGTTACGAGAACCATATACACAAAATTTAAACACCAACTATTGTCCTAGACAGAGTGTCATCACATAGCTCGTCATGGGTTTACCTATGGGAATCTTCATAGGCTCTGGCCCCCACTAAGGGTTATCATCATGACCTCTACCAAATCCCGACCCCCATACTCACTCATATGAAATCAAATACCTTTCGTATAGACAAGATAGATGACCTTGCCATTCCAAGCCTTCCCACTCATCCCAAGTCTAAACGAGCCCTTGTGTCTATGAGTGAGGTAAAATTATCTTGATTAGTGAGAAGTTAGTCCTAATCTTCTAAGTATTTTTTTAGTTATCACTTGATTATACCACCCCCAAAGGTTGTCCAATTTACCTCTTTGGCCTTTGGCCCCTACGAGAGCCACTCTTCTACTTGAAAACACACAATCGAGCCAATTACCAAGGAAACCCAAGTGCACACACGATAGATGTTACAACCAATCCAACTCTAGGAGGATACCTAACATTAACTCACTCCAATACTGGAGGCAACAAATCACATAACAAGGTTGCCCCTTACAAGGAGACACCCCATAATCCACTCCTTCACAGGAGACACAAAACATTCCCGTTCATGGAAATTGGGTATTAACACTAACTAGATCCCATGCACTACCCAAGGAACTCACAATAGGTTGACAAACACAAAACGACAACCCAAAGAACTGAAACCCCATTTGGAAGACTTATTAAACTCTATAACTCCTTTCTCCAAATGAAGATGGATACCATACACAATTATGACAAGCAAGAAGGTGAGAATTAAATTCTACTTTGGATTACTAAATCCATTTCTCATTAATATTTAGTAATTCATCGTATTAAATAAACTGAACTTAAACACATCATTTCCAGACAAGGGAGAAAATTAAAAACTTAATACTTAATTCCCTACTTGCATAATAATAAAATAACCATTTATTTCCATAAATCAAAATACGTTGTTTTAAAGTAAATATTGCTTCCTCATTTCAATATAGCCATTTTAAAACAAATTTTTAACTTGACTTGAAAACGTATCATTTTAAAGTCAAAACTATTTTCCTTTAAAATAATGTTTAAAAAAAAATAAAACAATAATTTAATTTAAGATATCATATTTTCCATTTGTTCAATTTAATTTAAATCATGCCATACAAAAATCAGTATTCCCCATACACATTAAATTTATGCCAACAATAAACATACAATTTATTATAATACATATAATAATGTTTTAATATTATAAATTATAATATAAAATATTATTTAAAATATTTTAATATTACAAAATATAATATTAACATTATCATATATATATATATATATATATATATATATATATATATATATATATTCTTTTTTTATTTTAATTTCAAATACTTTAATATTTAAATACTATGAAACTATAATATTTAAATATAAAAATATATTTTTATTAATAATCTATATTTTTTTATTATAAATAAAATAACAACTTAAGGAGTCAGTCGCTTTTCCTTCCTTGGGTCGTGTGCCGCATTGGGGTTTAGGGTTAGGCTGGGCACTAGCCATGGTTTGTAGGCAACGGCCGCGTTTTTTCCATAGGCCATGGTTTGCACACAACGGGCGGCGACAGTTAACCAGCCGCCATTTGGCAGCATCGACTGTGCTTAGCACAACCGGCCACCACCGGTGGCAGCAGCTATGTAAACTCAGCCGCAGGTGGGAGGAGGTGGCGATAGACAGTGGTAGATGAAGGAGGTGGGGAGTGCACTGGGCGCAGCTCCCTCCACCCGCCTCCCATGGGGTGCGGTGGGGATTGAGCCCCCAACGACCCCCACCAAAAATTTCAATTAATTTTTTTTTGTGTAAAGAAATAACCAAAAGAAATCCCTACGGATTCTTAGAAATCCGTGCCTCTTCATGGGGCATTTTAAAAAGAAAACCCAGACAACATAACCCCCTCCAAAGATGAAATTTTAAACAAATTATAAATATATATATCAATACATATATATATATATATATTTATATATATATATATATATTTATATATATATATATATATTTATATATATATATATATATATTTATATATATATTTATATTTATATATATTTATATATATAAGGATCCAAACATCCCCATAAGAAATGGAAGAAATAAATTGAGGAAATGAAATTGAAATATCTATTTACAACCAAGAACAACTTTTTATTTTCTTGAGAAACCCAAATAGAGAAAAACAAAGGTTTGAGATTTGCCAACAAAATCAACATGAAGAATCCAATCATAGATCTGGTCTTTTTTTTTGAGTTTTCCAACATGATTTCCAACAATAGAGCATATTTAAATATTTTTCAAAAAAATAAAAACTAAAGACACGAACCTAGTAATCCAAGAACTTGAGAAAATCTAGATGGTGCACAGATCCTTGCTTCGATTCCCTCTTCAAATTAGCAATTTCCTCATATTTAACCCAAAACCCACAAAATGCAAAATTCTTCCTCCCTCTATTTTCAATTTTCCAAAATTTTCATGATCCAAAATTGTGAAGAGAAATTCAATAATAATGAAAATTCCAAAAAAAAAATCCATACAACAACCCTCATCAATTTCTGAAAATAGAAAATGGAAAATATCTCAAAATGTCCTTTTTTTCAATTTTTGAATTCAAACTTTTATAAAAAAATGCAATTTAAATTCTTTTCTAAATTTTCAATTTTAATCTTTCCAATTTTCAAACATTAAATCCATAATTTCACAATGAAATACTAATCTGATTTAAACATCATCAATTTAATTAATCAATAAAATTAATTTAATCCAAGATTAAATCATTTTATTAATTAAATTAAATTAATAAATAAATTAAATAACATTTCTAACATCATTACCATATTAATTAGATCAACCTCTTAAATATATAAAGCCATTTAATTACCCTTTCAACTTGCAATTAAGTAATCGAAGAGAGGGAACAATATTCAAAGCAACACAACCCGACAAACACCTGATGACATACTAGGACTAGGGTGACGACTTGGCATGGAAAACCTAGCTACTATCTCCCAATCGAATACTATTGGGCATTGAACACGCTCAAACCTGTGGAAACAGGTGGAGTCGATGTCTTGTACCTGTCAACCTAAAAATCAAGTAAAAAACAACATATAATATGAACAACATAAAATACACACCGTGAAGAGGAAATCATGGGATCGTAGGGCGCTCACAAGTGAGTGATGTGATACCGTTCCCTTCACCAATACAATGCAACTAACTGACAAATCTAACATACTATTATAATCCAAAGCATAACATCATTAATTCGAATATCCATTTATGTTAATTCAAAACATGACATAAAGATAACATAATATTAAGATATCATCACATCAAAAGATAACATTAACGTTGCTTTATAGATAGCGATCAAATAACAGCCAAGTACCATAGTCAAAGTACTAATAGAAAGTACAACATAACAGAGCATAACACTATTCGATCAAAAGGACAAAACGGAGGGGTATTACAGACCTATTCTTTTAAGTCCTTATGAAAAACAAGTTTCCATGAAATAGATGTTTTCATTTGAATCTAAACTGAGATTAGATGATAACTTAATTTTAAAAGAACATTTGATTGAATTGATGTTGTTTATCTTCTTCTTTGAATATGAAAAGTATACTTGTATGAAAGGAAGTTTATTTATATTCTCAGAATGTATACACATATTTTAAAAATTATTCACTTCCAAGCATATATGTGAACATGCATAAAGATTATTTTATTCATTCTCACATACATGTGATATACCTTTTGGTTCTTTTTTATTATTTTACTCATTGAGAAAGTTATAGATGTTTTACAAATGGAACCAAACTATAAACTTGGAACAATATTGAATTGCAATTACATATGATAATAGATGAATGGTTATACCAAATGTGAATGAATATTGTTTGATTTTGTTAACTGGAATGATACAATAATCCTATGGTAGACTATATCACACTAGAATGTTTCTAATTGATGGTCTAAAGGGAGGGATAACCCATTGATATGATAAGCTTTTCTTCGAGGAATGGATGCTAGAGAGAGTAGATTTTCTCTTCCAAATATAACTAGAGCTATATTTCATACAACATGAGATTGGTTAAGTTTTGCAGTCACTTTTATATATTTGTATATAGAATAGACTATGTTATTGATCCTCTTTCTATTGTATTGATTTACCTAACATGGAACTTTCATATTCTAACAAAGTAGATATAAATGCATGTAGCTAGGCACACAAAAATTCCACCTTGCAAATTGTATCTCTTGCTAAGTTTTTTATGCAAGGTCAAGTATTCTTCAATTGACTGAAGAATTTGGAGGAAGCATTGCTTCGTATTTAGGTGGAAAAAAACCTCAATCACATTCTCGTCCACCAGTGGAGGTGAGCTATCATGAAGGAATCATATCAGAATTCTATTATGTATTTTATCATTGATGTAAAAAAACAAATGATGTATTTGAAAGAGAACTATCTAAATTGATATTGACTATGAGGCATTGAATGCCTAGTCAAACATGTATGTAACTATTGACATATGAAAGTGAATATATTTATATTTCAGATTTATTTACAATTTATGACATAAATTTTTTAAATGGAATTATCTATGGGATTTGTGTTGTAAATTTTATATTCATGATGTAAATATTTATTTATTTTTGAATTAAATCTAGTTGGGCATGTTACACATGTGTTTCAATTTTTAAAAACATGTTGTGTTTATTAACCTAAAATTCACAATGTACCTAACCCATATGTTTTTAAACTTTGTATATCTAGGTATGTATTTCAAATAGAAAAAAACACAATTGTTCCTACTATTGGGTAAAATGCATATAATTTTCCACATTAGAAGTTACAAAACACGGTGTGATTTTGGTACCATTTGAAGTGTTGGTTGCAAATCATGTTGTGTTTTGAAGCCTGAAATTTTCATTCCCAACACACTACCATGAAATGATGTTTTAAATGGACACCTAGATATGTATATTTATGAATATCTTATGAAATATAGGAGGTTTAAAAAAGTGCTATGTTTCAAAAAAAATTGTTTATTAACCTACAATACATAATGAACCCATCCATTTGGTTTTAAAATGTGTATATATAGGTCTACATTTGAAATTTCAACAACATAATTGTTCATGTTATTGGGTAAATTGCATATATTTTCCATAATAAAGGTTACAGAACATTTTTTGTTTTGGGTACCATGTGAAATGATGGTTACAAATCATGGTGTGTTTTGAAACCCACAATTTTGCATACCCAAACACAATACCATGAATTGATGTTATTATTTGAAATGAAGACCTAGATATGTATAGTTATAAATTTATTATTACAAATAGGAGGGTTTAAAATGTGTCATGTTTCAAAAAAAACTATGTTTATTAACTGGTAATTCACAACGCATCCAACCCATATGTTTTAAATTATGTATATGTAGGTCTAAAATTAAAATTAAAATAATATAATTTTTCATGTTATTGGGTAAATTTTATATACTTTCCTCAATAGGGGTTACAAAACATGGTGTGTTTTGGGTACCATGTGAGTGTAGGTTAAAAATCATTATGTATTTTGAAACCTGAAATTTTTCATATCCAAACACATTATCATGAAATGATGGTGTTATTTTAAATGGAGACCTAGATATGTATAGTTATGAAGTTATTATGAGAAATAAGAGTTTTCAAAATGTGTTGTGTTTCAAAACATAGTACACTTATTAAATTGGAATTCACAATGTACCTAACCCGTGTGTTTTAAACCTATATATCTAGGTCTACAATTAGCTAACAATAAAAACCATTGTTCATGTTATTGGGTAAATTGGGTATATGTTTCTATAGTAGGGGTTACAAAAATGGTATGTTTTGGGTACCATGTTGTATTGGTTGCAAATCATGGTGTGTTTTCAATCTTGTAATTTTTCATACCCAAACACACTATCTTGAAACTATGTTATTTAAAATGGAGACCTAAATATGTACAGTTATGAATTTCTTGTGACAAATAGGAGGTTTCAAGATGTATTGTGTTTTAAAACACTATTTTTTTAACCTATAATTCACAGCATACTCACCCCATGTGTTTCTAAATTGTGTACATCTAGGCCTAAATTTTAAATAGAAGCAACACCATTCACTGAAACAACTCTTTAGATCATTCCATTCAACAAAACTTAAAATTCATCATTTCAATAGTAACTCTAGATTCTATTTTCTCTAAAGGTTTCTCTTAGTTTTCCATGCTTACTATAATGCCTCGCCACACAACCCTAGAGGAAGTTGCAAACAACTACTTAAACAGGCTAAAAGAAAATTATTTTTATTTTTTAAGAACAATTAATAGGCAAGATCACTAACTAAAGCCAACAACCTCCTAATCTAAGGAGACAAAGGTTATATAGAACCTCAACAAAAAAACATGAATATAAACCATGTCAATTCATTTACTTAGTAATTTAAACTCATACATTCCAAATAAGATAACATACATCAAATCATAAGAGATAACTTCCAATTTAATTAATCCATTCATTAAAAAATAAGATTACAACTCTCATTCCCCGAATGAGGTAAGTGCAGTAAACATAATTACAATTACAACTTCAACCTCAATATCAAATGAGGGGTAAAATAATACAAGATTAACTGAAATGCAATAAAGCAAGAACTGATACTGAAACCAACGAGCTCTCCAACTAGAAGTCTCATCCACATGAACAAGAAGATAGCCCAACGGATTTAGGTGCATGCCATCCAACCAAGTGGAACCCAAAGGCCCACCCTTCGTGCTAGGAGATAGTAGCAAGGAATCCTAGCCAAGACCAACACCTCTAGACACAGACTAAAACATAACAAAACCAACTGACACAATCAACACATGTACAACACAAGTACAACTCATACCATGCAAGTACAACACAAGTACATCTCTACATGGTCACATTGTTTCCAGATATAAAGCAGATAAAGTATGTTAAAAGAACCATACACATAATAATCGAATACCAACTATGGTCACATCAAGTATGTTATGGAAACCATACCCACAATAAACAAGTACCAACTATTGTCCTAGATAGTGTCATCACACAGCTCATCGTGGGTTTACCTTTGGGAATCTTCATAAGCTCCGACCAACATAAAGAGTTGTCCTGGTGGCCTCTACCAAATCTTGGCCCCCACCCTCACTCATGTAGAATCAAATACCTTTCATACAGACAAGATAGATGACGTTTCCATTCCAAGCCTTCCCACTCATCCCAAGTCTAAACAAGCCCTTGTGTCTATGAGTGAGGTAAAATTATCTTGATTGGTGAGAAGTTAGTCCTAATCTTCTAAGTTTTGTTTTAGTTATCACTTGATTAAAACACCTCTGAAGGTTTCCCAGTTTACCTCTTTGGGCTCTGGCTCCTACAGAAGCCACTCTTGTACTTGACAACACACATACCATCCAACTCCAAGGGTAACAAAGTGCACACAAACAAGATACCACGACCACGCCTTTTTTAGGAGGCAACATAAGTTCAAACCCTCTCCAAACACTAGAGGCAACCAAACACATAGCAAGGTCCCTCCTTACAAGGAGACGCGGATCCCATAATTCACTCCTAATCTAAGGAGACACAAAACATCCCTGTTCGTGGAAACCGGGTATTAACACTGACTGGGCACCATGCACTACCCAAGGAACTCACAATAGGTTGACCAACACAAAACAACAACCCATAGAACTGAAAACTCTATCTGGAAGACTTAATAAACTTAATAACTCCATTCCCCAAAACAAGAACATGAAGAAAAGTTCACTGCAGGCAACTAAGGGAACTACCTTTGGATATTCTAAATCCATTTCCTCACTTCATTTAGTAATTTTATTGCATTAAATAAACTTATTTAAAATACATCTTTTCTAGACATGGGAGAAATTAAAAACTTAATACTTAATTTCCCACTTGCATTTAAATAATAATAAAATATCCGATTGATTCCACTAATCAGAATACAATGATGTAAAGTAATTATCGTTTCCTTATTTCAACATAACCATATAAAAATAATTAACTTGCCTTAAAAGAAAAAAACATATTATTTAGAATCAAATATATTTCTCCACCAAATATCATACTTTAAAATTAACCAACATTACTTACTTCATTTCTTCAATTAAACTTAATTCATGCCATTGGAAAATCAATAATTTCCTATACATGTTTAATTTAAATCCACCACTCTAAATATACAAATGTTACCTAAATATAATATATATATATAATATTTTAATATTATAAATTATAATATAAAATATTATTAAATAATATTTTAATATTATAAAAATAATATATAAAATATTAATATTTATACATATATTTATTTTTATTTAAAATTTTGAACAAACCCAACTGATGCCTCGGGCCGCACGCACGCCCTAATCTTTATAGGCGGATGGCTTTTCCATTGGCCACGGGTTCACATAGGGCGGTGGCCTTATCACAGGCGGCGGCAGTTTGGTGGGGTGGTTGGCTGTGCATAGCCGACCACCGGTGGTGGCACTGTGCTACGCACAACCGTCCACCCCTACGGGTGGCGCGAATGTGCTTAGCACAGCCGACCACTGTCGGTGGTGGCGATTACGATAGCACCGGCCGTGGAAGGGAGAGGGGGATGGTGGTGGTGGAAGCAGTGGTGGGGGATGTGTGTGGGGAGCGTGATGGGAACAACTCCCTCCACCCGCCTCGCATGGGGTGCAGTGGGGGTCGAGCCCCCAAGGACCTCCCCAAGCACAAATTTTTATTTTTTTAATATTTTATTTTTTAAAGAATAACCCTGCGGATTTAGGAATCTGCGCCCCTCCATGGGGTTTTATTTAACAAATTTTGACAACAATCCCATAACATAAAAAAAATAAAAAAATATAAATATATAATATATATATATATATATATATTATGTATTTTCAAAGAGGAATTTTTTAAACAAATTGGGAAGACCATTTATAAAATAACCATTTATAGCCAAGAATATCATTCTATTTTCTTAAAGAAATACTTTTTTTTTTTTTTAAACCTAAATCATTTGAGTTTTCAAACAATGAATTTTGCACACAACAAATCCAAAACATGAACCTTTTCAATTTCAATAAACAATTTAAATAACATGAACTTGGTATGCAAGAATTGGAGAAGATCTAGATGGTGCCCGACTCCTTGATTGGATTCCCTCTTTAGATCAACAATTTTCACAAGTTTAATCCAAAACCCCCAAAAAACCAACAAATCCACCTCTTTCTATTTCCATCTTTTCCAAAATTTCATGATCCAAAATTGAGAAGAAAATTTCAATAATAAAGAAATTCCAAAAATATCAGTGCAACCACCCTCATCAATTTCAGAAAACAGAAATGGAAAATATCTTCAATTTCAATTTTTGAATTCAAATTTCCTAATTTGAATTTCAAATCATTTTCTTTTATTTTCAATTTCATCTTTTCAATATTCTCAATTTTACACAAAATTCTATTAACTCCAAAATGGAAAACTTAATTTATTTCCAATCAATTAATTTAATTATCAATAAACTAAATCTAATCAAAGATTAAATTTATTTATTAATAAATTAAATTACATTTCAACATAAACTAGAAAAAATTAAATGGCAATTTAACTACCAAGCATGTATGTTAACCTTTATCCAAACTTTCTAATTTAAACTGAAACCAAACAAATTGAACAAAATAGAATAATTGGACCACACTAGGACCGACGACACACTATGACCAGGGTGACGACTCGACATGGAAATCCTAGCTACTATCTCACAATCAAATGTCATTGGGCCTTGGACATGCTCAAACCTATGAAACCAAGTGGAGTCGATGTCATGTACCTATCAACCTACGAACAAAGAGTATATCCACATGCAATATATGTCATTATTAAAACACACCATGAAGAGAAATCTTGGAATCGCAGGGCGCTCACAAGCGAGTGATGCAATACCATCCCCTTCACCAATACAATGTAACTAACTGAAAAATATAACATATTAATATAATCTAAAGCATAAACATCACTAATTCGAATATCCATTTATGTTAATTCAAAACATGACATAAAGATAACATCATATTAAAATACTAACACATCAAAAGATAACATTAACATCGCTTAATAGATAGCGATCAAATAGAAGCCGAGTACCATAGTCAAGGTACTAACAGAAAGTGCAACATAATAGAGCATAACACTATTTGATCAAAAGGAAAAAATGATGGGGTATTACATCCTCCCCCCTAGGGTTAGGCTTACTCCTGGAAGCCTGCAAACTAGTAGGGATATAACTCCCTCAAA
>CM021106.1:289833340-289977011 GCA_007115665.2 Sequoiadendron giganteum
CCTAAACTATCTTACTGGCTTAATTTCAAAAACCACTGCTTACAATGCCTTAAAGGATAATTTCTGAGCACCAACTCAAGGAGCACCAACCCCCTTTTCAGTTTACAGAATTACAATAACACAAAGGATCTCTCTATTTATTTTTAGCTCACTCATACCTCTCTATCTAATACCCTAAATATTCAACATGAATCCTTAAAATATTAAATAAATATTTTTTTTTATTATTATACTCTGCATCATTTTTTCAAACTTTCATTACAAAGCCTTTTCACTATCTCTTTTCAGATTTTCATTTTCAACAGTTATCACATCTGTCTTTTTCAAAAAACTATTTTTGCAACAATAGTCATCACTCACTTTATATCCCTCTTTTACAAAATGAATATTCTTCTTTTTAGAACCTTCAATGAAGCTTTTGAGATAAGACAAATACTTTGTCAGTTATGTGCCAAGTATGACAAAGATTCAGTGAAGTATGCACCACGAAGATGATTCTTTTGACAATGTGTGATAGAGAAATGTATTTTAAGAAAAATGACCTAGAACCCATTAAAGGTCGTGAAAGGTGAAACTGCATTTTCTTTTTGTTCTCAAAACCATGAAAAAAAATAAAAAATCTGCACCAGTTGTTTAACCTATTACAAGAGTATAATAATGTATGCACAAAATGATATCTCTTTCTTTGTTCCAAATGGACTGATAGAACAATAATACCCTTAAGAAACTATTTTCCAGAGAACCCATCATGATAAATGCAGAGTAACCAAACTAAATGCATTATCTTATGATAAATAGATCATTTTCACCTTATCTAATTCGAGCATCAAGACAAATTGCAGATCTGATAAGAATAATCACCACATATGATGGAAAAGATTCCAAACAAAGCATGATTTTAGACCAAAGAGTGAGAACTCTTCGAACCTTTCACCAATGAGAGAAAAGAATACCTGAAGATCTTCAAAGAAACTAAAAATGAACTTCATAAATCTATTGTGAGAACGTTACCAACCCAGATGTTCAACGAATCAACATACTCCTTCCATGCTCGAGTCCATACCCACGGTTAAATGGTGAACCATGTAATACCCCTTCGTTTTTCCTTCTGGTTGGACAATGTGTCCTTGTGTTTTTTTTTGCTTTGATGTATTTATGGATATTCATATACCTTATTATGTGTGTTTTATGTTTGTACCTTGACTATGGTACTCGACTTCTATTTGATCGCTATCTATGAAGCAACGTGAATGCTATCTTTTGATGTAATGGTTTTACTGAGATGATATCATGGTGGCATGTTTTGGATTAGCATTATGGATGTTTGGAATCAATGATGTGTTATGCTTTGGATTATATTAGTATGTTAGATTTTTCAGTTAGTTACACTGTATTGGTGAAGGGGATGGCATCGCATCACTCGCTTGCGAGCACCCTGCGATTTCAAGATTTCTTCTTCATGGTGTGCTTTATTTATGACATATTTATGTAGGTGGATATACTCTTTGTTCGCAGGTTGACAGGTACAGGACATCGAGTCCACCTGGTTTCATAGGTTTCAGCATGTCTAATGCCCAACGGTATTCGATTGGGAGATAGTAGCTATGTTTCCATGCCAAGTCGTCACACTAGTCCTAGTGTGTCGTCAGGTGTTAGTTGGGTTGTGTTGCTTTGAATATTGTTCCCTCTCTTTGATTATTTAATTGCAAGTTTAAAAGGTAATTGAATGGTTTTATGCATATAAGTTGTTGATTAATTGGATCTGGAATTATGTTAGTAAGGTAATTTATTTTATTATTAATTTAATTTAATTAATAAATAATTTAATCGTTGATTAAATCTATTTTATTAATTAATTAAATTTATGATGTTGAAATAAGTTAAGTTATTTATTTTGAAGTTATTGTTATATTGGTTGAAATTGAAAATTAAAAGAAAATGTTTTAAATTTCATTTTAGAAAATTTGAATGCAAAAATTGAAATTAGAGATATTTTCTATTTCTATTTTCTGAAATTGATGAGGGTGGTTGCACTGATATTTTGGAATTTTCTCTATTATTGAATTTTTTCTTCACAATTTTGGATTATGAAGTTTTGAAAATTGAAAATAGAGGAGAGGAAGAATTGTTGCATTTTTGTGGGTTTTGGATTGAAGTTGTGAAAATTGCTGATTTGAAGAGGGTATCAAAGCAAGGAGCTGGGCACCATCTGGATCTCCTCAAACTCAAGGATACTAAGTTCTTTGTTTATTAAATTTAGTTGTTCTATTATATATGTTTTGTTGTTTGGAAACATTCAAAACCTAGGTTGGTTTACAAATAAAACCCATCTTAGTTCTTGCTTCAAATTTGAAAGAAAAGAAAAACCCTATTTGAAAATAAATTTCTCCATGGATATGATGGTGTTCTTGACTAAAAATTATAATTTTAGTATTATTTCCTCAATTTATTATGTTAATTCCTTGTGAATATATAAATATATATTTTATATATTTTATTTTGTTTGGATAGGGAAATAGAAACTCTATTTTTATTATAAAAAAATCGGATTAATTTTTGGGGAAAAATCTGCAGGGATTTATAGAAAAAAAATTATTTATTTTTAAAAAAAATTGAGTTTATGGGGTGTCGTTGGGGCCTCACCCCCCACCGCGCCCCCATGGGAGGTGTGTGGGGGGGAGTCGCGCCTAGTGTGCCACCCCCAACTGCCCTATGGTGGAGGGTTGTGCTTCGCACATCCACACCACCACCGGTGGTGATCAGTCGTGCTTCACACAACCGTGCCGCCACCGGTGGGATCGGCTGTGCTAAGCACCGCCGACCGCCCCACCAAATCCACTGCCCTGTATAAACCTCTGCCACCCACTGTGGAGGTCCGCGCAGCCCAAGAAAGTGCATGGCCGCCCAGTCCTAACCCTCATGTGTGCACGTGGCCCAAGACAGTCGCACAACCCTTAGGTTGGCACGCGGCTCGAGATACAAGTTGGGTGGCTTGTTTCAAAATATAAAATATAAAATAAAGTATCTTTTTTTATTAATATTTAATATTATATGTAAATAATATTAGAAAATTAATTTAAATATATATATATATATATATTAAAATGAATCAGTAAAATAAAAGCATAATTTAAATGTAATTGGAAAGATATTAAAGTATTGAGCAAATGATTTGGTTAATAACATGATTTAAATATAATTGAGGGATTTAAAATATTGTGTCCTTAAGCAAATTATTATTGTTTTTATTTTTTTTAAATAATATATTTAAAAAGGTAATTAGTGGAGTTGTACTTGTAATATGTTAATATCAAAATTTATTGATTTCTTTTAAAATGATTTAGTTTATAAAGAGGAAACAATTATTTATTCTAAATTGTTATTTTCGAAATGGTTGAAATAAATGTCTAATTTATGTTTATTTTAAAGCAGTTAGTGAAATTAAACATTTGATTTGAATTTTATCTTTCGTCTGAAAGAGATGATATTTAATTCAGTTTTATTAAAGCGATGAAATACTGAATGTTAATGAAGAAATGGATTTAGTAAATCCAAAGTAGAATTTAATTCACATCTTCTTGCTCATCGTGATTGTGAAGAATTTTCGTCTTCGTTTAGTGGAATGGAGTTATAGAGTTTAATAAGTCTTCCAGATGGATTTTTCAGTTATGTGGGTTGTCATATTGTGTTTGTCAACCTATTGTGAGTTCCTTGGGTAGTGCATGGTGCGTTTTCAGTTAATTACCTGGTTTCCACGAACGGGGATGTTTTGTGCCTCCTACTGGGTTAGGAGTGGATTATGGGATTTGCATCTCCTTGTAATGAGTGGTTTGTATTTTGTTACCTCTAGTGTTTAAAGAGGGTTTTGACTTATGTCGCCTCCTAATAAGGAGTGGTTGTGATATCTTATTTGTTTGCACTTGGGTTTCCTTGGTGATTGGTTTTGTTTGGTATGTTGTCA
The DNA here is from genome assembly GCA_007115665.2 of Sequoiadendron giganteum. Taxonomy (NCBI): domain Eukaryota; kingdom Viridiplantae; phylum Streptophyta; class Pinopsida; order Cupressales; family Cupressaceae; genus Sequoiadendron; species Sequoiadendron giganteum. The sequence continues at coordinate 289,837,302 of CM021106.1, forward strand.
AGTAGAAGAGTGGCTTCTGTAGGGGCTAGAGCCCAAAGAGGTAAAATGGATAACCTTCGGAGGTGGTTTAATCAAGTGATAACTAAAACAATACTTAGAAGATTAGGACTAACTTCTCACTAATCAAGATAATTATGCCTCACTCATAGACACAAGGGATCCTTTAGACTTGGGATGAGTGGGAAGGCCTGGAATGGCAAGGTCATCTATCTTGTCTGTACGAAAGGTATTTGATTCCACATGAGTGAGTATGGGGGCCAAGATTCGGTAGAGGTCACCAGGATAACCCTTTGTGGAGGCCGGAGCCTATGAGATTCCCAAAGGTAAACCCATGACGAGCTATGTGATGACACTCTATCTAGGACAATAGTTGGTATTTGACTTTATGGGTATGGTTCCCTTAACATACCTAATGTGACAACAGTTGGTACTTGTTATATTGTGTATGGTTCTTGTAACATACTTGATTTTCTTTATATCTAGAAGCAATGTGACCATGTTTGAGTTGTATTTGAGTTTTATTTGAGTTGTACTTGAGTTGTACTTGTGATGTACTTGTGTGGTACATGGGATTGGTTGCGCCAGTTTGGTTCAATTATGATTTAGCCTGTGTCTAGAGGTGTTGGTCTTGGCTAGGATTCCTTGTTACTTTCTCCTAGCATGGGGGTTGGGCCTTTGGGTTCCACTTGGTTGGGTGGCGTGCACCTAAATCCATTGGGTTCTTTCTTCATGTTAGTATGGACGAGACTTCTAGTTGGAGAGCTTGTGGGATTCAGTTCTAGTTCTTTCTTTTTATCATTTCAATTGCTCTTGTGACTTATTACCCCTCATTTGTTATCGAGGTGGAAGTTGTAATTGCAACCTTATTTATTTGACTTGCCTCATTCGGGAAATGAGAGATGTAATCTTATTATTTAATTTGGATAAATTCAATTCAAAGTCTTCTCTTATGCTTTAATGTATATTATCTTAATTGGAATGTATGTGTTCTATTTTTAATTAAATAATTGGCATGGTTTAAATTCATGTTTTTTGTTGAGGTTCTATATAACCTTTGTCTCATAACCTTAGAGGTTTTTGGCATTAGTGAGTGAACTTGCATGTTAATTGTGCTTAAACAAAGAAAAAATTAGTCCGTTTAAGTAGTTAATTGCAACTTCCTATAGGGTTGTGTGGTCGGGTGATACAAACCTGATTTCAAAATGCTTCATAGCTCTTGCAGAGAGCTTCAACACCTATTCATTAGGTTGCAGCAAGAAGAGTAATGGCTAATACAAGTTACCCATGGTGGTGGTGTGGCTAGGGTTTCAACCCTTAGCATAAAGAAACACTAAACAGAGAATTCCCTAATCTCTTTCAGGTCCTATCAAAAAGTATTTCCAAATGATAATGTAATTTGAAGTTCGAAAGCCAAAGATCATAATAATTGTCAAACAATAATAGTGCTTCCAAGTCTATGGTCAGAGATATTCACTAGGAGGCCGACATAATAATTAACATAATTACCATGCAATTTCAACTTTTTCAAATATGTCGATGCCTTGTCACTTCAAAGTGACTTTTAATTATATCCACAAACTTCCATCGGCAAAGTATTCTTTACAATTTTATTCCAAGGCAGAATCACAATAACCCCTTGATGAAGACTTAGGGAAACTTGATAGGGTTACATTTTAAGCTTTGTGAAATTAAGGTGCCCGATTCATATATGACTTTATTCAAAGTCTTTTACTATGTGATAAAGCTTGATACTTTGCTATGTGAGGTTCAATACATTGTCATTTCCATGTTAAACATACAAGGCCCGAAACAATAAAACAACACATTGTATTTCAATGTGAAATACCTGATGCCAAAGAGCAAAATCCATGTTAAAAATAAAGAGTCCGATAATCATTAATAAACACTATAGTTGGCTTGATTGAAAATTGAATGCACTTACTATGCTATGAATTTCCCAATAACAATATAAATGATGCCAACTAAATGGAGTTCAATAACAAATGTAATGACCAATATGCATATCAAAGAAACCTGAGGCTGCACAAATGTTGAATCATAGACTTTTGCAAATGATCAAGAATGTATACACCTGTATATGCCATGTCAAAACTAAATGAATGAAAAAATATAAATTGAAACAATTCCCATTGCAATGTCATAACCTGTATGTGCCATGCCAGAACTAGATTCACCATAGAACCAAGTGAAATTGTTGTCTGCGCATGAAGCTCCAAACATCAGTACCAAAAGTTATTAAATAAAAATCACAATGCTGCAAATCTGAAACCATGTTTGAAGTAGTCAAACCATACCATATACCAATCCAACCTTGTAAACTCTAAAACATAATAGGAAACAGTAATTTAATGCAAGAATATGAGGACTTTTCAATCAATCTAAGATACCATAGCATCATTTGTGACTTTTTCATCAAGGACAAACAACTGAGGGGTGAGATCAACAAACTCCCCCTTTGTCCTTGATGGAAAAAGAAAAATCTCTCTCCCCCTTTTTGCATCAAAGACAAAGGGTAGAAAAAATGTGTAATGCATCAAGTAGATATATATACCCAGATATGCACCAAATGATTATGTTGATATCCTAGTAAGAATAACAAAATATCCTTTTAAAAAATCTGTTCATATCAACAACATGATAGTATAATTCAACAAACCCAGTTGTTAAATGATACCTAAAGACTGAAATCTATTACCTTGGAACTTTTCTTTGTCATCAAGGATTGAAGACCAGTTACATGAACATACCACCTTCTTTGTCATGTTAAACTCCATCTTCCATTATCACCTCACGTAAAAAAAAAACACTTTGATTAGCATTTATACATTGAGTCATATTACATCTAACAACAATGTGCATTATCATTTCAAAAATTCTTAATCCAGTCAACCACTAGACCAAGCAAGATAAGTAACCACTATGAAAAGATTTGGAAATACAATATAGCAACAAGGTAGATCATTGCCCAAGATATATCACTATCTAGAGAGCAGCCAAAACCCATGACATATAATGATAATCAATCACTGTCAGTAGCAAGGATACCAACTGTAAAGAATAGAGAAAGCTTAAAATCAAAAAAATGCATGACAATGCATTACCAATGCCCCTTGCATCAAATTTCCAGTTGTAAACACAACATTAGGAAAATAATCCTACACTATAGGAACATCTTCCTCTTTGAAGATAAAAACAACTAGGCACTACAGATCAATCAAAGTGCAAGTTAAGAAACTCATTTAGAACTCCTGCAAAGAACCCATTTAAACTCCATTTGTGTATAAATTATTGTCAAGAGGTTCAACATCTTTAAATTACTGTCATTGTCATTTGAGCATGCATACCACTATCACAAAAAAAAATGGTCACTGGATCCAATACCTCCAAACTACCTTGTACCCACCAAAACACTGTATTTCCCCAAACACAGTTTTAATACTAATGATGCATATAATAACTATGATTAAATCCATGAGAAGAATATGACCATTGCAAACAAAAATATTTCTTGTCATACAAGTATGAATACTAGCAAGTTTCAGATCATTAACAGGAGCATGTCATTCATATCAATGTCGATATGGCTTTGATTGTCAATACATAGTCCATATGGTTAGGACATTATCAGCTAAATAAAGATCAATATTAAAATAGTATGACTGCACATGTGAACCCAAAAAGCATATAACAGTCTTAACATCACATATGAAAACTATGACTACATCATATCTTCCAACCTTATGCAGAATGAATCAACTTTCTGCACAGTAAACCTTTGAGAGCAAAGAAAATCACTAAAACTTCATGAGAAACATGCGTTTACTAAATGAATAATCAATATGATATGGTAGAAATGTAGAATCAGTAACCATTTATTGCATATAGCACACAATAAAATCATTTTCTATTGCATACTAGTGATGGAAATCCATTATAAGCATAAATTTTTGAATACCATGAAGGATGTGAGCATTTTCAACTGAATCTCATAAGATGACAAATATCAAACTTCTTTAGACATCATATCATGCCAGAACCAACAAAGTACTATCACCTGCAAGCTAAAGACCATGAAAACTTTGAATTGCCAAGTAATAGCAAAGCACTGTTAGACCAAAACAGCTATTTCATTATCAAAGTATTGTCTTTTATGAAAGTTGTGCAAGTGATAACAACAATCATACAATATGCCATACTATTAGCATACTAAAATTTGTCATGGATAGGCATTATACAATTCCTTGTCACTATGTCCTGCAGCAATCATCAATACTTGTGTTCCAACCATGAAATGTTACGGGCAACTTCCAAGCACAACACAAAGGACTGTCAATGTACTTCAAACTTGAATTCCTTAACAACTTGTAAAGCTGATCCGATATACTCAGAGTAATAAACATGATTGTTGATGGTTAAAATGACACAAACAACATTAAAACAAAATATTGCTATTCTATTTCTCCTGAAAAAGAAAGACTACATATAGTGGCCTAACTCCCAAGGTCCTGGTAGTTGGTTCTCAACTGTCTGGTGTCACTCAATTGGATCATGCAACTGTAATGTTTAAGGGGCCTGTGCTGGTAATAAAAATACTTTAAGCTATGACTCTCTTTTTGTAACAAGTGGGTTTTAAACAAAAGAAAAAAGATAGGACAAAGGGGTAACAGGTAAATTTGAATCAATCTTATCTAATGTCCGGACATATATCTTCAATAATGAATGTTTTCAATCAGATCTAGAGAACCATAAGATGACACAACCTATAAAATGAACTATATCGTTGCATACATTTTAGGTGCTTAATTAATTCCACACTTACAATATCACGAATACTTCAAGGATTTCAAAACACATTCATTCATCATTAAGATCATAGATCAACAAACTTCAAATAAACTTAATTCAATGACAATTTAACAAGATAATCTTTAAATCTGGTTTCTTCTAATGATTTTCACCACATAAGAAACTATCATGCTACAGCACAATCACTGGCATTCATATGGATTATAACTTATTAACCTTATCAAACAAAACAACTCAATGCAAGCTATCATATTTCAAGAAAACTTGCAATTCTATTAACTGTAACAACTATCAAGTAACAATGTATCTTAGAAACAATGATCACTACAAAAAATCTATCTCCTAGCCTTCAGGTAAGCTAATCCAATTCTCAATTAGCCGACCTTTACAATATGATACCCATCAGGTATTTATAGATTTACAAAAATTCGAACCCTATTTCTATTTTAGGTATTCCACCTTTTCAGGAACTAAACTTTCTTGGAAACTCAGATCCATTTGATCTTGAGTCTTTACATTAAAACTTTCAGTTTGATCTAAAAATAGAAGATAGAATAGAAGAGGAAGTCATGCGCTCAAAAAGCTATCAATGGTGTATGCATGCAACAGTCAAGGAAGAAGAATCATCATGCATGCAAGATTTTATGCATGTGAAGTTGGATCCGCCATGAACTCATCATAACTAGTGCAGACTTGTTGTAAAGCATCCATATCTGGCCCATCAATCCAGTTATCTTCAAATCTAATCCGATCCAACTCAACTGCAGCAAACTCTTTCATACTTTTAACCTTTATCAATTCTCTCCCTACAACTTTTATCTCTTCTTTGACTTTTACAAGTTGATCTATTACCAAGTCTCCTCCATCATCCTTCTCCTGCATGAGTCCTTGAAATATTTCGTTCCACTTCTCTTTTACCTGACTCAAAGGCATGCCATCTTTTGTCATTACATTTACATCTACAATTATGGCCATGACCGCTTCCAATTCTTCCAACTGCTCAGTTAAATTATTAACTGCTTCCTGAATCTCATCCTTATGCTTGCTCAAAAAGCCAGTCCTAAACTTGAGTATGCGAGAAGTCTTTTCTACAAAGTCTTTGTTATCATCTTCAAGTATATATTGCTCAAGAAGAGTAGTTAGAGGCAATGTACTCATCTTTTCTAACTTTTCACTATACTGCTTGTACTCCTCTTCTTGCTTTTCTGATACCTCAATGTATTGATGCATCTCCTTTATTACTCCTTCTACCTCTTTGTAGGCTTCAAATCCTTTTGCTAAAATCTCACCTACCTCACGGTTCAATTATCTATCCATTTATCTACCATCTTCGCTTTACCTCTAACTTGCACCAAATCATCTACCTCCTTTTTGCTTAACAAAATAGGAGTCTCAATGGCTGCAACTTGTTGTGACCTTGGAAAGGAAACACTCTTCAAGAACGAATGTAACTGATCCAGTTGAGCTTTAAGCTCATCTTTCTTTTGTTTGTCCTTCATCATCCTTGATTTAGTTGTTGACGCCACTACATCAATTAGATCCATTTGTTGATTCCTAGTGGGTCTTCCCAAATTAACCATACTCAATTGATAGTCTGTCAGCTGCATGTCCCCTACCTCCTTTTCTGTCATAGGCATGGCACATTCACAAACTATCTCCCCTTTATCTATGAGCTTGGTAGAATGTAAGATTTTATTCTTCTTCTTAGGCTTTTCCTGCTCAATTCCCTTCATCATGTCCTCCCAATTAAGAGGTTGAGGAGGTGTTCTAGCTCTCTTCCACAGGTCTAACTTCAACCATATAGGAGCACTGGGAGCAGTCATCATCATGGAAGAAGAAGCAGTAATTGTAGAGGGTGGCTCAACATTTACCTCAGGTTGAGAATCAACCTTTGCTTTCTCTTGTTGCTCCTGCAGCACATGCATCTGCACCAACTTCTCAGCCTCTTCTCTATCTTTTTGTTCTTTTCTTTCTTCTTCCAAAACCTTTTGTTTCTCTTTTTCTATCCTCTCTGCCTCCAAAGCCTTAAGTTTTGTAGCTTCGGCTTCTTCCTCTTGTTGTTTCCAAATCAGCTCTTCGGCCTCTTTTTCCATTCTTACCTTTTCCATTTCAAAGGCCTTGAGCTTCCCTGCCTTTTCCCTTTCTTCTTCAGCTTGTTGTTTCTTTATTAACTCTTCAGCATCTCTTTTCTTCTTTAGAGCTTCAACTTCTTCTTTCTATCGAGTTTCTTCTGCAAGTTTCAGTTTGGCAACCAGGATTTCCTTTTCCCTTTGGTTTCTTGCTTTCTCCTCCTCAAGATCATGGATCTTCTGTATCAGTTCCAACTTGTCATTTTCTACCTTGACCTTGATCTCATGTTCTTGTTGCCTCATTTGCTTCTCTACTTCATCAGTTATTGCCCTTGTTTCAATTTGTTTTGCCTTTAATTGTTGTTGGTGAAGTAGAGCATCAACTTGCATCTTAACATCCATTTCCTTTTGCTTCTCCAGTACAGCCCTTGCATCAGAATCTCTTGTGGCATCCTTAAATTGTTTCCATTGCTCTTCTTGTGTAAGAATCTGCTCAATGGTATGATCTAAAGGCATGTTTTCTTGCAAATCCTTCTCTGACAGAGTTTCATCTGAGTCTGTCTCAACCTCAAGAACTTCTTCCTCCACTTCTTTTCCTTTAACAATTTCAGCCATGCTATGAAGGGTTCCTTCTTGAATTTCCTTACTCCTCTTCCTTGTAAGTGGGACTTGTGTGGATGACTCACCCAATGTGGGTGTAGAAACAGTAGATCCTCCAATGGGAACATCTCCTTGTGTTTCCTCTTCATCATCTACCACCTCAAGTTCTATTTCTTCAATGTCCGGAGGGAAGAATTCCAATGGTTCCTTGGGAGGTGTCTTTCTTTTAATTCTCTTATATCCTTTACCCTTCTTAGGAGCTGGTTCTTAAGGAGCTTGAGCTCTCATCATCAGCCATTGCACACTTCTATCCAAAACTGTTCTTCCAATCCTCTTAATATCAATTGTTTCTTCCTCATTCCAATCTATTGGATCTAAGCTTTTGGTGCCAATGTTCAAGGCTTCATATGAGGGATCCAATACAATTCCATCATCCACCAAAGTGTCAGGAATATTTTCTTTAACACCCAACTCGGCCATAAGTGCAACCGTCAATCTCTCGTAGTTCTTCTTCCTCAAATCATATTCATCCTGTCGATCACACCAAAACTCCTCTAATAGATTAAAGTGTCTAAGGCATACATTTTCTTCCTTGGATCAAAATACTTACGAGTTGTATACAATCCCAATTTCAATTGTATCAACTCATTACAAACTACCTTTTCTCCCTTCAAGTGTTGGCAACCATATTCCCCCAACTTCATGGGAAATTTGTGGCATCCGGTCTTGTGCTTAATCCCGAACCGAGCATTAAATCCAATGGCTTGATATACAAATTCCATAAGCACTATTCTGTTACTACAACATCTTGGAAGCAAGTGTGGGTGGCCTTCAAAACCAAATAACCTGAAGTATGTAAATCTAGGGTATTGGATGTTAACTTTCCCAGTCAATGTCAAGCCATAACCGGACTCATTGGTATGTGGTGGTGATCATTCTATCTCTTATACACACTCTTAAACATGTTATTCCTGATTTTGTGAGAATTGTATTGAAAATGGGAAAATCCTAATTTTCTATATAACCCCTAATTTATAAAGGGTTTAGGATAGAGTTACAGTATTATAAGAAACAAGCGATTATTCGCGATATTGTAATAGGGTTTTACACTGGTTAATGAAATCATTGGATGGCTGCGGTTTGGTGGATGTAGCCCACATTGGGTGAACCACATTAAATTCTCTGTGTTATTTTTCTGTGTGTTTTACTTCTGGTTTATTTGATAAAATCTGCATTTAGCTTTTAGATATCTGCCATTGAAAACCTAACAAGTGGTATCAGAGCGAGTTGTTTTTCAATTATCATTTGCAGGAAAGTCTCACGGTTGAGTGGGAGTCTCACGGTTAAGTGGGAGCAATGGCAGACGAGGGTAAGATGAAGGTTGATAAGTTCAATGGGCAGAACTATCAGTTATGGAAGATGCAGATGGAGGACTACCTCTATCAGAAGGATTTATGGCGGCCATTGGAAGGGAAAACCAAGAAACCCACAACAATGACGGATGAGGACTGGGATATTTTGGACAGAAAGGCACTTGGCAGTATTCGCTTATGCCTGGCACAATCGGTGGCATTCAATATCACAACAGCAAAGACAACTCTAGAGTTGATGGAAACCCTAGCAAAGTTGTATGAAAAGCCTTCCGCTTCGAATAAGGTATTTCTTATGAAGCGTTTATTTAATATGAAAATGGTAGAAGGTGGATCAGTTACTGATCATTTGAATGAATTTAATATGGTTACCAGTCAATTAACTTCTGTAAAAGTTAACTTTGATGAAGAAGTTAGGGCTCTTTTGATTTTGTGTTCTTTGCCTGAAAGCTAGAATAGCTTGGTAATGGCGGTTAGCAATTCTATTTCTGGTTCAAATACATTGAAATTTGATGATGTTGTTGGTGTTATTTTGAGCGAGGAAATTCGTAGGAAAAGCTCAGGTGGAACATCCACATCAGGCAGTGTTTTGAATGCAGAAAGCAGGGGCAGAACAAATGAGAGACGAAACAATTTTGGGAGTCGTGGGAAGTCACGAGGAAAATCAAGGGATAGAAGGTCCCAATCTAGAGACAAGAGGGATTGCTGGTACTGTGGTAAGTCAGGGCATGTAAAGAAAGATTGTTGGTCTCGAAAAAATAAAGAAGGAGACAAATAGGAAGGAAATAAAGAGGCAAATGTGGTAAGTAATAAATCTGATGAGGATGCTTTGATTCTTTCTCTCGATAATGCTGATGATTCTTGGGTGTTAGATTCAGGGGCTTCATTTCATGCTACGCCCCATAGAAATTATTTTCTTGATTATGTCCAAGGGGATTTTGGGCTAGTTTATTTGGGAGATAATGAACCTTGTCAGATTGTTGGAAAAGGAAGAATCAAGATCAAGTTGCAGAATGGGAATCATTGGCTACTACATGAGGTAAGGCACGTTCCAAAGCTAAAAAGAAATTTAATTTCTGCAGGGCAACTAGATGATGAAGGTTGTGTTGTTACATTTAGTGATAAAATTGGAAGGTTATAAAAGGTGCCTTAGTAGTAGCAAAAGGTGTGAAAGTAGGCACCTTATATCTTTGTACAGGTCATACTGTTCCTTCTACTTTAGCTATTGCAGATAAAAATCAATGTTCAGGAACAGTTGCTGCAGTTCAGCAGGAAGAAAATCAGATAGTTGCTGCGAATTCTGAATCAGCACTATGGCATAATAGACTTGGGCATATGAGTGCAAAAGGTATGAAAGTACTTCATTCAAAGAATGTTTTACCAGGTCTAAAATGTGTTAATATGGATTTTTGTGAAAGTTGTGTTTATGGAAAACAAAAGAGAGTTAGTTTTTCTCAAGGATGGGAAACAAAAGAAAGATGAGAAATTAGAGCTTGTGCATATGGATGTATGGGGACCAGCTCAGGTATCTTCTCTCGGTGGCTCTCATTATTATGTCACATTCATTGATGATGCAACTAGGAAGGTATGGATTTATTTCATTAGGCAGAAATCTGATGTATTTGAAACTTTTAAAAAATGGAGAAGCTTGGTTGAGAATGAGACAGGTAAAAAGTTGAAATGTCTTAGATCTGATAATGGTGGTGAGTATTGCAGCAAAGAGTTTGAAGATTATTGTTCCTCTAATGGTATTCGTAGGCAGAAAACGGTTCCAAGGACTCCACAGGAAAATGGAGTGGCTGAGCGTATGAACAGAACAATAATGGAGTGTGCACGAACTATGAGATTGCATGTTGGGTTGCCTTTAAACATGTGCGCAAAGGCTGTAAATACTGTTGTTTATTTAATTAATAGAGGTCCATCTAATCCTTTGGGTTGTGGTATTCCAGAGGAAGCATGGAAAGGTAAGAAGGTGAGTTATTCTTTTCTGAAAACCTTCGGTTGTGAAGCATTTGCACATGTAGATTCTTAAAATAGAACCAAGCTTGATGCAAAATCAAGGAAATGTATATTTGTTGGATATGGCATTGATGAATTTGGTTATAGGCTTTGGGATTTTGAAAATAAGAAAATTGTGAGAAGCTGGGATGTCATATTCAATGAGAAAGTGTTGTACAAAGATCTATTGCAGCAGCATGAGAAGAAAGAACAGGATTAGGATTATGCATTGTTGGATGATATTACAAACAACAATGTTTCAGTGGTTCCTCATGCTCTGCAACAACAGCAACAAGAAATACCACAAACTCCAGTGAATGTTAGGCGATCTTCAAGGTTAGGTAGACCTCCAGAAAGATTTTCTCCCTCTTTGTACTCTATTTTATTAACTGATGCTGGTGAACCAGAATGTTATCATGAAGCTATGCAGGTGGATACCAAGGTTCAGTGGGAGCATGGAATGGAAGAAGAAATGGACTCCTTGCTGAAAAATCAGACTTGGGAATTATGCAAGTTGCTTGCAGGTAAAAAGACTTTAGCAAACAAATGGGTTTATAGGATGAAAGAGGAGGATGGAGGTAAGAAAAGATTTAAATCCAGATTAGTTGTAAAGGGATTTGCACAGAAATAGGGTATTGATTTTGATGAAATATTTTCTCCTGTTGTTAAAATGACCTCTATTCGTACTGTGTTAAGTATTGTAGTTGTTGAAGATTTGCATTTAGAACAGCTTGATGTTAAAACTACCTTTCTCCATGGTGATTTGGAAGAGGAAATTTATATGGAACAACCACAAAAATAATATTTTATATTATAAGCTATAATATTAAAATATTATTATATATTATTATAAAAAGGTATTTGATATAGTTGAAGAGATGAATTAAGATGCTTAGGAAAATGTAGGTTTATTTTCTTATGGCATGATTTAAATTAAATTGAGTAAATGGAAAAACATGTTATCTCGAAATTAAATTATTGTTTTACTTTGAACATTATTTTTAAAGGAAAATAGTTTTGACTTAAAAATAATACGTTTTCAAGTTAAGTTAAACATTTGTCTTAAAGTGGCTATATTGAAACGAGGAAACAATATTTAATTTAAAACAACGTATTTTGATTTATGGAAATAAATATTTATTTTATTATTATGCGAGAAGGGAATTAAGTATTAAGTTTTTAATTTTCTCCCTTGTCTGGAAATGATGTGTTTAAGTTCAGTTTATTTAATACGATGAATTACTAAATATTAATGAGAAATGGATTTAGTAATCCAAAGTAGAATTTAATTCTCACCTTCTTGCTTGTCATAATTGTGTATGGTATCCATCTTCATTTGGAGAAAGGAGTTATAGAGTTTAATAAGTCTTCCAAATGGGGTTTCAGTTCTTTGGGTTGTCGTTTTGTGTTTGTCAACCTATTGTGAGTTCCTTGGGTAGTGCATGGGATCTAGTTAGTGTTAATACCCAATTTCCATGAACGGGAATGTTTTGTGTCTCCTGTGAAGGAGTGGATTATGGGGTGTCTCCTTGTAAGGGGCAACCTTGTTATGTGATTTGTTGCCTCCAGTATTGGAGTGAGTTAATGTTAGGTATCCTCCTAGAGTTGGATTGGTTGTAACATCTATCGTGTGTGCACTTGGGTTTCCTTGGTAATTGGCTCGATTGTGTGTTTTCAAGTAGAAGAGTGGCTCTCGTAGGGGCCAAAGGCCAAAGAGGTAAATTGGACAACCTTTGGGGGTGGTATCAACTGACACAACCAAACACATGTACAACGCAAGTACAACATGAGAACAACTCAACATGGTCACATTACTTCCAGATATAAGACAGATTAAGTATGTTACGAGAACCATATACACAAAATTTAAACACCAACTATTGTCCTAGACAGAGTGTCATCACATAGCTCGTCATGGGTTTACCTATGGGAATCTTCATAGGCTCTGGCCCCCACTAAGGGTTATCATCATGACCTCTACCAAATCCCGACCCCCATACTCACTCATATGAAATCAAATACCTTTCGTATAGACAAGATAGATGACCTTGCCATTCCAAGCCTTCCCACTCATCCCAAGTCTAAACGAGCTTCATGTATCCTCGCCGGGGTTCGGGGGCGGTAGCCCCCGAGAAAAATTTTTGGCCTGCTTTTTCGCGAAATTACTGAAAAAGGGAAAAATCACAAAAAAGGGAAAAATCCCCAATTTTGTATAACCCTAATTTATAAAGGGTTTAGGATAGAGTTACAGTATTATAAGAAACAAGCGATTATTCGCGATATTGTAATAGGGTTTTACACTGGTTAATGAAATCATTGGATGGCTGCGGTTTGGCGGATGTAGCCCACATTGGGTGAACCACGTTAAATTCTCTGTGTTATTTTTCTGTGTGTTTTACTTCTGGTTTATTTGATAAAATCTGCATTTAGCTTTTAGTTATCTGCCATTGAAAACCTAACAAGTGGTATCAGAGCAAGTTGTTTTTCAATTATCGTTTGCAGGAAAGTCTCACGGTTGAGTGGGAGTCTCACGGTTAAGTGGGAGCAATGGTAGATGAGGGTAAGATGAAGGCTGATAAGTTCAATGGGCAAAACTATCAGTTATGGAAGATGCAGATGGAGGACTATCTCTATCAGAAGGATTTATGGCGGCCATTGGAAGGGAAAACCAAGAAACCTACAGCAATGTCGGATGAGGACTGGGATATTTTGGACAGAAAGGCACTTGGCAGTATTCGCTTATGCCTGGCACAATCGGTGGCGTTCAATATCACAACAGCAAAGACAACTCTAGAGTTGATGGAAACCCTAGCAAAGTTATATGAAAAGCCTTCCACTTCGAATAAGGTATTTCTTATGAAGCGCTTATTTAATATGAAAATGGTAGAAGGTGGATCAGTTACTGATCATTTGAATGAATTTAATACGGTTACCAGTCAATTAACTTCCGTAAAAGTTAACTTTGATGAAGAAGTTAGGGCTCTTTTGATTTTGTGTTCTTTGCCTAAAAGCTGGAATAGCTTGGTAATGGCGGTTAGCAATTCTGTTTCTGGTTCAAATACATTGAAATTTGATGATGGTGTTGGTGTTATTTTGAGCGAGAAAATTTGTAGGAAAAGCTCAAGTGGAACATCCACATCAGGCAGTGTTTTGAATGCAGAAAGCAGGGGCAGAACAAATGAGAGATGAAACAATTTTGGGAGTCGTGGGAAGTCACGAGGAAAATCAAGGGACAGAAGGTCCCAATCTAGAGACAAGAGGGATTGCTGGTACTGTGGTAAGTCAGGGCATGTAAAGAAAGATTGTTGGTCTCGAAAAAATAAAGAAGGAGACAAACAGGAAGGAAATAAAGAGGCAAATGTGGTAAGTAATAAATCTAATGAGGATGCTTTGATTCTTTCTCTTGATAATGCTGATGATTCTTGGGTGTTAGATTCAGGGGCTTCATTTCATGCTACACCCCATAGAAATTATTTTTTTGATTATGTCCAAGGGGATTTTGGGCTAGTTTATTTGGGAGATAATGAACCTTGTCAGATTGTTGGAAAGGGAAGAATCAAGATAAAGTTGCAGAATGGGAATCATTGGCTACTACATGAGGTAAGGCACGTTCCAAAGCTAAAAAGAAATTTAATTTCTGCAGGGCAACTAGATGATGAAGGTTGTGTTGTTACATTTAGTGATAAAAATTGGAAGGTTACAAAAGGTGCCCTAGTAGTAGCAAAAGGTGCGAAAGTAGGCACCTTATATCTTTGTACAGGTCATACTGTTCCTTCTACTTTAGCTATTGCAGATAAAAATCAATGTTCAGGAACAGTTGCTGCAGTTCAGCAGGAAGAAAATCAGATAGTTGTTGCAAATTCTGAATCAGTACTATGGCATAACAGACTTGGTCACATGAGTGCAAAAGGTATGAAAGTAATTCATTCAAAGAATGCTTTACCAGGTCTAAAATGTGTTAACATGGATTTCTGTGAAAGTTGTGTGTATGGCAAACAAAAGAGAGTTAGTTTTCTCAAGGATGGGAAACAAAAGAAAGATGAGAAATTGGAGCTTATGCATACGGATGTATGGGGACCAACTCAGGTATCTTCTCTCGGTGGCTCTCATTATTATGTCACATTCATCGATGATGCAACTAGGAAGGTATGGATTTATTTCATTAGGCAGAAATCTGATGTATTTGAAACTTTTAAAAATTGGAGAAGCTTGGTTGAGAATGAGACAGGTAAAAAGTTGAAATGTCTCAGATCTGATAATGGTGGTGAGTATTGCAGCAAAGAGTTTGAAGATTATTGTTCCTCTAATGGTATTCGTAGGCAGAAAACGGTTCCAAGGACTCCACAGGAAAATGGAGTGGCTAAGCGTATGAACAGAACAATAATGGAGCATGCACGAACTATGAGATTGCATGCTGGGTTGCCTTTAAACATGTGGGCAGAGGCTGTAAACACTGCTATTTATTTAATTAATAGAGGTCCATCTAATCCTTTGGGTTGTGGTATTCCAGAGGAAGCATGGAAAGGTAAGAAGGTGAGTTATTCTTTTCTGAAAACCTTCGGTTGTGAAGCATTTGCACATGTAGATTCTGAAAATAGAACCAAGCTTGATGCAAAATCAAATAAATGTATATTTGTTGGATATGGCATAGATGAATTTGGTTATAGGCTTTGGGATTTTGAAAATAAGAAAATTGTGAGAAGCAGGGATGTCATATTCAATGAGAAAATGTTGTACAAAGATCTATTGCAGCAGCATGAGAAGAAAGAACAGGATTATGTAGTGCTGGATGATATTACAAACACCAATGTTCCAGTGGTTCCTCATGCTCCGCAACAGCAACAACAAGAAATACCACAAACTCTAGTTAATGTTAGGCGATCTTCAAGGTTAAGTAGACCTCCAGAAAGATTTTCTCCCTCTTTGTACTCTATTCTATTAACTGATGCTGGTGAACCAGAATGTTATCATGAAGCTATGCAGGTGGATACCAAGGTTTAGTGGGAGCATGGAATGGAAGAAGAAATGGACTCCTTACTGAAAAATCAGACTTGGGAATTATGCAAGTTGCCTGCAGGTAAAAAGGCTTTAGCAAAAAAATGGGTTTATAGGATGAAAGAGGAGGATGGAGGTAAGAAAAGATTTAAATCCAGATTAGTTGTAAAGGGATTTGCACAGAAACAAGGTATTGATTTTGATGAAATATTTTCTCCAATTGTTAAAATGACCTCTATTCGTACTGTGTTAAGTATTGTGGCTGTTGAAGATTTGCATTTAGAACAACTTGATGTTAAAACTACCTTTCTCCATGGTGATTTGGAAGAGGAAATTTATATGGAACAACCACAAGGATTTGAGGTCAAAGGTAAGGAGAAACTAGTGTGCAGATTGAAGAAAAGCTTATATGGCTTGAAGCAAGCACCTCGACAATGGTATCTTAAATTTGATAGTTTTATGGTTGAGCAAGGTTACAACAGGTGTAATTCAGACCATTGTGTTTATTTTAAGATGTTAGGCGAAGATAGCTACATTATTTCATGTTTATATGTTGATGATATGCTTGTAGCAGGGTCTAACATGGATCACATAAAGGAGTTAAAACAACAGTTAGCAAATTCATTTTCTATGAAGGATTTGGGGGCAGCAAAACAAATCCTTGGTATGAAGATTACAAGAGACAGGAAAAATAAGAAATTGTTTTTATCTCAGGATGATTATGTTAAAAAGGTGTTGCAGAGATTTCATATGGAGAATGCAAAAGCTGTCAGCACACCTTTGCCCAGTCATGTAAAATTGACTAAGGATATGTGTCCAAAGACACAAGAGGAGGAAGAAAAAATGTCCAAAGTACCATATGCTTCAGCTGTAGGTAGTTTAATGTATGCCATGGTATGCACGAGACCAGATATTGCACATGTTGTAGGAGTTGTTAGCCGGTATATGAGTAATCCAGGAATTGAGCATTGGAATGCAGTGAAATGGATTCTCAGGTATTTGAGAGGTACACCAGATAAAAATTTATGTTTTGAGGGATCTAATACAGATTTAAAAGGCTATGTTGACTCAGATCTGGCAGGGGATATTGATACCAGGCGGAGTACCATAGGTTATGTATTTACCATTGGTGGGACAGCAGTAAGTTGGATATCTCGATTGCAAAAGGTGGTTGCTTTATCCACCAAAGAGGCAGAGTATGTGGCTGCAATAGAGGCAGCAAAAGAGATGATATGGATGCAACTTTTCATGGAAGAGTTGGGAAAACAATAGGCTGAAAATTACTTGTTTACAGACAGCCAGAGTGCTATACATCTTGTAAAGAATTCTGCTTTGCACTCTAAAACCAAACACATACAGTTGAGGTATCATTTCATTCGGGCAGTGATGGAGGATGGACAGGTAAAGCTGGCAAAGATACATACAGATGTAAATCCAGCGGATATGTTTACTAAGGCGGTGATAAGGGAGAAGTTGAGCTCCTCTTCAGCTTCGGTTGGCCTTCAAGGTTGAATTAAAGTATAAGAAAGCAGCAGGATCCAAGGTGCTTATTTCCAGTGGGAGCTGTAAGTGCAGCGGTGTCGTCCAGGTTCAGTCTCCAAGTGGGAGATTCTTTAGGTGTGGAGCCTGATCAGTCTCCAAGTGGGAGATGTTGGTATGTGGCGACTGATCATTCTATACTGTACACTCTTCATGTATCCTCGCCTGCTTTTTCGCGAAATTACTGAAAAAGGGAAAAATCACAAAAAAGGGAAAAATCCCCGATTTTGTATAACCCTAATTTATAAAGGGTTTAGGATAGAGTTACAGTATTATAAGAAACAAGCAATTATTCGCGATATTGTAATAGGGTTTTACACTGGTTAATGAAATCATTGGATGACTGCGGTTTGGTGGATGTAGCCCACATTGGGTGAACCACGTTAAATTCTCTGTGTTATTTTTCTGTGTGTTTTACTTCTGGTTTATTTGATAAAATCTGCATTTAGCTTTTAGATAAACCTATATATAGGTCTACATTTGAAATTTCAACAACATAATTGTTCATGTTATTGGGTAAATTGCATATATTTTCCATAATAAAGGTTACAGAACATTTTTTGTTTTGGGTACCATGTGAAATGATGGTTACAAATCATGGTGTGTTTTGAAACCCACAATTTTGCATACCCAAACACAATACCATGAATTGATGTTATTATTTGAAATGAAGACCTAGATATGTATAGTTATAAATTTATTATTACAAATAGGAGGGTTTAAAATGTGTCATGTTTCAAAAAAAACTATGTTTATTAACTGGTAATTCACAACGCATCCAACCCATATGTTTTAAATTATGTATATGTAGGTCTAAAATTAAAATTAAAATAATATAATTTTTCATGTTATTGGGTAAATTTTATATACTTTCCTCAATAGGGGTTACAAAACATGGTGTGTTTTGGGTACCATGTGAGTGTAGGTTAAAAATCATTATGTATTTTGAAACCTGAAATTTTTCATATCCAAACACATTATCATGAAATGATGGTGTTATTTTAAATGGAGACCTAGATATGTATAGTTATGAAGTTATTATGAGAAATAAGAGTTTTCAAAATGTGTTGTGTTTCAAAACATAGTACACTTATTAAATTGGAATTCACAATGTACCTAACCCGTGTGTTTTAAACCTATATATCTAGGTCTACAATTAGCTAACAATAAAAACCATTGTTCATGTTATTGGGTAAATTGGGTATATGTTTCTATAGTAGGGGTTACAAAAATGGTATGTTTTGGGTACCATGTTGTATTGGTTGCAAATCATGGTGTGTTTTCAATCTTGTAATTTTTCATACCCAAACACACTATCTTGAAACTATGTTATTTAAAATGGAGACCTAAATATGTACAGTTATGAATTTCTTGTGACAAATAGGAGGTTTCAAGATGTATTGTGTTTTAAAACACTATTTTTTTAACCTATAATTCACAGCATACTCACCCCATGTGTTTCTAAATTGTGTACATCTAGGCCTAAATTTTAAATAGAAGCAACACCATTCACTGAAACAACTCTTTAGATCATTCCATTCAACAAAACTTAAAATTCATCATTTCAATAGTAACTCTAGATTCTATTTTCTCTAAAGGTTTCTCTTAGTTTTCCATGCTTACTATAATGCCTCGCCACACAACCCTAGAGGAAGTTGCAAACAACTACTTAAACAGGCTAAAAGAAAATTATTTTTATTTTTTAAGAACAATTAATAGGCAAGATCACTAACTAAAGCCAACAACCTCCTAATCTAAGGAGACAAAGGTTATATAGAACCTCAACAAAAAAACATGAATATAAACCATGTCAATTCATTTACTTAGTAATTTAAACTCATACATTCCAAATAAGATAACATACATCAAATCATAAGAGATAACTTCCAATTTAATTAATCCATTCATTAAAAAATAAGATTACAACTCTCATTCCCCGAATGAGGTAAGTGCAGTAAACATAATTACAATTACAACTTCAACCTCAATATCAAATGAGGGGTAAAATAATACAAGATTAACTGAAATGCAATAAAGCAAGAACTGATACTGAAACCAACGAGCTCTCCAACTAGAAGTCTCATCCACA
Organism: Sequoiadendron giganteum; assembly: GCA_007115665.2. Classification (NCBI taxonomy): domain Eukaryota; kingdom Viridiplantae; phylum Streptophyta; class Pinopsida; order Cupressales; family Cupressaceae; genus Sequoiadendron; species Sequoiadendron giganteum. The sequence continues at coordinate 289,856,789 of CM021106.1, forward strand.
TGAACAAGAAGATAGCCCAACGGATTTAGGTGCATGCCATCCAACCAAGTGGAACCCAAAGGCCCACCCTTCGTGCTAGGAGATAGTAGCAAGGAATCCTAGCCAAGACCAACACCTCTAGACACAGACTAAAACATAACAAAACCAACTGACACAATCAACACATGTACAACACAAGTACAACTCATACCATGCAAGTACAACACAAGTACATCTCTACATGGTCACATTGTTTCCAGATATAAAGCAGATAAAGTATGTTAAAAGAACCATACACATAATAATCGAATACCAACTATGGTCACATCAAGTATGTTATGGAAACCATACCCACAATAAACAAGTACCAACTATTGTCCTAGATAGTGTCATCACACAGCTCATCGTGGGTTTACCTTTGGGAATCTTCATAAGCTCCGACCAACATAAAGAGTTGTCCTGGTGGCCTCTACCAAATCTTGGCCCCCACCCTCACTCATGTAGAATCAAATACCTTTCATACAGACAAGATAGATGACGTTTCCATTCCAAGCCTTCCCACTCATCCCAAGTCTAAACAAGCCCTTGTGTCTATGAGTGAGGTAAAATTATCTTGATTGGTGAGAAGTTAGTCCTAATCTTCTAAGTTTTGTTTTAGTTATCACTTGATTAAAACACCTCTGAAGGTTTCCCAGTTTACCTCTTTGGGCTCTGGCTCCTACAGAAGCCACTCTTGTACTTGACAACACACATACCATCCAACTCCAAGGGTAACAAAGTGCACACAAACAAGATACCACGACCACGCCTTTTTTAGGAGGCAACATAAGTTCAAACCCTCTCCAAACACTAGAGGCAACCAAACACATAGCAAGGTCCCTCCTTACAAGGAGACGCGGATCCCATAATTCACTCCTAATCTAAGGAGACACAAAACATCCCTGTTCGTGGAAACCGGGTATTAACACTGACTGGGCACCATGCACTACCCAAGGAACTCACAATAGGTTGACCAACACAAAACAACAACCCATAGAACTGAAAACTCTATCTGGAAGACTTAATAAACTTAATAACTCCATTCCCCAAAACAAGAACATGAAGAAAAGTTCACTGCAGGCAACTAAGGGAACTACCTTTGGATATTCTAAATCCATTTCCTCACTTCATTTAGTAATTTTATTGCATTAAATAAACTTATTTAAAATACATCTTTTCTAGACATGGGAGAAATTAAAAACTTAATACTTAATTTCCCACTTGCATTTAAATAATAATAAAATATCCGATTGATTCCACTAATCAGAATACAATGATGTAAAGTAATTATCGTTTCCTTATTTCAACATAACCATATAAAAATAATTAACTTGCCTTAAAAGAAAAAAACATATTATTTAGAATCAAATATATTTCTCCACCAAATATCATACTTTAAAATTAACCAACATTACTTACTTCATTTCTTCAATTAAACTTAATTCATGCCATTGGAAAATCAATAATTTCCTATACATGTTTAATTTAAATCCACCACTCTAAATATACAAATGTTACCTAAATATAATATATATATATAATATTTTAATATTATAAATTATAATATAAAATATTATTAAATAATATTTTAATATTATAAAAATAATATATAAAATATTAATATTTATACATATATTTATTTTTATTTAAAATTTTGAACAAACCCAACTGATGCCTCGGGCCGCACGCACGCCCTAATCTTTATAGGCGGATGGCTTTTCCATTGGCCACGGGTTCACATAGGGCGGTGGCCTTATCACAGGCGGCGGCAGTTTGGTGGGGTGGTTGGCTGTGCATAGCCGACCACCGGTGGTGGCACTGTGCTACGCACAACCGTCCACCCCTACGGGTGGCGCGAATGTGCTTAGCACAGCCGACCACTGTCGGTGGTGGCGATTACGATAGCACCGGCCGTGGAAGGGAGAGGGGGATGGTGGTGGTGGAAGCAGTGGTGGGGGATGTGTGTGGGGAGCGTGATGGGAACAACTCCCTCCACCCGCCTCGCATGGGGTGCAGTGGGGGTCGAGCCCCCAAGGACCTCCCCAAGCACAAATTTTTATTTTTTTAATATTTTATTTTTTAAAGAATAACCCTGCGGATTTAGGAATCTGCGCCCCTCCATGGGGTTTTATTTAACAAATTTTGACAACAATCCCATAACATAAAAAAAATAAAAAAATATAAATATATAATATATATATATATATATATATTATGTATTTTCAAAGAGGAATTTTTTAAACAAATTGGGAAGACCATTTATAAAATAACCATTTATAGCCAAGAATATCATTCTATTTTCTTAAAGAAATACTTTTTTTTTTTTTTAAACCTAAATCATTTGAGTTTTCAAACAATGAATTTTGCACACAACAAATCCAAAACATGAACCTTTTCAATTTCAATAAACAATTTAAATAACATGAACTTGGTATGCAAGAATTGGAGAAGATCTAGATGGTGCCCGACTCCTTGATTGGATTCCCTCTTTAGATCAACAATTTTCACAAGTTTAATCCAAAACCCCCAAAAAACCAACAAATCCACCTCTTTCTATTTCCATCTTTTCCAAAATTTCATGATCCAAAATTGAGAAGAAAATTTCAATAATAAAGAAATTCCAAAAATATCAGTGCAACCACCCTCATCAATTTCAGAAAACAGAAATGGAAAATATCTTCAATTTCAATTTTTGAATTCAAATTTCCTAATTTGAATTTCAAATCATTTTCTTTTATTTTCAATTTCATCTTTTCAATATTCTCAATTTTACACAAAATTCTATTAACTCCAAAATGGAAAACTTAATTTATTTCCAATCAATTAATTTAATTATCAATAAACTAAATCTAATCAAAGATTAAATTTATTTATTAATAAATTAAATTACATTTCAACATAAACTAGAAAAAATTAAATGGCAATTTAACTACCAAGCATGTATGTTAACCTTTATCCAAACTTTCTAATTTAAACTGAAACCAAACAAATTGAACAAAATAGAATAATTGGACCACACTAGGACCGACGACACACTATGACCAGGGTGACGACTCGACATGGAAATCCTAGCTACTATCTCACAATCAAATGTCATTGGGCCTTGGACATGCTCAAACCTATGAAACCAAGTGGAGTCGATGTCATGTACCTATCAACCTACGAACAAAGAGTATATCCACATGCAATATATGTCATTATTAAAACACACCATGAAGAGAAATCTTGGAATCGCAGGGCGCTCACAAGCGAGTGATGCAATACCATCCCCTTCACCAATACAATGTAACTAACTGAAAAATATAACATATTAATATAATCTAAAGCATAAACATCACTAATTCGAATATCCATTTATGTTAATTCAAAACATGACATAAAGATAACATCATATTAAAATACTAACACATCAAAAGATAACATTAACATCGCTTAATAGATAGCGATCAAATAGAAGCCGAGTACCATAGTCAAGGTACTAACAGAAAGTGCAACATAATAGAGCATAACACTATTTGATCAAAAGGAAAAAATGATGGGGTATTACATCCTCCCCCCTAGGGTTAGGCTTACTCCTGGAAGCCTGCAAACTAGTAGGGATATAACTCCCTCAAACAAATTGCATACAAATCAAAACCTCGACCCCTTAGGGTGAGTATCCTGCACTGAGCGACCAACTCCAAAAGTGTTATGTCATGGAAAAATACTAGCAAGGTGGCCTTGTTGGCCACAAGAGTAACACCTCATGTTACCACCAACCCCTATGCCTCCTAAAGGTGCAGTAGACTACTGCACACTACCCAAGCCAACCATAGGTTGTGCACTATGGGCTGGCTGCCCCTGATGATGGCGCCTAGTGCGCCACCAGTTCCGATTCCTCCTAGGTGAAGAACCACAACCATCCTGACAAGGTTGCGAGTCTTTACGCTTTCCAAGCGCACTCTGCTGCCACTGCTGACCACCTTGAGATGGTCCCTGCTGGGATCTAGAAGGTGCACCTCCCTGAGGCTAACCTCCCTAAGCACTAGAATTTGCTGCCAAACCACTACCATACTAAACATCTGTGTGGTCTCCTAGTGCCCTAGCCAAGTTCGCTACCGACAATGTCATCTGGCACAAGGCGTGATACTCATCACCTCGGTGGTGATGCCAGTGGTCGGATAAGAAATGGCCTTTGAACTGCTCTAGGAAGGTCTCCCAAGATACTAGGTGAATATCAGTATGGAGCCTCTACTCCTCTAGTTTCCACCATGTGGATGCAAGTCCCCACAGATGTACAATAGCGCACCATGCTTTGGTATTACTACCATGTGGGTGCAAAGCAAAACATCGGTCAAGGTCAATGAGCCAAGTTTCAGCCCCTAAGCGACCTCTAGCTCCATTAAATAAAGGTGGATGTGCCCTAAGAAAATCCATCATATGCATTGAGTCTACTACCACTACCTGCACTGGAACTATTCTCACACCAGGATTACCCTGTGCATCTACCTGCCTCAGACCAAGGAGTGCCAAAGCCTCCTCCAGCACTCTACGTGCAACCTCAATACCTGTTGGATTCTGCTAAAGAAAACTAACCACTGGGGCATTCTGTGATGCTCTATGTTCGTCCTGATCTAGAACAACTGATACACGAGGAGGAGAGTCATGCTGACTCTCACCACAATCACTTATATGGCCACGACCATGCCCTCTACCTCTTCCGCATCTGGGAGGCATAATCTTGCATGGACACTTCAAGGTATTAGGCAAGGTACATGACTTAAAACCTACACAACTGAAAGCTTAATGGCTCCATCATAATCCCAAAGTACCCAGTGTTTAAACCTAGGCTCTGATACCATGTGTAACACCCTGCCATGCAACCCTAGAGGAAGTTGCAAACAACTACTTAAACAGGCTTATTTTTTTATTTTTTTTATAGGCAAGTTCACTAACTAAAGCCAACAACCTCTAAGGTTACGAGATAGAGGTTATATAGAACCTAAAAAGAAAACATGAATATAAACCATGTCAATTCATTTACTTAATAATTTAAACTCATACATTCCAAATAAGATATCATACATCAAAGCATAAGAGATAACTTCCAATTTCATTAATCCATTCATTAAACAATAAGATTACAACTCTTATTCCCCGAATGAGGTAAGTGCAATAAACATAATTACAATTACAACTTCCACCTCGATATCAAATGAGGGGTAAAATAATACAAGATTAACTAAAATGCAATAAAGCAAGAACTAATACTGAAACCAACAAGCTCTCCAACTGGAAGTCTTGTCCACATGAACAAGAATATAGCCCAACAGATTTAGGTGCATGCCACCCAACCAAGTGGAACCCAAAGGCCCACCCCCCGTGCTAGGAGATAGTAACAAGGAATCTTAGCCAAGACCAACACCTCTAGACACAGACTAAAACATAACAGAACCAACTGACACAATCAACACATGTACAACACAAGTACAACTCATACCACACAAGTACAACACAAGTACATCTCTATATGGTCACATTGTTTCCAGATATAAAGCAGATCAAGTATGTTAAAAGAACCATACACATAATAATCGAATACCAAATATGATCACATCAGGTATGTTATGGAAACCATACCCACAATAAACAAGTACCAACTATTGTCCTAGACAGAGTGTCATCACATAGCTCATCGTGTGTTTACCTTTGGGAATCTTCATAGGCTCCGGCCAACATAAAGAGTTGTCTTGGTGGCCTCTACTGAATCCTGACCCCCATCCTCACTCATGCATAATCAAATACCTTTTGTACAGACAAGATAGATGACCTTGGCATTCCAGGCCTTCCCACTCATCCCAAGTCTAAATGAGCCCTTGTGTCTATGAGTGAGGTAAAATTATCTTGATTAGTGAGAAGTTAGTCCTAATCTTTGAAGTTTTGTTTTAGTTATCACTTGATTAAACCACCTCCAAAGGTTTCCCAGTTTACCTCTTTGGGCTCTGGCTCCTACAAAAGCCACTCTTTCACTTGACAACACACATACCATCCAACTCCAAAGGTAACAAAGTACACACAAACAAGATACCACGACCACTCCTTTTTTAGGAGGCAACATAAGTTCAAACCCTCTCCAAACACTAGAGGCAACCAAACACATAACAAGGTCCCTCCTTACAAGGAGACGTGGATCCCATAATCCACTCCTAATCTAAGGAGACACAAAAAATCCCCGTTCGTAGAAACCGGGTATTAAAACTGACTAGGCATCATGCACTACCCAAGGAACTCACAATAGGTTGACCAACACAAAACGACAACCCATAGAACTGAAAACCCCATCTGGAAGACTTATTAAACTTAATAACTCCATTCCCCAAAACAAGAACACGAAGAAAAGTTCATTGAAGGCAACTGAAGGAACTACCTTTGGATATTCTAAATCCATTTCCTCACTTCATTCAGTAATTTTATTGCATTAAATAAACTTATTTAAAATACGTCTTTTCCAGAACTGGGAGAAATTAAAAAACTTAATACTTAATTTCCAACTTGCATTTAAATAATAATAAAATAACCAATTGATTCCACTAATCAAAATACAATGATGTAAAGTAATTATCGTTTCCTTATTTCAACATAACCATATAAAAATAATTAACTTGCCTTAAAAGAAAAAAACATATTATTTAGAATCAAATCTATTTCTCCACCAAATATCATACTTTAAAATTAACCAACATTACTTACTTCATTTCATCAATTAAACTTAATTCATACCATTAGAAAATCAATAATTTCCTATACATATTTAATTTAAATCCACCACTCTAAATATACAAATGTTACCTAAATATAATATATATATATATAATATTTTAATATTATAAATTATAATATAAAATATTATTAAATAATATTTTAATATTACCTAAATATTATATATATATATATATATATATATATATATAATATTTTAATATTATAAATTATAATATAAAATATTATTAAATAATATTTTAATATTATAAAAATAATATATAAAATATTAATATTTATACATATATTTATTTTTAGTTAAAATTTTGAACAAACCCAACTAATGCCTCGGGTCGTGCGCACGCCCTAATCTTTATGGGCAGCTGGCTTTTCCATTGGCTGCGGGTTCACATAGGGCGGCAAACTTGTGACAGGCAGCAGCGGTTCGGTGGGGCGGTCGGTTGTGCACAACCAACCACTAGTAGTGGCGTTGTGCTACGCACAGCCATCCACCCCTACAAGTGGCGTGGATGTGCTTAGCACAACCGACCACCGACGGTGGTGGCGACTGCACCAATGCCGACCGCGCAAGGGAGAGGGGGATGGTGGCAGTGAAAGTGGTGGCTGGAGATGTGTGTGGGGAGTGCGTTGGGCGTGACTCCCTCCACCCACCTCCCATTGGACGCGATGTGGGTTGAGCCCCCAGCGACCTCCCCAAGCACAATTTTTTTTAAAAAAAATATTTTATTTTTTAAAGAATAACCCTGCGGATTTAGGAATCCACACCTCTCCATGGGGTTTTATTTAACAAATTTTTGACAGCAATCCCAAAACATAAAATATATATATAAATATATAATATATATATATGCATATATATATATATATATATATATATATATATATTATGTATTTTCAAAGAGGATTTTTTTAAACAAATTGGGAAGACCATTTATAAAATAAGCATTTACAACCAAGAATATCATTTTATTTTCTTGAAGAAATACTTTTTTTTAATTTTAAAACCTAAATCATTTGAGTTTTCAAACAATTAATTTTGCACACAAAAAATCCAGAACATCAACCTTTCCAATTTCAATAAAAAATTTAAATAACATGAACTTGGTATGCAAGAATTGGAGAAGATCCAGATGGTGCCCAACTCCTTGCTTGGATTCCCTCTTCAAATCAGCAATTTTCACAAGTTTAATCCAAAACCCCCAAAAAACCAACAAATCCACCTCTTTCTATTTCCATCTTTTCCAAAATTTCATGATCCAAAATTGAGAAGAAAATTTCAATAATAAAGAAATTCCAAAAATATCTCCAATATATCAATGCAACCACCCTCATCAATTTTAGAAAACAGAAATGGAAAATATCTCTAATTTCAATTTTTGAATTCAAATTTCCTAATTTGACTTTTAAATCATTTTCTTTTATTTTCAATTTCATCTTTTCAATATTCTCAATTTCACACAAAATTCTATTAAAAACTTAATTTATTTCCAATCAATTAATTTAATTATCAAGAAACTAAATCTAATCAAAGATTAAATTTGTTTATTAATAAATTAAATTAGTTAATAAATTAAATTACATTTCAACATAAACTAGATAAAATTAAATGGCAATTTAACTACCAAGCATATATGTTAACCTTTTTCCAAACTTTCTAATTTAAACTAAAACCAGACAAATTGAACAAAATAGAATAACTGGACCACACTAGGACCGACGACACACTATGACTAGGGTGACGACTTGACACAGAAATCCTAGCTACTATCTCCCAATCAAATGTCGTTGGGCCTTGGACATGCTCAAACCTATGAAACCAGGTGGAGTCAATGTCATGTACCTATCAACTTGTGAACAAAGAGTATATCCACATGCAATATATGTCATTATTAAAACACACCGTGAAGAGGAAATCTCAGAATCACAAGGCGCTCACAAGCGAGTGATGCGATATCATCCCCTTCACCAATACAATGTAACTAACTGACAAATCTAACATATTAATATAATCCAAAGCATAAACATCATTAATTCGAATATCCATTTATGTTAATTCAAAACATGACGTAAAGATAACATCATATTAAAATACCAACACATCAAAAGATAACATTCACGTCGCTTAATAGATAGCAATCAAATAGAAGTCGAGTACCATATTCAAGGTACTAACTTTAAGTACAACATAATAGAGCATAACACTATTCGATCAAAAGGACAAAATGGAGGGGTATTACACTTACAATCACCCCTATGTTCATAATACAAATCTCATGCACACTTGATTGTTTTAGATCCTATTCTATATTCTAGAAACATTAGATTCATATATCTTCACTCTTAACACAAACATTGGCATGATGACACATGGGTAAATAAATCTATGTATATCCTATTTTTAGTATTATAAATCTATGGAGGATGAGGATGCTTAGGCTTTAGATACCATTATGAGTTTTTCATTTCCATGAATTTTTACGTTTTTATTTGGGATCCATATATTTTTTAATTTATTTTTCTTTGGTGGGCCTTTTTGGCCTTTGGGATTGATTGCACTTTTAGATTATATTTTTTTATGTTTTACCATGTCATTTTGAGGGGACATGGTGATCCTTAGAATTTTGTATATGTGTATTTCTATGCATTTTTCATTAGTATCCAAATTTCTTCCACTAGCAATGGTATGGGTGGAAGGAGATGAATGATATGAAGGTAATATGAATGGAGTGATAGACATAGGAGCATGGATGAGGTGTGTAGAGGGAGGATGTTGGATGACATTCATAAAGGTGTTCCTTTATCGATCCTGGTTGGGAATTATAAGAGTTGGATGTTTAGGATGAGTGAGAGAGATAAGGGATTGGTAGATGAGGGGATTAGTAGGATGAGATGGAGGATGGGATTTTGGGATATAAGGACCCAAAATGGAATTAGTAGGTGGGGGGATGTGATGGCGGATTATGGGACATAGAGACCCAAAATGGATTTATAGGATGGAGGAGGGATAAGGATATTGTTTTTGGGTTGGTATGATGGAGGAGAGGGGATAGTGACAAATGGATTGGAGGGATAATGGGAAACACCTATTTTGGTCTTGGTAGAGGTTCTCTTAGATTGCAAAAAAATTGTACCAACATTTTTTCATTGTGAGCCTTGAGAGATGTAGTCAAGGCCTCCTAATCATGGATTTTCTTTGATTTGGATGGGCTCCAATATACCATGTTCATGTAGGTTGAATCCTTTACCTTCATAGCTCATGTTCTTGATAATTTAGTTTAAAGTAGGGTGTTTATTATTTTTTAATCAAGCTATGAGTTCATTGTTAGGTGGATGAGGATGGATGGATAAATTTTAATTTTACACCATTTTGAATAAAAATTTATTTTTTCCAACATGAGTGTTTTTTTTCTTGCTATAAGATGAAAATTATGTTTTCAATCAATCTTTGTTAAGTGGCTAGCACATTGCCAAAAAATAAAAAGTAATTTTTTGTACAATAAGAAAAATATATGAAAAAAACATAATTGCATTATAAAAATAAGGCCATTATTAAAAGGGCATTATACAAATAGGGGATACATATAAGGGAATTACAAAAAAAAAAAATTCTTGTATCTTGAGTTACATTTTAATTAAATAGAATTTGGGAAAAAACATTGTGTATTATAACATGGATTTTTTTTCTTGATGTGTTTTTAATTAATATTTCTTAAGTGGAGCCTAGCACATTGCTAAAAAAATATAATTTTTATAGGCTATGAAAACCATATGAAATATTTTTCCCTTGATCATGATGTTTACATTATGATGAAGGGAAAAATAAGGAAAATTGTACTTGTGTGTCTTTTCATGGCCTTTCTTTGGTGGATGCAACCATCCTCTCCAAATGTATAGAAAGAAAATATTACACACAACCCCATGAGACATGTTCTATAGAAAATAATTAGTACCATAGATTTAATAGGGTATCCTTCATAGTACACACTTTACACTACACATGCTTTTTCATATAAGAAATTGAAGGTTTGAAGACACAATGTAATTTTTTACTAGCAATAATTTGGGTATGATGTGAAGTGCAAGTTACAAAAAAAAGTGTACTTTGAAATAGAAACAACATAATTGTTCTTATTATTGGCTAAATTGGATATAATTTTCAATAGTATAGGTTACAAAATATGGCGTGTTTTGGGTACCATGTGAAGTGTATGTTACAAATCATGGTGTGTTTTGAAACCTTTAATTTTTCATACCCAAATACACTATCATAAAATGATGTTGTTAGTTGAAACAGAGACCTAGATATGTATAATTATAAATATCTAGATTCTACAAACAAAAATGTGATGTCTAGTAGATATGCATCCTAATGTGGTGGATCTGGAATGACTATAGAAATGTACTAATGCAAAGAATCATTGGAAATCATGAATGAGTCAACATTAGATTTAGATATAGCAACAGGTGATATGGGAGATGAGATAAAAATGCAAGTCATTAGACTACATTATTCATGCCCAAATGAGATGAGATAAAAATGCAAGTCATTAGACTACATTATTCATGCCCAAATGATGATTTCTCACAAGATGTCTAAGTGAGACTAGATGATGTTTTTGCATGTGTTGGAACTAGAGGATTAGGTAAGGCAATACAATGACTAAGAAAAAAAAAATTCAGTTCTTCTATTTGATGAAACTGACATTCTTCTCTTGTATGTCTTTTCTTTCCACATTATCCACATTTGATTTTCCATTTATTAGGGGGATTAGAAAGAATACTCAAATAGAAGGGATTTAGAGTGAGAGACATGATCACATGAACCAACAAACTAAAAATAAGAAACACCTAGATTTCCCCTTGATGTAGAGATCCCCCCAAAATGATTAGTTCTTGTACTAGAGGAAAAATGACACCACCCTACCTTCTCTAAGGGTGAGTGTTCCTCAACTACCTTAAGTGTAAAGCTCAGGTGACAAAGTTAGAAGGAAAAGGAGTTTTGGTTATATTTTGTACTTTATGAAATATTGAGAGATACAAATTTTAGGGATCGAATGAGTAGACTTTAGAGGTCTTGTAAAAAAGTTGACTAGCTCTCAGCCAAGGATGAAAACATAACGTGTGGACATTCCCCATCACATGTTGTAGTCTTGTACAAAACAAAAATAAAGTTTCTGACATAAATGGCAATGAGTCTATAGACATGTAAAATTGACGACACCTATCACACAATATCAAACAACACTGAACGAAATCAAACAACATTGAACAACATCAAGTAACACTAAACGACATCAAAACATCACTGAACGACATCGAACAACCTCAAGCAACGTTAAATGATATGGAACATCATCTCACATCATCTCAGAATGACACAAAATCATCTTGTAACACTTCAAAATGACTCAAAATCATCGTGTAACACTCTAGAATGACTCGAAATCATCATGTAGCACCTTGGAATGACTCTTAATCATCCTGTAACACTTCAGAATGACTCGAAATCATCTTGTAACACTTTAGAATGACTCAAAATCATCCCATAACACTTTTGAATGACTTGAAATCATCCTGTAACACTTTGGAATGACTTGAAATCATCCTGTAACACTTTGGAATGACGTAGAATCATCCTGTAACACTTCAAAATGACTCAAAATCATCTCATAACACTTTGAAATGACTCAGAATCATCCCGTAACACTTCAAAATGACTTGGAATCATCTTGTAACACTTCAAAATGACTTGGAATCATCTTGTAACACTTCAAAATGACTTGGAATCATCTTGTAACACTTCAGAATGACTCAGAATCATCTTGTATCACTTTAAAATGACTTGAAATCATCCCATAACACTTCATAATAACTCAAAATCATCACATAACATCTCTGATCATCTCATAATCACCCCAAAATAGTTTGAAATCATCTTATAACATCTCAGATCATCTCAGAATCATCCAAGAATGCTTGGAATCATATCACAATGTTCCCAGATCACACCACATCATACCACATCACATCACATCAAAACAACATAAAAAAACCCTAATTCATCTGTTAATTACATAATACAATATTATTTAATTAATTCACTTTTTCATGATTTCAGACAAATTCAATAAATTTCATTTATTTAATAAAGTCCTAGAAACCCTAATTCCTCTGTTAATTCAATAATACAATTTTATTTAATCAATTCACATTTCATCATTTCAACAAATTAAATAAATCTCATTTATTCAATAAAGTCCAGTAAAATCAAACTAATGCAACTTTGTTTGCAAAATTCAAACTTGATTTGTACATTCAAATCCCAAAAGTGAATTAATTAATTAAATCAATTAATTCATATTCATCACCCACTTTCTGATTGAGAAAATTATGATTGTTGACTAAGCAATCTAATTTGTTAACTAGTCAATCTATTTTGTTAACTGATCCATCTATTCAGTTAACTAAAACATCACATTCCTAACTAAGCGATCACAAAGTTGACTGATCAATCTAATTAGTTAATTGATCAATCAGAGTCTTGACTAGCCAATCTATTTCCCAATCACACAAATTGTGCAATAAACTTTGCACAATTATCTTATGTCCTAATCGTCTCAACACACTCTGATTGTTGATCTGGATATTCTTCAAAAAGATCTTAATCGTCCATTTCAAATATCATTTTATATATAACAAACCCCTTTCATCACAAATAAGGATCAAAGAATTCATACACATTGAGCAACGAAGTGTTGTCGAGATAATACTTGAGAGAGATCTTCATCCATCATCTTTGATCAACCAAACACAACAAGAATTCATCCACACTTTGCACACAAACTTTGGAGGCTTTGCTATGATAAGAACAATCCAAGATCAAGAAAATACACTCCACTATGGGATGGTAAAAGATATCTTTTATTCTCATTTTGGTAATTAGTAGATTCCTTATCATGTTTGCATTAGTATAGTTCAATTTCGTATGTGTAGGTTTCCAAATTTTAGATTTTGAGCTTTTTGGTTGTAGATTAGATTTCTTCATCAGATTGCTCTAATTTCCATCTTAGACCATCAATCTAATGTCCTGATTCCCCCTCACATATTATAGCACACCTGGTGGGCCCCTTGTACCCTTCTCTAATCTTTGTTTGAGCCATTTTTGAAGTTGTGGGTCTTGAAAACGCTTATGTCATAGTTTTCACGTGCTTGTTCTAAAGACTTGAGCATCTATCTAGAAAGTCTGAGCATTTGTCTGACAAGAAAATTGTGCATTTGTTAGAAGAACGACATATTTTTTAGAAGAACTTTGCACTTTTCATGGGAATGGTGCATTTGTCTAAGACTGGTACATTTGTAATTTCCTGGGTTAGCATCTTTCTAATAGGTTTTGAGCATTTGTTCTTAAAACTGTGCAATTGTTTGAAACCAACGCATTTGTCTTTTTTGTTCTGATAGACAAATGCACCAATCTTGCACTCTTGTAATAGGTTTTCACTAACAGGTGTTTTGTTTTGGATGTGTAGGAAAGAATTGGCAGGTTTGATGCAAGATTTCAACAACTCTAACATGTTTATTGTAGGGAAGACGATTGGTCCTAGTTGTTGAAATTACTTTTTTTTAAGATTTAGGAATTTTACTTTGGTGCTCTAAAATGAACAAAAAAAAACTCACTTTGATTTTGGTGTTGATAAAAAGAACAAATTTCAAGCTTTTTTAACTTAGAATTTTTACTTTTGTGCTCTAAAATGAACAACAACAAACTCACATTTTGATTTTGGTGTTGATAAAAAGAACAAATTTCAAGCTTTTTTAACTTAGGAATTTCACTTTGGTGCTCTAAAATGAACAACACAAACTCATACTTGATTTTGGTGTTGATAAAAACAACAAATTTTAATCTTTTTAACTTAGGAACTTTTATTTGGTGCTCGTAAAAAGAACCAAAAAACACTTCAATTTTGGGCTCTAAAAATGAACACATTTAATGTTTTCATAAGTAGGAACCTTTAATTTTGGTGCATTAAAAGAGTGAAATTATTTTTCATTTTGTTGAAGCACATACATTTTCACATTTTCTGACCAAGATAGGACAAGGATTCCCTTTCTTAGAAAGACTTTTATTGGAGCTCATAAAAATGAACAAATACTTTTTTGTGATTTCTCACCATTGCTATCTTAATTGCTTGATGTATTGAACACTTCATATTGGTGTAAGTTAAAGAGAAATTTGTTTTTCTTTAAAACAAATTTTTGGGGATAACATCGCTTGAGGTGTTTAAAATGAATCAAATTGTAATGAAGTGTTTTTTATGCATACAATGATTGGAAAAGATAAAAGTGTTTTATCTTCTCCCCTCGCACCTTTTGGTGATCTTGGGTGAGAGAAATAAAATTTTTAAGCATTGCACTTTATTTTTCAAGTTTACCTTAAAGAGGGGGCTTGCCTTGAAATACATCCTGTGCTAGAGAACTCATTGCAAGGTCTCGAAGCACGTTTACTGGTGGGCTATATTAAAGGTTGTGAAATCATAAGAAAGTAGCTTCAAGACATGCTAACAATAGACTGCACCTAATCCCATGCCTTAAGTGGAACGAGAATGGTTAAAGAGCCTTAAGTGGCCAATGGGTGAGTGTTAGATTTCTACATTCACATTTATCACTAAGAACCAAATTATTTTAGAAGCTACCCTATTATCCAAAAACATTCTTTGAAAGTGGTGCATTAGAATTTACTTATGATAAGTTAATTTCCATGTCTAACTATAGGCCTATGCCATAAGTTGCATATAAAATCGTCTCTTTGGAGCATGAGGTAGGCCTACCTAAGAGAATGGTGTGTGTCGCCTAGGGTTGTAATTGCTAGTTTATGTTAAACTTGGCCCATTACATTCAAAATAATTAGACATCAAATTTTTTGTTTGATTTAAAGAAAAAGAACACATTCAAAATAAACATTGAAGAATATGGTTAAACCACAAACCCTTTGATTTAGTGCACACTTGTGAGAGAAGCCTTATGTTTTCACCCCTTTGAAAGGATCTTTCCTTAAAGGTTTCCAAATATTCTAGGTTTGATTTTAGGGTACATTAATCAAAGTAAACATTTGGAAACTATGGCTTGGGTGTTGTGATTTCACAACCTAAGTTATAGACATGAAGGTCATATAAGTCCATTCTTTTTGAGTCAATCCAAGTGTTTCCTTATCACTTGCCATATTTCAAAAACCCAAAGAGAAATTTGAAAGAGAGATTTTTTTATAGGATCATTGTTCGAACCAAAAAAATTGGAAAGACAAAAGGTTAGATAGTCCCACATCCATTATTGCCATCTTACCTATTTGAAATCAAAATCAAAGAAGTCATTAATTTCATTCCTCCACTCAAACGTCCATGATATTAATAGTTACTTGGGACTCGCAGATAGTACAAATAGACTTTCCTACAACATATCATTTGGACAAGGAAGTGGAATATAGACTTTATTTCTTCAACATTTTTTATTTCCAAGAAGTAGTGTCATCCAAAACAACACTCAAACCCTAGGGTCTTGACATTCACAACAACCATTCCATAAACAACACCAAACTTTATGACCATTTGGTGACCAACTTCCCCAGTTCAACAACCCGATATTGTAGCACCAATTATTCAACCAAGTCTCACACACATTACAAGTGCATAAACCGACATCATAAGCAGTTTGTGAACCTTCATTTTTAAGAAAAAAGAAACACCCCACTAGTTTCTCACTGCATCAATTGTCCTAGATGAAGAGGAAGAGAAAGCTAACATAGGAGCAGAGAGACCCATATTGCCACCACCTACGTGACAATAATTATCCACTTCATGATCTCACATAAGGTCAAGATCCCTAAGGTAAATTCTACATGTCATCATTGCAGACTTAGGCATCTAAGTCCAAAATATCTCAAGAAACACCTTTAGGCAATTCAAAAAACTAGAACTAGGTTGGTATATAACTTCTTCAAACGAGCTTCCATAAACAATCCAAACTTGTATTCCTTCTACTATTGTCAGAATTTGGGTTTGTTCCAATAGTTCCAATATCTTACATAATCTATAGGGAAATAATGGATATTTATAATTTGATTCAACTAGAGAGCTCACCACTCTCCCACAAGAGACCCATGTTGTTTATGACAACCATGAGATCACAACATAGGAATAAAATGGAAGCAAGCAAGAATGAAACTAGTAGCCCACCAACAAACACCACAAATGACAGAAGTGGACCATGAGGATATAAACCAAGTGACCTTTTGATAGGGTATTGAATATTAAAACATCCCAAAAACATGTCGATCTATTACCCAAATCATTCTTATCAAGGGTCACAATATCAAATAGGGAAACAAAATCAAGGGTTTCAAAAGCCCCATCAAGGAATAAGTCCAAAACATCAAAATTCCCTAGATAAAATTGAGAGAGATCTTGAGGAAATTAAATGAAATAAAAATCCAACATATCATCGATGCCATGTGCAAATTCAAGACATTACATATCCACAACAAATGAGAATCATTCCACAAGCACCTCAACAACACCTCCAATATCAACAATATCAAGGTGTGACTCAAATGCAATATTAGGGTGTACCTCAAGTGCAATATCAAAATGTACCCTAATCATAGTATCAAGAAATTTTGCAATGCCAAGGTGTACCACAAGTGGGATATCAAAATGTACCTCAAACACATAATCAAAGAATTCTACAAAATCAAGAGAAAAACAATCAAGAAAAGCCAAAGAGGAAAGACTATGAACTAGGAAGGAAATTCACCCCTTTGGGAGAAACTTTACAGGTAATCGTGCATGAAGTAGTACAACAAGACCTTATCAAAATAAATGATAGTCCAACTTATGGTGAAGCAAGCTTTAAAGTACCTTGGTATAACCAATACGAACGATGTGAGTTTCACAAAATCAAGGGTCACTCAACGAATAGGTGTGCTACACTAAAAAATCTCATCCAAGAGATTATTGAGCAAGGATAAATAGCTATTGAAGACAAAATTCAAGTTCCATCTACCAATAAGAACAATGATAATGTCTCAACCTCAAAATTTGAAAGAAATGATCAAGAGCTATCTATTACCGATAACATTGACAATGTTTCTATATCATCCAATGAGCAAGATGGCATACATCAAGAATTTAATCCCAATCATGATCAAAATCAAGCACCAAAGTCTAGCAATGACCTAGTCTAAGATATATTGGTACCATCCAAACTCATGGCAGTACATATTGATGATCAAGAGACTCTTAATCCAACATTTATACCCAATACATACAATCTAAGCCAAGAGCCATCACCCATATGTCCATATTTTGAGGAAATCCAAGGACCCTTTATAGGAAATCCCTTTTTTGAAATTGACCCATGTCAAGAATGCAATCCAAATCATGTCAACGAAGATACCACACAAAGTCAAGATCAAAAATCCCTATCATCAAAATACTATAATGACTTGGTAGATATCTTCCAAGACATCCCATGTTTTCCCATAAATAACACATCCATATACCAAGAACACATACATCTACACATGATATGCTTAATCCTAATGGACATATATGAAGCTAGAGACATATCAAAAGGGTATCATGAAGAAGACTTGTACATAATTTGTGAATCAAAAATATCCTATGGAGACATATAAAAAATGGATCATAAAGAAGACTTATATATAAGTTGTGAATCAGAAACATCCTGTAGAGACATATCAGAAAAGGATCATGAAGAAGACTTATACATAAATTGTGAATCAAAAACATCTTATGAAGGCATATCAAAACTAAATCATGAAGAAGACCTTTTTGTGGACAATAAATCAGAAACACCTCTTGAAGAAGCATTAAAATATGATATTTCACAGGATCAGGCTGAAGATATCAATCAAGAAGGTATCTCACATCTAAAGGAGCCTATCAGTGAGGAAGCTACCACATTTAAAGATGCACAAAAGAGCAAAGAAATATTAGCACCTTGTTTCCAAGGTGAGACATATCCCATTGCAAATAAACTCTCTCAATAGATTCATTATCAAGACAAATTATTAGGCCTACATGAACAAGGTATCTTATAACCAGTGCAAATTATGGGTAATCCTAAGCATCGAGGTCTTAATTATTCAGTAACTAAGGGAGATAAACATATTAGTGATGCCTCCATAATACTGGGGACAACCTTATCTAATACAAGCATCAACATAGAGAGCACAAAGATTCCTTATGATTAAGTTGCTACCACCATTACAACTATACATTTCATGAATCGTCATCTACGCATATTTCCATCCTCTGATTGGGACCAACAACAAGAAAGAAAGCTATGTCAAAGAACAAAACATGTCATTGAAGCAAAAGAATTAGCAAAGAAAAGTGGACAAGAAAAATTCAAATGTATACAAAAGAAAAAGAAAAAAATCATCCCTATCAAACTCCATTAGTCAAAGAAACTATGGGGCAAAATAAAAAAGGGAAATTCATCTAGCAAACATGTCCAACAATACAAAAGAAAGCTTCAAAATTGACTTACAAGGTATATGAAGATTTTGGTCCCAATCGAATCTCCATATCCACCCATCATTGCTCATCATCCCAAGTTTGGAGAGTCAAAGGTTCCAAAATATCGACCAATCCATCTAAATATCATATCCCTCAACACATTTTACCATCCATAGTATCCAAATCTCACATTGAACATGTGTTGGTAGAAACTCCTTATCATAAGGACTCTAAGGGAACTCTATTGTGATGTGAAAATCAAGGCAAGGTTAACTATAGTATCAACAAGGAAGAGAAGAATTATCAGGGGTTACATTCAAGCACTCGTATCCTAGCAAAACAACTCCTCCAAGCAGGATATTGTTGGCACATCATGACAATTCAACAACCATATCAGCACCAACAACGTTTACAACAGCACCACCAAGTGGTTCAATATGAGAAAAAAAAATGTCACCATGATGAAATCCAAGTAAACAAGCATCTTGTGTGACATCAAAAATCAATAAAATCAAGAAAAACAATCAAGAGAAAAATCATCCTCCAATAAATACCACTATGTTGGCACTTTGGACAAGTACCATGATGAAAACCTGGTGAATAGGTGTCATGTGTAAGAATAGAGCATCTATGTGTGCCATTTCAAGTGGAGGCATCTCATCTTATCCATAATGAACCCAAGCCATTGTTTCCAAAATCAAACACATCTCGATCTTGACAAATGTTTCGTTTATACTTTACAATTGCTTATGGAAAACATCTTGGCATGGTTTATTATCATTGGTCCTATTCTATCCGACATTATCTGAGCCATGAGGCATTGTCTAAAGGGTAGTAATCTATCTAAATAGGTTATCCTATCACAAGATAATCCATCACCTACATTGCTAGATACTAGGGAAAAATGCTTGCATCTTGCTTGAGAACAAATTTTGATCTATGTCTTCTAGCTCATGTTGTGTTCTAGGCATTGTCCCATCAACTAGGTATCTTTTCAGTGCACTATCAGGGTAACCTTCAAAATAATTCATCCCAATAACAAGGTGTACCACTAATGCACTACCAAGGTAACCTTCAAAGATGATAACATGGAGTATTCCTTCACTCGAAACTTCTAAGATATCAATAGTTGCTTGAACCCCATAGCTAATTCAAGTAAGCTTTTCCATAACATATCCTCTAGAAAAAAAAGTGAAGTAACAATCCAAGTTTTCAACCTCTTACCCCCCAGGAAAAAGGGTAAAAATCAAAAAACATCTAAAAACCATAAAAAAACAAAACATCATTGGGTTATTCCTTCCCTCAAATAGTCTGAGATATCAACATTTGCTTGAACCTCATAGCTAGTTCAAGTGAATTTCCCACAACATATCCTCTAGACATAGAAATAGGATATCAATCCATGTTATGGATGTTGTTTACCCAAAAATGGTTCATGCTTTGAGTCAAACGGTCAAACTACATGGTATTTGCATGTACAACATAGGCAAGGCCTATTAGCCCTCAAGACCCTAGGTCAATCCCCTTAGGTTTCCAACATGCTTTATTTCAACTTAGTCAAAAAATAAAAAATCCAAACAAATTCAAAAATTCCAAAATCCAAAAAACAAAACAAAAAAACCCATGAAACAAATAATTAGATCAAACAAATCCTGAAGTCATTTCGCCCTCGGCTATAGTGATTTAAGGACCACCTATAATAATTTTAACCCATGATGTTAGAGTTTCACTCTAAACATGTCAACAACATAAAATGATACAAAACATGATGAGAAACGATATTTAGGATGACAAAGAGAAAATCCTAACAAGGATTAAATGAAACAAAGGCAAATGCAAGATCACGAAAAAAGTGGAAAATTTAATTGCAAAAAAACTAAAAACCACCTACACCATTGCAAAGATCATGAAAATCTACCCCATTTTAAAAAAGAACTGAAAAATACTTTCGTATGACCAAGATATGGTCATTTGAAGATAGGGTAAAATTGCAAGTCAAGAGCAAACAAATGCAAGATTTTAAGACAACTACATTAAACAAATGAGAGATTTTAAGACAAGTGCATGAAACAAATACGATATTTTAGGACAAATGCTTAAAAAAAGCACCATTTTAGAACAATTGCACAGTTTTTGAACAAATGCTCAAAAACAAATATGCGATTTTTGAAGAAATGCATAGTTTTTGGACATAAACACCAAAAACAAATGAAAAAAGCACCAAAATTGATGAAAATTCTCAAAAATCAATAGAAATTTTCTATTGACTAACATAACGTGTGTGCATGCATAACAAGAATGTAATGAAATGAAATGAGAAGCGACAAGGTACATATTACAAAACTAATGCCTAAAGGACATCCAAACTCTCAAAATAGATCCACATGATATGAGGCTCCTTAAATCCTTGCCATATATCCTTAACAATCGAAAAAAAAACATTTAGATAACTTGAAAACACAACAAAATAAACAAACAAACAAAATCAAACATCAAAATCTAGAGCTTTCAAGCAAAATCAATCGCATAAGAGTTGACTATGAACAAACAAAAACAATGCCAAAGTATCAACTACCTATCTTTCCAAACAAGTCCCAACAACATTCTGAGATATGTCTTAATGAATCCATTCCGATGATAGACATGCTCAACAAAAAATAATAGCCCCACCCTAAACAGATAGATACTACAACTTTTTTTTTATCTTTTTGTGGTTTTACTTTTATGTGATTTATTTTATTGAATCATTCCTAGGATCTCTCAAGGATGTCCAAAAGGATTTAGAGAAGAAGGAATGGGATCAACTGAGCATCATTTCAATTTGTTGTTTGTAATATTACCATGGTGAATACTTGCTTTATTGAATATGAAAGTTGTATCAAAAAAATTTGTGAAGCAGCTACATGTTAAGTCTTCTATACCTATCTGTGTGATTGGTCTGAAACATTTTTCACAAAACGTCCCCTATAGTTTAAACAAATTTTTTGTATGTCTGGTATGAATAAAGATACTCTTTGTTTGTAGAGTCAAAGTCCACACAATAGATACAAATTCACCTTGGTAATTCATACCCTGGTGCATTGTATCTATTTGCTACATCAAATAGGATTGTTCAAATAGTAAAGTCTCTAAAGTGAAGGAAAGTCACATCATCAATTATGTCCATCATCATATTTCTTCTAATTAACATCATTTTTTCATAATTCTTCTAAAAATAACATTCATCCTGCATAACACATCATCAATACCATATCCATTCTACATCCAAAAATGTTATCAATACATATCATGATGATAATAAACCAATTAAAAACATCATGTAGCATGTATGGGGAATTCATCTATCAACATCCATCACATCATAAAATGAGACAAAGTATGATTCCTTCATCTACATCATATCCATACATCAATAAGGCACAAGAACACATAAACATACAATGAGGCTAAATCAAAGAAGGTATATCTTATATATATCATCATCAAAAAGGAATAAGACATAAGTACATCCAGAGTGCCACAAGTGTGATAGGAAAGTACAAAATCATAACATATATACGATGTCTTGACTAGACCAGTGAATATATATAACACACATGTCTAAAAAATTCCTTTGCACCATGAAACAACATGAACATCAAGTCCCAAAAATGGAAACACCCTAAAATGCAATCCCACTACATCAAGAAAGTCCTCCTCCAATACACTGAACTGAGAAATCAGATCAAATAGGTGAAAAGGATGTTTCTCTCTCGTCATGAGTGGTTAGAGATTCGCCTGCAAGCGACATAAACCAATACATTAGGGTTTCACTCTAAAAATAGTGAAGATGCATAAAACGATACATGCTAGATGACAAATGACATGTATGATGCTAAAATAGGCACAACCTAGGGTTTTGAATGCAAGAAGGATGACAAAACGATGCTTAAACAAAAAATAAACACAAGTTAGGGTTTCACTTTATAACAAACAAAGCAACATAAAATGAAACTTGTTAGGTAAAAAATGATAGTTGAGAGGTTAAATGGACACAATACAAGGTTTTATAATGTAATCATGATGAAGAACGACATTCAGGATGGAAAATAGACACAAGCTAGGGTTTTGAACAAAAACAGGACGATAAAATGATGCTTAAACAAAAAATGAATGCAAGTTTGGGTTTCACTCTAAAACAAGTGAAGAAACATAAAATGACACCTGCTAGATGAAAAACGACATGTATGACACTAAACGGACACAACCTAGGGTTCTGAATGCAAGCGAGATGACAAAATGATGCTTAAATGGAAAATGAATGCAAGTTAGGGTTTCACTCTAAAAAAAGAAAAGCAACATAAAATGACACTTGTTAGGTAACAAATGATAGTACAAATGATAAACAAACACAAGAATTTTTTTTATAACACAAACATGATGAAGAAACAACATTCAGGATAAAAAACGGGCACATAGTAGGGTTTGGACAAAGTTGAAAGAAAAACAATGAACAAAGACACAATTACCAGATTTTGGGATAATTTTCAAACAAATGCGCAATTTTAGGACAGGTGTGTAGTTTTAGAACAACTACGCAGTTTCTAGACAACTGCACAATTCTTTAATAAATTCTCAGAACAAATGCGCCAGTCTTGGAAAAATGCGCCAGTCTTGGACAAATGCACCAATCTTAGATAAAAACACCAAAATCACATGAAAAATGTGCCAAAACCTCAAAAATAGTGCATTTTTTTGACAGAACTTCATACATGCAAAATGAGAACGAAAACACAACAAAAGAAAAGGGCGAAAAGGTACATACTAGGGCACCAATGTCTAAAGGCCATCTATACTCTTGAACGAGCTCAAAACGATTTGGGGAAACCTCGAATCTTGAAATTCTCCCTCAACAACTAACAAAATATGGAATCCAGAGACAAGAATCAGCAAACAAAAGCAAGAATAAATGAACCAATTTGAAGACAAATTGCCTATATAACACCTCAAGGAAACCCTAATTTCATCTAGGAAACCCTAATTACACTTAGGAAACCTTCCTATTTACAAATTAGAAGTTCTGAACAAGAAACGGTTCACATTAACATAGAATATTCCATCAAAAACATCAAAATGACAATACAATAGTGTCAAGAGCCTAACATCAAAACTTGAAATTTTTGGTCAACTTCTAGAGGGGGGCACACAGAGTCCTACCATCATTCCACTGAACACTAGGGTATAGTGAGGCATAAATTTTTTCAAAAACTTGATCATAAAAATATAATCTTTGAAACAAAGCAACCAGTACTTTGTATCAAAGAGGAGCAAAATGTAGACATGTAAAATTGACTTGACACCTATCACACAACATTGAATGACATCAAACAAAACTAAATAAAATCAAGCAACACTGAATGGCATCAAAACATCACTAAACAACATTGAACAACCTCAAGCAATGTCAAACAATATGGAACATCATCTCATAATGACTCAAAATCATCCCATAACACTTCAGAATGATTCAGAATAATCCTGTAACACTTCAGAATGACTAAGAATCATCCCATAACACCTCAAAATGACTCAAAATCATCCTGTAACACTTCAAAATGACTCAGAATCATCCCATAACACTTTAGAATGATTCAAAATCATCTCGTAACACTTTGAAATGACTCAGAATCATCCTGTAACACTTTAAAATGAATCAAAATCATCCCGTATCACTTAGGAATGACTCGGAATCATCCTGTAACACTTTGGAATGTCTCAACTCGGAATCATCCCATAACACTTCAGAATGACTCAGAATTATCTCGTAACACTTCGAAATGACTCGGAATCATCTCATAACACTTCAGAATGGCTCAAAATCATCTCATAACACTTCAAAATGACTCAAAATCATCCCGTAACACTTCATAATAACTCGAAATCATCACATAACATCTCAGATCATCTCAGAATCACCCCAAAATAGTTTAAAATTATCTCGTAATGTCTGGGATCATCTCAAAATCATTCAAGGATTCTTGAAATCATACTGCAATGTTTTTGCATCACACTGCATCACACCACACCACACCACATCGCATCACATCGCATCACATCACATCACATCAAAACGACATAAAAAACCCTAATTCATCTATTAATTGAATAATACAACATTATTTAAATAATTCAGTTTTTCATCATTTCAGACAAATTTTAATAAATTTCATTTATTTAATAAAGTCCTAGAAACCCTAATTCCTCTGTTAATTGAATAATACAATATTATTTAATTAATTCACGTTTCATCATTTCAACAAATTAAATAAATCTCATTTATTTAATAAAGTCCTAATCCCACCTTATTTCATCCTAATTAATTAAATAACGTCAATTATTTGGTTGTCGCTAAATCACCTTATTCCCCTAAGTGGATTAAATTATTAAATACTAATTTAATTACAACACTTTGCCTCCAAAAATTTGAATTAAATCAAACTAATGCAACTTTGTTTGCAAAAGTTAAACTTGATTTGCACATTCAAATCCCAAAAAGGAATTAATTAATTAAATCAATTAATTCATATTCCTCACCCACTTTCTGATTGAGAAAATTATGATTGTTGACTAAGCAATATAATTTGTTAACTATTCAATCTATTTTGTTAACTAATTCATCTATTTAGTTAACTAAAACATCACATTCCTAACTAAGCCATCACAAAGTTGACTGATCAATCAGAGTCTTGACTAACCAATCTATTTCTCAATCACACAAATTGTGCAATCAACTTTGCACAATTATTTCATGTCTAAATCCTCTCAACATACTCCAACTGTTGATCTAGATATTCTTCAAAATAATCTCTATCATCTATTTCAAATATCATTTTCTATATTAAAAAACCCCTTTCCTCATAAATAAGGATCAAAGAATTCAGATACATTGAGAAAATAAGTGTTTTTAAGATCTTCCTTGAGAGAGAGAGCTTCATCTATCATCTTCGATCAACCAAACACAACAAGTATTCATCCACACTTTGCACACAAACTTCGGAGGCTTTGCTTTGATAAGAACAATCCAACATGAAGCGAATAAACTCTGCTACGGGATTGTAAAAGCTATATTTTATTCTCATTTTGGTAATTAGTAGATTCCTTATCATGTTTACATTAGTATAGTTCAATTTTGTATGTGTAGGTTTCCAAATTTTAGATTTTGAGATTTTTGGCTGTAGATTATATTTCTTCATCATATTGCTCTAATGTCCCTCTTGGATCATTAATCTAATGTCCTCATTCCCCCTCATAAAAATTCTACTAACTTCTCAAAGACTAAAATTTGGAAGTTATGCTAAATTAATATAAAAAAAAAATGACAAAAATAACATAAAAATGAACTGCAATGACAAGATAGGAAATAAGAGAAAGAACTAAACAAGAGTTCCGACACTATGAGGCTTCCCATAATTCTCCAAATCAACAACCTACACACACGTAAATGGAGAAAATATTAGGTTTGTTTAGGGGATTGCCTCTTTCAAACCCCTATGTAGGTGTTTCCACTTCCACAAACAACTAGATAGAAAAAAATGAAAGATAATAGACAAAGAGATGGATAGACAAGATAATAGAAAAGTTAAAATTATAATATGCTATCAAAATAAATATTATAATGCAAGAAAGTGATCATATTTACCCTCATTTGGTGAAGAAGAAAGCTAAAAGGAAGAGCATCCAACCTCTATAAATGATTCAAGAAGATCAAAACATTGATGTAGAAGCCAAAGAAAAATAGAGCTTATGATAAAATGGTGTAGGAGAAGAATGGGAGTGTCAATATTGAACGTTTGAGTGAGTGAGTGAGTGCGTGAGTGAGTGAGTGAGTGAGTGAGTGAGTGAGTGAGCGAGTGAATGAATGAGTGAGTAGTATGGAAGAACAATTAAAACAATAAAGGAAAGGAATGTAAGAGGGTGTTTTTCGATGCGTCTACAACCATAGAAGCATTATACTTTGCGTATAGGTGGAAGTGTAACATCCCAACAACCAAAGAGTCATAAATCTTTTCGAGACGTTTGCATGGCATGCAAATGTTTACGTGTTGTGCTAGAATTCATGTCAAAAAATCATTTAAAGATCAAAACAAAGGGGTTAGGGACTAGATTTAGGTTGGGTAAAGGGGTAATAACATTATCAACCTTTATTAGGCTAAATGGGAGAATATGGAATGTGAAATT
Organism: Sequoiadendron giganteum; assembly: GCA_007115665.2. Lineage (NCBI taxonomy): Eukaryota > Viridiplantae > Streptophyta > Pinopsida > Cupressales > Cupressaceae > Sequoiadendron > Sequoiadendron giganteum. The sequence goes on from CM021106.1 coordinate 289,884,316, forward strand.
GCATTGGGTGCAATTTTTGGCATTATATTTCTCCCCCACTTTAGTGAGTATATGCATTCTAAAATGTGTGAGATAAAGTAGAAAAGGGTTGAAGATAATATACCTAGGAAAAAGAGGATGTAGGTCTTTGATCTAGTATATGCAATAGGGGTATGTGCACAATGATGAGGGGCCAAAAGGGGGTCTTAAATGGCCACTTTTTTAAAAAAAATAGGAAATATTGACCTTGGATGAGAAATTGAGGATAGTTACACACTCAAAATTTCAAGATGCAACAAAAAAAAGGATCACAGTGCTTTGAAAGTACTTTCTAAACTACTAATTTTATTTGAAAATGGTAGAGATTAAGGGGTTCAAAAAAGTTACCCACACAAATTGGTCCTGTTTTTTTCAAAAAAACATAACATAGCATTTGTTGTGAGTAAATCAAAATGTTAACACTTTTTTCCATATTTTTAAAATAACTTTAGTGAGAAATTAGCTAACATGTTGTGTGGACCCAAATTTTTCTTATAATTTTTTAATAAATACATGATTTTTTACTAATTTTCAAAGTGGACACATCCTGACAAAATAGAAATTTGATTATGCTACCCCTATAATTTTTGAAAAATAATCAAAAATAATTTTTTTTAATGTGTAGAATGGAATCTAGTTTATAAAAATGTATTTTATTTGAAATTTCAATGAACAGTTAAAAATAAAGTAAAAAATACCAAATGTTGGTTTTTGATAAAAATCGGATTCACCAACAAAAGAAATTAAACATGAAAGCCTTACCATAGTCAAAATGTGAAATAATTACATCATTAAATAGATAAGAGATAGCTTAACATTACCCAAGTGTTTTTTTTACTTGACCTTGAAACATGCAAAAACCTGATCCAGTTAGCACACACAAGATTTTATGAAATTTTGTAGAATATGAAAAAACATATTTTTGGGTGTTGAAAAGGCAGTCCAAGCCTTTGGGTTGGGGATTCCCAACGAAGAACAAAATGTGAGCATGTTATAACATGCTCACATTATTCCTCTTTAATTTTTTTTATGTATCACATAACATGAGCACACTATAACGAGGTTATGTTATGCCTCACATTAGTTTATTTTTGTGTATGTTTGTATGTATGCATGTTTGTATGTATGCTAGTATGCTTGCATGTTTGTGTGCTTGAATGTATGTATGATTGTATGTATATATATGAATGTATTCTTCTATGTTTGTACATATGTATGTATGTGTGTATTTTTTTAATGTATTCTTGTATGTATGTATGTATGTATGTATGCTTGAATTTATGTATATTTATGCTTATATGTATGAATGTATGCACATATGTATGAATTTATGTATGCTTTTGGAATCCATTTCCTTAGAGAAAGTATTCACCATTAGGAGGGGTGCCAAAGTGGCTTTAAAAAATGTGTCAAATTTATACACCAAAATGGTCAACCTGAATATCTAGTGTATAGGGTTTTGGGTATCATAATAAGGCTTTAGGGTATAGGAATGAGGGTTGAGGGTGTAGGTTTTAGGGTTTAAGGTATAGGATTGAGGGTTGAGGGATAGTGTGTAAGGTTGAGGGTATAGGGTTAAGTGTATAGGGTATAGGGGTTAGGGGTTATGATATTTGATATAGGGTTGGGAGTTTGTGATTTAGGGTAAATTAGGGTACAAGGTTGAATGTATGGTTTAGGGTTTAAGTATGGGGTTGAGCATTGAGGAATAATGTTTAGGGTTGAGGGTATAAGCTTAATTTTATAGGCTATAGGGATTAGGGTTAAGGATATTGGGTATAGGGTTGAGGGTATGGGTTGAGGGTATAAGGCATAGGGTTGAGAGTTGAGAGTGTAGGGTTTAAGTATAGGGTTGAGGTACAATGTTCAAATTTTAGGGTATAAGGTTAAGGGTATAGAGTTTAGGGATGAGGGTTGAGGGTGTATGGTATAGGGTTAAGGTATAAGGTTGAGGGTTGAGGGATATTTTTCAAGGATGAGGGTATAAGGTTAAGTGTATAGGGTGTAGAGATTGAGGGTATAAGGAATAGGGTGAAGGGTTGAGTTTTTATGGTATAGGGTTTAAGTATAGTGTTGAGGGTCAATTCTTAGGGTTTAGTGTGTAAGGTCAAGGATATAGGGTATTTGGATGAGGGTTGAGGGTTTAGGGTATATGATTGAGGTTTTAGGGTTTATAGTTGATGGATAATGTTTAGGGTTGAGTGTATAATATTATGTGTTTAGGATATAAGGATTGAGGTAATTACGATATTGGGTATAGGGTTTAGGGTATTGTTTTTTGTTATAAGGCATAAGGTTAAGGGTTTAGAGTATAGGGTTTAGGGTTTAAGTATAGGGTTGAGGGTTGAGGGACAATGTTAAAATTTTAACGTATAAGAGTGGGGGTATAGGATATAGGGTTGAGGGTGTAGTTTTTAGGGTTTAAAGTATAATGTTTAGGGTTGAGGGATTAGGGCTTAAGTATAAAGTTAAGGGTACATGGTATAGGGTTGAGGGTTAAGGGTTTAGAGATGAGGTAAAATGCTCAACTTGTTGAGTGTATAAGATTCAGTGTGTAGGGTATACGGATTAGGGTTTAGGATATTAGGTTTAGGGTCTAAGGTATGGGTTGAGGGAATAAGGCATAGGGTAAAGCGTTGAGAGTGTATGGTTTAGGATTTTTGTATATGGTTGAGGGTCAATGTTCAAGGTTTAGGCTATAAGGTATAGGGATGAGGGTTGAGGGTGTGGGGTTTACGGTTTAATGTATAGGGTTGAGGGTTGAGGGATTAGAGCTTAAGTATAGGGTTTAGGGTTTATGGTTAAGGGACGATGTTCAGCCTATTGAGTGTATAAGATTAAGTGTGTAGGGTATAGGGATTATGGTTTAGGATATTGGGTATATGGTATAAAGTTAATGGATTGAGGGTATAAGGCAAAGGGTGAAGGGTTGATACTTTATGGTTTAGGGTTTAAGTTAAGGTTGAGGGAAAATATTTAGGGTTTGAGGTATAAGGGTGAGGGTATATGGATGAGGGTTGAGGTTGTAGGGTTTAGGTTTTAAGGTATAGGATTGAGGGTTGAGAGATTAGGGCTTAAGTATAGGGTTGAGGGTAGAGGGTTGAGGTTTTATCATTGGAGGATAATGTTTAGCCTATTGAGTGTATAAGATTAAGTGTGTAAGGTATAGGGATTAGGTTTAGGATATTAGGTTTAAGGTTTATGATGTGGATTGAGGGTATAAGACATAGGGTGAAGGGTTGAGAGTGTACAATTTAGTCTGGTTAAAGTATAGGGTTGAGAGATAAAATTCATGTTTTAGGGTATAAGGGTGAGGGTATAGGGATGAGGGTTGAGGTTGTAGGGTTCAGGGTTTAAGAGATATGGTTAAGGTTTGAGGGATTAGGGCTTAAGTATAGGGTTGAGGGTATAGGGTTGAGGGTTGAGGGTTGAAGGTTGAGGTTTTATAGTTGGGGGTTTATAGTTGAGGGATAATGTTTAGGGTTGAGTGTCTAAGGTATATGGTTAAGGGTTGAGGGTGTAGGGTTTATGGTTTAAGGTACAGGGTTGAGGGTTGAGGTTATAGGGTAATGGGTAGAGGGTTGAGGGTTTACAATTGAGGGATTAATTATTAGGTTTAATTATAGGGTAGAGGAAAAATATTTAGGTTTTAGGTTATAAGGGAGATGGTATAAGGTATAGGGATGAGGATTGAGGTTATAGGGTTTAGGGTTTAAAGTATAGGGTTAAGGGATTAAGGGTACAAGGCATAGGGTGAAGGGTTGAGATTGTATGGTTTAGGGTTTAAGTATAGTGTGGAGAGGAAACTTTTAAGGTTTAGGGCATAAGGTTGAGGATACAAAGCATAGGGATGAGGGTTGAGGGTTGAGGGTTTAAGGTATAGGGTTGAGGGTTGAGGGATTAGGATAAGTATAGCATTCCAGGTATTGGGTATAGGGTTGAGGATTTACAATTGAGGAATAATGTTCAGGGTTGAGTGTCAAAGGTTAAGTGTATATGGTATAGGGATTAGGGTTTAAGATATTCGGTATAGGGTTTGGGGTATGAATTGATGGTATAAGGCATAGGGTGAAGGGTTGAGATTGTATGGTTTAGGGTTTAAGTATATTGTTGAGGGACAATGTTCAAGGTTTAGGGTATAAGGTTGACGTTACAAGACATAGGAATGAGGTTTGAGGATGTGTGGTTTAGGGTTTGAGGTATAGGGTTGAGGGTTGAGGGTTTACAGTTGATGGATAATGTTTAGGGTTGAGTTTCTAAGGTATAGGTTTAAGGGTTGAGGGTGTAGCATTTAGGGTTTAAGGTATAGGGTTGAGAGTTTATAGTTGAAGGATAATGTTTAGGGTTGAATGTGTAAGGTTAAGTGTATAGGATTGAGGGTGTAGGGTTTAGGGTTTAAGGTATAAGGTTGAGGGATTGACGGTGTAAGGCACAAAGTGAAGGGTTGAGAGTGTATGGTTTAAGGTTTATGGATAGTGTTGAGGGATAATGTTCAAGGTTTATGGTATAAGGTTGAGGGTGTAAGGAATAGGAATGAGGGTTGAGGGTGTAAGGTATAGGGTTGAATGTTGATGGATTAGGGCTTAATTATAGGGTTGAGGTTATATGGTAAAGGTTTGAGGGTTTATAGTTTTGTAATGTTCAACCTGTTGAGTGTATAAGATTAAGTGTGTAAGGCATAGGTATTAGGGTTTAAGATAATGGGTGTAGGGTTTATGGTATAGATTAAGGGTATAAGGCAAAGGGTGAAGGGTTGAGAGTGTATGGTTTAGGGTTAAGTTATAGGGTTGATGGTCAATATTCAAGGTTTAGGGTATAAGGGTGAGGGTATAGGGTATAAGGATGAGGGTTGAGGTTGTAGGGTTCAGGGTTTAGTATAGGATTGAGAGGTTAGGGATGAGAGCTTAAGTATAGGGTTGAGGTTTGAGGCTTTACAGTTCAGGGATAATGTTCACAGTCTAGTGTCTAAGGTGTAAGGTTAAGGGTTTATGGTTTAAGGTATAGGTTTGAGGGTTGAGGGATTATGGCTTAAGTATAGGGTTGAGGGTATAGGGTATATGGAGGATCTTGCGATTGGATAATACTCAATCTCTCTGCAAACTAATACCAACAAGTGGTGTTCTTTGGAGAATGATGTGTAGGTGATATAGAGTCCACTTGACTGCTTTTTCTTTACACCCGTGCACTCAATTTTTTTGAAAGAGTTCTCCAAATTTTGTGTGAGGAAGGGAATTAATTGATCGGTAGAGAGGGGGGAGCCTAAAAGAAAAAAAGACTCTCAAATTTTATCTTGATTGTGTGAGAGGGAAGGAAAAGATGTTTTATTTAGAGCACCACTTAAAATTGAAGGCCATTGTAGGAGTCTCAAAGACATACCCTCAATAGGTGAGTACTTGCACCTTTTAATTTTTTTTTTAGAAACTTGGGTTGCAAATTGCATAAGTGAACATGGGATGCCTTGTGGAGGTAATTAACCAACAAATCTTACAAAAATTGTAGATCAATGATACAAAGAAAAATGTCTAACTCAAATTTATGGCTTTGAGCTTGACTGAGTATGCCGATATTAAGCATAATTCATTGATCTTTAAACTTTGCAAATAGTGACAAAAAAATCCATAAAACTTCCAAGTAGGCCAAGAGGCCGCAAATTTCTTGCAAACACAATTTCAACCAAAAGAGGCCAAAATAATACAACAATAGGTTGGATTGGAAAAAATATCATGCAAGAAGCAAAATATTTACCCTAAGGGAAGATTGGCGCTCTCTATTTTTTTTGTTTTTTATCAACTTTTCAAAAATAGGCTCAATGGTCAAAAAGTGCAATTTTTTTTTTATCAAAATTGAAGAAATAAAATGTATTTTTTCATTTCCTAAGTGTTTTGGACATGATGACATTAACCGTTTGACTCTTTGTCACTTTCTTGATAGGGCTATGTGTGGGAGTCACCTTGATGTGGAAAGGAATGTGCTCTCATTGCTCTGATAATGAAAATATTAGGTACTTACTTTCACAAAAAATAATAATGAAAATACTCTTAAAACCACAATTTAAACATCAATATTGAGGATTTTTCCTGAGAACCTTAAAATATTGATGTTGGCCTTGATATCACATGTTGGGTCCTAAGATTATTGCTCCAAAATATTAGTGTAGTGTAGTAAAATGTATACCCTTGCATTTTCACACTTTTTTGGGCCCGCCTTGCTTTATTTATCCCTAATTATGTCTTAACTAGTCCTATTTTGCATCCACAAGCCCAATGAATTATATCTTTTTTTGGATAATCTCAACAAACTTTAATGGATAAATGATAATTTAATGATTATGTCTAAGTGTCCCTGATTTTTGGGTCGGGACTAAAATGCCACCTAGGGCATCTTTATCCCCCAAAGGTCTTGGGACCCTAATTTTGAAAGCACCTAAATAGGTCCCTTTTTGTAGTTTTTGCCTGAAGTTTCAAGCCTTGGGAATAAGACACCACCTAGGGCATCGTAGACCTTCTTGGCTTATTTTTGGGATTTAATCTCAAATTTTTGTGGGATTTGGCCTCCTTTAATTAATGAATTCATATGTCGGCTTGGTGTGGTGTAATCTCGAGATATTAAGCATGGATAAGTATAAATACAAGGTTCCTCCACTCATTTTCATAACAAGCATTCAATTATTCATTCCTAAGGCTATTTTATGCATTCAAAATCAATTCATCAAGAATTTGGAGCCATCATCAAGATCCAACCATCATTTCAAGGGTTTAATGCATCCATTCATGTTGTTGAGCCAAGATTGTGGATGTAGCATTGAATATCTACTTGCAACCATTGTTCACATCATATCCAAGGATCCAAGATCTATATTCTTCCTGGCCACTACATTGTAGATTGCGGATTTTCTTCACAAGAGATCATCCAAGGTGATATCATTTACATGTTTCATATTTCATGCTTCATTTCATTATTTGGTTTAATTACCAACAAGGGGTTTGACAAAGAAAAACCCCCATTCACTAACAATCAACAAGTTTTTCTCCTCTTGCATGTTTGTGATTGCAGATTTTGGTTGAAGACTTGAAGATCATTTGAAGTACAAAGTTGTAAAGTTGCATTGTAAAGTTGTCATCTTCACGAAAACTCACCTACAGGCCAAATCTGGAAGTTTCAAAACCTGAGATCAAAGGAGAAGGAAGTACATACATCAAGACTCAGGATCACTTTCAAAGATTTCATAAATTCAAATTGGGACTAAGACAGTAGTGAGGGAATCTTAGTCCTCCAAGTGGAATTTTTCAAAGATTATTTTGGATACTATTCCGACATCTAAAGATTTTGCATCTGCCCCAAAAAATAACAATGGGACTAAGACAACAATAAGGGTGACATAGTCCTCCATAACTTTTTGACAACATTTTTACATTTCTAGAATCCTCATTACATTTCTAGAGTTTTGAGGTACACATACCCTAACTAAGTGTAGCTTAATTTCATCATTTGAACTCATTATTTGGCTTGCATTACTAGGTTTTGTGAGTTGAATGTTAAAGTGTATTTTCCAAGCTTTTGCTTAGTGGTGAACCCCTAAAACCTTAAAGAACCCCCTTCCTATGTCTTCCTTGTTGAGAATTGAATCACCTTAAAGGTTGATAGTCAATCCAATGTGGATTCCTAGGACATGATTTAATGACCAAAAGAGAATAACTGGTCTAACCCCCCCCACTATTTTCTTTATGGTTCATTTTGGTGAACTCGACATTTTGGACATTCATTTTTCTGATTTGGAGTTCATTAAGGTCCTAGATCTAGGTTGCATTCATTGTTGCATTGCATCTTGCATTAGTGAAAGTGAATCTAGGGTTTGTCATATTTTCATTAGTGAAAGTGCATATAGGTTGCATTTTTTCTTTCTTTCATCATTTTCCATCATCCTAATTACATTTAGGAACATTGTTATTACGGTCAAAATTGAAAAAATTGCATTCACTTTTTTTTCACCAGTTACATTTTCATGCATTCATTTGCACAATATTTTGTTTCTCAACATCATGTCCCTGGGTAGGCAATCTGGGAACACTGTAAACAACTTATAATTTCTTGTTTTTCTAAAAAAACCTCTACTGGGACAATAAGACCCTTACTGGTGTCTTGGTCCCTCTTAGGGTTTTTGCCTCAGAATCCTATCTAAGTTGATTGCATTTTGTTTTAGTTCCCAAACCTCCAAATTCCTTCAGTAGGACCAAGATGCCATTGATGGCATCCTAGTCCTTGTTGAGTTTGAATTTGTAGTTTTCAAGATTTTAATATGCTCTTTTTTGCTTCCTAAGCCTCCTGGTAACATATACTATAAGTCTGGAAAGTTTTGGAAACATCTATTATATGCATCTAGTTCAAAAACATCAATTTAGGGTAGTCATTTTTCAATCATTTCAATTACAAGAATCATTAGATCTGAAAATGCTCACATTCATGAAACTTTGCATAATATGGATAAAAGTACTTTTCACTTTTGCATGTACAATGTTTACATTCATAAAACTTTGCATAAGTTTGATAAAAGTGCTTTTCATTTTTGGATATACATTGTTGGCATTCTTAAAGTTTTGCATACATTGGATAGAAGTAATTTTCATCTTTGGATAAGCATTGTTTACATTCTTAAAGCATTGCATGCGATGGTTAAAATTTCTTTCTATTTTTGGTCAAACAATGTTAGTAACTTACCTTTCTAGGCACGTTAAGAAAAGTTCATATCCCCTCCCTATGAGAGTGTTTTAGTGAAAGAGAATACAACCTTGGACAATCCTAACAATCATATTTTTTCTTCTCCTAATAAGTCTCATATTTGTGAAGAAGATATTTTTGTGTTAGAAGAACCAACCAATGAGAGTTTTGAGAGTCCTGGTTGTTTCTCTCCTCCTACCTCTCTTAGTGAACAAGACATTGATGAACAAGAATAAACAACCGTAAATGATCATGACAATCACATTTTTTCTTCTCCTAGTGTATCTCCTAGTTGTGAAGATGATACTTTGATGTTAGAATATCTAATCAATGAAATTCATGGGAATCTTGATTTCCTCTCTTCCCTTAGAGAAAAAATTCTTGAACAAGACAACAAAATCATTGATGAACAAGATAATTCAACCATTGATAGCTCCCTTACATACGATAAAGTCATCTTAGAAGAACCAACCTTTGAATGTAAAGAAAATTCGATTTTCTATTCTCCTAAAAACTCTCCTCCTCGAGAAGGTATAATGATGGAAGAAAATGAGAACATTGACAATAGTAATGTAACACCCCACCACGAAACCCTAGATGACAACACACTAACACCTAAAATGATTTTTTTTTTTTTTTTGAAAAAGAATAATTCAACCAATTATAAATGAAACATTAACTTATAATCTATCCTAAGTCCTATAAGGTTTATGACTATGCTACTTGATTCTCATAATCCAACTAACAAGAATGGAAAAACACTACAATTAATTAAAATTAATCTTCAATATGAAATTACATTTAACCATCACATTTAATTGAACAATCAATAAAATACAACCATAACATGTATTCAAAAGCGATCAATTGAATCAATCCATTTTAGGGTATGTGCAGGATCATGATGGGCCGAAAAGTGGCGATATGTAACTGATATGATGGCCCATGTGGTTGACGACTTTTTTTTTACCCAAAATTGATGAAACAAAAAGGTTTTTTAAAGGAGATTCTCAACTTTCCACCAATATAAATAATGCTTTAATTTGAATTTAATAAATAATTATTATTTATTTTCTATTTGAATTAAGACTAAAGTGTTGATTGATAGGTTAATGGAAAAACATCTATAGCTTTCAAACGGTATAATATTTTTTGAATCTAAAACATGTGTCACATTATATGTTTCGCATACTATAGGATTAAAAAAAAAAAATTGAATTTAATGAATTTTTGACCAAGTTAAGGTGGTCAAACATAAGAGTTTTTATATTTTTTAAAAGTTATAATAAAAATTTCATAATTAATTATTTACTTGGAGAATTTTTATTAAAAATTATGCATCACATCGGGACATGAGTCCTCTACTTATATCTAAAATCTTATAAAAAAATATTATCATTTTATTGTGGTTAGGGTGGTTAGACAGACACCTACTTCTTATTTTTTCCCTGAAATTTAAGTACTACTCCATTGATATTTCAAATTTTCACCAAATAGTTTTTTCTTTTTAAAATATAAACTTAGTAGTTTAGAAACTAAATTCAATTTGCTACAAATTCTATTCTTACATATTTTTGAAATAATATAGATAACTTATTCAAATTTTTATGTCAAGTTGCCTAACTCTAATTTTCTGAATTTTCATTGCCACTTAAGGGCCTATTTCTTCCATGATGATCCTGCACATACCCTTTATTGCATATACAATGCATCCTTTATATAGTTCATTACATCAGTTTACATAATTAATATGAAACATCTGAACAACAATGTCTCCTCGTATGAGGAGGGTACATCAAAGTATGCTACATGATACATCAGATTAATGGCTCAATATAAGTATGTGAGTAACAATCCACATGAACTGGTATAAATTCAAAAGTCTTCAATCCAGGAGTAATCTACATGAACACAAATAAGCAGGGGAACCCAATGGATAATAATGCACATTCCACCCGACCATGTGTAACCCTAAGGTCCACCCCCCATGCTAGGAGATAGCAAGGATCCCACCATCACAATGACAATAAGGTGACATTCGATTGACATAAAAAGATTAAAAGGGTCCCAACATGCAAATACAACATCACACATCACAACACTACTTCCAGTGGCACTCACGAACATAAAAATGGAAATACAAGACAAGGGGATGCAAGGTTGTAGCAAGGGAGAATGTCATTGCATGGTCCAAGCATGGGTTGTCCTAACACTCTTTCTCTATACATCGGCCCCCATCTATGGTTGTCTTGGCAGCCTCACGTTCAACGCCGACCCCATAGTGTGACACATGCGAGACCAATTATCCTTTCATGGGTACAAGGAAATTGGTCTTGTTGACTAGGCCTTCTCAACCCATCCTTAGATTGAATGAGCGCTACAGGCATGGGTGAGGCATCCAGTTATCTTAGTTAAGGTAAAATTCTACCCAGCGACCTAGTTAATAAATTAGGTTATCACTTGATTATAAAACTCTCACATGGGTATTGGGTTGTCCTAGATGCCACTTTGTGCATCAGCCCCCGTTGAGAGCCACTCCCCCTTCTATCACTAGAAAACCCAATGCAACCAACAAGGTAATGCCAACTTGTACAAATCACCAAAACATAAGAACATACACATAAGGTGAGGCATGGACCATCCTGCACACAAAGGCAACCATAAAAGAAAGTGAATAATGCATAGATAAAACCCCCTCAATAAAGTAATCCAAGTATCACACCAACCAAAATTCCAAAGTCAACACACAAATTTGGCCCATAATGTTGTTTTCCCAAGCCTCTAGAAACAAACCTTAACAATAAAAATGAATGACTCACTATTAAGCATTCACCACAATCATCCCAACTTCCAATGATCAACACAATCAAGCAAGAAATCTTTCAAACAATACCATCAATCATAATTAAGAATAACTATAAGAATAACTATATCATCAGATAAACCATCATCTCAATCGAACTCACTACTATGGAGCCCCAACATCAAGTTACAACTTTGATTAATGCTAAAATAATAAAATCATAAATAATTAGTTCTCTTGGCAAATCTACTAACCAACTAATTACCATCCAATACCGTTTCAAATCTATTCAAGCAAAACACAACTATTCTAATTTCATATTCATTTTATAAATTACCAATACTAAGAAACTAACATTAACATATCCTTTCACTTATGATCAAGAGACACAGGGTGGTTTTACATCTAGACTAACATTCAATTTACCAAAACATACAATATTTATGATTTCCAAAGAGAAAATTTTATTTCACTTTTAACATTCTCATTATTATTTACATATAATTAAATTTATTCTTTCTTTTCATAATCTTATCCTTTTTATTTATCCACAACCTCTTAATTTCTGAAATAAAAATATTATTTTACCAATACCATTACCATTCTTACAATAATATAATTGTTCATATATATATTATACCTAACTACAAATTTAGACACAGTAACAATACAATTGAACATACATATGATTATATATATATATATATTCATACATGCATATATAAATTTGGAAGTAACAATAAAATGTAGTTTTGTTCACAACGGAACATGACACAGCCGACACCTTTATAAACATATCGACATAACTTAAATAGTCTGGAATGGCGCATATTACCTATTTCGAGCTCTAAAACTATTGAATACCACACAAAACAAATTTATGCATCAAGTATTTAATAATTTGTGACCACGCGAATTTCATATTTGCTAAATATGGAGTGGCTTCAGAACATCAAATACATCTATTTACAAAGGCCAAACTAATGAAATATGGAGGCTTTATTATATCCTAACCAAATTTGTGTTGCAGATAATTGAATTTACATAGCAACACATGGACCAATGTGGACTCCCACGGCCTCCAAAATGGAATTCTTTGGCAAGAAGACATTAAAGAAATTACTACTTTGGGCCACTGATTCCTATCGAATTAAGAGAGGAATGAGACGACATGCATGAGTATATTCATAAGCTATGCTAAGTATAATTTTTATAATTTTCACCATGCCTTATAATATGCACACAAAATTAATTCAATTATTACATATTTAATTTAATCATTTCATCTTAAATTGCTTGGACAATAAAATAATTAACATATTTATTTAATTATTTCCTTATTAAACTATATGTCTTAATTTATTTAAATTAAACAAAACATTTATAATATTTTTATTTATTAAAATTTATAAATATATTAAAACATTTATTTAAAATTATCAAATACTTTTTAAAACCGCAATACTCTTTTATTAATATAAAATCAATCAAAGCATTAATCAAGCAAATAACTCAAATGGATTGTATACCCAATAGTACCAGTTCGTAAGGCGAAACAAAAAACAAATGACATCACCAAAGACATACCAAGCCACATACAGAAACACTGTTAGGATGAAGCACGAAGGGGCATTACAAGTAATTCCTTAGATGAAGATGATGAAGTAACATTAGACTCCTAGAGACCATGAAAATAATGATAATTCTTTTGAGGTTATGCACATTAGATACCCCTTGGAGTACTCTCCTGAGCCTAAACTTATCATTCATTCACCATCTCAAAAACCACAAGTTTGAAACAAACCCATCCTTATCCTCGAACCACCTAAGAACAATGTTTTGTAGCAACTGAGTTACAATACCGTTGCTCATACATAAAACACTAGGAACAATCTGCAACCAAAAAAAACACCTTCAACATCCCTCCCATTGCCTAACCATATTTTTCCTAGTGCTCCCCATTTAACTTCACATATTGGGAAGGATTATGATCTTGTTGAACAACTTAAGAACACTCTTGCAAAGATATACCTATGGGACTTAATTCATAATTCACCTAATTATGACACTATGCTTCAAATAGCCTTGCAACAAGTTGTGGTTCCCTCTAGTGTGAGCTCCCCCCTTTGGAAGTGCAAAAAAAAATGATGCTTTCATGATAATAGATCAATACAATATGACAGGGATAAAATGAACCCCTGTTGACAATGGCCCAGCCTTAAATGTGTGTAGTGTAAACCTTTTGGATAAGCTTGTTGTCGATAAATAAAAAATCCAAACCGCCTCTTTATCTATTAATGGCTTTGATAATGTGCACAAAAAATTACTTGGTATAATCACTTTACCTATTAAAGTTGGAAATGCCACATTACAAACATCGATCCATGTTATGCCTCATGATCTTTTATATAATCTTCTTTTAGGAAGACCATGGATTCATGCAATGAATGGGGTGCCTTCCACTCTTCATCGTAAAATGAAGTATGTCTACAACAACAAAGTGTACACACTTGAAGCTGACCCTAAACCAAACAATTGTTTGAACATTGAGAAAAACAAAGACAATCCTTTCAACACATTGACACCAACTACATAGAAAGATAAAGAAAAAAATATTGAGGAAGTCACAAAGCTATTAGAAGATGATTGGGGTTCCTTTGACTTCACACCAACATTCATGGCAGAATACAAGATCATAAACAAATATTCAGACAAGGGAAAAGAAAAAGCAGTAATGTCAACACAAAATTCGAAAGACCCTTTGAAAGCATCCACCTCAACCACTTTAGAAGAAAAAGAAAATTATACAACAAAATTCGACGAACTTGACTATAAACAACCACCAAATCCTTTAAAGAAATGAAAAATATTTATGGAAAAGGTTACAAACTTATGAAACAACTTTGATATAGTGGAAAAGTATGTGGTGCTAGAGAAAAAGGTATCTATGCCCCTATAGAGCCTCAAACGCAAGAAAAAACTCATGGTCTTGGTTATTGTCTTTTGATTGAAATCAACTCATCAAACAAGCCTTCACTTAATATCACCACTCTAACAAAAGATTCCTCTAAGACAACTTTAAAATTATTGCATCCTGAGCTGATAGTCACTAGTGGTCTTGAGTGTTATCCTTTGCAAGAAACGAAAGAAACAAGAAAATCTTCACTTAATGTCAATGTCATCACATAAACCACTAATGATTTGAATTCGTTAGATTTTACACCCTGCAGTAAAGGAGAGAACAAAATATCGAAACCTAAAGAGTCTTTCATAAGTATGACATCTTGTACTAAGCAAGAGATATATTTGTCACAAAACAAAGCAACATCTCCTACTTTTGATTAAGAGAGTATCTTGTCGAGACTCCTCCAAGATTGTTTGATCTCTCTTCCTCCAAGAACACAAAATAAATTTACTACAAGATTTCATTTTGTGCATATCATAGAGTTCATGGTCATGCTACTAATCAATGCAAGGCTTTGAGTAGTAAAATCCAACATCTTAAAATTTTTGGTACACTTCCTTCTATGGGGGCACCTAATTCTTCTAATTGATACTGATTTTCACTCTAGCATGTTTCTCATCACTCACCTCAGCTCAACATTGACCTACATTAAGTGGGGGAAAGAATTTAAGTAGCCTTGTCCTCATATGTCATATTTCATTGCCTTTTTTGGCTAGTTGGCCACCTTTCATGTATATATAAGAGAAAACTTGGCATGTGGATGAAATTCCTTAAGTTGTGTCGAATGTGACGTACTAAGTCATGCATTTTGGGAGCCAACCCTTTTTTTCCTCTTTTTCTTTCTTTTTCACTTTTTGGCTACTTTAAAGTAATTTCTCATAGCATGATGTTAGCAATTTATTTAAACTGGACCTCTTACAGCTCACCTAGTGGACAACTAGCTTCACTAGCCCTTGTGAGAAGGAATTTTGTTTGCATAGTGGAAAGTGTGTTCCACTTGTAAACCTCTCTTGGAAAAACAACCTAGACCCAGTCCACAACGTGTTGGATGGCCCATCGAAGCTTGATCCGTAGCTTTTTTCTTTCTTTCTTTTCCTTTTTTTAATCCTTGAAGGTGTATGTTGGTGATATGGTTATGGCTTCACGTATCATCTGCAAGTGTGTTCCTTTGTACCTATGTTGGTTTTTCATGGGATCTTGATCCTGGGAGATTGATCACCCCTCCTAGTTATTGTCATCATATCTTACTATCATGCGTACATTTGAACCCCTCTTGATTGCGTGGTTGGCTACTTTAGTGTGAGTTTGAAGTAAGTTCATCCTCTCACCAAAGTGGGGGCTAAATGTAGTGTAGTAAATGCATACCCTTGAATTTTCACACTTTTTTGGGCCTGCTTTGCTTTATTTATCCCCTATCTTGCTTTATTTATCCCTATTTATGTCTTAATTGGTCCTATTTTGCATCCATACTTCCTATGAATTATATCTTTTTCTAGTTAATCCTTACAAAATTCAATGGATAAATGATAATTTAATGATTATGTCTGAGTTTTCTTGATTTTTGGGTCAAGACTAAAACACCACCTAGGGTGTCTTTTTCTCCGAAGGTCTTGGGACCCTGATTTTGAAAGCACCTAAATAGGTTCCTTTTTGAAGTTTGTGTCCCAAGTTTCAAGCCTTGGGACTAAGATGCCACCTAGGGTGTCTTAGTCCTCCTTGGATAAATTTTTAGGATTTAATTTCAAATTTTGGTGGGATTTAGCCTCCTTTGATTAATGAATTCACATTTCAGCTTGGTGTGGTGTAATTTTGGGATATTAAGCATGGATAAGTATAAATACAAGGTTCCTCCACTCATTTTCATAACAATAATTCAAGTATTCATTCCTAAGGCTATTTTATGCATTCAAGAGCAATTCATCAAGCATTTGGAGCCATCATAAAGATTCAAGCATCATGTTAAGGGTTTAGTGCATCCATTCATGTTTTTGAGCCAAGATTGTGGATGTAGCATTGAAGATCTACTTAAAACCATTGTTTACATCATATCCAAGGATCCAATATCTACATTCTTCATGGCCACTACAAGGTAGATTTTATATATGCTTCACAAGACATCACCCAAGGTGATATCATTTACATATTTCATATTTAATGCTTTATTTCATTCATTTCATTATTCGGTTTAATCACCAACAAGGGGTTTGACCAAGGAAACCCCCCATTCACTAACAATCAACATTTTTTTCTCCTCTTGCATGTTTGTGATTGAATATTTAGGTTGAAGACTTGAAGATCATTTGAAGTGCAAAGTTGCAAAGTTGTAAAGTTGTCATAGTCACAGAAACTCATCTACAGGCCAAATCTAGAAGTTTCAAAACCTGAGATCAGAGAAGAAGGAAGTACAAACATCAAGCCTCGGGATCAATTTAAGATATTTTAGAAATTCAAATCGAGACTAAGATGGTAGTAAGGGTGTCTTAGTTCTCCAAGTGGAATTTTGCAGAGATTCTTTTGAATCCTGTTCCGACATTCGAAGATTCTGCATCTACCCCAAAAAATAGCAGTGGGACTAAGACAATAGTAAGAATGTCTTAGTCCTCCATAGAAGTTTTGGGCATGTTTACATGTACGAAATCCTAATTACATTTCTAGACTTCCCAGGTACACATACCCTAACTTGGTGTAGCTTAATTTCATCATTTACACTCATTATTTGGCTTGCATTACTAGGTTTTGTGAGTTGAATGTTAAAGTGTCTTTTCCAAGATTTTTCTTGGTGGTGAACCCCTAAAAGCTTAAATAACCCCCTTCCTGGGTCTTGATCCTTGTTGAGAATTTACTCACCTTAGAGGTTGATATTCAATCCAATTTGGATTCCTAAGACATAATTGAATGACCAAAGGAGAGTAAGTGATCTAACCCTCATGCCATTTTCTCTACGATTCAATTAGAACACAGTTCTACTTTCAAGTTCAAGGTTTTTCATCATGAAAAAGAGGATGAGATTCTTCCATACATAATGGAGGGTTAAAGGAAAATTGATGAGAGCATTTTAGCTCTCCTACACTTCAAGCTTAGCTTAGGCTTATGATAGTATTCCTAGACATATACCTAAATAGGTATTCAAGTCAAACAAAATGAACAAACAAAAATGATATTAGATAAATCCAAAATGCATACTTAACATTAAATTATCACTATTTCAAGTAACATTAAATACAATAACATCTATATAGCTAATGAAAAAGTACAAGCATAATCCACATGAAATGAGTTCATTCAAGGCTCCCTTGAGATGTTTCCCTAGTTAAAATAAAGGATCATGAGTGCACAAAAATAATTTATATTGTTCTTAAACTATCAATATATATTTTAAAAGGTGAGAGATTGGCTAAGAACCTTCTTAGATTGGTGCCTTTTCATTAAGCAATAGAGTCATATAATGAAGAACATATTGGAAAGACAAGGGTAGTAATTATACATTTTTATGCACTAATATAATAGGATACATGTGCAAAACATACTTAATCATCCATGAAAAATAATACATAAATACATTTTGAAAGTACAATAGGTAATTACAAAGCTTGCAAAAAATTAAAATGTTATTACATTTATTAATATTATATTATAATTCTACAAGAAAATACGCTAAGAGAAACCTATCTAAACAAAATACCCTAAAGATATAATATATTTCATGGAGATATTCATGTACATAAATCTTATAAAATATTCTTCAACCCTTGAAGAAGCACAACATTTTTCTCAAGATGACCTAGAATGGCGTGATTGGTTACGCTATGCAACTTTCACACTTCTCTGGCATTGCTTTAAAATGAATAAAAATACACATATTGTAAGAAATAGGGTGTAGCCTTAATCCAATACATTTTAGCATCATCAAAAGTGATGGCCCTCTATGAATCATGTTAAAATATTGGTTTAAAATGGAAGTAGGGGACGATCCATTTAAATAGTGCATGGGTATTAATGGTAACACATAAATTAAAAATTGATTAAGTTTCAATTCAATTTGAGAATTTAATAAAAATGACACCATTAATTTATGGTAGTTGAGAATGTATTTCATATAAAATTTTGATACCTGTGAAATGGCCAATCATGGATTATGAAGTTGATCTACAATTTGGCCAAGAAATAATCTCAAATTACAATTGAAGGGCATGTAACTTTGAATTGGAAGTGAAGGAGAAAAAGTGAAAATTGATGGAAGTGTAGTTGGGAGTTATAATTTTGTAAAGTTTAGTAGGAGTGTAAAAATAGAAGTCTCATCTGGATGTGAAAGTGAAAGGGTTAATTGGATGAAAAAATGTCTAGTTGAAATAAAATATGGTAGGACTAGGAAACTTCACAAAAGAAGTTATGTGAAATAGTATTCCAACTATAGGTGGATATTAAAATGGATGTGAAAGGTGGAAAATTTTCGTTGCTTATGGTTTAGGACATAGAGCAACAATCTTCTTCACTCTCATTCAAGGAAACCCTAGAGATCTCAATCCAAGGATGAAGTAGGGGAAAGAGATCTTTCAATAGGGTGTCCTAGGGTCTAATTAGAGACTAAAGAGGGGTTCACCACCAAGCTAGGGCTTGGAAGGATTATTGAAATGTAAGATTTAATGACAAAACAGGTAATGACATGCAAAACTCAAATGATTGACCTAGAAATGGATGTAAAAAAGAATAGAAAGCTAAGAGATCAGAAGTGTGCACTTGGAAACCTATAGCCACTTGATTGAAGCCCCGAAATGTTGAAAATACTAAAACTAATATAGACTGGGACTCATACGCTAGTCTAGGTGATTTAGTCCTAGATTAGGGTTTTTGGGCAAGAACAAGAATCTGGAAGAGATGTATGAAACACCTGAAATCTGTAAATATCACTAAACTGGGACTCATATGCCAGAAGTGGCGTATTAGTCCAGTTTGGCCTTTTCAAAGAATCAGGATCTGAATCTTCTTTTCAATCTTTGCTTAACCTCCTCAACTTGATTTCTTGATCTAAAGCATTGAATTTTGTACTGTAGCTGTCCTTCATGATTTTGTAGATGATATGACCACTTTGAAAACTTTGAACACCTTGACAACTTTCTCCAAACTTTCTCTTCGATATTTCTTCAACCTAGATCTACAAATCACACATTAAAGAGGGGAAAATATTGTTTTGTTAGTAGAAAGGGGTTTGACGGGTTTGCCTTGGTCAAACCCCATTTGGGTAATCAAACCTTGTAATGGAATGAAGTGAAATCAAGGAATGATGAATGAAAAACATGCAATGTTAAAAATCACCAAACCCTAGCAATAAAGTGTTGTAAACATGTATGAAATGGATCCAAGGATGTAGATCTTGAGTCTTTCTTAAATGTGATAGATCTTGAATTGAATGCTTGCTTGAATCATAAAACCTTGCATCACAAATGTTAGCTCAAAAACAAACATGATGCATGATGACTTTGACATGATACTTGATACTTGAATAATGCTCCAAAACACTTGATAATCATCTCTTGAATACTCTTGAATGCTCCAATTTTCTATAATGTATGAATTATCAAGGTGCCAGATCACTTGTCAACTTTCTAAATGAAAAATGAGTGAAATAACCTTTTATTTATACTTGTTTATGCCAAATTTCCCGAAATTACAACACTACAAGCTGACATCAAATCTAGGAGGATAAAATCCTGACAAGAATTTGAATTTAATTTAATTTTGGGCCACATGGGACTCATATTTTAGAAGTGGCGTATGAGTCCCATTAGACTTAAATATGGGACATATTTTTTCAAAAATGCTTAGATTCATGTGAAATCCATATTGGGGCCTTAAAACCTAGGTGGGACTCATATGCCCAAGGTGGCATATGAGTCCCAAAACACTAAATATATGCCAAAACATAAAAATACATGAATTATGATTGGATTTCGGTTTATGTTGAATTATCCTCGAAAAGATGCATTAATTAAGGCTTGTGGATGCAAAATAAGGCCAATTAAAGCATAAAGAAGACCAATTAATAATAAAAACCCTAGATTAGTGTGAAAGTGTGGTACAACACTTTACAACACCTTAAATAATTTGCAATTGAGTTCATTTAGTTTACAATGGCCCAAGACCTAATGTGAATGTGTTAAACACATTACAAAACTAAATCAAGGAAATCTTAAGTCCAAATTAACAAGGAAGACCCAAACAAGTGTGAAAATGTCATGGACAACATTTTTTGACACTACATTTAGCCCCCACTTTAGTGATAGGATGAGCTTTCTTCAAACTCACACTAAAGTAGAAAATTTTGCATCAAGAGGAGTTCAAGTGTACCAATGCTAGTAAGATAGGATGGCAATGATCAAGAGGGGTGATCAAGCCCCTAAGATCAAGATCCTATGGAAAACCAACATAGGCACAAAATAACACACATGAAAATGATATAAAGAGAAATAACAAGATACAAGCATACACTGACAAAGAGATAGAAAAAGAAAAAGAAAACGAAAATGGGATCAAGCTTCGACCATTTGTCCATCGTGATGTGGGTTAGATCTAGGTTGTTTTTTTCTGAAAATGCACGCTCACTCTAGGAATTTCATGCCTAAGTTTAGCTTCCTGTTCAACCAAACCGAAGTTATACCTCCTGATAATTTTGATAGGGCACCACACAACAATGAACTTTGAGCTTCATGAGGCAATCAAAGCTTTGTATGCTTGATACTCATGAACAAACCAGATGGCTCCACATGCATGCAAAGTGTGTTATGCAAGGTGGCCATATAAATTGAAAATGAAATATAAGGAATGTTCAAAGCAGTCTTTTTGAATGCATGTAAGGTCTTAACTTAGGGAACATTATGCCTAATTTCTCCAAGAGAGGACCAATCAAAGAATCAAAGATTCACAACTTAGGGGATGCATTGTGTCACATCAAGCCACTAAGAGGAATATAATATGTTAAGAGATCACACTCTTGAAGGAAACCACACCCAATGCCATCCACAAAGTGAAAGATGCATCACATGAAGTAAGAAGACTACACAATGAAACATGAAATGGAAAAGAATAATGCCAATGCATGCCCCCACTTTAAAGAAATTTCTAAACACCATGTTGTGAGCAATTAATTTAGAGTAGAAAATAATAAATGCTAACAATAAAGAGGACATGTGAGCTTATTTGGAAAGCCCTATGTCAAGTCATATGTTTCTAAATGAAGTTGTATGTCATGCAAAAGGAAAAGAGAGGGGTTACCCACAAAATGAAACTCCAAACACATGAGGGATCCCTAGATTCAGGGTCAATATATTCTTGCTACAATGTTTTTAGAGAGATCGAAATTGTCATCATTTCCCA
Organism: Sequoiadendron giganteum; assembly: GCA_007115665.2. NCBI lineage: Eukaryota > Viridiplantae > Streptophyta > Pinopsida > Cupressales > Cupressaceae > Sequoiadendron > Sequoiadendron giganteum. Next base: position 289,906,188 of record CM021106.1, read on the forward strand.
AATACTCATAGAACTAGAAGAATGACACAAATAGAGTGAAAACAAATAAAATCCTTTCGGATTAACATGGAAGAGACATGAAGGTCTCGACGCATTGTGTCATGCCCAAAAGGAAAACAAAAGACAAAGAAAAGATAAAGGAAAAGATTTTGGGTCAACATGGAAGAGAGATGAATGTCTCGACACCTTGAATCACCCCCAAAAGGAAAACACAATACAAAGAAAAGATAAAGGAAAAGTTATTGGGTCAACATAGAAGAGACATATATGTCTCAATGTCTTGTAGTTTAAAATCTGAAACGGGACTAAATCACCCAAAGGGACATATGAGTCCCAATTAGGGGTTTTCAGCGATCTGAATAGTGAATAACAGTCAACACAAGATACCCAAAAATCAAGAAAAATCTCCTATATTGGGACTAAATCACCCAGAGGGGTGTATGAGTCTCAATTTAGTATTTTTACACCATTTTCAACAAATTTTGTTTGAATGTTATGCTTTCTATTTTGGATGATGTATAAGCTAAGTGCAAATGTAGATTTTAGATGAAATTCAATGATGCAAGATGCAAAAATTCCACCTATATGCACTTTCACTAATAAAAGATTTAGAAACCCTACATTACAAATAACTAATGCAAACCCTAATGCAATGTTAATTTACAAGCTAAATCTAGGATGATGAAATCCAAATCAAAATTAAGATGTTCTAAATGTAGGTGGAAAATTGTTATTTCTTATAGTTTAGGACATAGAACAACAATCTTCTTCACTCTCATTCAAAGAAACCCTAGATATCTCAATCTAAGGATGAAGTAGGGGAAAGAGATCTTGCAATAGGGTGTCCTAGGGTCTAATTAGAGACTAAAGAGGGGTTCACCACCAAGCTAGGGCTTGGAAAGATTATTGAAATGCAAGATTTAATGAGAAAACCTAATAATATGTAAAACTCAATTGAATGACCTAGAAATGAATGCAAAACATAATAAAAAGCTTAGAGATTAGAAGTGTGCACTTGGAAACTTGTAACCACTTGATTGAAGGCTTGAAATGCTAAAAATATTAAAATTAATGTAGACTAGGACTCATACTCCAGTTTGGGTGATTTAGTCTTAGGGTTTCTGGGAAGGAACAAGAATTTGGCATAGATATGTCTAAAACACCTGAAATCTACAAATATCACTAAATTGGGACTCATATGCCAAAAGTGGCATATCAGTTCAATTTGGCCTTTTTGGAGAATCGGGATCTAAATCTGCTCTTCAATCTCTACTTAACCTCAACTTGATTTCCCAATCTAAAGTGTTGAATTTTATACCGTAGTTGTCCTTCAATGATGATGTAGATGATATGACCACTTTGACAACTTTGAACACCTTGACAACTTTCTCCAAAATTTCTCTTCAATATGTCTTCAATCGAGATCTACAAATCACACATTAAAGAGAGGGGAAAATGTTGTTTTGTTAGTATAAAGGGGTTTGCCTTGGTCAAAACCTATTTTGGTAATAAAACCTTGTAATGGAATTTAGTGAAATTAAGGAGTGATGAATGAACAACATGAAGGATCTGGGGCACACTACAGTGGTCCATATTTTGGTTGATTTGGATATTTCCAAACCACTTCATGGCGAGGTGGTTCTGATGGTGTTGGATAGACCCTAGTTGCAGCTGTTGGACTATGAGGGCCTCCCTTTTCATTGCAGGCGGATGTTTTTCTACTGGTCATTTGGACTCGGGTTGTTCTCTTGCTCTCTGCAAGGGTGCTACTACTTGGTGGAAGAATGCTCTATCGAATCACCTCATCGTCAATTCTCCCTCTTCGGACTCTTTAGATTCTTCTGATGCTTCCTCTGAGGAGGGTGATCTTTTTGTCCATTCTTTGTTGTTTGAGCCTCCCCAGGCTCCTTTGTTGGCTACCACTACTATTGATCCTTTGATGCCCCAGTCTGCTAACGTTGTGTTGTCAGTTCCTAATCGTCCCTCGTTTATCAGCTCTCCTGGTTCGTTGATCCTTTTGGTCTCCTCCTCTTCACCTCCGACGCCCTGCTCCTCACTCGTGGTGGCTATTGGTGATCCTCTCCCCTCGCCCTGCTCAGGGGTTGTTTCTTAGCCTTCTTGGTCGGTTGTGTTGAGAAAGAAAAAGGGACTCCCCGGACTTGTGGCTTCTCTGCGGCCTCAGGTTTAGGGAGTTAGCTTGGTCCCCTCTGGATCCTAGGTTGTTTCTTTTCATTTTCCTTTGTTTTTCCTCAGTTGTCTGTCAATTATTTCTCTTTGTTCCTTTGTTCAAATTCTATTTTGAACTTTGTTGTCCTCTGGCCCGTTGGTCCCTTTGTGGAGGGTTCAACACCCTATAAATGTTGCTTAACTTTTCAAAAACATGAAATGTTACAACTCACCAAAACCTAGCAATAAAGTCCTAAAAAAATGTATGAAATGACTCCAATGGATGTAGATTTTGACTCTTACTTGAATGTAATAGACCTTGAATTGAATGCTTTCTTGAATCATAAAACCCTACATCACAAATGTTAGCTCAAAAATAAACATGATGCATGATGAATTTGACATGATACTTCAAGATACTTGAATAATGCTTCAAAACACTTGATAATCAGCTCTTGAATGCTACTATTTTATATAATGTATGAATACTCAAGGTGCTAGATCACTTGTAAACTTTCTAGATGAAAAATGAGTGAAATAACCTTGTATTTATACTTGTTTATGCCAAATTTCTCAAAATTACAACACTACAAGCCGACATCAAATCTAAGAGGATAAAATCTTGCCAAGAATTTGCATAAAATTTAATTTTGGGCCACATGGGACTCATATGCCTGAAGTGGTGTATGAGTCCCATTAGACTTAACTATGGGACACATTTTTCAAAAATGCTTAGATTCATGTGAAATCTAGATCAGGGCCCTAAAACCTAGGTGGAACTCATAAACCTAAGATGGTGTATGAGTCCCATATCACTAAATATGTGCCGCACAACCTAAAAAGACATGAATTATGATTGGATGTTGGTTTATGTTAGGATTATCCTCAAAAATATGCATTAATTAAGGCTTGTGGATGCAAAATAAGGCCAATTAAAGCATAAAGAAGCACAATTAATAATGAAAAACCTAGATTAGTGTAAAAATGTGGTACAAGATCTTAAATAAGGTAAAATTAAGTTCATTTAGTTTACAAGGTCCCAAGACCTAATGTGAATGTGTTAAACACATTACAACACTAAATCAAGGCAGCATTAAGTCCAAATTAACAAGGAGGACTCAAACAAATGTGGAAATGTCATGGACAAAAAATTTAAACACTACAAAATGATAAGTAAGTTTCTAATGGAAGGAGAATCTCTACTAAAGAAAATTTGAGGGTGATGCATGACATCAACAATGGAGGGTTGGAGGGTCTATAGGAAAATATAACTAAACTAAAGTTGGAAGTGCACATATAAGGTGAGATTCAGATGGATGTGGAAGTTATATAGAAAGGGAGTGAAGGTGGTGATGCCAAAATAAAACATCATGTAGTATTTTTAACTACAAGTGGATGTGGCTAGAACTACACTTGGAAAGGAAAATCTAGAAAAATCTAAAATAGTAGAAAAAAGCTCAAAATCATATATTTATGGATTTTTGCATCTTTTGACACTTAGGAGACCAACCTAGGATATATTAGTTTTTCCTTAAGTAAGGGTGACCTAAGGCCATAAATGATTAAGACACAAAAAGGGAAGAGACTTAGGAAAAAACTTACACTGTAGAATTGAGTCCCATCATCACCTATGTACTTGAAACATTTTTAGTGCATGTTGAAATCAATATTATCATTGCAAATTAAGAAAAAATAAACTAAACCTAACAAATAAATTATCCCTTACATATAATTCAAATAACAATAATATTTTATATAATTTCTTCATAATTCTATCACAATATAAATAAAATCCATTCATGATTATAAAGTGAGAAGAATATCATTATATATTAATTATGCATAATAAATTATGTAGAAAAACTACAATAATAAGTTAATCAAATTTATGTTATAAAAGTTAACTATCTAACCTTAATATCAAAATGTTCTCTATCCAATAATGCTCTAATAAAATATAATCATAGTAAGGAGGTCTATGAATAACTATCATTAATATGTTTGAAAATTAAGGTCACTAGAAAAATAGGTTGGCATCATAGTATGCACACACTCTCTATCCCTTTTTTTCTTGATATATCTTTCTTGTATTACAAGGGAAAAATTTCTCTTATAGATAGGTTTTAGTTATGAAGTATAAACATAGTGTAATATCCCTTGCAAGTTTTGATATAAAATTTCTGCTTTAACCTTCAAGGGATATCGTCAAACAATTTACATGCATAGTCTGATCTTGCTGATACAAAATTCCAGTCTGATTGTATGCTTGATTAATGATAAAATAAGACTCCAAATTCTTGTAATTCAATGCTTCAATGTTTAAGCGATAGCCTAAATGCATCAATGACTTATTATGATCATTTATAATGCTCATATATGATTTCTACCTCTTAAAATGCACCTATAGCCAACTGGTATTTTAACAAATAGTTGTTATGCAAACTACTAAGCCAATTACAAATGATATAGAATTGATCCATGACAGCTACAAGTAACCATAAAACTATTTCTTAATTGCCATGAAATTTCTAATACAATGCCCATGAAATATGGCCAAGACTCTTGGCATTTATATTGATTACAAAATATGATAATGCTGGTAAAAATGCACACCTACATTTGAGACTCAAATCTAATCTAAATGCAATGATATCATGTACAAAACATAGAGGAACCTGATTGTATATTGGCACCCAATGTCATTGATGAAGAAACAATAAAAATCCAATGTGATAGGCACCTTCCAAGCTCAAATCAAATTGCTCAAGCTGCCACCCCTATTCTTGCCTAGCAAAATTTTAGATAATTAATTGCAGAACCAAATGCCTTCCAATTGCCCCCTAAAATGATTATCTCGACAATAGGAATTGAATGCAACAATACCTAGAATGATTGTCCTCCTCAATTGAAAGATATGAGCAAAAACATGAGACTCACATAGGTTGATCAACCTCCATGACAACAAATTATGAAGGTCTGAAAATGCAACTAAAACTTTACAAAATATCACTCCTAAAGATGATGAAATGATAAATAACAATCAACAATTATTCTCCAAATTGAATCTCCACAAATTTGGCCCTTGGCCACAAATTCAATGCAATGAGAAGTCTGAAGTAACTTGTCCAATATGCTGCAATAATTCAAGTGATATTTCACACCCTCAAAATTGCTATCAATAGGAAGTTTTTGTTTCCTATGACAAAGAGCAATCTATAGAAACCCTAGGCTCCACAAGATGAAATGACAAACACCAACATCAACATTAAATTTGGATGATTAGAAGCTTAGGTAACCCCTCTATTTATTCTTTTTCTCCAACCCTTCATGAAGCTTCTAGAACATTATTTTATTTAAGTGACTTTTATGATTTAATATTTTATTAAGTCACTTTATTAAATTAATTAAATATAAATTTACCTTTTAATTTTAATTTATTTGATAACTTTATAAATAATTAACTTAATACTTTTTAATTAAAATAATCAACTAAGTTATCCACAAGAAAAATTATTAATTTGGACAACTTAATTTAAAATTAAATTAATTAAATCATTTCTACCTCCAAAATGGGGACATTACACATAGACTCAAACTTACTTATGTGTCATGAAAGGAACACAAGGTTAACATTAAATCAATTATTTTAAGCATCTTATTATTTATATTAAAAATATGAGTATGATATGATATCACAATATCTACTCCATCTTAGAGAATTAATTAATGTTTAAATGATTCATATTGTAATTCATTTCATGATTTTAGTATTTGATAGATATGTGTGGTAGTATTACATCATAATGTGTGTAAATATTTATAGATTGATATGATGCCATCTCTTTACTTGTGTGTTACCTACATATATCTTTTGCACATGTTTAGTATTTGTCTTAGTGTAATAATGTGAAATGAGTACAATTGTGTCCATGTGTGCATGTTGAATCACTACTAATGTTTTGTTGATTTGATTATTTTTTAGGTGTCTTTTTACTTGTCTTACATGGTAAAATTTGGGCATTATATGTTGATTTGGTAAAATCCAATAGAATACAATGATTATTTTAGACTTTGTATTTTAATTTTCATTAACATGGATACATTGTAGCTTTATAATTATGTACTTATAGAACCTTGCAATTATTTGAAATCCAATCCTTATGTGCACACCTTGGTGTCTAATTTGAACCCAAAAAACATTTTTTGTTGTCATAATTTAGGTCAATTGTGTTGGTCATAATACATTAAATTTATCATCTTTACATAAGGTTAGGTCTTTGGTGTTGGGTCATAAGACATAAAATCTCATATGTTTGTATGTGGAAGAGTTGTGCTCATATTTGAGAACCAAAAGACAAGTAATATCTTTAAAATATTTGCATTGCATGTTAAAATTATAAAATCTAGTATTTTGCACATGTTTTAAAAGGGTAAAAGTCATTTTCATAGTTAAAAATTAAGGTTTTAGTTACAAGGGAGGTTCCCCTTCATAATTTTTTTAATCCTTGCATATTGTTTTATTTTGATTAGCATAAGTTATTTTTGAAGGGACCATAAACCTTGTCCATCAAATAGAACAACTCAAATCCTACACAAGTTCTTAGATTGATAAAAAATAATACAACTACAACAAAGTTGTCAAACAAGATCTAACACAAGTACGACCAAGTTTCTAAGCAAGATCTAACACACCTACAAACAAGTTGCCAAATACAAAACAATAGCCAAGGATCTAGTCTAAAGAATGTTAGATAGTGCCCTATCAAGCTCACACCCTTTACTCTAATGTAAGATTGGGAGATAGATTTGGGAAGACCTTTCTTCTATCTTTAACAATTGTATAGGAAATGTTATATTCTAGGTCCTTATGCTTAGAAGGAGGCGACACCCCCTCAAAGGGACCATCTATGGTTGTAACAAAAATAAAGGAATGTCTAGTAGAGTATGCCAACTCATGATCAACCAACTTAGGAGAAAATAAGTGTCGTGCACCAAAGCTAAGCATATAACTAGAACAATAGAAATGAGAAGCTAAGCAATTGGATTAGAAGCTAGGTGAAACTCACCAATATAAGTTGAAAGAGTCATAGGAGTGAGACTCTCTAGAGCCACACCAACCACATGAGAAACCCCCTTAGGAATGTGAGGAGAAGATCTAATATCATGAGAATATGCATCATTAGAAGCATTAATCTAGTCAAGTGATCATTGTGGGCATTCCTCCACCGCATAGTTGTGCCCTTGAGCCAAGGGTGAAAAGTCTAAACTTGGGTAGTAGATGAAAATACATTGTCTATATTTGAAGGGGAGACCATTATACTCAAGTGGTTGAATTTAAGACCTATCCCCCACCATCAAAACATTTTGTGTTGGTTATCCTTAAGGTAATAGTAATAAATTTTTTTTTTCTAAACTAATAATATCATGCATTCAAAATTGACTCTCATTTAAATTGACATAAAATACTCCAAAACTATAATAATACCTCATTTTTTCCCTCGAAAATGCTTCATTTAAAAAACTAAATTTAAATGTAGATTACTAAAAAAAAATTGTATGAGAAAGGTTTTAAAGCTTAATTCCATATAAGGTCATCAATGGCCTTTCAAATTGATATGTAAGCCTTTGATATTAAAAAGCAATATGACTATATTCATTTTGTTATCAGTTAATAAAGGATCCGTGCAAGATTTGCCAAAAAAAAATTAGTATTTGACTCATCAAACATATTTCATTGATTAGCCACAATCCAACTTCGTTAATTTGGGTTTCCCATTGGAGGAAAAAGGTTTCTTTCTTTCCTTCATACCAAAATAACATAAATCTGCTGTTTGAAAAATGGATGCAAGTAACCAAGAAGCTTATATGGTTTACTTGCAACATATAAGAATTCAAGCATTTTTCTGTAGCACCAGTACTATTTTACCATTCATGTATTGAGCCATGATTATTATTCCTCTTGTTCAAATCCAATGGTGGTTCTTGCAAGTGTTTCCAAAACATGTATCAAATAATGGGTTGCAGCCATGAGTGCCAAGCTGCTATTTTATTTTCCTAAGTAAAATCATACCATAAAACATTAAATTTTCATGGCTTACCTTAGAGTTTGAAGGGAAGGCATTGATCTTTTATTTGAAACTATATTGAGATTGCAGCAACTACTGCATGTAACATGATCCAGGTTCTGGAGGAGTACCACGGCCCAATGTATGCAAGGGAGCTGCAGCAACTCCTCTTTGATTTAGTAGACACCTAAAGTTTGACAATCTGTATATAACTTTTCTTGGGTCGCTTGCAAGTTTATCAAATGGAGTCCACATACGCTCTTCAAAAAGAACAGTGAAATTCAAAGTCAGTCCAAGCTCTTAACATTTTGTTTTCCTTGTTAAATTACTATATATGAAATGAATAAGTGCACAACTGAAATAGAATGGACAATAAAAAACACACACATACATACCTGCAGCTGCAGCAGCACGTGGCCAAATAGTCTGCTCAATGTCAGATGGATCTACTGATTCTCCCCACATGCAAACCTCACCACCTATCACCAATGCCTTCTGCTTTGGGTCTGTAATATTAGTCAATGGTTCATTGATGTAGAACTGCGTCCAGTTGGTGTGTAACCAGTCCAAGTACCAACTATCCTGGTTACTTACGATACACCTGAATCCAGCTTTTGTAACATTGGGTGCAACTCCAGGACCAAGCCTAAAATGTTAATCACAAAAGAACTGAGAGACAGCAATAAGAAGACTTCCAAAAGGCATTCTTATACATATATTTGGGTCAGGTTTAAACAACACACTTTAATATTTAACTTGTTTAGATAGGTCATTTGAAATAGATGGGTTCTATTAGAGAAGTTATCGTAATTTCGGATGAACCATCCAAATAATTCAAAGCTTAATCATGTGGTTTACGTCAAACTGAATAGAACTTTGTCTCCCTATTCTAGTGTATTATAAATAACTGGAAGCAATTTAGATTGTATATCATACTACTTATTGATTATTGATTTTTTTTTAATGAAAGACACTTTCTTCATCTCAACAATAATATCATTTATAACTTAAATAAAAGAGCATGGCTTACCAATTGTGTATAATTGTTTTAGGATTTAATTCTCCTCCAAAATTGTTAAATGTCTCTTCCCTGTGATCTCCAAGTATTAGTTTAAGCATAGCCTCACAATATTTTTGCATGAATAGTAGGTTTTGCAATTCTCACCAATTAATAGGTTCAAAACCATGGGATAGTGCTATTTTTTGGGCTCGTAAGACAAAATATTTGTAAGCTTCCGACTCATGTAGATTCTTACTGACCAACCTGCAAGAAATTCAACTTATGCAATCAAAAAATGTCTATTGAGGTAATTTAATTGCATTAATTGGTAAAAGAAACACACAGTTGAATAATTAAAGCATGAATGTTTTCTGAATTTAAAGATTGTTGGAAATAAAGTTTTGTTGTAAACTTTTACATTTTTCCTAAATTTTAAATCAATATAAATTATGAAAACATGTAAAACATGACTTTGTAGTCTATTTTTTTTATCATATGTTTATGAAATTGGAAGTAAAAGATCAATTATAAGAAAAGTAATTTAAAAAAATCAAAGGAAGAGCCTATTTATCCAATCTATTCACCTTAATAGAATATTTGAGCCTAGAGCCCAAGGGAATAGGTCCAATCAAATTAATCAAATTATGTTGTCATAAAATCTAAATATTAGAGAGATCAAAGAATTCCTGGACAAGTTTATTTTAATGAGTCCAAAATCTTTTTCCCAAACATAAAATAAATAATTAAAAGTATGATATGATATGGTAAATATTTGTTATGGGCCCACCAATATTCAAGATATGCTAGGACTTATGAACAAAGAGGTTAAACATAAATGAAATTTCTTCTCAAAAATGTTGTTATAGATGATAAATTTTAATTTACTATTCTAATTAATAAATAATATAACAATTGAAAACACATTTTTTTAGAAATTATAAATTTGTTTTAAAAATAATGCATAAATATTATTTTTGTAATGACACCTCAACATTTGCACTAATTTTATTTTATTTTCTCGTTTTCTACCTCTTTTCTTGATTTTGCATCCTTTCCTTTTTCATGTTCTACTCTAATTTTTTTAATCCCTTTAGTTTTATAGAGTTGCCAAAAAAATCTAATTTATATGATAAATTTTTATTATTAATGTTAAGTAGTGTTGATCATACATTTTTAAAATTATTTTGGTATATGATTATTGGCTATATATTTTATTATATTTAGATGAAAATAAATTGTTTGTTTACTTTATATTTTATTTGCATTCAAAAGAGGATGTTAAGATAAGATCAAGCTAAAACAATTATTTCATAATCACATCATATACTTTTCCCCATACTAACAGTACTTCTATAGATATCCTAAATACATCTATTTAAAAAATGTTTATTTTGCAAATATTATGTTTATTATTCAATTTAATATTTTGACATGTAAATGATTGTTAAATTTAAAGTGAAAGATTAAAAAAATTATTGACATGCTCACATCATTACACTTCACCTCTTACTATCATCTCTTAAAATTACTAAGTTACACCTTTTAAACAAATAACTATGAACATACCTAAAAATACAAGTGAAAAAAAATATTACCCCAAAACTATATTAAATATTATATAACATATTAAAAATAAAACTCATAAAAATACTCAAATTTCAAAGATAAGAAAAACATGAGCCTCTAATAACTTGAAAAGAAAGATATTGCACCATTTAGTTCTAATATTAATTTTAATAAGTTAAGACTGTCAAACTCGCTCACCACTTCTTTATATGCGGAGTTTGCGTCCAGCAACCTAAGAATGGAAAATAAAAACATTATTAACACATAATATCATTTACTTTTTAAATCGAAGTGACTCAATACTAATTATCAAAGCTGTCAAAAGAAGGTGTGCAATGGCTAACATAAAAACAATGAATATTTGTAGCAGTCTGATTGTTGTCTTTATGTTTCTCAAAATATATTCAACTTATTTATTTAAGTGTCTAAAATATTATGTTTTGTTGTCCACGCCAAAAGCCCCAAAATGCCAAAAAGCAGTAGTATACACTAATCCTTTCATCTAGAGTGATAAAAAGGTAATTTAGACAAAAGACCATTCTTGTATAATAAAAATCTGGTAAAGTTTAGCCAAATAAATTAAGTATAATCTATCTGAAATTTTACTCTCATATTGTGTATGGAGAATCATGGTAAGTGTGTAAAGTCATTTTTAATGTTATTTTTTTTCATAGGAAAAAGAAAAATCTTAATTTATCATTTTTCAAGGAAATGCTCAGCAAGCATGACCTTTGCAAAACAAATATAAGAAATAATAAGTCACAAATTTTATACCAACTTGTGGTTCACTGCCACAATCAATTGAAGATTGGCAGGAGATTATTAAAAAAAATAAAAAAATGTTTACCACTTTTCTAGTTTACCTTCAAATCTAAATATTTTAGCATTATGACACTTCAAAATTTCCCCTTGTGAGGTAAATTAGTCTTCATATATAGGATTACCACCTAGTAATCTTCCTTCAGTGTATGTGTTCTGATGTGCTTGAATTTATAAAAGGGTAGAACCTATGATTCAAAAGGCCTCATGTCTAAGAGGCTTGCAACTAAGCATGTTCTAGAGTGGATGAAGACATCTTTTGGCAAGGAAAAATGAGTGTGACCATAAAATTCTTAAAGAGGGCATAAAAAATATGAAAAAATAAACTAAATTAGGAAGGAGAAAATAGGAACATTATTAAAAAGTTATTTCAATTTTAGGCAAGAAATTTTTGGAAGGAAAAAGTTCTAATTTTTAAATTACATGGACCAATTACGATATATAGATAGACAAGGTGGTTAGAACATCTTGCAATTCATAGCAAACAATATCAAGGAAAATGTTTTCCTGGAGTCTTAAATCAAAGAGTGTAGGCTTACATTACATATTTGGTCAATCCCTTGGTTAAATCCATCTTAGTGTCCCCTCAAAGAGTTGAGGAAGATAATTAGATAAATAGATAGATTGTTTTATTTCATGTAGTCAAGACACTTAATAGTGGATTTATCAATTTTATGTTAGAGTTGAGAATAATAAGTGAAATATTTGATTTTCTACAAGAGGTTAGAGGAGCTTGATAATAGGTGTTGGAATTGGAGAGTATTATGACTATTAGTATTCTATCTTTTAGCTATTCTATTAGCCATTTAAAACACATTGAGTTTTTGTGTGTTGATGAGTTAACCATGTTGGGAATCATTTTTAATGTAGTCCCAAGGATTATCAAGTTCTTTGAGAGTAGTTGGTATTGTTTTAGTAAGTTTTAGAGATTTGGGTTCTTATCTTGAATATTATCAATAAAAATGTTAAAATGTTGTAGGTATTGAGATGTCTAGCTAATTATTAAGAAATTCAAATAAGCATACCAAGTAAGTTCATTGATCATGCACACCACTATAGGAGTTAGGTTTTGAACAATATCATAGTTTCATAGGGATGCATTCCCACTAAAAAAGAGTGATTTCATTAATAAGGATGTTTCAAGGAAATAGAGATTAGGCATTTCATGGCCACGCCATTTCTCCACCACCACTAATTATAGAATGAGGATTCTTATAGGGTTCCCTAGGAAATCAGGGATGTTTGTAAGACATCACCTTATTGGAGACTTTAGTAAATTTCCTAATGCCCCAAAGACAATTTGTGAACTTGTAAATATAAAACATTAAATAAATAAATGATATCTTTACATGGTTAAATATATATATATTTTTTTTAAAAAGTCCAAGAAGTTATCTCACAACATTTTGTTGAGTATTGAAGTGAATCCTTTCTAATAGAAGCATATGAATCCTTTTCCAACTAGTATTTGTCATAAGATAAAATATATTAGATGTCAAGATTCCTTTATACCTAGATTTCCAAGATTGTGTATGTTAGAAAGAAGAATTATGGAATTATAGAAATCTTAATTAAGACTTATTTATTGGTAATTATCTTTTTTTAAGAATGGCCTATATTATCAAAAACTAGATGGTTTTTTAAGATATAATCAAATAGTACTAGCAAAATTTCAATTCAAGATAGCGTTTACCATACCATGGGGAACATTTTCATTGGAAAGAATGATGTTTGGAATAAGTACTGCTAGATAAACATTTTAAAGAGATATGGATTTTTTTGGATATTTGAAGGATAAGGTAATTTTGGTATATATAGATGATTTCATGTTCTCAAAGAAAAGGGGTGATCATTTTGATCATTTGATTGTGGTTTTTGAATGCTACAAAATTCATGGGATATCCTTTAATCCCAATAAAAAAAATTATGATAGAAGGAAACATATTGAGTCATATTACCTAAAATAAATGAACTAAAAATATTGATTTGAGCCAAGTGGAAGCAATTTAGAACTTGTCCTTTCCTATAAGAAAAAATAGAGTATTATTTTTTTAGAAAGATAAATTTCTTATAGAGTATTATTTTATGGAGTTAACTAGAAATATTATAGGAATGATGAAGAAAGTGTCAAGCTTCAATTGGATCAATCAGGGGAAGAATTCATTCAGTTAATTTAAAGAAGAAACTAGTAGGGCATCTATCTTGGTTTTCCTAGATTATTTACAAGACTTTATTATCTAGTGTCTAAATTTCTATAATGCATAAACCATGGCTATGGCTTCTCATTCTATATTATTATAATTTTTATTTCTTTTAGATGATTTCCTACTTTCAAAAGTTATGGGATGGTCCTTATTTCTTTTGAGTTGAGCCAATACTTCTCCTATGATAATTTCAGATGCATCTACATGTACATGAAATAGTGTATTCTAGTCCGGGAACATTAGTGTAGGGGCCTCTACAATTTTTTTCTTCAATGTGTCAAATTCTAGTTGGCACTCTTCATTCCACTCAATACTTCTACTAGTTTTCCTTTTCAATAGTTCTTCCATTGGTGTAGCTATTTTGGCATAGCCTTATATGAATTTGCAGTGGTATCTAGTATATCTTAAGAGGTTTTTACTTTTAAATGTGTCTTATCGGGTGGTATTGTCATGATTAAAGTCACTTCCATAGGGTATACCATCAAACCTTCTTTGTGGATGATGTGTCCTAATAATGTCCCATAGGGGTGATCCCACAATATTGGTTTATAATTTTTGGCCAAACTAGACACTGAACTTATTTTTCCTAACTAAATCTTCACTTTCGGACACCTATAGTGGCTAAACCATAAGGAATTTGAAGATGATGCAAACTAGTGATTTGTGACATTTTTTTCTGTAGATTCTAAATATATCTTTTTCAAAAATATTGGAATCAAATTGCACTTCTTTTTCCATCTCCTTCAAAAACTAGTTTTTTTAGTAAACACCATTTTTAAGGAGTGACGATCACCGTATAACACACAACTTTTTTTCCATGAAGGATACAATTCTATTTTTTTTGAATTTAGATTTGTAACTATGATATCTAGTGCTTCCAATTGGTTTCATAGTGTTTTATTGAATATTATTTCCCTAATCAAATTTCAAAGTCAAACCAATTACAATTCAAACATAGGCAGACCGTATAACACAACTTGTTTTGTATGTATCGAAATTCAATTATTATTTTTTGTTAGATCAAGGACTTCAATATCTAGTGCACTCATATTTTTCAAAAAAAAAAATTGATAATCTTCTATTTTTCCACATGTGGAGAACATAGAGCTTGATTTTCTGTGAAAAACCTATATTCACAAGAAATAAAAATAAATATAATAATAAAGTTAAATTTATTTAAAATTATACTTTTTGGAAAGCTTATAATAAGGACTACATACTTAAAAAAAATAAAAATAAAATGAATTCATTTGATCCCCCAAAAAGGTAAATCAAAAGTGGTTTTTTATTAGCATTTTGATAGGTGTAAAGGAGACTCTGTTATAGGTATGGTTTAAAACTAGTGAGCTTCTATCCAAGGGGGTTTGATCTAAGGTGGTTTGATCAAACCTGCTTCAATTGGAATCCTTAAAATGGAACTTATTAAGCCTTAAATTATTATATTTTCTAAAAATATGTGATTTCAACAAAAATTAGAATCTCCCAGAAATTGTAAACCAACATTGTGGGATCACCCATAGGGTACCACAAACATGCACTTTTTCAAACTTAGTGCAATCTGCATACCTTGGCATCTATTTAGCATCATTCTCAATAATTTTACATAGTCTTTTATCAAGCCATATACCATCCAATCATCCAAGTATACCTCCAAAAATTTATGTATAAAGTCTTTAAATCTATTTATCATTATCCTGCTGAATATTGTAGGTACATTATTTAGGCTGAATGGAATCATTGTGTACATATCATAGCCCAATTATGTCACAAATATCATTTTTTATTAATTCTCCTCACTTATTTTTACTTTATGGTAGCCATAAAATCCATCGATGAATTAGTATATTTTTCTTCACATCACCGATTTTAATATTTCTTCAGTGTATGGTGTAGGAAAGTGGTCATGAATGTAGGTTATTCACTTCCCTGAAGTCAACACAAATTATTATTTCCCCTATTTTCTTATTTTGTGTTACCATAGGGATAATCCATTCTACATCTTTGACTAGTTTTATTATCATTGCTTCCAACATCTTGTCTAGTTCTACTTAAACCTTATTTTCCATGTTTGGGTTTAGTTGGTATGGTCTCTTCCATACCAGTTTAGCTCCTTCTTTTAATTGTATATTCATGAATCCTACTACCTCTTGTATTCCCTTTAGGTCTGTAAAGGGAATAGTTCTTCAAATTCTGATAAAATATCTACAACTTGTGCTACTATTTTTTCATCCCAATAGTCTGCTATTTTAGCAAGTTTGGGGTCTCCTTCCTTAGCAATGTTTTCCTCTCTTAGTTTTATTTGTTGGTTGTAATAATTTTGTTTGGATTATTTTGGAGATTCTAATTCTCTTTCTCCTTTTTGAACTTATATGTCTAAGTTGTGTGTATCATCATCATCCTTGTTTTCCAGATAGCATCTTCTCTTTGGAAATGTAGATTCCTTATCTAGCCATTCTATGTTCTTCCATATCCCCTTTGATTGTGGAGGTGGTGTAGAGGTTTACAGTACTTCTTCATAATTTACCCTTGGTTTGAATAAAATCTCCTTTATTTTGATTAATGTGGTATGTATGTGTATATCTTCATTTTGAAAAGAGAAGCTATGTCTAAAATGCATTGTAATCTTTGTCCAATATTGTTTTCTCCTCTTTGTTCTTGGTTTATGAACCAATTATGTGCTATGGGTGTTAGTGTCCAATAGAATAATTGTATGTATATTTTTTCATCATACTCATTCCTTATTCTCCATGTGATAATACAAGTGGCTAAATGATATTCTGGTGGAATACTTCTTGTGGTATCTTATTGTAAATTTTCCTTCTTTCGGTAGGTATCTTATTTTGATTAAGATTTTAAGTATTGCCCATTGTGGTAATTTTTCCTTGTGTATTGTGCCAACATACAATTTTTACAAATGATTTTATGTTTTAATATTTCAAGTCTCATTTATTTAGTTTGAGAATTTTTTTATGTTTGTGTAATGAATAATAATAAGTCACCTACTAGAGTATTTGGGCAGTTTGATATGTGAAATTCCTTGTGAGATGTGATTTATTTGGAAAGTTGTTATAGTGTATTCTATGGTAAATTATTTGGAACTATGGTAGAATGTGGAGCATCCTCCAATATCTTCTTAATCATGAATATTCTACAGAATTTGGTAATCCTATGAGAATGGAGTTCTAGTTCCTCCTGCATCCATGCATCTAATATGTCCTTAGTATCTGTACTATATGTATTTCTTTCTATTTCAATTTCTCCTTTTGAATTAGATTTTCCCCAAGTGTCATTTTGTGGTAACCATGAGATGGTGTAGAGGTTTTTTCTTTTTGATTCGTTCTCTTCTTTCAATTTTAATTCCTCTATATATGATTCATTTGAATATTTCTCTAAGGGGATGTGAATTGTTCTATTTTTATTAGCAAATAATATTTCTACCTTTTTGGAGTCTACAATTCCATTTTTATTTACAAACCATCTGAGCCCAAGTAATACATTGAATGAATCAAAGGTCTCCTTTATAGCAACAACATTAGAATCTACTATTTGTGTCACTCCTTTGACACTAACTTCTACCTAATTCCATGTTCTTAGTATTTTCATCCCTGTACCATCTACTAAGATTATAATGTATGGTGTTTGTTTGAGTTTTGGCTTCCCTATTTGTTCCCACACCCATTTTAGGAGCATGTTTATGTTGGCTCCTAAGTCCACCATTATATTAGGTATTTTCTTGTGGTCTATGCTTACTGTAATCATAATTGGTCATATTTTACATTGTCTATAGTTCTTGTTTAGTGTTCTAATTTGTGGTTTTTTTCCAATACTTGCAAAACTTCTTTAGTTTATCTGGTAGGTTAGATTGTTTAGGAATTATTACCAATTATTTAAGTATGCCTACATTGTGTTTGGAAAATTATTCGTTTTGTTTTGTTTCTTGATTTTATTCACTTGTGAGAGTTTTCTTTGTTTCTTCTATTATTTAATCATGGAATTCCTTAGTTGGATGGAATTCTTCCTCATATAATATATTTTCTTCCTTTGTATCTTATGTCCATCATTTGTGGCATTGGTTCCTTGTCTTTTGTACTACCGTTGTTCTATTTCAAGTGTAATTTTCTACTTCGAAGTTGTTAGTCTCCTCAAGTTTGATATCAACCCATTTTGCTTTTTGGGATCTTCTTTATGTTTCCTATGGCTCCTTTGGTGTTTTCTTTAATACTATTTTTCCTCTAGATGGATTTAGATTTTGGAGTTCATCACTTTTTTATTGCAATGCCACATTCCTATAATAGGCTTAGGATTTTTCATGCAATTGAATTTTATATTTTATGCTTTGGTAAAATCTAGAGGGTGTTTTATATCATCTCAACATTTTGTTAAAAAGTGACCTTTTTTACCACATTTGAAACATGTAGCATCATTTCATCTTCTCCTTCCTTTGACTTGACCTCTATCTCCTCAAAATTGGCCTCTTTCAATATAGGGGTCTTAAGTGTGTTGATTTTGTATGGAGTTAATATTCCTCTTATTTTCCAATTATGGTGCTTTGTATCTATGGTCTTGTTGATAAAGTGTTCTTTATGCTAGTCCTTTGATGTATGCAAAAAAAATTGGTCGTTATGGTTGGGTCTTCTCTTAATTAAAATAGTTATGAGGGACAATATTTTGTCTCATGGTCATCCCATTCTTCACAAGTGCCACAATAGATGGAGTTTATCCTTTTGGGAAGTTCTCGTAAATATGCCCTTAGTGTGTTAGCTTTCTTCTCTCCATTTTCCTTTGGAAATTCATTTCTCATGTGTCCTTCTCATCTGAAATATGTACACCATATATTAGATCTCATTGCAAACATATATTGTTTTTTCATAAGGTCTTGTTAGAGTCTTAATTGTTCTATCCCTAGATTTAGTTTCTCCATTTCTTTGTTCTCTTTTCCCTTTTCTTGTTTCTACCAAGATTGGTTTTCAATCAAGAATGCCAAAGTGACAAGTTTTGGATAAGTAGTAAAACTTCTCTCATCCAAGGCTATCCTAATTTCTAGTATTACTCTAGATATGAACCATTCATTTTTTTTGGTTTTCATTGAATGGTTCTTCTAATCTTCTAGTGATTTCTTGAAATATTTTATTAAATTCTTTTATTATCTCATCCTCATTTTGAGTAAGTTCCTATATTTTTCAGACTCCTTCTATAGCTAGTTTCTAAGTGTCAAAATATGCTAAGAAGTCTTTTTTTACTTTATCCCACTCTTTATCATTCTTAGGATAGGTTTTCTAATACCATTTGAGGGTGTCACCATGCATGGATCCAATAAAGTCAAATAGTTTTGTATTATCCATGATTATGTTTTGTCTTTGACACATTGAGTCTAAGATAAATACATGTTCTATTTCTTTATTAGTATCTTTCAAAAATATAGGTAACTTCATTGGAGTATTCATGTCTATTTCTTCTTCATATTCAGTATTTGTATCCTATGTCAAAGTGATATGTCCCCAAGTTTCCTATGTTATTCTCCTCACTTTACTTTTTTTCTATATCTTGTTCACTTAAGGTGTGTTATAATCCTTGAACTACAAAAATTATTCTTGATTTTAATGGAATTAAGGGTGAATCTTGGTCCAGGGGTTGTAATTGTCTAAGTTGTCTTTTAATCCTTAGATATGTTCACATTTTAGTAAGTGCCATTTGATTAGTTGGTAGAATCGCTTCATTAAAGGTTGTTAACTCATGCAATTCTCTTTATTTTCCACTGTATCTTCTCCTAATATTCTGAGAACACTTCTACTTACCAACTCATCTAAGTAATTGACATCAAATATTTTTGAAGATTTTGTAAAGGGGTCCTTACTAGTAACCAATCCTCATTTATCGTTAACTAAATATTTGTTCAATGTGGATAATAAATTGGTGTTCTAGTTAGCGGTGATGTCATAATTATTACAAATTATTGTTCTAAATCCTTTCTATTATTTCCATAATCTTCAATATCTCCCTTTATATTTTGTATAATTTTATTTATTCTTTCAATGCTAGGACTTATTTGCAGTATCTCTTTCCTTATCTCTTTATTTGAACCCAAATTGGCATGCTCAATGGCATGCTCCTCCTCTTTATTTATATTTTCTACTGCTAACTCCAATTCTTGTTCTCTTTTCCTTTTCTATGTGTCCTCCATCCTTCTGCGGTATCTTTCTTGTCGATCTTGGGTTTGTTTCAACCTTCTTTCTTCCATGGTCATTTCTATTTCTGGAGCTTAATTCTTTCAACTATCTCCACTTTCCTTTTTTTATCTTCTCTTTCCATGGATTTGTCTAGTACAGGTTTACATTGATCCTTATATATCCCATGGTTAGTTGAAGATTTTAAATAGTTACATTTTTTTGAAAAAAAAATCAGATTCCTTCCCCCTTTCCATTTGCCATCCCTTAAGTGCCTACCCTCTATCACAAATTTAGTACCTAAGAGCGGTTTTTGTCAAAAAAAATCCCTTTTTTATTGTTATCTTCTTTTCTACTACTGTAATTTTATTCAGGTTTTCTATGTATTTTCTTCACTATTCACTCTAGGGTCCTGACAATGAAACCAATATTAGCAAGAGGAAATAGGGAATCACAGTCCAAAGATTTATACCCTAGTATTACTTATGTAGTTTATTTATACCCTAAAGGATACAATGATATTAAAGAGTAAGTGCAGTAAGAATCTATATCTAACATCTCACATCTAACTTAAATAAGAATATTTGTCATCCATAACACATACATCCATTGAATATTATTACTCCATATATATATTCATATAATAGTTATATTAGTAGGTCTTAGTATCTGCTCTACATTACAATCTTTTCTTATCACCTATCTCTATCTCGCCTTACTCTACTATTTATTATATACATATATTAGTCCTTAGTCTCTTATAGATATGTGACCCTTATAGGGCACCCCTTACTCTATCTTCCTTTTTGTTCTAAGGTTCCACAGTCCTAATGACAGGTTATTGTAACTTTTACTCCTTGACCTATATCATGCTAACAAGTGTACTATTGAGTTTTAATTTTATAGAGACTTAGTTATCCATTTAGATCTCATTGAGTTTTTATGTGTTAATGAGTTAATTAAGTTGGTAGATAAATTTATGGGTTTTCTAGCTTTCATAGAATTTAACATTTAAACCTAAAATTTACACTCAATATATTTTAAGTATTAACTTATTTTTTCCATGCTAAAATATTTTTTATAAATTACAACATTTATTCTCGTCCTAATGTCTTATAAGATAAAAAATTAAATATTATCATTCTTGGATCAAAATAACCCCTTAAATTAGTACCTTTAAAAATTACCCATTAGGCGATTATTTATCCCTCGGGAATCTTGATTGTATATTCAATATTATCAAGTCATTACTATAAACAACCCTTGAATTAGTACCTTCAAATTATTATAAGACATGTTGACTATTTATTAGGTATTATCTAGCCATTGTGAGTTACTTGCAGTACCAAATTATAAGTCCATGAAACCCCACTACCATTAATAAGGATTATTAAAGATAAATACTAAGGTTCCACATTTCTTCTCTTAAAAAATACTAAAAATACATGTATCTTGGTATTTTTGTTTTCAAGTATATTGAAGGTGGTCTATTAAAAAAAATCTTATGGTCATTAGGATTTTTTTCTAGAGTCAAATTCTTCACAAATCCTTGCATAGTTTATGTTTGGCATATGCATGACTAATTATAATGATTATAGATATTTACCAAAAATATTAAATAATGCATTTCAAAATTATAAAGGAAAGGTAGGGAGTCACACTTATACTAATGCTTGAAGTCATGAATTATAATAGATTAAACATTTTGTAAAGTGATTTACTAGGAAATATTTTCCCCTTAAATAAGGACTAATAACTAGTTTTTAAAGTCCTATCTAGGAGAATGATACCCAAATCATTACCCTTTATAGAAAAGAACACCAATTGTTTTATTTAAAATATTTTGATAATGTACTTCCATCTTTCTAGATGGAAAGAGGAATAAAAAAACATGTAAATTGGTAAAACTAATTTATTAAAAAGATGTCATCAATTTAGAAAGTATGTAAATCTATTTTGCATCCAATAGAAGAGAATATGAATAAGATAAACTAACTTGTATTGACTTCATCTCCACCCATATGTTGAAACTTGAATTTGAAGACCTTGGAGAAATCTGCAGAGAATCAATTGTATTACAACTATACAAATTTCCTTTATTTTTTGCTAAATATTTTAGCATAAATAAGATAATATAACCAAAATAAAATAAAATATAGTTGAATCTATCATTTGAATCTTATGCAACCAAAATAAAAGTTCAAAAAAAATCAATTTGTTATGTAGCGTGCCTTATAATTTTAATGTACAATTTTATATACTACAATGAACTATGGATATTTAATAGCATAGCTTTTTCTCAAAACCTAGAATGCACAATATTACTTAGAAAGTATCTATTCATAGGACCAAATTAAATCTTTATTTCTCATGAATAGATATGTAAACGTTTCATCCAAAAATAATTCATAGATGATTTATATTTTGTGCTAAGCACCCAATTTCATGAGTGTTGTATCTAGTAGTTTTTATTTTACTATATATTAATATTTATTATAAATATTAAGTGGTGTAAATAATATTTTTTTAATATAAAAATTGATTTCTAACTTTGGATTAAGAAACAATAAGATTGGTTTCAAGTATTCATTTACTACTAGAGAACTTGATCGTTTTTTAGTTGTTAATATTTTAGCTATGCTCTTTCTAACAATTGATGCTAACTCTCTTCTATTTTATTATTATTAGTATTGGAGAATTAAGGTGGTGATTATTTTGATAAGAAAATATTATAGGAGATTGTAGAAACATGTTATTAGGAACTAGTTAATTGGACCACTATTATAAATAATAAAAAGGACTCTAAGAAGAAGAACTTGGGATTTATTTTATATTCAAATAATTATAGGTAAGATTTTTTTCTAATAGTTTTATGTGTAAAGAAAACCATGGGTTCTTTGAAAAATATACAATAATCTTACAAAGGAAATTATCAAGTCAAAGTGGTCAACTTGTAGATTCTAAAGAGAAAATTTAAGGGCTTAAAGATGCAAGATACTTAAATATGCATGATATTGTGTAAGCATAGAGGATTTTATTGATGAGATAGATAATTATGGAGAATTATTACATAAAGATATCGTGGAAAAAAAATGTTAATTTCTCTAACACCAAGGTGTAACCATGTTTCAATAATCATTGAAGCTGTAAATATTTTTCTACTCTTGAGTTTAATCACCTAGTTGAATCTATTATGTCTCGTGAAAGAATACTAAAATACACATTTAGAGAAAGTGGAAAATTCTTCTTGGCTCAAAATTATGGATCATAAGAATGAAGGTTGCAACAATAGAAATAAAGTAACCAAGGATCTAAGAAAAAAAATTATAATTTTTCATGAGGAAACAAAGGAAGAAGAGGTTGTTTATCTAAAAGAAGAAGAGGAGGAATACTTTATTAGAGAAATAATAAAAAAATGTTTTTCTAGTGGGTATGGTCAAATATTCAATGTTATCACTTTTTTATAAAAAGAGGAGTAAAAAAATTATTCCATCAAAGATAAATCAAGAGTACAAGGAGGAAAATTACAAGAAACCAAGGCCAAAAAAGGCCCACCCAACGAAATAAAGGCCCAAGAACACCAAGCCCCATGAACAAGACCATGAATATCCTCTTGAATGAACATCTTCAACATATGGACACGGTCCCCAAGAAGATGCTCCCAATCATCAATCTTCTAGTCACCTCTAAACTCAGAAGCCCATTTAGAGAGATAATCTGCCACATTGTTCCATTCCCTCGGAATGTGCACAAATGACACCAAATCAAGTGAGTTTCTAAGCTAAATAATTTGTTGCATAGTCGAAGACAAAATCCAATTCACTCCATATACACTCTTATTTTTTAGCAAGTTAATGATAATTTGTGAATCAGACTCATAGATAACCTTGGACCAGCTAAGAACACAAGCCTTTCCAAAGCAACCAGAATAACAAGCACCTCCATGAAGTTATTAGTCTGGAGGCCTTGGTACCTCAAGAAAAATAATATGATAGCCCCAATGAAGTCTCTTCTCACACCACCCACACCAGAAAAACTAGGATTTCCCTTAGAAGACCCATATGTATTAATTTTCAAAATCCCTACATGAGGTGAGGACTATCTACCATATTTTTGGATCTTGTTGATGGGGGCATCTTCTCCCTCTATAGTAGGACCATCGAGAGCCCAAACTCAAAAGACCCAAACCTTGAAGCACCATAGCCTCTCCATCAACCAAAGGAGCTCTAGCAACACAATTAGCTAAAAGTCTCCTAAAGCATACCAAGAATTCACTGCCAAACTTGCATAACATGGAGTTTTTTATCCTGAAAGATCCTATGATTATGCTCCAACCAAACCTATCACATAATACATGAAGGCCCAATGGACCAAGCCAGTTGAAGTGAAAAAAAATGAGTAGGGGATCCCCCCAAAGGCCTCCAAAATTTAGTAAGGCACAAGGCATGAACATAAGAGTGTCTCCACACCGACCACTAGAGGTGCTAGATAGATCTAGAGAAATCACTTTGGAAGAAGAAATGTGAAGAGGATTCTTCACTACTACCACAGAGGAAAAATATGTAGGGACCTTGAAAGCCTTTCTTTAGAATATTATCCCAAGTAATATGCTTGTTATGAGAAACTAACTAAAGGAAAAAGTTACACTTAGGCCATGCAAACTTGTTCCAAACATATTTCCACCAAAGGAATTTAACCTCCCCATATTTCCTTTTATCCAGCTCATGATAGCCAACAACCATTGAGTACACCCCTTTAGGATTAGGATCCCAAGCTAAGATATCCCTTTTTTGTAAAGAGCTACACACTCTTTCTACAAAAATCTTAGCCAAATCAACATGATCCTCCTCAGAAACCCCCAGAGGCCATAGGTGACCCCCTTCCACTTAAGCACCTAGACTTGATCCAAATGCTCTACCATTTTGAAACCAATCACCTTTGACCACCCAGCCTCTAGAAACTGCAAGCCAAGATTCTGTAAATGAGGATGAGTGGAAAAATTGGGGGATGACCATCCTAGGAATCCAACCAAAAAAGAGCATCATCCCCCTTATGACAAATCCAGAAAAAACCTTGTTTGATTAAGCTTGCTCCTCTTTTAAGAGTATCCGAAATCATATACCCCTTAGCATCCAAGGAGTATCTATGGATATCTCTACCCTCAACTCCTCTCAAATATTTAACATTAAGGACTTTGGCCTAGTGTTAGTTCTGATTAGTGCACAAACACCAATAGAGCATAGTAATCAAAGCCTGAGTAGTAAGAGTTGTTTGGCAAAGACCAAGACCACCTTGTTGTGTAGGCCTATAAATATAATCCCACTTAACTAGACTCCACTTCTTGGAATCCAAAATACTAGACCAAAGTAACTACCTCAAAAGGGCATCTAGTTCATGGATAAAACCAACAAGAGCAATTTGAACCATACACCTATAGATAGAAAGTGCTTGAACCATAGCCTTTCAGAGCATAATCCTCCCAGCAAAGGACAACCACCAACAAGTCCAATAATTTGCTTAACCCTTGAATTTATCAATAAATATATTCCAAGTACTTCTTGGCAGAGGGGAAATAGGAAGGGGAGCACCCAGATACATAAAGGGAAGTTTACCAATTTGAAATATGAGAATGTGAGTATCCTAGACTGAATAAGCAGAGGAGTGTTGAAGAAGAAGATATAAAAATCCTCTTCATTGATCTTATGGCCAAAAGCAACAAGATAAATATTAAGATCTTGTCTTAAGTCACTTGCTTCCCTAATTGTGGAAAACCCAAGAGTGCAATATCATCCACAAAGGGTGATCCCACAATGCTGGTTTAATATTTCTAGGATATTTTTATTTTTGTTGAAGTCACATATTTTTAGAAAATATAATGATTAAAGCCTTTAAATTTCAATTTGAAGAATTCCAATTGAAGAGGGTTTAATCAAACCACCTTAGATCAAACCCTATTGGATAGAACCCCGCTAGTTTTAAACCATACCTATAACAAAGTCTCCTTTACACCTATCAAAATGTTGATAAAAAACCACTTTTGATTTACCTTTTTGGGGGATCAAATTAATTCATTTAAAAAAAAAAAATTGTAATTATGTACTCCTTATTATAAGCTTCTCAAAAAGTATAATTTTAAATAAATTTAATTTCATTATTATATCTATTTTTTTATTTCTTTTGAATGTAGGTTTTTTGCCGAAAGTCAAGCCCTCTGTTTTGCACATGTGGAAAAATAGAAAATTATCAAAAATAAAAATAAAAATATCAATGCACTAGTTATTGAAATCCTTGATCCAAAAATAAATAAAAATTGAATTTTTATACATACAAAAAAAATTATGTTGTATATAGTCTAGCTATGTCTGAGTTGTAATTGGTTTGACTTTGAAACTTGATTAAGGAAAAAATATTCAATAAAACACTATGAAATTAGATGAAAGCACTATATATCATAGTTAGAAATCTAAATTTGAAAGAATTAGAATTTTATCCTTCATGGAAAAAAGGTTATGTTGTATATAGTGAGCATCACTCCTTAAAATGGTATTTACTAAAAAAACTAGTTTTTGAAGGAGATGGAAAAATAAGTGCAATTTGATTCCAATTTTTTTGAAAAAATATATATTTAGAATCTATAGAAAAAATTTCACAAATCACTAGTTTGCATCATCTTCAAATTCCTCATGGTTTAGCCACTATAGGTGTCTGAAAGTGAAGATTTAGTTAGAAAAAAAAAATTAGTGTCCAGTTTGGCCAAAATTGTAAACCACTATTATGGGATCACCCCAAAATACAGATGTGAATGAGGTAGACCTTCACCCCAACACCAACCATAAAGAATCCCCTAACTCAAATGGAACTTAAAAAGTATCCCCAAGCCTTCATCCATAATAATGAAAAGATAAGGAGACAAGGGGTCGCCCTACCTAAGACCTCTCAAAGCACTAAACAAAGAAGAAGGAACACCGTTAATCAAAATCGAGTATGAAACCAAATTGACACAACTCATCACCCAATTAATCTAACCTTCATCAAAACCAAAGGCCCAAAGAACCTTGTGTGGGAAAACCATTTGACCCTTTCATAAGCCTTAGCCATATCCAATTTGACAAAAATGGCCTTCTCTTTAGATACCTCCATGGAATCAATAGCCTCAATCGCAATAACCACACCATCTTGGATATGCCTATCAACCACAAAACCTCCTTCCTCTTTCGAGATGACTTTGGCCAACCAAGGTTTCAGTATCTCAACAACAAGCTTAGAGATAATCTTGTAGATCACATTACAAAAGGAAATTGGCCGAAAAAGGTCAAAAGAATTAACACTTTATTTTTTATGAATAAGAGCCAAAAAATTCAAATTCATCGCTTTCAACATCTTCTTGCTAATTTGTGATTCCTTCACAACCTCCAAAAGGTCCCATTTGATAATCTCCAAAAATTCTTGAAAAAACTCAACAAGGAAACCATCCAAACCAAGAGCCTTACCCTTTTTCATACTAAAAACAACCACTTCTAGCTCATCTAGGGAATGGGCCGATTGAGAGAAACAGTAGGTTCCACAAGAACCACTAAAGGAATACAAGCCAAAACCTAGTTCACTTCCTCCAAATCCTCCATAGAATCTTCCTTGAACAAGGCAAAAAAAAGAAGCGAGTGGCCTCTTGAGAAATTTATCGAA
Organism: Sequoiadendron giganteum; assembly: GCA_007115665.2. Classification (NCBI taxonomy): domain Eukaryota; kingdom Viridiplantae; phylum Streptophyta; class Pinopsida; order Cupressales; family Cupressaceae; genus Sequoiadendron; species Sequoiadendron giganteum. The sequence goes on from CM021106.1 coordinate 289,933,855, forward strand.
AAGAAGACAACTGAACACCCTAAGAAAATAAAATAGAAAAGATTAAATTTCTATGACCTCTATCCTTGACAGAGTTAAAAAAGATGGTAGTATTCCTATCTCCCTCTTGAAGCCAATCAATTCTTGACTTTTGCTTCCAAAACAACTCCTCCCGTAGTTCCCATTTAGAAAGTTGCTCCAAATCCTTTGCTTCAAATTTAAGGCTCTCCTGAGTAAACCCTTGGTCCCCATTTTCCCTAGTGATGGTATCTTGGTGATTTTGAGCTACATATTTTTCCTTAAAGACATTCCTGAAGCAATTCTTATTCCACTCTTTTAACTGAAATTTCACAAATTAGAGCCTTTTGAAAAAGGTGTACATAGAAGTCCCATACTAAGGTGACCCTCTAAATCACCAATATTTTATAAGGTCCTATAAATAAGACTCTCACAGTCACATTAATTGAAATTTAAAGGAACGATTCTTAGCACTAGCACACTCCTATGCAAATAATTTTATAGGCCAATGGTCTAATCCTCGCCAGTCTAGTGTTTTTAAGTTAGAGACCCATTGATTATTCAGCCAAGAGTTGGAAACCAAGAATCTATATAGCCTCTCAAAAATATAATCAACATCACTTCTCCTATTACTCCAAGTGAACAAACCATTAAGAGGATTTATATCAATCAAATTCAGCAAGGAGATATTATTTCTAAACAAAGAAGAAGAGGACTCTAGATGATCTACCCTCCCCTCTTTTCATCGATACTAAGAATATAATTAAAATCCCTAGCCACAACCCAAGGAAACAAAGGAACTAAAGATATCACAAGCCTTATATGGTCCCACAAGAGAATCTTACCAACCAAATCAATTAAAGCATAGATATTAGAAAGCAACAAGATTTCACCAGATTCAAAATTAAATGCAGCCATAGATAAGGAGTACCTACCCACAATCCACCATAGGGGAGAGATAGTATGCTTGTACTAGAGACATGAAATCCCACTAACACTACCCATTGCCCTAATGCACTAACACTGACCTTGCCACCAAATCTTGGAGGAAAGCGAAATCATACCCTCCAAAGACAACTTAGTTTCTTGGATAAATAGAACATCAGGGGAATGAACCTTGACCAATTCCCGAATAGCCTTTTGTCAAGGGATTTTGTTCAAACCCCTCACATTCCAAGAGAGAATAATCATTTATGAGGTTTAGAAAAATGGGATTCAAGTGGCTTAACTGAACCTGACTCCACCAAATCCTCCCCCATAAGCTCATTCTTATCCCGATCTTTCTTCCTCCCAACCTTGGATTGCTTCTCAAAATTCCCCTTCTTGAAACTTTTTTGATGCAACCCTAAAGAAGAAGGACCTGAAAAGCCCTTACCATGATCCTAGGCTTTCACCAATGGTTTTGAACCTAATTGATCCAAGGTAGGACCATCTTCCACTTCAGACTCCATAGGCATAATAGGTAAGACAAAAGACTCCATACTCAAACTAGGATCCAAAAGTGACTTACAACCTGAATCCACTGAAATATTACCATCCCCATATTGTTTATAAGCCACCATTTTCCCTTCCAAGATAGAGCCACCAAATAAAACTTTATTGAGGATAACCATTTGTTGATCCAAATCCTCCAAGGCCTCAAACTAGTGTATATTTGCATCCTCTTGCCAATCCTTGAGGGTTCCTTTTTTACCTCTTCCCTTATAGAAACAAAACCCTCCATGTCAGTTTCCCCTTTAGACATAGGGGATTTTCCTTTATCACTTGATGGTTTTGAGTGATGAGGAATCCTGGAACTAGCTCCACTATAAGAAGAACTTGGGACCCTAAGCTTAGGGAATTTTTTTTGCAAGTGACCATATGCATGACAGATTTGGCATCAAAAAGGTAAATTCTCATAGTTCAATTGTTGAATCCATGAAGATGACCCAACTTGAAGCTCTAGAGAGTCGAGCAATGGATTATTTAAATCAATCTACACACAAATACAAACCAAAGCAAGAGCTCTCCTCTCTAGAGTTTTTTGTGATGGCCCTACTGATTTACCTACAAAAAGAGTTATCATGTGCAAAATATCATTCCTTCAAAACTCAACTAGGAGCCAGGGAAGTCACACCCAAACCAAAACCCTTTTTGGAAGTTCTTCAACCAAATTAAATCTTGTGTGCTAGGGTTTTAAGAAAAATCCCACTTGATTTTAAAAATAGGGACCTCCCTCAAAAGCTTTGTTATGATCTGTGATACATGAGAAAACGACCATAAAATAGCCATTCACATCTTGCAACACATCCATATCTCCCTTTGGGTTCCAAGATTCAAGAAATGGGAGAGGAACCTTGATTCCCATGAACTTGTAGATTAAGGCATGATTCCTCCAGTACTCAACATCTTCTGCAATATATTTTTTTGGATAACCAAAATCAGACAAGATTCACTCTTAGCCAAACTATTAATTTATAGAATTTGAGATAAGCCTCCCCGTGAGGTTCCTTGACCAAATGAGGTATTCATTGTAGCATTAGCAGCCATAACACAACCGTTTGGGGGAAAATCAACCCCCATAACCACAATAGAACAGGACACAAAGTTAGGGCCCTTGGGAACATTCGTTGACACAAATCCAAGGCTCTTGGGAGAACCCATAAACTCCATGCACAAGTTGGAAGCACCACCTAGCACCATGCAAAAGCGGCCAACAAAGAAGACAAACCAAAAAGAGCAAAACATAGAAAAAATAAACCCAAACCCCAAAACAACAAAAAGATCCCCACCCATGAAGAATACCCACCAAATGCAGCCAAAACTAAACCACACCAAGGAGAAGGCAAGAAGGGCAGATAGTAAGTAGGCCATGGCCTACTACAAGTCGTGTGACCCCCTGCACAACAACCACACAACGCAGCCAAGCCTCATTTCCCAAATATTCAATGTTATCATTTCAATAAGTATGGTCGCTTTGAAATAAAATGTAAATCAAGAGAAAGTAATGAAATTATGTTTTAATTATAGCCATTAGCATGAGGAATCTTATCCAAGTAATTTATTTTTATCATATGGAAAAGTTAAAAATAGTCCCAATGAAGTTTAGTATTTAGATTTAGATTGTTTTAGGCACATGTTAAGGAATAGTGGGTTGTTTTCTACAATGGATGAAAGTTTTGAGACCAAGATCAAGTTTGGTGATAACAAATATTTAAATTTTATAGCCAAATGAGCTATGTAGGTGAATACTAGAGAAAGTAATAAATCTCTCAATGGCATTTATTATACTTTAAAGTAAAAATATAATTATTTTTCCTTGGGTAGTTATATTATTATTTATTTAAGGGGTAAATGCTTTTGACCCGGAGCTGTGAACTAGTAAGGTCACAAATGGGGAACCTCACCCCTATTAAAACCACTCAACAATACCACCCCAACAGGGTTTGAACCTTGGTGACAAGAACAACAACGCCACCTTTAAACCATCACACCATGCCAATATTGCCAACTTGGGTAGTTATATGAAAATAACTATAAAGTATTTTTTGATGAAAAATATACAATCAATGTAAAAGATAAATGAAATAGGGTTCTTAAAATTGTCCTCATATGTAAAAATATAATGTTTCCATTAATTTTTAGAGAAAATAGTAGGATTCTCAACAATTTTTGTGTAGGCAAATGCACACCCTTGCATTTTCACACTTGTTTCAGCCCGCCTTTGCTTTATTTATCATTCTTTGTCTTAATTAGTCCTATTTTGCATCCACAAGCCTAATAAACTACATATTTCTCTATCTAATCCCGACAATCATCAAAGGTAAAATGATCATTTAATGATTATATCTATGTGTCCCTAATTTTTAGGTCAAGACTAAAACGCCACCTAGGGTGTCTTAGTCCCCCAAAGGTCTTGAGATCCTAATTTTGAATATACCTGAAAAGGTCCCTTTTTGGAGTCTATGCCCCAAGATTTGAGCCTCGAGACTAAGATGCCACCTAGGGAATCTTAGTCCTCCTTGGCTTATTTTTGGGATTTAATTTCAAATTTTGGTAGGATTTAGCCCCCTTTCATTAATGTTTTCCTACGTCAGCTTGGTGTGATGTAATTTTGGGATATTAAGCATAGATAAGTATAAATACAAGGTCCCTCCACTCATTTTCATATATTATCTCATCTCTAATCAATCAAGCATTCATTCAAGAGCATTCAAGAGCAATTATTCAAGCATTTTGGAGCCATCATCAAGATTGAAGCATCATATCAAAGGCTATTCTTACATCATGTATGTTTTTGTGCTAACATTTGTGATGTAGGGTTTTGATTCAAGCAAGATCTATCTAAGCATCCCATTATTCAAGATCTACATTCAAGCTAGCCACTTCACACAAGTTTGTAGACTTTACAATAAGGGTTTGGTGAGTTTTAGCATTGCATTTTGTTCATTCATCATTTCCCTTCATTATTCTATTTAATTTCAAGGTTTAATTACCAACAACGGGTTTGACCAAGGAAAACCCCCATTTACTAACAATCAACAAGTTTTTCCTCTCTTGTATGCTTGTGATTGCATATCTAGGTTGAAGACTTGAAGATCATTTGGCGTGTAATATTGTAAAGTTGCAAAGTTGCATTATAAAGTTGTCATCTTCACGAAAACTCACCTACAAGTCAAATTCAGAAGTTTCAGAACATGAGATCTAGGAGGAAGCAAGTGTAGACCTTGGAGCTCAGGATCACATTCAAACTTTTCAGAAATCCAGAATGAGACTAATATGCCACCTAGGGTGTCTTAGAAAATACAGATTCTTTGAGATTCTATTTTGAGATTTGAAGATTCTACATCTGCCCCAAAAAATAGCAACAACACTAAGACAACAATAAGGGAATATTTGTCATCCCTAGAATATTTTGACAACTTCTTTGCATCTCCAGACTTCCTAGGTACACACATCCTATCTTGTTGCTGCATAATTTCATCATTTGCATCCCTCATTTACCTTGCATAACTAGGTTTTGCAGGTTGAATGCTTATTTGTCTTTTCCAAGCATTTTCTTGGTGGAGAACTCCTAAAAGTTGAAAGAACCCCCTTCCTAGGTACTCCTAATTGAGAATTGACTCACCTTGTGATGTTGATAGTCAATCCAATTAGGGCTCTTAGGACATTATTGAATGACCTAAATAAATTAGGTGAATACCCACACCCTCATTTTTCCACGGTTCAACAATATGGAATTTGAGGATACACAAATTGGTTATGATATCTCATGTTTAGACACTCAAATTTTAATGATTTACAACTACTAACATTAAATAAGAATTAGTTTATATTTTTCCTAAGGTTGAAGATCATGAAGAGGTTTGTTGCTATGTACCTAGGTATATAAGACTATAATTTGTTTTGGTGGATGAAAATACTAGCATGTGTCATAGATCACTTAAGTTAGTTTTACTAGGTCATGTAGACAACTTTTGTAGTTAATTATAGAAAGTGATAAGTATTCTTTCATTGTGATTACCTCCCCCCCCCCCACATTATGTTATTAGGAGGATGTTTATGATTAGCATTTTATGGTGATGTGTTGAGTAAAATATTGTGTTTATGGAACTCTTTAAGATATATTTTGGAGCTACTTCTTACATACAGAGTATTATACAATGTTAAAATATCTCAAGGGTTTAATATATTTTTACATATATTGAATATTAGGGAATCTTGGACAATAAAAATTATTATGTTGTGTGAGATATATCTTCTAAATTATTTCATTACCATTATTACATGTATGGATATTATCAAGTGGTATCTTTGATATTTCAAAAGTGTTCATGGAGACTTTATAAGTGCATTGCAATGTTTTTATTCCTAAATGATATATTAAGTGTAAACTATTTTTGAGGTTGGGTTCTTCCCTCTTGAGGGTTTTCCTAGGGTATACCTTATGAAAGTTCTATGTCTTTTCTCTTTGTATTATGGTTATTTTGTAAGCATGTATGCATACTTTTATCTCATGAGGTTATGAAGGAAATGGTTTTATTAGCCTAGTATAATTTTCCTAATATTCTCTTCTTTTGTGTGAGACATATCTTATACATTGTCTCATTGTACTTATTATATGTGAAGGATGTGATAAAATAAAAAATGCAAGAGAAATTTTTCAAAAATGAAAAACATTAAGGGATTATCATCCAATCTAGTTGGTTCATTATGATATTTGTGATCCCATACAATTTCTTTGGGGTCAATCATCATAATTTCATGTATTTATTAATTATTGATAACAAAAATTAGGATCATTTCCAAAGAATAAAAAGGATGGATTTCATAAATTTAATAAGCTCAATTTTTTGTTATATGGAGCCTAATTAGATAGAGAGGTTAAATTTTCCCCTTTTATCAGCATAGTTTCCCCCCAATTTATTTAATGGGGGTTTGGGGGCAATGCCCCCAAGACAGGGTCAAGGGGTAGGACCCCTTGCAGGATCTAGGGGCAAGGGAGTTATTTTTTCTATTGGCCGACATTAAAAAAACTCTATTTTTATAACTGACATAAGTCTTGATAAAATGGCTAAGGGTTAGGGTTTTCGTTGATATTGCATTGTAGCATTTGCAGTGGTATCGAGTTGCAAGGATTGTTGATTGTAATCGGTTTGATTTTTTGGATAATAATGTTGGACTCTCTATTGGTGGATGTAGCCTGAGGTTGGATGAACCATGTTAAAAATTGTCTCACAGCTATTATTTTTGTGTATTTTGCATTCCTTTGTTTAATCTTTATGTGCAATTAATTTTTATCTTCTACATGCAATTCCTAACACAAATATCTCATGGAGAATTAATATGGTTATAAAATAAAGTTCTTAAGAAGTAATCATGGAGAATTTTTTTTAGTTTCTATCAATTTGTAGTGTCAAAAAATGTTATCCTTTACATTTTCACACTTAATTTGGGAATGATTAACATTAAAATGGACCTAATGTTTCCTTGATCTAGTGTTGTAATATTTTTTACTCATTCACATTAGGTTTAGGACCCTTTTAAGCTAAATAGACCTAATTTTGCCTTAATTTAGTGTTCTAAAGTATATTTATTTACACCTTCACATTAATTTTTGGGCCCTCTTGCATTTATAACCTTCATATCATCATTAATAGGCCCTTAAGACCCTTTATTATGCATCTTGAGGCTTATTTCAACCAAGATCCTGACATAATCAATAAATACGCTTAATATCTCAACTCCCCAACATTTCCTCTATCCAGAAAGGCCTGGTGGGACCCATATCCCATATTGGGTGTATGAGCCCCACCCAGATGGGACCTATATGCCACAAGTGGTGTATGAGTCCTATTTGGCCCCTTTTTAGGGTTTTGAGTGGGAAATTAAGGTTTTAAATTCAAATTTCATGAATGTCAACATTTAGGATCTAATAAACTGTAAGTTAGATGGAATGCCTATATAAAAAAGGGTTCAAATCATTATTTCACTAAGAATTGATGATATAAAGCTAAGCTATCCAGAGTTAAGCATCCTAGGTCTTCACAAGAGTATCAAGAGAGTTTAAAAGAGCATTTCTAAGGCATTCAAGAGTATATTTCTTCATCATTTGTTGCAGAAATTCAAGATCCATCATCATCTCAAGGGCATCAAGAATCAAACATGTTGTTGAGCTAGTGTTGTGATGTAGCATTCAAGATCAGAGGTTAAGCATTATTCTACATATAATTCAAGATCAAGATCTACACTCTACATGGCCACTTCATTTTAGATTGTTGATTTACATATAAAGACATCATTCAAGGTATCATTGTTCATGCTTCATGTTTCAAGTTCATGTTTTATTGTTTCATCATAAGGTTTAATTACCTAAATGGGGTTTGACCATGGAAAATCCCTATTTCCTAACAATCAACAATTTTTTCTCTCTCTACATGTGTGATTGAAAATCTAGGTGGCTTTGAGGATTGAAGATCCTTTGAAGACAAATTTGAAAGATTGAGAAAAGTTTTCAACTTGTCACAAGGTTGTCATCTTCAAAGAAATTCATCTACATGTCTAAATTCAAAGTTTTGGATCCAGAAACAAAGTGTGGAAGGAAGAGTAGAGATAGGAGAGAAGATTCAAATGTTGACCCTCTAAAAAAGTAGAAGAGGAATTATACACCATGTATGGAATATGAGTCCTAGTATAGTGATTTTTATAGGTTTATGAAGTTCTAGACTTTTCATCACTAGATTCTTGTTCCTACCCAAAAACCCTAATCTGGGGCTAACACACTCAACCTAGTGTATGAGTCCTAGTAAGAATAACATATAAGAATTTTAGGGTTTTGGAGCTTGTTTTGACCTCATATTTCTCCGAGGTGCACCTCTGTCCATTCTCAATTTGTCATTCTATATTTCAATTTCATTTCCTAGGTCATTTAGTTAGGTTTTGCATGTTTCATTCAGTGCTTGTCTTTCCAAGCCCTAGCTTGGTAGTGAACCACTTTCAGTCTTTAATCAAATCCTACGAAAACCTTTACCAGATCTCTTTCCATCTTTCCATCTTTGGATTGAAATCACTAGGTTTTTCTTGAGTGAAACTTGTAGATATTGGTAGTTTTATCCCCCTTAAACAACACAAACATAAAGCTACCTTTTTAGAGGTTTCATTTTGGTGAATGTGCATTTAGAACACCTTATTTCTGATTTGGAGTGCATCATAGTCCTAGATCTATCCTTCATTAAATTTGCATTATGGTTCTGCATTAGTTAATTTGCATCTAGGGTTTCTAAATCTTACAGTGAAAGTGCATATAGGTTGCATTTTTGCATCTTGCATCATTGAATTTCATTTGAAATCTATAATTGCACCTAGTCTAGACATCATACAAACTGAAATCTTTGACTTTCACTTAGATTTTTCAGAAATTTGTGCAAAAACCCTAAACTAGGACTTATACGCCCCTCTAGGAAATTTAGTCCCAATACAAGTTGATTTGAATGATTTCTGGGTATTTTGTGGTGACTTTTATTCACTACTTGAGCCCCTAAAAAACCCTGACTAGGACTCATACGACCCTCTGGGTGAGCTAGTCCCAGATCAGACCTAAAACTACCTTTTATAACATTAAAAACATCTTTTTTGTACTTCCATTTGTTGTCATTAGATAGTTGTTTCAATTTTTTGAGTTTCTATTACATGCAGTTTAGTAGATCTAACTTAATTTGTTTCATTGATTGCATAGCTTAAATTCAAAATGGAATTTACAACACTTCATTTTTCAGATTGCTACGTAGCATAATTGGTAAATTATCATATTCTAAAACTAAAAATTGCATTCTCCTTTTGCATGTTTCATATATCATTGTTGCATTTTATATTTGTAAGACAATTATTATATCATGTTTTAATTTAAAAAATCTATGGTTATCATACTGCATGTTCTTTTCATAGAACTTATTAAGTATTGTAAGAAATTTTTGTTATGTGCATATGAATATGAAGTCCTTTCCCCTCTCCTTTTTTTCATCATTGATCCCGATATTATCTCTTCTATTTCTGGGAACAATCTGATAGAAGAGAATACAAACATAAATAACCATGTGGATCATAGTTTTTCTTCTCCCAATACCTCTCCTATTAGTGACAAATGTATCTTGGTAAAAGAAGATACAATCATTGAGAATCATGAAAGTCTAGTTTGTCCTTCTCCTTCTCCCCCTTGGGAAGATATTATGACACAAGAAGATGAGATCATTTCCACTATCTTACCTTCTCTACATTCCTCTCCCAACACCTATACTACTTACACTAACTCATTTGACTACAAAATACGACGAAAATTTCTGACGAAAGATGTCTAATTATATGTATCATTGGGTACTTGTGTATTTAATGTGAAACTTTCAAAATAAAATAAAATTATGCCCAACGTTTGTCAAAATTGCGATGCTCCATGATTTTCATCGCTATTTCAACATACACTTAAATTCAACCATCCCCTTCCATCAATTTGTCGGTCGGCATATGGTTAGCCTCCTTAATTTGTGGGTCGATGGGTATATGGTTAGCATTCATCAGGGTTTTGATGATTTTTTTGAGTTCGACAATTTATCTATACTTGCGAAAGTGTTTTGCTATACTTGTGAATTTTCTATACTTGTGAACTTTCTATATGTGTGACAGTTTGTGGAGGTTGTAGGCCAAATTTTTTTGGTGCAAAATATCAGAATTATTATATTTTGTTACCTATCTATGATTAAAATTTATTGGAGTGTGAGTTTGATGTTTTTTGAAGATCTAAATATTCAAGCTTGGTAAAGAAAAATCATGTCAGATAATATTAGTGTAGAACAAAATGAAGAGACACTTGCTAGATTGTGGGCTAGATTGAAAAGAAAGGGTGATGGGAAATGTTATTGTCCTTGCAATAATTACAAGGGCTTAAAGATGAGAAGAATTTTAATCACAACGACTGAGAAACATTGTAGGTAGCATGGTCATGTTGAAGGGGGGCATGATTATCGCCCATTGGTAATTTTTTCATTATATGTCTTTATATTGATTGAATTTGTAAATGTTTATATTGTTTTAAAATTATATATATATATATAAATCACTTGATCATGATCATGGTTTATTTGTGTCGATCATTATTATAAAGGTGGGGCACCCTAGGGCACATGATATGGATTATCACGACCCAGAAAATGTGGTTTTGCAAGTGAAGGAATATGGAGTTGTGAATATCGAAGATGAAGCTAATGATCATGTGGAAGAAGATGATCATGTGCCAGAAAAAACAACTGAAGATGATGGTACAAATACATTGATCCATGACAAATTTAGTGGCACAGCTGATCATGATGATCAAGACGACTTTGATGATTCTCATGATTTACCTATACTTGAGAAGGCATACAAGCCCCTTTATGAAGGATCCCAAACAACTCTTCTCTCTGATGTATTGTTGCTAGGTGAACTTGAAGGTTATGAATGGTTTATCCAACATAGCAATCTCATAGATGTTAAGGTATGTCATATATGTCAACTTTTTTCATCTATTTTTTTTGTTAGTTCATCACTAGTAAATAAAGGATGAAATATGTACCATTAATATTCTTTATATTAACAAATAATTTTTTTGTTGTAGATTTATAGGTGAATTTTTGTTACCACCATCAAATATTTTACCACACTCAAACCGAGATTTATCTGCCATTATGAAAGATATTAGAATAGAGTATCAAACAATAGATGCATGTCCCAATGATCATATTATATATCATAAACAACATGAATTTGCAATAAAATTCTCAGAATGCCATATTAGTAGATATCGAATAGATCAACTAACAAAAAAGGTGCCTCGCAAGGTTCTTCGTTATATTCCCATTATTCCACATATGCAACGATTATTTAGGTGCGAAATCTTAGCATAATTTATGGATTACCATGCATGGAATAGAAGTGGAGATGACATTATTTGAATGTCTACGGATGGTTTTTCATTTAGGGAAATGGAGGAAAAATGACCACACTTTAAAGAAGAACCTCGTAATCTCAGGCTTTCATTGGCAGCAGACGGTGTCAATCCATTTGGAGAGTTGAAATCTATTTACTCGGTGTGGCCTGTTTTTGTTATCAACAATAACATTTCTCCATGGATGTCAATAAAGAGGGAGCACATAATGTTGGCAATGATTGTTCCAAGTATTTGTTTACATAAATTTTCTTTAACGTAGTAACATCTCATTTGTCTTATTTCTTGCATAATGACATATTTTTTTTCATTTAATAGTCATGTACATTAATGTATATATATTGCAGTAAAATGGTTATAATAATTATGTAATATTTATGTTCATTCAATTAGGTAAATACCAAGTTAAAGATATGAATGTATATATCGAGCCTCTTATCGACGAGTTACTAAATTTATGGAATGGCATCTCTAGACCAATAGGACAAAGATAATTTCAATTCTATGCAATGCTTGTATGGACAATTCATGATGCCTTAGGGCTAACACATTTTTTTGGTATATTATAACGTTTGATTGCACTTTATCGATATTTAATTTTATGAAGTAGATATCATGCATGTTTTTTAAATAACTTCACTATATATAATTATAAAAATTGACATATTTAATCCAGTTATATATGATCTTGAAGGTCTTCAAACAAAGGGAAAATTTGCATGTTCATTTTGTGGTCCAAAGATGAAATCTCGTCATTCAACAAGTTTAGGAAAGTAGGTGTTTGATGAGTATAGGCACTTCCTCCACGGAAATCATAAGTATCGAACTACTAAAAAACATATTTTCAATGGGAAAGAAGAGACTAGATCAAAACCACGAAGAATGACACCTCACCTATGGAAGTTGGAATATAATAAAATTAATCATCAAGGTTATACATCAAATCAAATTGTTTATCTATCATATATGATATGTTTGGAATTTATATTTTATATTGTGTTTTGTTTACTCATGTTGTAATTGAAAATTATTGTCATTGTTAATCTGTTTAACTTATATGCTTCATGAAGTTCATCAAGGCATTAATGGTTGGCTTCCATAGGGACTGAAAAGTTATCCCAGACAATTCAGTAGATTTCCTTACTATGAGAAGCTACAAATTGTGCATTTGTTTGATACAATGCATATCAGAAAGAATATAACAAAAACATTATGGAAAATATTGGATGGAGGGCATGACAAAGAAAAAATTATCAAAATATGTAGTGACATTCAAGAAGCCAATCATGCAATGAAAAATGCCATTCAATTAAATAGCGATGGAGACCAAATTAATATAATTTCCCTTCCTTTCTTATTAACGAAGCACCAAAGCAATTCTATAAAAGAAGTCATACGAAAAATTAGATTTCCCACAGGATTTACTACGAACATAAACAATATCATAACAAAGAAAGGTGAATTTGGGTTAGGGATGGAAACGCATGATTGGCATACCTTCATTAAGGTAATTATTCTGTTTAATTTTTTATATATTTGTATACTGCATGTAATTATCAGTGTATTATGTTTACTAGTTTTGGAAAAATAATGAAAAGATCATTTTATAATTGTTGCAGTATGTTCTACCTCTATCTCTTCTAGATAACTTCAACAACAATGTCAAGCAAGTTATATCTGATCTTGGAAAATACATGAGGTAAGTAGCGACATTTGTTCAATTTGTTGTATAGATCTTATATTTTCCATTTGTTTTACTTGTTGTGTAATATATTGTATATTTTGTTAAATCTCATTAATATATTTGTAGCTTTAATCACTTGTAGATGGTTGTCATCTAAATAAATCCATAAAGAAGATATAAATTATTGGAGGAGAAAAATTCCTCGTCTAATGTGTGAAATGCAAAAGCTTCTACATTCGACATTTTTCAATGCACACGAACACTACCTCATACACCAAGTTGAGGAGATTGAATTGTGTGGACCTGTACACACAAGGTCAATGTGGATGGTTGAGAGGCACTTGAAATTTTTGAATGCTTTGGTTAGAAAAAGAGCACATCCTGAGGGTTCTATGGTGGAGGTATATATGGTATACTAGACCATGGTGTGCATTATTGAATATCTAGCTAAGTTTGCAACAAAGATCCATGTAGATTGCATTTGGGATCCCAACTCCATTAACAAATTTGAAGGTGAGTACCTGATGGAGAAAGGTAGATTGAGGAAAGTGAGAGGTAATTATAAGATGGTCATGGAGATTAATTAGAATACATTTTACATTTCCTTCAATTTCTTGAAAAGAAACAATAGAGAACTAGTCAAAATGAAAGAATCTTCCACACACAAATAGAAAAGTATTGGTATTGTATTACTCTAGAAAATAATTCTTTCACTATTGAAAAGTATTAAAATCTTAAAAAGTTTTGATGATCAAATATTACAATTTTAATTTCATATATATACTTGAAGAAGACCCAACAAAGGTGTCTCTTCAAATTGTCTTTTGGAAAATAATTAAACTACTGATCTTAATTAAACTTACAAAACAATTTAATCTTCTCCTAACATTGACTTAGCCACTGAGAGATGTTTTTTATACTCCTCCAAGATATGGGTATCTGCATCATGCACTACATTTTGGGCTTCATATTCGAATTTTATCATCAATTCCATATGTTTGCATGCTCCATCCAACAATACCCCTTCTGCTTTGACTTTATCCAATGCTTCCCAAAGTATCATATTGCATTCATCCATCTTGTTAGCTCTCAAAAATGCAGATTAAATACCTCAAGAGGTTGCCAAACTCTTGGTATGATTCAGGGTAACATACAAGGTCAAATGGTTTAGACCTTCTTCTCTTTAGGTGCTGCTAGACCTAGGTGGGTACACCTATATGAATGAAGCAAACTTGTTTTCTATTTATTCCCTACAACAATTTATCCACAATGGCAAGTGGGAGTGGATAAATGAATTCTTATTTTGGTATAGATTGTATAAGCAATATCAAGGCTAATCTTAATATGTTTAGTTAACAGATGTAAAATCTAATATGTTCAATTAACATATGTAAAAGATAAATGAATGAAACTAAAATGATGGAATGTGAGGGACCAATGCTCTATTGGGTATATTGAGTCAAATAGAAATTAGAGTTAAGTGACTTATAACTAGAAATAATTCTAACTGTTTGGCACTTTTATGTTTGTAACTTGTATAAACGTGCAAGGGTGTAATTATCAGATTCTTCTTTAATAATCCAAAATAATAATTCCAAGTTGTGAATAATCAAGAGGATTTTAATCTAACCTAGAAAGACCCAATTATACATGTCACACATATACAATAAATGTGCACTAATAAATTGTAAATATGATTGATATATCAATTTAAACAACAGAAATATCAAATATGCAGAAAAAATGATAATATCTTCAATTAACTTAACAAACAATTGATACCAACATAGAGCCATTGAATCACATATTTTTCATTAACTCCAAAATATACACGTGCATCTTGGTCCTTTTTGTTGTAAACATTGTATCAATCTCTATTCTCCTACTTCTTCTATCTACTATCTTCTAATCTAATCCCATCCTTATGGTCTTGGTCTCTCTTATTTATACGAGAGGCAAAAAGCTTCAAACCATAGGGCATAGATTTTGATAACAAAACTTAACTAAAAAGATAAAATGTATTTAGAGGTAATGAACATATGTAAATATGTTAATCTTCGAGTAATAAGCTTGTGGTCATATAATACCTGTGCAAAGCTCTTACTTTATGATATTATATGTTTTCCTTCTTATGATGTTGATCAATATTCATCCGAGCCTAGATATTTTTCCTACCATTTGCTTATTGTTAAATCATTCAGCCACTTGAATTCCTGTGCAGTAGTGAAATTTGTAAGGTGGCTCTTCCATCTGCTATCAAGTAGGTTTCTGGCATTATCTAGAAACTTTGTGTAACCATTATCCAACATTATAATTCCATCAAGCAGAGTGTGAAACTTTTCTAGATTGATATCACCATCACCCTAAATACATGTCAAGCATTGAGGAACCACTTGATCAAACTCATTCTTCCATTCATCCACATCCTTGAATTGTCCATCATCTTTGATGATCAAAGGACTAAAACTATGCTTTATTGAATCAAATGTATTTTTTTTTCTCCACCTTCTTCTTCATGTCAATCAAATACTTATGCTCATCAATAACTACCTTCACCATCTCTTAAGTAGGCTTTAATTTCAGAGGTGCATCAAGATCCCTTTGTGTCGCTTTGCATAAAGTGTTTAAAATGTGGTAAGTGGGCTTCCATATTTTATATAATTATTCTAGGATTTGGGAATTAGTATTTATTTGTTCCAGGGCTTTCACCAAATGACTAAAACCCTCATGGACTCCACTTATCTTCTCTTTTAAAACTCCAACTCTGTGCTTCAATATTTATTTTAAGGTATCCAAGATGTGTTTCCTGACATCATCCATGTTATGTTTCTTCAAAATTTCAATCTCCTCTTTCAACTGTTGAATTTGTGGATCTTCAACTAGAGCAGGTGGATGATAGACAACCATTTCATCCCCTTTTACATCTGTGGCTTGTTGTAATTGTTTCTTTAATCTGACACCTTCAACGAATAACTTATTTATTTCATCATTTGATAACTTGAGTCTCTTTTCATACTTTGTTATATTCTTCTCCATGTTTTATACTACATCCTTTGTAAACATGGCAGAGTGCATAGTTATGGTTGCTTCTATTGTTGGAGTAGTGTCCTTCATTTTCCTAACCATTGCTGACCCTCTTATTTCATGTACTACATCTAGAAGCCTTGGCTTCCTTGTGTTCTTATGTTTTGTCCACAGGGCAAGGGACTTGGAGGTAGGATTGTATCCTATGCTTGAGACTCCTTCTAAATAAAATTCCACAACCAAGTTTGGATCATCCTAAGATATGATTTGATCTAACAAAAATAACTTAGAGAGTTCCATTCTAGGTATGGTTAACATATTACTACTTAGCACCCACTCCCTTGCTTCCTTGGGAGTAATATTGATGTTATCAATATCCAACTCTGCCATTGTCTGGGCCTGCACCTCTGCATGCTTTGAATCATCAATCCCAATGAGGTTAATTTTTAGCCTATCATCAAACTATCTCATTTTATTTTTTATCCAAAAATATTTTAATTCCTTTGTATGGATGAAATCATCATCCTCCATGAACCGCAAAGAAGTAATTATTCTCGCATCATCTTGTATCTCATCAACGAATTCCTCTAATATTATTTTTTTTGGGCCATGAGACTCTAATAATTTTTGTTTCTCTACTACTTATTTCATCTCAGTCAATCTCAGGACTACTTCTTGTTCTTCATCACTCGACCCATAATCAACTAGTGATTCGAATTTTTGTTTCTTAGCAAGTGGCTCACCAATTGGGGATGGAGGAGATGGATGAACTGGTGGTGGAAGTGGTGTATGAAATGTAGAGGCTATGGATGAGGGTGGTCAGGGTGTAGATGGTGGAGCTAACTTCTCTTCTTGAGCCTTTTTATACATCTCATCAAACTTACCTAGAATCAAGTGCATCCTTTTCAACAAATTTGGCTCTTCATCAAAGAACCCCTTGAACTTCTTATCTTTTTCTTTCTTCTAGTCCTCCCATCTCACATCATTAACCATTTATTCCTTGTTTCAAAAATATCCTATTTGTATACCAGGTTTCTTATCACATCCTCCTCTAGATCAAATGCATGTGTTATCACCCTCTTTCTAAGCGGGGTCTTTCTGATATTATTGATGTGACCCTCTGGATCACATACTCTCACCTTTCCTGATCTAAGAGAAAAATTGGCTCTTATGAATCTCTGTACTTCTTCCAATATATCTAACCCAACAAATAATTCCTCAAAAATTGTTAAGTCGGGCAGGAAAGTCCCCTTTCTCTGATTCTTCATAAGACTATGCTCCATCTAGAGAATTTTCTAAATAAACTCTAAAAATAATACTCTACTAGGCACAAATTTTGGTAAAACATGTGGGGCCTAATCACAACCATACACCCTAATGATGGTATATTGTGGCATTAAAAACTAGTCAGCATAGTTATGTATGAAACCTTGGTCTGGTTTGTATTGCAAAGGTCTCATAACTTCCATTTAAGATTGTAGTAACCTCGATGTAGGAAAACCAAGGGCATCAATTAGTCTAAGGTAAAATTCATCTCTAAACACAATAAAGTCACCTTCAGGGCACTTACTATCCCAAACATAGCACCAATTTTGCACTGGAAGCATAACTCTATTTTCATGTGTGCTCAACTTCATCCTTTTAGTCCACTTTGTTTCATTTTTAAATAGAATTAGATGACATAGAAGAGAATACTTTCTGAAAGTGATAGGGGCCTTAGCTTCCCTAACTTGTAATAGACCTTCATGAATTTTTTCCTTAATGATAGAAGAAAAATCAAACTCCACATTGGACTCAGAGTGTTGGATAGTCATTTCCATCCTCATCAATCCAAATGACATGTTGTCTTCAACATCAAATCCAATAATTTGGCATAATGCATAATAGGTATTTTTGAAATAAGTCTAAAAATTAGACACTAGAAAGGGTTCACCTTTTGAAGAAGGAATAGGAATAACTCTATTCTTGTTAGCCCTTTTCATGTGTAGGGGAAGTTCATCAATTCTATAAGTCCTCTTTAATCTCTTACACTCCTGCTCTATCCTCCCCAAATCTATCTTTGTGACAACTTGCTTATTTAGGTCAAAACACCTAATTATAGCCTCCTTGGAGATATCTACTAGACATTGTCCATCTGGGAGCCTAACAACCTTCGACGGGGCATGATATCTATTGGCTAGAGCTCTAATTAGCCCAATATCAACAAACACATTAGGAGATATCAATTTTCACATGTCAAGAGTCCATGGGTTCGATACCGGGACCCCTTCATTCTATTCTTACAAAATACCAATATAGATTCCACCCAGACCATGGAATTATTGGGTCTCTACACCCCTGAGCTAAATCCTTAATGACCCCCTTATAACCTTTATCGATTGAAGTAGGTAGCAATGTATTTAATGGCGATTGTAATGAAGCTTTATTGGATTTTTCTTCTTTTCTAGTCCTTACTTATGTTTTCTTAGGTGCCATTGCTTAAAATTCAATGTGTGGAAAATAGAACTTACCCAGAATATTACTTTTCCTGAAGAATTCTCTTGATTGTCACACCTTGAGCTTGCCTATACCCAGCTTTTGTTACCACGAGCAAATGAATTCACAATCTTCTTGGTTTAATTCTCATATCATGTTGTATTATTTCCATATAAGTTGTACATCATTCAAATCCTTCACACAATGCTAAATTTCATATTTTGATGTTGATTGATGTGACTGGCCTTCATTTAATGCTCCAACGGTTGATTACCATGCTACCGCACACCACTCCTCACTCCTTTGCAGTACCACGGTACATAATATTTACTTGTTCCTATTATACCACACTACCGTGCACTTCCTTGTCTTCCTTAGCAGTACCACAATGTTTATTTAGTATTTTATCTTATATACTAATTTATCGCGGGCTTTATTCCAACCTCCCACAGTATAGTGGTTCTCCCTTATGTGTATTTTTACTTTACCGCTCTATCGTGGGCCTTACTCTGACCCCTTGCAGTATAGAGGTTCCTTTTTCTATTATTGATGATGACCCCTCTCTACCATGGGCTAGGTATGAACCTTTTGTGGTACAACGGTAATACAATATACTACCATCCTCTTACCGCACTACCATGATTTACTTTTTTGGAGGTCATGGTAAGGAGGTAAAAGGAAATGCATATATGGTATACTCAAGTATGGCAGTGGTATGGTGGTAAAAGGATAATTTGACTTTGTGGATGGCAAAAATATTAATTTTCTGAGAATACTAAGAGAGACCCTTGATTTTACATGACAAAATCAACATAATTTTCTATAACCTCCTCTGCTTCTTTGTCTTCTTTGTTCTTAAACACATCTTCCCCTGGTATAGGAAAATGGGTGTATCCACTAAGGTTTTTCTTTCTCTTACAAGAGTGTATGTACCCTTCAGGGTCATAATTCATTCTTTGTGTATACTCCTTTAACTTGAATTCATCCAACAACGAAAGATAATAAGATCATTAGTAGTGGGATGTTAGGTTTTCAGGTACATCAATTATAAATTAGGGTCATATACCATGGTAGTTAACTAATTATAAGTCCTTTGTGAATTTCAATTTTTTTTTATACAGTTGGTCGAGAGTGGGATGCACTACATTTGTACGTCGCAAACAATCTTGATTGGATGATGGTATGGATTGAACGATGTCAATAATCCGGTCGCACATTGACATGGGAAGGTGTGGCTTCATTGGTTAAAGAAGCTCATCGTAATGTAGATTCCAATGTTACACCAAGGTAAATTGATTTAGCATATGGTTTAAGAGATAAACAGGTACGTATAAATATATTAATCACCTATATTATTTAATTATTTTTAATTATATTGATGTATATATATGTTAAGTTTTTTCTTTTCATACATTCGGCCAAGAATAAATATGTTTATCAACTGACGATGCAATAATTTTTACATGTTTGACATATTGCAAGTGAAACATCACAAGGCTATGTGGTGCAATGGTCATAAATTTTGAATCAAAAAGTTAGATGACATGAAGAAAACTTGTGATTCTGGGATAACTGCAATATTTTAGGTGACCAATTTTTCATCTAGAAGCGGCATACATCCAGAAGTCTCAGAAGATTGATACTATGGTATTTTGGATGATATACTTAAGTGTGACTTTAAGTCCTTCCAATTAGTTATGTTCGTCATCCAATGGTACAAGCTACGATTGAATGAAAATGATCTCGAAAGAACTATTATTGAACATGATAATGGATGTACCATGGTTAATACAAGGTCGATCGAGCAAGTTGGAAATGAGCCCTATGTTCTTCCAAGCCAATGTGAGCAAGTATTTTACTTAGAGGTTCCAGGTAAACTGGGTTCATCATTTGTTGTTAGACATGATCCAAGAAGAAGTTCAGTAAAGTATAATGTGGTGGAAGAAGAAGATACTGAAGAAGTAGAAGATGATGTAGATGACGATCAAGATCAATAGTTAGTTGATGATGTGTCTGATGAAGATTTTGAAGAAGAGGAACTAGATCATGATGATATAGGATTTAATGTTCATGAAGATGATATCCATGTGGATGATGACATTATCGAAATTGATATCAATGATGATGATGATGATGATATGACCAATCCTTATAATGTCAAAATCTGGATTGGATGATATAGACAAAGAGTTGGATGAAGAAGAATATCAATGACATTGAAATGTATGAGTTATGTGATTATATTATCTATTTGGTATTTATTTCTTGATAGAATTATATTTGACTTATATGGTTACATAATTAATTCATGATATTTTTAATTTTTATGTCATTACATAATTAATTCATAATGTATTGTTTAATTTTGTTAATTCATGATGCTACAACTATTGTAGCTCTCCTAGGAATTTCCATATCATCATATCCTAATTACTCTACTACTACTTATGATTAGATATTATTTGATCATATCTTTGGTTATTTCATGACCAAAAAATTAGTGTTTCCTCATGTTGACCCCGCATAGTGACATGTGAATGGGCCCAACGTTGAATTTTTTTCAATTTGTGCTTGTATGGAGTGAAACTTGACATGGTTAGCTTAGACACATGCATTGATGATATGGGATGGTTTCGAGACTCAAACATGAGGTCCTGCTATATAAAGGAATCTCGTCCTTCCTAATAATATAAGTTTCCTTATTCTTCGTCTCTTTTATATATTGTTCATAGCATTTCTTTGGTTAATGGTTTCAAAATATGAGGCTCTTTGAGCCTCACCTTGGATCTATTACACATCATTTTTTGCATTTTCATTAGCAATGAATATTTAGATGATATTTAAAAATCTCATTGAATATAAAGATCATAATAGAAAGCTAAAAAAATGAGTATATTTTGTTTATGGAACCTAAACCACAAGGTTTGCCACTCTAATGCTAAAACCAAGTCAAATTAACCCCTAAAACCTATTGGAACAGTCAAAACATGCATTTCTTTCAAATTCACAAGAATGTATAAACCTTTTGAAACCACACATACATGTTATGAAAGTGTATGGTAATCCTACTTATAGCGTAAGTTCACATGATAAGCTAACCAATGGCACTATATTGGAGGATAAACCCACCCATGGAATTGATTTAAGAGGTAAGGGATGCCTCTTAGTGGAATTTTGAGTCTTGGATTAATCCATAGTGCTAAAATTAGTTCTAGTGTTCTTCCCTTGGCGTTATATTTATCTCTACAATTTCCCATACTTAACCATTTCATCATCCATTTTCCCAAGCTATTTGTATCATAATATAAACTTGGTCCAATCTCACATTAGCCTCTTAGGTAATTATCCATTTCCTCCCAGTTGAATGGAACCTTTTGTACCAATGCATATATGTTTTCCTTACCTAATGGATCAAGACTTGACATCACCTTAACAATCTTCTTTATGTCATAGCATATCTCTGAAGTGCCTTTGCTATGCTTTAGATGTGTCAATATTAACTAGATTGAATATATTAATTTTAAAGTCTCTTAACACATTCCATGACAAGCAAATGAATCATTTAGATTAAGGAGTACTTTCCTAAACCTTTCCTTCATATTCAACAATCCCTTCTCACACCCACATCATAATTCATATACATGTTAGTTGTAATGAGTGTTTTAAACCACATGATAGAAGAAAAATCATTATGCACAAGGATAAGAATCAAAGAGACTGGAAGAATTAATTCACTAGATATGCTCCCCATTACTGTAATAGACCAATGTAAAAAACTAATACATAACAAGAATAGGACCCCAAAAAACTAGGAAAAGAAACCTTGTAGGCTACATTAATAAGACATTGATTGCAAACATTTCTTCCATGATCTTTAAAAGACAAATTATCAGATAGCTCAATCTTTATTCAAGTAGTATTTCAATCACTGATTCTCAGACATCCATCATGATTAAACATCACATATCATAATCCTTTATAACAATCACTAGGATTGTAGATAATATTCAATCATGTCATAGGAAATAAATCATCAAAAATTATAAAGAAAGAGAAAACCAACTATATAAGCTCAGCAAGCCACCATACAAAAATTATATTTTTTAGAAAATAAAATAATCTATATGTTGGCATAGCATATATATAAACTATATATTTTGAATTTTGGCCCCATGCGTGCAAGAGCACGACATAGCATACTGCACCGAGACCATAACTAAAGAGTTGCACCGAGAACCACTACATCCAGCCCCTGAGTGGAGAGTTGTGAGACTTCACTGGATGAGTTTTGCAAGGCCATTGAGTCAAGGAGGAATACTAGGAACCATTTGGAAGGAGGAAAGCCAGAGTGAGAGGTGAAAGCCAGACCAAGAGGTGAGGGAACTTAGAAAGGGAAAATCGATCAAGGGACAGTGACTGTAAGTGATTTTTCCCCCACATTTAGAAATCTTGTTGCAAGTACAGTGATTTAGACTATGTTTGTTCCCATCAAGGTGTTGCATGCTATATTTTGGTCAATTTGAGCCAATGTCCCATTGACAAACCCAAGTACTACCTAGTACTGGCGTCTGGTTAGTTTGAATAGCCAAGATTTTAGATGTTTAATTAGTTGGGTGGTCATTTTTGGCCTGTGAACTATAGTTTATGTATTTGTCTTAGCATATTTTTTCTACTATAAGGTTGAAAGGAATTCTTGTCACATAACAACACACAAAGTTCACTAGGGTTCACATTTCTAACCTTCAATGAAATAAATTTACATATTGAGGTCCACAAATGATCGAAGGGACTGAAAGAAATACATGGTCTGTGAGTGCAATGAAAAATGTCTGGTTCCTATCCATAAGAGAATGTATAGAAGTACATGATGTAGATTCAGAGGAAGGCAACAAACTCACACAATCTCATTTGACCAATCACAAACAATCTTGAACTTTCCTTCTTTTGACACACTTATTCAACTATATTTCCCTTCACAAACACTCAAATTTTGCTTTAGACTTCCAAACCATTACCAGACCTTCAAAAACCTTAGTAAACTTCATCTTGATCAAAACAAATAATTACCTAGTCTGCCCTTTCATTTTACCATTAACTCTCTTTATGACTGTCCTAAACTTCACAATTTCAACTCAACATAAAGTAATATGGCCCAAAACAGTATTTAAGCTAATATAGACCACACAATTTCCATTCCATTTCACTTCAAACAAATTTAAACCATCTCCCATCCTTTATTCCTGAAAATTTAACAAAATCATATATTGTGCTTTCATTTTAGTCTCCAAAACAGGGTTATTATTAGATAGATTAGTCAAAGCAATGGACTTTTTAACTTCATGCTTACACCAAACCTTATATCAAATGAGGTCAAATTATACCTTGGTAATATCTTAACCAAAACAACCAAGAACTCACACTTAATCATCAAAAGCCCTTAATGTTCTTACTGTCACTGGTTCCTTCATGCCTTATATGCAATGCTTGTAGGTCTTCCAACCTATTTTTCAGGGCTTCATTCACAATCTAAGCACTATTACACAAGTTTATCCACACTTTTCAATGCCCTCCTTGCATATCTAAAACATATTCATGAAATTTGATTTAATAGGAAGGTGATTGAGATTATTACCATATCCAACCATTCTGCCATGCCTTCGAGGCCGTACAATTATGTACAATGCCTTGAAATGCATGATTTATGAAGAAAAATGATTAAAAATCAAAGATTTTCCTTGAACTTATTCTTTATTCAACCACCCTCGAAGTTCTAAGAGATACAAGAGTATTTTAAAAGTCAAAAAAACTAAATTTTAGCCTTCTAACTACCTCTTACCGACCCTAATGACTCTTCATCTCTTAATATTGCCTTTTTTATTAAGTTGACAACTTTTTACATTATTTTTATTTTTGCACTTTTGGACTTAATAAACACTGAATGACCTCAACATGACCTCAAATATATGAAACATGACTCTAATAAAATGATTTACAAAGTAGGAACAATAGCATTGAATCAAATTTCAAAAAATTGCTTCATAGAGGCCTAATTATGCCAAGGTGCTCCAGCACCAGTACAAGAGATGAAAAAAATGACATGAAGCAATTAAAAACTTCTGAATATTTCACTGAATCAACCAAACCTCCAAAAGAATAGTATAGATGCCTGCACTAGGGAAAGCCTGAAAGAGAACACTAATGAAAGTGGAAATTTTTGTTCAAGTTCCAAAAGAGTCTAAATGGTCAAGGAATGTTGGATAGGGAGGGACCCAATTAGCCTCTTTAACTAGATTTTGAAGAAAGAAACAAACTCCGATACATTTTGGTTTTCTTCTGAGTAGGGCCCATCTTTTATTCTTTTATTTGTGAGGAGAAAATTTTGGTATTAGAAAATCTAATGACTGAAAGTAATAGCATTATTTCTACCCTTCCTAATGTCCCTAACAACATTACACATAGAGAAGAAAAATCTATGGGTGATAGATAGTGGCTGCTCCAACCACATGACTGGCGATGGGAACAAATTCAAACATCTAGAAGATTGTAACAGTGGTTCAGTTAAGCTTGGTAATAACTCCTCAATCAAGATAAAAGGTAAAGGAACTCTAAGAATTGATGGGAAACTGTTCATAAAGGATGTATACTATGTTGAAGGGATAAAACATAACTTACTCACTGTTAATCAAATGTGTGATACAAATTATAAATTTTCATTTGATTCCAAAGGATGTGAAATCAGAAAAGAGAACAATGGAAGATTGCTTGTTGAAGGTAAAAGAATAGATGGAAATGTCTACAACTTGAGAGAATTTCATAAAGCTCGATGTATGATTGGAAAAATGGATGAGAGTTTGTTATGGCATAGGAGGCTAGGACACATAATTTTTTACAATCTTGTTAAAATAAGATCAAAAGGTTATGTGAGACACATGCCAAAGATAACTAAACCAAAAAACACTATCTATGATGAATGTCAAGATGGGTAGCAAAGCAAAGTGAGTTTCAAGACTAAAAAGTAGTCAATCACAAGGCCACTTGAGTTAGTACATATAGATTTATGAGGTCCTAAAAGGACAAGATCTTTAAATGGTGGAAAATACTTTATGTTGTTGATTAATGACTACTCAAGGATGACTTGGGTAACTTTCCTATAGGATAAGTCACAAGCATTTGAAAGGTTCAAAGTATTCAGAAAAATGGTTGAGAAACAAATTGGTTTCAAGTTGAAATGTTTAAGATCAAACCGTGGTGGAGAACTTACATCAAATTTCTTTGAAGACTATTGTGAACAACATGGGATTAGAAGAAAATACTTTGTTGCTCGAACACCTCAACAAAATGGAGTTGTTGAGAGGAAGAATAGGAGTGTGAAAGAAATGGAAATAACTATACTTAATGAGTCTAATCTACCAAATGTCCATTGGAAAGATGTTGTTCATACAAAAATATACACACTAAATAGGGCCCAACTAAAAGTGCACAACAAAAGGACACCTTATGAGCTATGGTATGGTAAGAAACCTTCTCTCAAACACTTCAATTTTTTAGGTAGTAAGTGTTTCATTAAGAAAGATGATGATGGGTTTGGTAGATTTTATGAAAGATGTGATGACGGGATATTCTTAGGATACTCAATTCACACTAAGGCATATAAGTGTTTCAAAAAAATCCACAAGAGAGTAGTTGAGTGTGTACATGTGAGAATAGATGAATATTTGTAGCAGTCAAGGTGAAAATTAGAAAATTAGATTGAATAACATCATGATGAAGGTGAAGATAAATTAGAAATTGAAGAAGATGTAGTTGGAAAAACTCCAAATAAACCCCCAAGCAAGTATGTTCAAAAGTACCACCCTGAAAATAAAATTATAGGAAGTAAAGATCTTGGTGTACAAACTAGAAGAAGACATGCTGGAAATGATGATCAAGTGAACTTGTGAATTCTAACTAAAATAGAACCAAAGAGTTACAATGAGGATAGAAAGAGTGAATATTAATTAAAGGCTATGAAATAGGAGCTACAACAAATAGAAAGAAACAAAACATAGGATTTAGTTCCAAGGCCAAATAATAGGAACATTATTCGAACAAAATGGGTCTACAGGAACAAAGTAAATGAAGAAGGTAAATTGACTATAAATAAAGCTATATTAGTATGCAAGGGATACTCTCAAGTCGAGAGCATAGATTTTTGAGGAAAAAATTTCCCTAGTTGCAAGACTAGAGGCTATTAGAATGTTTAGCATTCTTATCATATAAGAACTACAAATTTTATCAAATGGATGTTAAGTTTGCATTCTTGAATGGTAACCTTGAGGAATAATTTTACATGGAACAACTTGAAGGGTTTGAGTCACTTGAACAAGGAGATTATGTATGCATATTGATAAAATCATTCTATGGGTTAAAACAAGAACCTAGAGCATGGTACTCTAGATTGGATAACTATTTTCATCAACACGGCTTCAGGAAAGGCTGTGTTGACAACAATCTGTACACCAAAATGGAAAGTAACCATATGATTATAGTAGTTGTTTATGTAGATGATATCATCTTTGTTGGAAGTCATGATAATTTTTGCAAGAAATTTTTCGATCAAATGCAACAAGAATTTGAAATATCAATGATAGGTGAGTTTTCCTACTTTCTTGGTTTGCAAATTTCACAATTAGACAAAGGAATTTTTAATTCACAAACCAAGTATGCTAAAAATATGTTGAAAAGGTTTCAAATGGATGATTGTAAGCCTATTAGTACACCTATGGTGACTGGATGCAAGTTGTCCAAGAATGATGATTCACCTAATGTTGATCAAAACATGTTTATATCTATGATTGGAAGTCTATTGTACCTTACTACCTCTAGAACAGATATTGTACAAGAAGTATGTATGGTAGCTATATTTTATTCTTCTCCAAAATAATCTCATTTGAAAGCAGTAAGAAGAATTTTTAGATATTTGCAAGGAAGCTTGACCTATCGTTTGTGGTATTCTAAACATGATGACTTCACATTGCAAGGTTACACAGATATAGATTAGGTAGAGTGCATAGATGATAGGAAGAGTACGATTGGAGGTACTTTCTTCCTTGGTGGTAGATTGGTCTCTTTACATAGTACAAAGAAAGAATCTATTTCATTGTCTACAATAGAAGTAGAATACATAGCTATTGCTTCATGTTGCTCTCAAGTTATGCGGATGAAACAAACTATAAAAGATATCTAGGTAGATATTCAGAACATATTTCCATTATGTGTGATAATTCCATTGTAATCAATATCTCTAAAAATCCAGTTATGTTGTCACGAACAAAACACATAGCTATTAAGTATAATTTCTTGAGAGAAAAAGTGAGTGAAAAATAAGTTCAACTTGAATATGTGAATACTAGTGAGCAAATAGCTGATATCCTTACCAAACCATTTCACAAAGAGACACTTGATTATTTCATAATGAGGTTGGGAGTTGTACCTCCCTCTTCTAATACTTATTTTTCCAACATAGAAGTTTTTGATTCAGGGGAAGCTTATTATATTTCATCTTACATCCTTAAATTTTTTTCTACTCCAAGGGAGTAGAAGTGTTAAGTTTGAAGATCAAGAAGATAAGTTCAACTTGAATATCCTTCATACTAGAAAATACATTACCATTTGGATAGTGCAAATATGAATCTTGTTATGTTCATGACATGGGGAGACAATCTAAAAGTGATTTGTTCATTTGGATGTTCTTTTAGTTTTATGCCAAAGGGGGAGAAGATACTTTGGTTTTATGCATGCACAGTGGTATTTTATCTATAAGTTGTATTTATGACACCCTTTGCCATCATTGTCAAAAGGGGAGAAAGATGACCAAAAGTTATTTGCTTGGTAAAGATTATCTAGATGGACAAATTTATTAGTATGATGTCAAGAAACTTTAGTTGAAAGCATATCAATCGATTGGTTGACATCAATTCCAAAGGGGGAGATTTTTGGCATTAATATTGCTGGTTGGCATTAGATTTCCATTAATGTCAAATCATGCTATAGAAGCCATTGTATGCAACTAAAAATTAACAAGAATAAGCTATAGGAAGTTCACAGTGATAAAAAATTCATGCTACAAGAACCTCATAGTTTGTAGCTACAATAGTGTGCAGTTCATGTTACAGGAACCCCACAATGACGAGAACTTCATAGTTTAGTTAAGCAATATCAAAGTCAACAATTATCAAAATTGAATATGCAAAAAGACAACTTTACAACTTGGATCGATTAGTGAATAATGATTTGGCACACGCATGACAAAAATTATTTGGAATAATGTTGACTTAGTGATTATGTGGAGCTTTGGATGATTAATCCTTTTTTTATCTTCTATGGTTTGTGGATGTGTAGAGTTTTATTTTGCACAGTTGAAGGAGATTGGTTGTGTTATGTCATTGCTAAAATATTATGAAATTTATAGGATAATGTGCAAGTTTAACCCTAATTCAAAGTTTTCAATTTGTCTTCTTCTTCAACATATGAGGTGTGGTAGTTTAACCCTAAATAAATGCATATCAAATAGGTGGTTATCTCAACTCGATACATATCATATTTTCATTTATTATGTGTGGAAAGCTTCAGATTTTATAATCTTCTTTCCTCTATCTTCTAGTTACATTGGTGATCAATATGATTCAACCCAAATCATATTTTTTGGTCATTTGTTTCTTGGTAGTTAAGTATCCTTCTGTAGCAGTGCTATATGAAAATATTTTTAAATATTTTGTCTAAATAACCTATCTCTTGTTGACTTTGTTCATTTGATGGTGATGCCCTAGATAAAGATATCTATTTTACATATTTGATTGTAAAATCAGATTTGCAAGCTATTGTTAAACTGGGAAAATCGATGCTACAGTAATTTGATTTCTATTTTGATTAAAAACTAAGGAAGAGACATTTTAATTAATGGCATCCAGTCTAAATAAATGTAGCAGCATCGAATCATTTAGTTTCTAAAGAAGAGAATTAAAATCTTGCAGATGGAAGAACATAGAATAGATAAGATATAGGTTTTTAATCTTTTTGCAATCATAGCAGATTGATAAAGAATATTAGGGCAGATTCAAAAGTTTTTATGATTGAGATAAGATGTCTCGAATTAAAAAGCATGTTTCTATAGGGATATCATAAATCTACAAAAAGTTTCTACAGGAATGTTAGAAGGTTACTGATAGAAAATTGTAGAAATATTTGTTTAGAGATGGCTAAAAAATTTGATTGTTCTATAGGAGTAATATATAGCAAAGGATGTTATTCATTGTTGGTTGACATAAATAGTAGATAAGTGTGGAGAAGAGATTAGGAAAAAGGGAAAAAGAGAAGAAGAGAACTCTACAAAGACAAAGTATGCCCTTTTGAGTGTAGAATGTTTTTATTTCTATAGAAGGGTGTGAAGACATGTGATAGTTTTTTGCAAAGACTTATTGTGTGGATGTAGATCATAGATTCTTGTAGAGTTAGTGCAAGAATACTTGCAGAGTGATTTGATGATTAAAGGCTGAAATTTGTTTCAAGACAATAAAAACAACATAGACTTTCAAGTGCAAAAATCTATTTAAGTTACAAAACTTCATTTGTAACATGATACTTAATTTATAATCAAGAAATCTCTTATTGTATAATCATTTGAGTGGGTGCTCATATTAGAGGTAGAAGATCCTTTGAGTTGTGCTTAGAAACTTGGAATTAGTGTTCCTTTGGGTTGGTGCCCATAAATTGTAAATAGAGATCATTTTCATTGTGAGGCTAGATTAGAGTAGTAGTCTCTAGCAGCTATTCTCACCGAGGTTTTTCCCATCTTAGGTTTTCCTTATATATCTTGTGTTGTGGAATGCATTTTTTGAGTTTGGTTTAGTTACCTTTCCTTTGCTCTTGTTTTATGCTTTTAGTTTTTATTGTCATAGTTCTTAGGAAGTTAAAATTTATAGTCCACTAGTTCACACCCCCTCTCAGTGGTCTTTGTGTTCCTTCAATTGGTATTAGAGCCTCGGCTTCCTTGTTAGAAATATTTCTCCAGCTTGGGTAGATCTTATTTTTGAACACAATGTCTATGCATGAATCCACATGTAAGAAAGAGACATTTGAGTATTTGAGAATGAGGTTTGGATTTGTATCTCCCTCTTCTAACACTTAGTTGGGCATAGAATTTTATGATTCAGGGGGAGCTTATTATATTTCATATTACATCCCTAAATTTGTTGTACTCCAAGGGAGTAGAAATGTTAAGTTTGAGGATCAAGAAGAGATGGTTCTTCAAGGAGAGATGATTTCTTCTTATATCATACACATATATACTTAAGTTCAAGATTTTTTTTCCCCTTACATGTTATTGTTGTCCTTCATATTGAAAAATACATTACCATTTGGATAATGCAGATCTGAATCTTGTTATGTTCATGACAGGGGGAGACAATCTGAAAGTGATGTGTTCAGTTGGATTTTCTTTTATTTTTATGTCAAAGGGAGAGAAGATACTTTGGTTTTATGGAAGCAAAGTGGTATATGATCTACAAGCGGTCTTTATGACACCCTTTGCAATTGTTGTCAAAGGGGGAGAAATATGACCAAAAGTTATATGGTTGGTAAACATTATCTAGAATATGGAGAAGTTTATCTATATAATGTGGAGAAAATTAAGTGAAAATCATAGCAATCGATTGCTTGACATCAATTCCAAAAGGGGAGATTGTTGGTTGGCATTAGATTTCCATTGATGTCAACTCATGCTATAGAATCCATTGTATGCAGTTATAGATTAACAAGCATAAGCTATAGGAAGTTCACAGTGATAGGAAATTCATGCTACAAGAACCTCACAGTTTTCAGCTACAATAGTGTGTAGTTCATGCTACAAGAACCCCACAACGATAGGAACTTGACAGTTTAGTTAAGAAACATCAAATTCAACAATGCTCAATATTGAATATGCTAAAAGACAACTTTTCAACTTGGGCGGATTAGTGAATAATGATTTGGCACACACATGGCAGAAAGTATGCCCAAAATAATGTCAACTTAGTGATTATGTGGAGCTTTGTCTGATTAATAATTTTTTTATCAGCTAGGGTTTGTGGATGGGAGGATTTTTATTTTTGTGTGGCTAAAGGAGATTTTTTGTGTTATGTCATTGCTTAGATATTATGACAGCTAAAAGATAATGTGCAGGTTTAACCCTAAGTCAAAGTTTTCTATTTGTCTTCTTCTTCAACATATGAGGTATGGAGGTCTAACCATAAATCAATACATATCAGATAGGCAGTTATCTCAGCTCAATACATATCATATTTCCATTTATTAAGTGTGGAAAGCTTTGTATTTTATAATCTTCTTTCCTCTATCTTCTAGTTACATTGGCAGTCAATATGATTCGATCCAAATCAGATTTTTTGCTCATTCTTTGCTTGGTGGTGAAGTATCCTTCTGTAGTAGTGCTATATGAAAATATTTTTAAATATTTTGTCTGAATAACCTATCTCTTGTTGATTATGTTCAGTTGATGGTGACACCCTAGGTAAAGATATCTATTTATCATAGATTTGATTGTAAAATCATATTTGCAAGTTGTTAAACCTGGAAAATCGATGCTACATGAATCTAATTGTTGTTTTGATTAAAAACCAAGGAAGAGATATTCTAAATTAATGACAATGAGTATAAATAGATGTAGTAGCATTGAATCATTTAGTTGCTCAAGAAGAGAATTAAAAACTTGCACATGAAAGAACAAAAAAAAGATAAGATTTAGGTTTTTAATATTTTTGCAATCATAACAGACTAATAAATAATATTAGGGCAGATTCAAAAGTTGTGATGACTGAGATAAGATGTCTCAAATTAAAAAGCATGTTGCAATAGGGATATCATAAATCTTTAGAAAGTTTCTACAAGAATGTCAGAAGGTTACTGATAGAAAATTGTAGAAATATTTGTTTAGAGATGGCTACAAAATATTGATTGTTCTATAGGAGTAATATATAGAAAAGGATGTTATTCATTGTTGGTTGACATAAATAGTAGATGAGTGTGGAGAAGAGATTAGGCAAAAGGTAAAAAGAGAAGAAGAGAACTCTACAAAGATAGAGTATGCCCTTTTGAGTGTAGAATATTTTCATTTCTACAGAAGGGTGTCAATGAATGTGATAGTTTTTTGCAGAGACTTATTGTGTGGATGTAGATCATAGATTCGTGCAGAGTTAGTGTAAAAATACTTGTAGAGTGAGTTGATTATTAAAGGCTGAAAGTTGTTTGAGGACAATAAAAACAACAGATACTTTCAAGTGCAAAAATCTAGTTGAGTTACAAAACTTCATGTGTAGCATGATACTCTATTTTTAATCAAGAAATATCTTATTGTATAATCATTTGAGTGGGTGCTTGGACTAGGGGTAGAATCTCCTTTGAGTTGGTTCTCATAAACTTGGAATTGGTATTCCTTTGGGTTGGTGCCCATAAATTGTAAACAAAGATCATTTTCATTGTGAGGTTGGATTAGAGTATTAGTCTCTAGTAGATATTCTCACCAAGATTTTTCCCGTCTTGGGTTTTCCTTGTATATCTTGTGTTGTGGGATGCATTTTTTGAGTTTGGTTTAGTTACCTTTCCTTTGCTCCTTATTTATATTTTTAGTGTTTATTGTCATAGTGCTTAGGAAGTTGAAATTTGTAGTCCATTGATTCACCCCCCCTCTCAGTGGTCTTTGTGGCCCTTCACTTGGATATAGTGGAAAAGGGTATGACTAGACAACAAGATATCCATGTCCCTATAGATCCTAACATGAAAGAAAAGACTAGTGGTCATGGTTATTGTCCCTCAAAAGACATAAACAAGCCTTTTTTTAATATCAACACTCTTACTAAAGATTCTCCTAAGCCAAATTTAAAATTAGTGCATCCTAAACTAATAAACACTAGTGGTCTTGGTTATTGTCCTCTGAAAGAAACAAAAAAAACAAAGAATTTTTTTCTTAATGTCAATGGCATCACACAAAACACTAACAACTAGTGTTCGGTAGATTTTACACTCTCCTTTCAAGGAAAGAACAAAATATCACAATGTAAAGAGTCTTGTGTAGGTATGACACCTTGTACTAAGCAAGAGATATCTTTGTCATAAAATAAAGGAACATCTTCTATTGATCAAAACAATATCTTGTTGAGACTCCTCCAAGATTTTTTGATATCCCTCCCTCCAAGAACATGAAAAAAGTTCTAATACTACAACAATTCATTTTGTGTGTATCATAGAGTTCATGATCATTCTACTAATGAATTAAAGGCTTTGAGTAATAAAATTAAACATCTTAAGGAGTGTGGTGCTCTTCCTCATGTTGAAGCACCTAGTTCTTGTAATCGATATGGGTTTAATATTTTACATCAAACATTTCAGCTCATCCTTGTCCTGCACTAAGTGGGGGTGAGGGGTTAGGTAGCCTTGTCCTTGTATGCTACTTGTCATTGTCTCTTTTGGCCAGTTGACCATATTCCATGTATATATATAAGAGCAAGCTTGGGATGTGGATGACATGCCTTAAGTTGGCTCTTGTGTGACATACTGAGTTTTGGGGCAACCTATTATCCATGATGTAGCTTCATGTTGAAACATATGACTTGGCATAGGTTTTCTTGAATAACCTCTCATGTCTTCTTCTACTTTAAAGAAATTTCTCACAACAATAGTGTTAGCAACCACTTTAAAGTGGGGGCATATATCGACACTCATGTCTCACTATGCGATTTTATTTATTCTTGTGATGCGTCCTTTTCTTGGTGGTGTCATTGGGTTTTATTTCCTTCAAGAGTGTGATATTTATTGGAGACATTAAGCACAATGTTCCCTAAGAAGAGACCTTACATGAACTAAAAAAAACTCCCTTTGAACATACCTTACACCATGTCGCATTTACAATATCTGTTATATGGCCACATTGCATAACATAATTTTCTTGCCTCTAGTGCCATCTTGTTTGTTCATGAGTTTCAAGCATATGAAGCTTTGCTTTCCTCATGAAGGTTGAAGTTCATTATTGTGTGGAGCCTTATAAAATTTATTAGGATGTATAGTTTTGGTATGGTTGTACATATAGGAGTCAAACTTATGTGTGACTTTCCCATAGCCACTTGCTTGTGTGTGTGAGTGCATACGGAGTGTGTGTGTGTGTGTCTTACCTCTCTAGGGGCTCACCTACTGGATGACCTTTCCACTAGCCATTGTGAGAATGCATTTGGTTTGTATAGTGGACAATGTATTCCACTTGTAAGTCACCCTTTTTTTTATACTCACCTAGCAGATAGCCTGAAGTTTTGTTGCCTCAAAGTGAGCATGCATTTTTGGAAAAACAACTTAGATCTAATCCACAATGTGCGATAAAAATGGTCAAAGCTTGATCTATCTTTTCTTTATTTTTCTTTCATCCTTATGTCTTTGACATTTCATCTTTGTGTATCTTTCCCCATTGCTACATATCACACACCGTATGTTAGAGTAATAATTTATTCCACTTAATTAATTTAATCATATTGGTTAATTAATTAAGTCACTTATTCCTTTAGGTTTACTTAAGCTAAACTTAGGTAAATTAATAATTATTTATTAATTATCAAGTGTGCACACTAGGGTTTCATTTTTAGGGTTTCTTGATCTCCTTCTTAAGGATTGATCTATTTGTAATTATTCATTCTCTTAATGCATTTTTATTGTTTGAGGCTTGCAGAACATCTTCTTTGGTTCTAAATATCTTTCATTCTTTGTGATAGGTTATTACATGTAGGTGATTCTTGGGATTTGTGAGGTTGGGTTTCTCAGCTTCTACATGGTATCATAGCTCCAGAACTATGGATGCATGTTCGTCTTTTGAAGATATTTCCTCACAATGATTTTTATGTGCAAGGGTTTCAAGCCAAGCATCTCTTTTGTGGATCTAGGGGTAGGCAATTTTTTTATGCATTTTTGGGAAAAATGGGCGTCACCATCGTGTTCAGAGCACCCAAAAACCCAAGAAATGACTATCATTTCATTGATTTATGTGAAATTTGAAAAAAAAGAAAAACAATTAGTCAGAGAGGTCGTACGAACTCCCCAGTGCACTTCCCAAGGCAACAATTCTCAAAAAACGTGAAAAAAAGGCATGTTTTTCTAAAAATTTTGGCACTTCCAATATAAAAGAGGTGCATCAACACTTCACCACCCAGCGGCCTCCAACCCACAACCCGATTGTCACTCCCACTGATGGTGCCCCTTATCTGTGCCGCTCCACTTGCTCTAGCCCCCGAGGGCTTGCCTCCATTGAGTTGCGGTCACATTAGGGACCGACTGCTAGGCGCCAGCCCTCATCGGCAGTCTAAGCCCCTGCAGTGGTCACATCAATGACCAAGGGCTTTGACCCCAACCCCTGTCACCAGCCCCTTGGTCCTACATGCAACCAAGGGCCCTTTTTTTAGCCCTTGAGGGCTCTCGACACCATATCGAGCAATTTGGAGTTGTTTTCACCAAATCGGGCATATTTTTTGCGTACGGTCTTTGTTTTGCAAAAAAAACATACCATTGGAAAGATGATTCTGACACCATTCTAGTGGTGCTGGTTTTTTTTTCTAATATTTTTATTTTGCTACCTTTTTAGGCCTCTAAATTCAGACGTTGTTGTTTTCACTCCGGAGGCATAACTTTTGTGTCCAGACTCCATTTAACGCAAATGAATAGGCATCAGAAATTTGGTTCAGTTCTCTAAATAGATCTTAGACTTGATTTTCTAGAATATTTACCAGGTATTTGATATTCTTTTTTGATCTTAGATTTCATTTTCTTGGTTATTTTCTTGGGAAACGTGCATTCAGGCCATTTTTTAGATCAAAGAGCTATTTTTTATATTTGAGAGTATCTACTACTGTATTCACATGGATTCACATAATATTTCACCCCTTACTTCATTCAACTACTTTGGTTGGAAAAAACAAATGGAGATCCATTTGAAGCACAAAGGGTTATATAGGGTGACCATGGGTACAGAGGTTGAACCTACAAGTGCTACTGAGAAGAGAAAATGGTTTAATAGGTGTGATGAGGATTTTGGGACATTATGCTTATCTATTTCTTTAGATCTCCTCTTCCACCTGGATTCTTGCACTGCACCCAATCAGATCTAGACTACTTTGGAGTCTTTGTTTGGGAAGCAGGATACTATGAGAGGGTTTCAGTTGGAGAATTAGCTTATTAGATTAAATCCTAGGGATTTTGACAAAATCCATGAATTCTTTACAAATCTTAAGTCTCTTAGATTGCAGCTTTCACAGTGTGGTGTTTGGAAGGAAGACTCTCAGTTTATATTATCCATTCTTTTTTAAGCTTGGACCAGATTATTTAGTTTTTGTATCTACCTTTGATGCTACTATGGATGCACTTGGTACTAGATTTACTATGACTTCTTTTGGTGATTTTGCATCTTCTCTCACTCAAGAGCAGGCCAAGTTGGCTATCATGGGCAAGTTGAAATCCTCTTCATCAAAGGCACCCATTGCATCTTAGGGGCCCACAAATCAAAAGGCTTCCAGTGGAAAGGGAAAGAAACAAAAACAAAAGGATTACAAATCTTATGAGAAGCAAAAGGAGTCTTCAGATTCATCCTCCTCTTCTAAGGGGAAATCATCTAAGAATGAGAAGGTTACATGTGCATATTGCAAGAGGGAAGGACATGGAGAACATAGTTGTTATAAGAAGGACATTAATGAGCTGAAGCATCTTCTTCAGAAATATCAGATTGATTTGCCTTCTAGGATGTTTGCATCATCTCCTTCCCCGTATTATTCTTCTTCAGAGCAGCATGATAGGGGTACAACTGGTTTACATACTTCATTAGATATGAAGGGACATGTTCTTTGTGCTTATTCAGGTCTTGGATCAGGGAGATGGCTTCTAGATTCAAGAGCATTTCATCATATGGATTCTTCATAGTCTATGTTCACTTCCTTTCAATCTTACACTATGTCTCTTATTTTGATGGGAAACAATACATACATGAGTGTTACAAGGAAGGGGTCTATTAGTTATGGGGATAACAATTTTTAGGATGTCTTGTGTGTCCCTCATTTGATGAAAAAACTTATTTCTAGATATCAGATCACACATGGAGGCAATGGGAGATCTGTGGAGTTCACACCTAATTCAATTATCATCAGAGACTTGGAGAGTAGAGCAGTTATTGCTACTGGGGTGGTGGATCACTCATCTCAATTGTATTCATTTGTAGATTTTTCTACTAATGGTGCTTTTGTTCCTACAATTGTTCATCACACTTCTATGTGAATCATCATGCTGAGGAGAAATTTGGCTTCTTAAATATTGGGGTTCTCACTTCAGATCCATTTCTTAAGTCATCCATTCCATCTCCTCCACCCACTATTGTAGTTGTTGATACTTCTAGGACTACATATGTGGTTTCTTCTATTTCAGTGCAACAGGACCTAGTTGAGCATTCATCTTTGGAGGTTTCACTTTCATCTTCAGCTACTCTGAATTCTTCATTGGTTGAGGTCACACCTGCTTCTATGGAGACATCTTGGGATACACCTACTTCACCTTCAGAGATTGCATTCATTTGGCCTCTTCCCTCTCACTTCTTTCAAGAGATGTGGTTTCTTCAATCTTTTTGGAGCTACTTCATTATGGGGGGGCTATGTGGTCTATTTCTTCCTCTCTTCTAGGGGGGTTCATTCATGTATCTTTGTGATATATGGTGTTCTTGAGGGGTCTTATGGAGTCCTCCATCTTTCATCACTTAGTTGTTTTATGCATTCTATTTTGGGGAGGATTTTTGTTCCCATTGGGTTTTCTCCTTTACCCCATTTAGTTTAGTATGCATTGCATTTGTACTTAGGTACCTGATTAGGCCTTTGTTGTCGAGACCCATCTTTTCTTTCATGCATATTTTTCCTAGTGTTTTAGCTACTCCCTAACTTCATCTTAAGGGGGGGTGTCAGAGTAATAAGTTATTCCACTTAATTAATTTAATCATATTGGTTAATTAATTAAGTTACTTATTCATTTAGGTTTACTTGAGCTAAACTTAGGCACATTAATAATCATTTAATAATTATTAAGTGTGCACATTAGGGTTTCATTTTTAGGTTTTCTTGATCTCCTTCATAATTATTGATCTCTTTGTAATTATTCATTCTCTTAATTAATTTTTATTGTTTGAGGCTTGCATAACATCTTCTTTGGTTTTGAATATCTTTAATTCTTTGTGATAGGTTAGTGCATGTAGGTGATTCTTGGGGTTTGTGAGGTTGGGTTTCTCAAATTCGACACCTTATGTGTGTCCCTTTGTGCTTATGTTGGTTTTATGTAAGATATTAGATCCTGGGGGCTTGACCACCCCCTTGATCTTTTTCATCCTAGACCATCCACATCGATACACATGGACCCTTCTTGAATTTCTACTTTAGTGGGAGTTTCAAGCAAGTTCCTCCTCTCACTAAAGTGGGGGCTAAATGCATTGTTGAAAAATGTCATCCTTTAAATTTTCACAATTAATTTGGGAATGATTAACATTAAAATGGACCTAATTTTTCCTTGATCTAGTGTTGTAATGTGTTTTACACTTTCACATTAGGTTTAGGGCCCTTTTAAGCTAAATAGACCTAATTTTGCCTTAATTTAGTGTTGTAAAGTCTATTTATTTACACCTTCACATAAGTTTTGGGCCCTCTTGAATTTATAAACTTCATATCATCATTAATAGGCCACTAAGACCCTTTTATTGTGCATCCTGAGGCTTATTTCAACCAAGATCCTGACATAATCAATAAATACACTTAATATCTCAACTCCCTAATATTTCCTCTATCCAAAAAGGCCTAGTGGTACCCATACACCACCTTGGGTGTATGAGTCCCACCCAGATGGGACCTATGTGTGACAAGTGGCATATGAGTCCCATTTGGCCTCTTTTGAGGGTTTTGAATGGGAAATTAGGGTTTTAAATTTAAATTTCATGAATGTCGGCATTTGGGATCTAATAAACAATAAATTAGATGGAATTCCTATATAAACAAGGTTTCAAATCATGATTTCACTAAGAATTCATGATATCAAGCTAAGTTATCTAGAGTTAAGCATCCTAGGTCTTCACAAGAGCCTCAAGAGAGTTTACAAGATCATTTCTAAGGCTTTCAAGAACAAGTTTCTTCATCATTTTTTGTAGAAAGTCAAGATCCATCATTATGTCAAATTCATCAAGCATCAAACTTGTTTTTGAGCTAGTGTTGTGATGTAGCATTCAATAATCAAGGTTAAGCATTGTTCTACATCTCATTCAAGATCAAGATCTACATTTTACATGGCCACTTCATTTTAGAATACTAATTTACATCTCAAGACATCATTCAACATATCATTGTTCATGCTTCATGTTTCATGTTTCATGTTCATGTTGTATTGCTTCATCATAAGGTTTATTTACCTAAACAGAGTTTGACCAAGGAAAACCCCTATTTCCTAACAACCAATTTTTTTTTCTCTCTACATGTGTGATTGTATATCTCGGTGGCTTTGAGGCTTGAAGATCCCTTGAAGACAAAGTTTCAAGATTGATAAAAGTTTCCAAGTTGTCACAAGGTTGTCATCTTCACAGAAAGTCAATTCAGAGTTTCAAATCCAAAAAAAAAGTCTGGAAGGAAGAGAAAAGATAGGAGAGTAGATTCAAATCTTGACCCTCCAAAAAAGTAGAAGGGACTGATATACCACTTGTGGTGTATGATTCCTAGTATAGTGATTTTTCTAGATTTTTAAAGTCACAGACTTTTCATCACTAGATTCATGTTCCTGCCCAAAAAGGCTAATCAAGGACTGACATGCCTAACCTAGCATATTGATCCAGGTGGATCTCTAGACCCTAAAAATTCAACTATATTGAATTTCTATAGATCATGCATAATCGCGAAGATCTCATCAAAATGGACTCAACGCAACTTGAATAGGCTCAATCAGAGTTCATATGTCCAAGATATGGCCGATCAACGTTGGGTCAACCTAGGTACCAAGATTGAGAAAAAGGTGAAAAATCCATTATCACCAAATTAGTCAAATTCAATGCTATCTCAAGAGCTCGATGAAACGAACCCAATGACGTACATTTCGTGCAAACAGAGCTCGTATGTAGAAGATAAAGATGGTCAAAGTTGGGTTGACTTGCTGACTAGATAGTACGAAGATGATGCCATCATGCTGACATGGACCAACCAAAAATTGACATGTGGCACCACAAGGTGTTTACACGTGGCATAGTTCATAATTTGACATGTGGCACCTTGCAACAATGACGTGGCAGCCTACAACGTTGACACATGTCACCAGGAGAGTGAATCAGAAAATGCCACGTGGCACGCCTTCGATGCTTGGGTTCAGTTGAAATAGATTATATTTACTAAAAATGAGTTCATGAGATTTGAACCCATGACCACCCATTTACAACTCCACCCTCCTACCAATGTGCCAAAATTTGCATTGTAAAAACATTTGGATGACAGTTATTTTTGTTAAGTGAAAGTTTCAAATTATGTTTTTAAAAATAAAAGGGGTTGGGATTGAACAAGCGACCTTCCCACCCCTAAAAACACTCTCCAACACTGAGCCATCTCATGATCTAGAATATAAATCAAGCTCAGTTGTTTTTAAAGATATCTCCAAGCTTAATCTCCTCTATAATTAAGGGTAAATCCTAATTGATTAAAATTTAATGTCCTCAGCCCGAATAAAAGATTTTTAAGGGCTTAAATAATATTTTGAAATATGTACAAGATTATTTTTAAGGGGTTCATTTTATTTGTAAGGCCTAAATTTAAAAGGCTAAGATAAGATTTGTTTTTTTAGGGGATTTTGGGATTTTTCTGTGTAAAATGGGAGATTTGCAAATAATTACAAATATTATGTTTAGAACCATAATAAGCATATGTAATTGTATAAAAAGGGGAGTGTTATGAGGAATTCGGGATCACTTCACTTGGAGAATAATCTCCTTGAGAGGATCTCATTCTTCTTTTCAACCAAGTATCCTATTGTGAGGGTTTTTAACTTGGAGAAGAATTGTAGATTTGTACAAGCTTTTAAAGTCTATTTTGTAAAGAGATTGTCCTTTTGACGATGGGAGTAGGGTCATAGGTGAGATTTTTTTCTTCATTCCTTTTGTAAGAAGAAGGCAATTCTTTTGTAAACTGTGAGAAGGTCTCCGCATCTTTCTAGAGAAGGAATAGATCGATTTGTTTTCAAGTGAGTTCAAAGACGTAGCCAATACTAGTGAGCTCCATTATCAACTTGCTCTTGTTATTTTTTTTTTGTGTGGTATTGTGCTACTTAACTGTTGAAAGAGCTCACTAGATTAATCATTCAAATTTGCACATTGGGTTTGAATCATTGATTAAAGATCCTATTTTAGATTTGGACTTCATTAAGTCAGTTTTGCAAATATAACTAAGTGAACTTAGTTGAGTAAGTGCTCACTAAGTTTTATGGATCAAGTGGTATCAAAGTGGTTGTTGAGCTCATTTTGCAGTTGTTTGGTGTTTGTTGATTACAAGATGGCGTATGAGCAAGGAGAAACATCTGGAGTGATGATGATTGCATCTATGGTAGAAGAATTCTTCGCTATGAAGAAGATGATCAAAACTCTCTACCAGGATCATCATGAGAAGTCTGATAAAATGCAGAAGTTGGAGGAAGCCAACCATCGCATGCAAAAAGAGAATGCAAAACTCAAGTGATTGCTTGAAGAAGCTAACACTAAGAGGCAAATATTGTAAGTGTTGCTACAAGAGGTCCTTGAGGAGAAAAACAAGAGAATTCCTCCTATATTAGAAAAGATAATATCACTACTTCAATCCCCGCTCCCTCTATTTTGAAAACATAATTCAAAATTTTCACTTAACAAAACTAGCCGCCATCTGAATATGGTCAAAGTGAAAATTTTGGAACATTGGTAGGAGGGTGGAGTGGTGAATGGGTGGTCATGGGTTAAAATATT
This sequence comes from Sequoiadendron giganteum, assembly GCA_007115665.2. NCBI lineage: Eukaryota > Viridiplantae > Streptophyta > Pinopsida > Cupressales > Cupressaceae > Sequoiadendron > Sequoiadendron giganteum. Next base: position 289,976,527 of record CM021106.1, read on the forward strand.
GTGAATTTATTTTTGGTAAATATAATTTGTTTCAACCGAATCCAAGCGTCGAAGGTTTTCCATGTGGCATTTTCTGATTCACTCTCTTAGTGACACGTGTCAATGTTGTAGGCCGCCACATCACTGTTGTAAGGTGCCACATGTCAATTTTTTAAATATTCCACATGTCAACACCTTGTGGTGTCATGTGTCAACTGTCGATTGGGCCATGTCAGCATGATGACATGCTGACATCATCTTCGTAATACCCAGTCAACAAGTCAACCCAACTTTGTTCATTTGTATCTTCTGCATATGACCTCCATTTTGCACAAAATAAACATCATTGGGTTCATTTCATCAAGCTCTTTGAGATAACGTTGACTTCGACCAATTTGGTGACAATGGATTTTTCACCTTTTTCTCAGTCCTAGTACCTGGGTTGACCCAACTTTGACTGGCCATATCTTGGACATACGAACTTTGATCAAGCCTATTCAAGTTGT
>CM021106.1:289977111-290118203 GCA_007115665.2 Sequoiadendron giganteum
TCAGGGTCCAGAGATCCACCTGGATCACATATGAGTCCCAATAAGCGTTAAAGATCAAAATTTCAAGGTTTTGAAGCTTGTTTTGACCTCATCTTTCTCCCGAGTGCACCTCTATCCATTCTCAGTTTGTCATTATGTATTTCAATTTCATTTCCTAGGTCATTTAGTTAGGTTTTGCATGTTTCATCCATTGCTTGTCTTTCCAAGCCATAGCTTGGTGGTGAACCCTCTTTTAGTCTTTAATCAAACCCCAGGACAACCTTTTGCAGATCTATTTCCCTCTTTCCATCTTTGGATTGAGATCTCTAGGGTTTCCTTGAGTGAAACTTGTAGAAATTTGTATTTTATCCCCCCTAAACAACACAAACATAAAGCTACCTTTTTAGAGGTTTCACAATTATTTTAATATTAATGACATCAAAAGATAATACATAACTACTTATAAACTTAAGAAATTGGTGTAGCTAAAAGGAAGAACCATATAAGTATTGAAATGGTAAGGAGTATGTTACAAAGCATGTGACTGAGAAATTCCTTTCCAGATAATATGATTGCTACAGTTCAATGTATATTATTAGTTATATTCCCACTAGCACAATTGACAAGGTGACAACTTATTAAACTTGGCATAGAAAAATACTATTAGTAAACATTTCAAAGTTAATCTTATGGTAAAAAGGGTGTAGAGTATAATTGTGTATTTGATATCTCTTGGAGTGGAATTTTCAATAGGAAGTATTGTACAATGTTACTCTAGATCAAGGGTTTATTATATTTTTGCATATATTAGATAATAGTGTATCGTGTCCCATAAACATTTTTTTTTGTGTGAGATATATATTTTACATTAGCTTATTTCCATTTTTCATATGTATATATCTTATCATTATTTAAGGATGTTTTAAAGGAAAACATGCAAGAGATTTTTTTTCAAAAGGAAGAGTATAAAGGGATCATCATCCACTTTATTTGGTTTGGTCTAATAGTTTTGGTCCTACACAAATAAAAAGTTTGAGCTAGTAATTATTATTTTATTTTATTTATTGATGACTAATGAAAAAAGGTATGTTTTTAAAGCACAAGGATGAAGTGTCTGATAGATTCAAAATATTTAAAGCACTCATGGATAATGAAAATGGTTTTGAAATAATGTGCTTAAAGACTAACCATTGAGAATAATTTTATTTGAGATTATTTATCAATTTATTGCAATATTAGTGGCATCAAAAGACATCTCATAACTACTTGCACAAATTAAAAGAATAGTATAGCTAAAGGAAGAACCATACAATAACTAAAATGGAAAGGATTATATTAGAAACCATGGGATTGAGTACAACAATGTAAATAATTAATCTAAGTCCCATTGGTGTAATTGATAGGTTGATTTCTTATTAAGAATGGTATGAATAAAATATAACACTAATCATTTTAAATTTAATATTATTTAAGGAGAGGTGTTGTGCATGATATTGTGTTTCAAATCCCTTTGAGATATAGCATGGAGTTGCTTATTCCATTAGAAGTATTGTATGATTTTACACTACCTTAAGATTTATTTCTATTTCTACATAAATTTTATATTGGTAGATATTGGCCTACAAGCATATCTTGTCTTGTATGAGATCTATATTTTATATTATCTCATTGTCACTATTATAAATTCAAATCTGATCACTTGGGAAGGATGCGCTAAAGGAAATATTGCAATATATCTTTTTTGAAAAGGTGGAGTATAGATGGATCATCATCTACGTTAGTTGGTTGAATATAATATTTTTAGTCCTATGAAAATTAAATTATTGGGTAAGTCATCATATTTACATGCATTCATTTGTGATTACTCATAAAAATTGGGTAAAAATTTTAAGAACACGGATGAAGAATTTGATACATTTAAGATGTTTAAAGCTATTATTAAGAATGTGGCTATAAAATAAAGTTCTCAAAGGCTATTTATGGAGGATAATTATGTTTGAAAGGTTTTATAAATTATTATGATATTAATGGCATAAAAATACAACTCGCAACTGTATACATACCTCAAAAAATGTATTTAAAATGAATAATGATATAATGATTGAAATAGAACGGGGTATGTTATAAACCATAAGATTGAGCAATTATTTTTGGGTTAATGCAATTTCTATAATAGTGTATATTATCAATTAGATCCCACAAGTACACTTGAGAGAGTGATTTCTCATTAAGCATGGTATGAAAATGTCTAATGTTAATCATTTCACTATTTTCAATTTTTATGTTCATGTCGTTAATCAAAAGTGATAAAAAGGTGGATTAAAAAAAGTGAATCATGAATTTTTTTGCCTACCATGAATAAAGTAGAGCTCATACATTGCATAATCCTCTTTCTAACCACATTTTTGTATTGTGATAAGTTATTTTCATGAAGGGGGATTACATGGTCATGAAAAATGCCATGATGACAATAAAAATATATTTTTAATGGTGGTATTGTTAATTAGTAACTCACTATTATTTTACACAAAGATGTAAATGAATTAATAAAGCAAATAAAATATGAAATTCTATATCATTTTAAGAATGAAAAAGAGATTTTAGTGGAGACTAGTAATGAACCTATGTTGGTAAATCTAGAGATACCTATTTTAGAAACTTCCTATCTCTCAATCAATAAAAATAAAAATAAAAATTCCATTCCATCACCCAAATTAAAAAGAGAGAGGGAAACCAAAAGTATTAAAAACCTAGAGGAGAGTGTTGAAAAGGATTCAATCAACTCTAAAAAAATCTTTGAGATTGAGGAGAGTATGTAACTCTCCTTTGGAGAAATGAAGGTCCTATCTTGGAATGTTAGGGTCTTTCTTAAAATTTGGTAATAAAATATTCTTGATAAAACATCAATTAGAAATGAAAAATCATGGAATAATTTTCCTTCAAGAAAAAAAACTTTCAAAAAAATCAAGGCTATAAATATTTGAGAAGTGCTCAAAATGGAAGCTCATTGTTGTTGCTTTAGGGGGCTTCAAGGGGCATTGCAATTTTACATATATTTTTTTGTTTCAATATAATCAACCACTTCAAGGGAATATTAGATGTTGGTAACAATGTAGAATAAGAATACACATTGGTTTTTTTGGATTTTCAACATATATGGCCCCACAAGTACACTTCAAAGAAAACAACTATGAGATCAAATTTATAACTTCTTCCATCCTTTCAATAGGGAACGAGTTATTTTTGGTGGAGACTTAAAATAAATTTTGGAATCTTCAAAAAGACCTAGAGGTATTATTCCCCCTCAAAAATTTATAGAGGATTTCAAAGATTTTATTAGCCTCAACAATTGATTTTATTGTTTTACAAAAAATGGAAAAGATTCTAGACCAATTTCTATTATCAAATTATAAGCTTTCATCCCTAGTTATTTTCTCTTCTTCCATTCTCCTAGATTCAAGTTTTGACCACTTACTAATTTCATTATGTATTAATGAAGATAAAGGTCTAGCAAAACTTTCATTTAAATTTGAAGCAATATTCTTTAGAGATCCAAATTTCATATCAATTATAAGATATTGATGGTAAATTCCCCCTTTCATACAAGGATATAGAATCCTATAGGTTTGTAATAAATTGAAGATTATGGAGTGGAATAAATTCCATTTTAATATATTTATTGAGAAAATTTGAAGAAAATTTGACAAATCTAAATGAAAAAGTTATCAAACTTGGAATGAGTTAGAATTATTTTGAAGAGGAAAAACACCTAAAATTAGAACTACAAGAACTATTATTTAGAGAAAAATTGTAATAGAGGAAAAATTGAGAGAATTTTGGTGAATAGAAAGAGATAGGAACACAAAATATGTATTTGTATAAACTAAAATAAGAATGCAATTAGTTCTTTAAACTCTAAAAGAAGAATGCAATTAGTTATTTAAACTCCATTTAAGGTTCCCTCTTGATAGAAAAAAGTGATAATGAAAGAGAAGTTATCCTCTTTTTAAAAAATATGCTCTCTAAGCTAGATAGTAACACCATCTATGTCCCATAGTTTATCTTGGATAATATTCCCTAACTTATAAGTGATGATAAAAATATAATGTTGATGGAAAAATTCTCACTCAAGGAATTAAAGAGTAATTCTTTCTTAATGACCCCGGAGAAAGTTCTAGGTCTAGACAGATGCATTGTATTATTTTCTTAAAGAAATGTTGGGATTTCATAGGAAGAGATATTCTCCTAGCTTTAGAGGAAGCTAGGAAGTATAAATTTTTTTTGAAGGAAATGAATATAATTTTTTTACCCTTAATCCCAAAGAAATCAAATCCAACCTCTTTTATAAATTTTAGACCAATTTCCTTATATAACACAATATATAAAATATTCAAAGGTAATTTCCTCCAAACTAGCAAAAATTATTCCATTAATAATCTTAGGTGAAAAAGGAGGTTTTTTTCTTGGTCGTGAAATAGCTAATGGTGAATTAGTTTCTCATGAAGTCCTACATTCTATCTAGGAATTTTTTTTTTTGACAATAGTCCTTATATTGGATATGGTGAAAGAATATGACAAGGTCACTTAGGATTTTTTGTTAGTAGTTGTTCAAATATTTGATTTTAGCAATCAATGGTGTATTTATGTATTAATTCTTGTATATCAAGAGCAATATTTTTAGTCTTACTTAATGTTTCCCCACATGTATTCTTCTCATCTTCTCAAGGAATAAGACAATGAGATCCAATCTCCCCTTTACAATAGAAAATTCTTGAGACATTTATGGAAAGGTATAAAGATAAGATCATTTCTAGAAGCTATAACTCATTCTATTTTTACAAATGGCACTCTATTATTTGTCCAAGACAATAAATGAAGCAAAAGAAATGAAATAAGTAATATCTGAATATTATCTTTTCTCTAGACAAAGTGTTAATAATTTGAAATAGAATATTTTATTCATCATTATTTCATCTGGAATACACAATAGAATATCAATTTTTGGGGGCTAGTCTTTAAAATTTCTTCATTGCAAGTATCTAGGTACTCCTCTTTTCTCTGGTATAAATAAATCAACCTTTTGAGAAAATGTGATATCTTCAATCTCCAATAGGATTTCATCTTGGAGAGATAGATGGCTTACTTTAGCAGGAAAAATAACTTTGATCAATTAGTACTTAATGTCATTCCAATATATGGTGTTGTTCTAAAGACGCCCAAAGGATCAATGTTGGAAATTTAGAAAATTCTCAGATCTTTTATTTGGTCAGATAACTTACACAACAAAAATAAAATCTCTTTAATATCATGGAAGAAAATATGTAGGCCCAAAATACAAGATTCAAGGATTCATTTTTAAAAAATTAAAAAATCTCACTTGTTCAAAATTGTTTTAGAATTTGTATTCAAACCTAGATGCTCAATGGTGAAAAATCATGAGATAAATTTCTAGACCTTCCTAAAAGGGATTTTTTTGACACTAGCAAACCTTCCAAAAGGACTAAAAATGTAGAATTTTCTTTCCTCTTTTTATGATATAATCCCCCCGCATTTATCATGGGTAATACATAATGGTGAATATACTCTATTCTAGGATGATTCATGGAATGGGTACAAGTCTCTTCTATAGAGTGAAGAATGGAAAAAAAATGAATTGTATATAAAATAAAATTAGGGTCACAAAGTAATGGATTATTTCCAAGAGGATTCATTATCATTGCCTCCAAAATTAAGTAGGAAATATATGGATTCTCTCCCTCTTCCCAAGCATTAAAAGATTATTTTAGAGAAGACCTTAATAAAAGAAATATCAACCACTCATACAAGAATGATGAAATAATTTGGCATGTTTTAAAATATGGTAAATATTTAATCAAGGAATGTTATGCTTCAATCCTCAACTCAAGTAATCAAGATCATTGGCCATCTAAGATTTTTTGGATTTTTCCTTGTCTTCCCAAGGTAGGAGCATTAGAATAGTTAGAATTGAATGATATTATTCTAACTAGAATGATACTATATATACTTGGCATCACATCGGTTTTTACTTTTGTTCTTTGTCGTATGGCTCATGAGAGTTCGGTTCATCTCCTTCTATTTATTATAATTTTAGTTTTCATTATTGGAATCGGTTACAAGGTATGCTAGGGTAGCAATTACTACTTCACAAATCTCTCCTAAGGTATTTTCATAGCCTAACTTCTCTTTTCAAAAGCTCCACATATTCTTGCATATAGCTAGTAAGTCCTTCCATTGTAATTTGGAAAAATGGCTAGAGAGAAAAAACATTTTTTTAGAAAAGAATATCATAGGTAGATAAAGTGATCACTAGAATTGATAACTCTATATCAAATATGGTAATGGCCTACTTATTAAATAATATATCTTCCAAAAAAAAATTACATCTCAAGATTACTTTATACAAAAGAAGTGGCATTCTATCAACCCTCCCAACAATTGGTGCAATAATGAATATTCAAAAAAATATCAATAAGGAGTTGATAAAATTGTTTGCTCCACATCCAAATATAGTAAAGTCAAAATTTGATGGGGCATCAAAAGGAAATATTATAAAATCTAGATCCAGGGAAGTTTTAAGAGATCACAAAGGTAAAATTATTGTTGTTTCATGTAAAAAAACTTCCTATTGATTTGAAAAATGTTCCAAAAATTAATGCTCTTCTCCTTGAACTAGAAATTGTACGACAAAAAAATATAAAATTTCTAAAAATTGAAGGAGACTCTATGGTGACAATCAATATCCTCTCTCACAATTTCTTAGCCAATTAGAAAATAGAATATATTTTTGTCCAAACAAAGATACTATTGTAGAATATCAATTACTATGAAGTGAAACATTGTTATAGAGAAGAAAATAGATTGAAAAACACAATTTCCAATAGGGAAATAGAAATTAATATTCATTATTGAGAATCAAATGAGCAATATTTATCAATATTGGGATTCATTTCCTGAAGACCTTGTTAGGATCCTTGAGTAGGCTAGATGTAACAACTGCCCCTTAGTTTCTACCATTTTCTTTCTTTCTTAAATCAATTCAAAATAAATACCAACTTTATCGACTAACCATCTTTCATGTATCTTAGAAGGGAAATCTTCACGACTTCTTCACTCTAGTCACATCAGCTCAATATCACAACTTATATTCTTACACATAGAAGTGGAAGCTCCTAAGGTTAAGGCCATTCCTAGACCTAGACTTAAGCATCGAGGGTTCATTCCCAATGACCTTTCCTGTATATCCCTTCGTAGAAAATTAGAGGCTTCATATTTCACCCACCAATGTTAGAGGGAGTTCATTCTCTCCTCTTGTATGAGAGATTTTTGATCTCCCTTTAAAACATGACTATTTATAAAACTTAGTCCAATCATAATATAACAATACTATTTACCTTAAAATATTGGCCCCACCAAACATTACCAATCCATCACATACATATATGCACATATACACAGGGCTATATTATTCCATAATCCCCCAATTCCTATATCGAGGGACTCAATCATACATCACATATACATAAGGTGAATAGCTGATACACATTGCATATACATAATGATTGGTTCCAACATACATCACATACACATAATTGTCACATATACAAAGTGTAGGGTAGTAAAATGCACACCCTTGCATTTTCACACTTGTTTAGGCCCACCTTGCTTTATTTATCCTCATTTATGGCTTAATTGGTCCTATTTTGTGTCCACAAGCCCTATGAATGGCATCTTTTTTTGGCTAATCCCGACATTCTCCAATGCATAAATGATAATCCAATGATTCTAATCTGTGTCCCTAATTTTTGGTTAGGACTAAAACGCCACTTAGGGCATCTTGGTCCCCCCAAGGTTTTGGGACCCTAATTTTGAGGCATCTTAATTGGGCCCCCTTTTGGTGTTTATGGCCCAAGTTTCATGAGTTGGGACTAAGATGCCACCTAGGGCGTCTTAGTCCTCCTTGAGTCATTTTCAAGATTTAAATTAAAATTCTAGTGGGATTTAGCCTCCTTTATTTAATGAATTCATATGTTGTCTTCGTGTGATATAATTTTGATATATTAAGCATAGATAAGTCTAAATACAAGGTTCATTCATTCATTTTCATCCTAGCAACTTAAGTATTCATTCCTAATGTAAATTTATGATATCAAGAGCATTCAAGAGAAATTCATCAAGCATTTGGAGCCATCATCAATATTCAAGCATCCTATCAAAGAGCTTCTTGTATCATGTGTGTTGTTGTGCTAACATTTGTGATGTAGGGTTTTGATTCAAGCAAGAAATTCAAGATCTATCAAACATTTCAAGATTGATATCCATTGCAACAATTTCACACAATTTTGCAAACTTTACAAGGGTTTGGTGAGTTGTAGCATTTAATGTTGTTCATTCACCATTTCCCTTCATTACCTTATTTTCATTTCAAGGTTTAATTACCAACAAGGGGTTTGACCAAGGAAAACCCCCATTCACTAACAATCAACAAGTTTCCCCTCCCTTGTGTGTTTGTATTTGTAGATCTAGGTTGAAGACTTGAAGATCATTTGGAGTGAAAGATTGAAAAGTTCTAAAAGTTGCATTACAAAGTTGTCATCTTCACGAAAACTCACCTACAGGCTAGATCCGAAAGTTTCAGAACCTGAGATTGGAAAGGAAGAAAGTGAAAACCTTGGAGCTTAGGATCATATTTAGAGTTTTTAGAAATTCAAAATGGGGATAATACACCACCTTGGGCATCTTAGTCCTCCCAAGCATATATTTTGGAGATTTTTCAGATCCGGTTCTTACATCCAAAGATTTTGTATTTGTTGCCAAAAATAGCAATGGGACTAATACACCATCTTGGGTATCTTAGTCCTCCAAGAAAATTTTTGGCAGCTTCCTTTCATTTCTGGAATCCTCATAACATCTCTAGACTTCCAAGGTACATATATCATATCTCCCTATTGCATAATTATGTTATTTGCATCTCTCATTTAGCTTGCCCAACTAGGTTTTGTAGATTGAATGTCCATTTGTCTTTCCCAAGCGTTTGCTTAGTTGTGAACCCCTTAAAGCCTAAAAGAAACCTTTCATAGGTCTTCCTCATTGTGAATTGAATCACATTGTGAGGTTGTCATTCAATCCAATTAGGATTCCTAGGACATAATTGAATGACCTAAATAGAATAGGTGGATCACCCTTCCTATTTTATTGTCGGTTCAGTTTGGTGAACCCAACTTCTTGAGCATTCATTTTTTGATTCGGATTCCATTAAATCCCTAGATCTAGGTTGCATTCATTCTTGTATTGCATCTTGCTTTAGTGAAATTGCATCTAGGGTTTCTCATATTCTCATTAGTGAAAGTGCATATAGGTTGAATTTTCTCTTTCATGCATCAAATTATCTCATTAAAAACCTATAAAAGTATGTTGTCAATCCTCTTAATTGCATTTAGAAATATTCCGATTTCATTGAAAATTGAAAAAATTGCATTTAGAAATATTTTAATTGCATTGAAAATTGAAAAAATTGCATTCAACTTTGCATCGAATTGCTTCATTGTAGTCATCTTTCCTTGCATTCATTGGCATAATTTTTTGTTTCCAAACTTTAGGTCCATGGATAGGCAATTTGAGAACACTGTTATCAACCTAGAATTGTCCAATTTTATGAAAAACACCCTAAATAGGAAAAAAATGCCCTTGGTGGCATCTTAGTCCCTCTTTGGATTCTTGTCTCATATCCCTATTTGAACCATTTACTATCTATCTTAGCTTTCGAAAACTCATAATTTCACCAAGAGGACTAAGACACCCTCTCTGGCATCTTAGTCCTTGTTGACTTTGACTTTTCAAAATTTTAGGGTTTGAAATTGGTTTTATGTGCTTTTGTTTGCTACAATTACTTTCATGTTTCAGTTTTATGATTTTTTGTTTCATCAAATTTAGTGAATCTAGCTTAATCAGTCTTCATTCACTACATTATCAACATTCAAAATTATTTTTACAACATTTCATTTTCAGTCTATTGCATAGTGTAGTTAGTACATTGCCTTGCTTTAGGTCTGAAAATATGAAAATGTTCACATTTCTCAAACATTGCATAATATGGACAAAAGTACTTTTCACTTTTGCATATACATTGTTTACATTGATAAAACTTTGCATAAGTTTGAGAAAAGTGCTTTTCCTTTTTGGATATACATTGTTTGCATTCTTAAATTTTTGCATACATTGATTCATGTGTTTTGCATCTTTGGATATACATTATTTACATTATTACAACATTGCATGAGATGGTTAAAAGTGCTTTTCCTTCTTGGTCAAACAATTTTAGTACCTTATCTTTCTAAGAACACTAAGAAAAGGTTCATGTCCCCTCCCTATGAGAGTGTTTTAGTAAAAGAGAATACAACCTTGGACATTCCCAATGATCATATTCGTTCTTCCCCTAATATCTCTCATATTGGAAAAGAAGATATTTTGGTGTTAGAAGAGCTAATCAATGAGATTTTTGAGAATCCTAGTTGTTTTTTTCCTTCTACATCTCTTAGTGGACCTCATATTGATGAACAATAAGAAACAACAATAGGTAATCATGATGAACACATAACACAACAAGAGACCATTGAAACTTCAACTAGTCTACATTCATCTCCCAACATCTTCCCCTCTCATGATAATGTTCTAGAGGACGAAATTATACATGAGGAAGATATGTTGGTGTTGGATGATCAAAGGAGTGCAAATTTGGACAATCATGACAATCAAATTTGTTCTCATCCTAGTATCTCTCCGAGTTGTGAAGAAGATACTTTGATGATAGAGAATATTAGTTGTCCCCCTTCACCTAGGGAAACCCCTATTGAGCAAGAAAAATCAACCATTGATCATCCCCCTACTAGAGAAAAAGTCCTTTTGGAAGAACCAATCCTTGGATGTCAAGAAAATTTGGTTTGTAGCTCTCCTAAGAACTCTCCTACTAGGGAAGATACCATGGTGCAAGAAAATGAGAACATTGACAATAGTAATTCCTTAGATGAAGATGATGAAGTAACATTGGACTCCTCTTCACTAAGAGATCATGAAAATATGGATGAGTCTTCTAAGGTTATGCACATTAGATACCCCTTGGAGTACTCTCTCGAGCCTAAACTTGTCATTTATCCACCACAAGTTCAAACCAAACCTGTCCTTATCCTCAAACCACCTAGCAACAATGTTTCATAGCAATCGAGTTAAAATACCATTGCTCATACATACAACACTAGGAACAATCCCCAACCAAGACAAACACCTTCAACATCCCTTCCATTTCCTAATCCTATCTTACTAGGTCCCCCTCATTTACCTTCACAAAATTGAAAGGAGTATTATCTTGTTGAAAAACTTGAGAATACTCCTGCAAAGATATCCCTCTAGGACCTGATTCAAAACTCATCTAATTATTACACTATGCTTCAAGTATCCTCGCAACAAGTTGTGGTCCCCTCTAGTTCAAATCCGAATGACATAACAACCATGATTCAAGGAATACGCGTTAACATTGTTTTCCACCAAAGTGATCTCCCTCCTTTAGAAGTGTAAAAACAATGTGATGCTCTCATTATAATAGCTCAATATAAAAGTATAGGGATAAAATGAACCCTTGTTGAAAATGGCTCAGCCTTAAATGTCTGCGGTGTAAACCTTTGGATAAGCTTGGTGTTGATAAATCATAAATTCAACCTGACTCTTTATCTATTAATAGATTTGATAATATGGGAAAGAAATCGCTTGGCATAATCAATTTACCTATTATAGTTGGAAAGGCTACCTTACAAACCTTGATCCATGGTATGCCTCATGATCTTTCGTACAATCTCCTTTTAGGAAAACCATGGATCCATGAGATGCATTTTGTACCCTCTACTCTTCATCGTATCATGAAATATGTCTACAAAAAAAAATTTATACAATCAAATCCGATCCTGAACCATCCAGTTGTTTGAACATTGAGAAAAGATAAAGAGAATACTTTGAAAACATTAACACCAACTACACAAGTAGAACCCATGCAAGCAGGGAAAAATTTAGTGGCAAATTTTTGCCAATTGGCAAATTATTGAAATCGAGACCTCCAAAAATGGCGAATAGTACAAGCTAAAAACGATATTGAATCGCCAAGTTTTTACAAAAAAAAAAAATTGTCTCGATTAATTCGCCTATGTATTATATTTTAAATGACCCGTCATTGAAACTGATTCGCCAAAAATTTATACTATAATCACAAATATTGATTATATTCACCAGTAATATTATACTCCTACCATTAATTTTAGGGAAATATCGCCACAATAATAAATGACCATTTAATTTTACAGATATTTTAGCCTTGAATAGGGCTTTTAATTATTGCCATCAAATCATCACTTAACTTTTTAATCCAACGACTACAGGTTGATTCCGCTGCCTAATACACACATGCCTTTTAAAAGGCATGTGTGTATTAGGCCACGAAATCAACCTGCAACTGTTGGATTAAAAAGGTAAATTGCTAATCGATGGTAATATTTAAGCTTTTCATTTATTCTTAATTTTAAAGTGAGATTTTAAAAAAAAAACTTAATCCGTGTGTTGCCCCCTCGACCCCCACAAGGGGGCTTTGCCCCCTTGACACATGGAGGGCTGCCCCTTGACCCCGCTGGTGGCTATCGCCCCCGGGCCCCTCCTTCAATATTACAAAAAAGAAAAAATATGGGGGAACTGCGTCGACCAACTATGCAAATTTTTAAAGGAGAGATTCACCATTTTAATGAACCGTTTTAGTGATTATTCACTAGGATTTGCCAATGTGATTATTTTTTTTTACCAATTATCCATTAAGATTCACCAAGATTTTAAAAATTTTTGAATAATGTGCATAATATTTGCCAAGGAAAATTAATATATTTTTCAAATAAAATGAAAGATTCGCCAGGAATTTACACCTTTGCTGAGGGGGGGGTTTCTTAAATTTATCCCTGCATGCAAGAAAAACAAAAGGATAGATGTATTAAACCCTTCACAATGATATCACTGTAGGATCATTGAGTTTCGAACCAACATTCATGGAAGAATATAAGATTATAAACAAAGACTCTGAAAAGGGAAAGGAAAAATCAGACCCTTTGAAAGAATCCACCTCAACCACTTTAGAATAAATGACAACATACACAAAAAAAATTGATGAAGCTGACTATGAACACCCTCTAGATCCAAAATCAATGAAAAATATTTATGGAAAAGTTTATGAACTTATGAAACAACTTGGATATAGTGGAAAAGGATATGATTCTCGAGAACAAGGTATTTGTGTCCCTATAGAACCTAATATGCAAGAAACAACTAATGGTCTTGGTTACTGTCCTTTGATAGAAATAAAAAAACCTTCACTTAATATCAACACCATTACAAAATATTCTTTGCAAGAAACAAAACAAACAAAGAAATCTTTCCTTAATGTCAATGTCATCATGAAAAACCCTAATGATTCGAATTTGGTAGATTTTAAACCTTCCTTTAAAGAAGAGAACAAAATCTCTCAATTCAAAAAGTATTATGTAAGCATGATATCTTGTACTAAGAAAAAGATATCTTTGTCGCATAACAACGAAACAACCTCTACCCTTGATCAAGAGAGTATCTTGTTGGGGCTCCTCTTAGATCGTTTGATATACCTCCCTCTAAGAACATGAAAGAAATTTTATTACAAGACTTCATTTTGTGCATATCATAGTATTCATGGTCATTCTACTAATGAATGTAAGGCTTTGAGTAGTAAGATCCAACATCTTAAGGAGTTTGGTGCTCTTCCTTATGTGGGGGAACCTAATTCCTCTAGTTGATACTAATTTTCACTCTAGAATGTTTCTTATCGACTCACCCTTGTCCTACACTAAGTGGAGGCAAGGGGTTAAGAAGCCTTGTCCTCATATGTCACCTATTATTGTCTCTTTTGGCTAGTTGATCACCCTTCCTGTATTTGTAAAGAGAAAGTTTGGGATATGGACAATATACCTTAAGTGGGATCGCATGTGACATATTGAGTTATGCATTTTGGGGGCAACCCTTTCCATTTTTCATGATGTAGCTTATCGTAAACATATGACTTGGCATAGGGATTTCTGAATAAGCTCTCATGTCTTCTTCTACTTCAAAGTAATTTCTCACAGCAATGGTGTTAGCAACCACTTTATAAAGTGGGGGTATACAATGACACCAATGTTTCATTGTACAATTTTATTTTTTCTTGTGATGCGTCTTTTCTTGGTGGTGTCATTGTGATTGAATCCCTCTGAGAGTGTGATATTTCCTTTTCATCTCTTGGAAACATTAGACACAATGTTCCCTAAGATGAGACCTTGCACTTGTCCTCTCTTGGAAACAAGATGAGACCTTTTGTGCTTGTCCTCTCTCGGAAGCATTGGATATGATACTCCCCGGGATGAGACCTTGTATCTATCCTCTCTTGGAGGTGTTAAACATGATGTCCCCTAAGAGTAAGACCTCGCATGAACTAAGAAAAATCCCTTTGAACATCTCTCTTTCTTATTGTGTTGCATTTTTCTCTTTTTGTCCTTATTAAAGTCATGGAGGTATGGATTTGAATTGGACCTCTTGGGGCTCACCTAGTGAACAACTAGCTTCACTAGCCCATCTGAGCATGCATTTTTGTACCTTAAATTAAATTCATGGAGGTATGGCTTTGATATGGTCCCCCTGGGACTCACCTAGTGGACACCTAGCTCCCACTAGCCCTTGTGAGTGTGAATTTTTTTCGCATAGTAGACAATGTGTTCCACTTGTAAACTTCTTCAAGCCTAGACCTGGTCCACCACGTTGGACGGTCAGTCAAATCTTGATTTGTTGCAACTTTCTCTTTTCCTTTTTCCTGTCTTTGATGGTGTATTTTTACAATCTAATTTTGGCTTCATATATCATTCGCAAGTGTGTTCCTTTGTGCCTATGTTGATCTACCATAACATCTTGATCTCGGGGGCTTGTTCATTCCTCTTGATCGTTGTCATCCTATCTTACTAACATTTGTGTATTTGAACCCCTCTTGATTGCATGGTTGGATACTTTAATGTGAGTTTGAAGCAATTTGATCCTCTCACTAAAGTGGGAG
Organism: Sequoiadendron giganteum; assembly: GCA_007115665.2. Classification (NCBI taxonomy): domain Eukaryota; kingdom Viridiplantae; phylum Streptophyta; class Pinopsida; order Cupressales; family Cupressaceae; genus Sequoiadendron; species Sequoiadendron giganteum. Next base: position 289,992,242 of record CM021106.1, read on the forward strand.
CTAAATATAGTGTAGTAGAATGCATACCCTTGTGTTTTCACACTTGTTTGGGCCTGCCTTGCTTTATTTATCCTCATTTATGGCTTAATTGGTCATATTTTGTGTCCACAAGCCCTAAAAATGGCATATTGTTCTGGCCAATATTGGAATTCTCCAATGCATATATGATAATCCAATGATTTTGATCTATGTGTCCCTGATTTTTAGTCGGGACTAAAACACCACTTAGGGCGTCTTTGTCCCCCCGAGGTTTGGGGACCTTGATTTTGAGGCATCTTAATTGGGCCCCTTTTTGGTGTTTGTGCCCCAAGTTTCATGACTTGGGACTAAGACGCCTCCTAGGGCGTCTTAGTCCTCCTTGAGTCATTTTTAGGATTTAAATTCAAATTCTGGCGAGATTTAGCCTCCTTTATTTAATGAATTTATATGTTGTCTTGGTGTGATATAATTTTGAGATATTAAGCATAGATAAGTATAAATACAAGGTTCATTCATTCGTTTTCATCCTAGCAACTTGAGTATTCATCCCTAAGGAAAATTTATGAGATCAAGAGCATTCAAGAGCAACTCATCAAGAATTTAGAGTCATCATCAAGATTCAAGAATCATATCAAAGAGCTTCTTGCATCATGCGTGTTGTTGTGCTAACATTTGTGATGTAGGGTTTTGATTCAAGCAATCAATTCAAGAACTATCAAACATTTCAAGATCCATATCCATTGCAACCATTTCACACAAGTTTGTAGAATTTACAAGGATTTGGTGAGTTGTAGCATTGATGTTGTTAGTTCACCATTTCCCTTCATTACTTTATTTTCATTTCAAGGTTTAATTACTAACAAGGGGTTTGACCAAGGAGAACCACCATTCACTAACAATCAACAATTTTTCCCTCTCTTGTGTGGTTGTATTTTCAAATCTAGGTTGAATACTTGAAGATCATTTGGAGTGCAAGATTGAAAAGTTGCATTGCAAATTTGTCATCTTCATGAAAACTCACCTACAGGCCAAATTCAGAAGTTTCAGAACCTAAGATCGAAAAGGAAGAAAGTTCAGACCTTGGAGCTCGGGATCATATTTGAAGTTTTCATAAATTCATAATGGGACTAATACACCACCTTGGGAATCTTATTCCTCAAAAGCATATCTTTCAGAGATTCTTTCAGTTTCGACATCTGAAGATTCTATATTTTCCCCAAAAAAGAGCAGCGAGACTAATACATCATCTTCAGAATCTTAGTCCTCCAAGAAACATTTTGGAAACTTCTTTGCCATTTTAGAACCCTCACAACATCTCCAGACTTCCCAAGTACACATATCCTATCTCCCTGTTGCATAATTTCATTATTTGCATCTCTCATTTAGCTTTCATAACCAGGTTTTCTAGGTTGAATGCTCATTTGTCTTTTCCAAGTGTTTTCTTGGTGATGAACCCCTTAAAGCCTAAGAGAAACCTTTCCTAGGTCTTCCTCATTGTGAATTGACTCACTTTGTGAGGTTGTTAGTCAATCCAATTAGGATTCCTAGTAAATAATTGAATGACCTAGATAGAATAGAAAACTCCCAATATTCCCATTTTATTTAGCTCCAACATACGTCACATATACAAGTGACTAGCTCCAACGTATATCACATATACACCATGACTAGCTCCAATGTATATCACATATTTACTATGACTAGATCTAGCATGTACGTACACCACATTTACATTAGTGATGGGGTCATATGTACATCATATCACAACCATGACTAGCAAACACATTCATATTGGCTAACACACACTTGCCCTTAGTGAATCCTTGATAGAAAAGGAATGATGCATTGCACACTACACCACATGGGTTCCATCCTTTTCTTTGGTCTTCTACACCATTGAACAACTAGGAAGAGAATTTGGTTCGTCCCATACTACACCTAGGGTCCACCTTCAACTCAATAGGATCATGTATACCATTTCCACATCAAGATATACCAAAACTATACTACGAGATTTGTCCAACTATTACCTACCTATTCTTCATTGGAAACTAGATCTTCTTTGCAATTCATCAGATGACTAAGAAACCAAGGACAACCATCACTGGAATAGTATTTTCCTTGACTATTTTCCATCTTGAGCATCACAGTACTGTTCCTTGACTATTTTCCATATTGATCATAATAGTACTACTCCTTGACTATTGTCTATCTCAAGCATAATTTTGCTACTCCTTGACTATTGTCCACATCGAGCGTAACATTACTCCTCCTTGACTACTGTCTATCTCAACGATAATTATGCTACACTCCTTGACTACTTTCCATCTCAGGCATAATAGTATTGCTCCTTGATTACTATCCATCTTGAGCATAATAGTACTACTCCTATACTATTGCCCATCTCAAACCTAATAGTACTACTTCTAGACACTTGTCCATCTTGAGCATAATAGTACTTCTCCTAGTCACCTCCCTATATTAAGCATAATAGTACTACTCCTAGACACCTATCAATCTCGAGCATAATAGTGTTGCTCCTAGACACCTGTCAATCTCAAGCATAATAGTACTACTCCTAGACACTTGTCAATCTCAAGCATAATAGTAATTATCCTTGACCCATGTTTAGCACTATAATTAGAAGAGAGGTTCCTAGTTAGGAATAAGTAGATCACAATCGACTGATTTAGAAGCCTATACATTGACATATATATCTAAGGTTAATTTTTGCAACATAAAAAAAATCAATTAGTAGCAACATGAGGTGAGATCAACTCAACATGTAACCACTACGAAGTATTCCAATTCATTCCTTTCATTTAGCTTACTATTTAGACACACGTTATCTATTGAAGACAAGTTATTAGGTTTTCATTCATAACCATCTAATACCCATTCAACCTCATCCTACTGAAGAGAGTTTGTCAATCCAATTGGGAACAACCCCAAAATCTAGGATTCATCCCCCAAATCCTCCCCCTATGGACTTGAATTCATAGAGGCATCCTTCACCCAAGGACTACCTATGTATCTGCTTCCAAACAGATCAAATTCGCACATAGTTCTCCTTACAAGGTCTCTCAAAGGACCTACATAGGTTCTAATAACCAAGGTTTTGTTTCCCTTCAACTAATAATAGTTGATAGTAGCTAGGAATCATAATTTAATTCACCATTTGGAAAACCATACCATAAAATTTCCCTTAAAGATATCAATGTCTTTAATCAAACTCTACCCAACATTATTCATAGACCAACTTGAATATCCCAAAGTTTGTCTTATCAACATAGGGGTTAAGGATATTACTCAACATGAAATTACCTAGTTTGAAAAACACATAGGAAAACACTTCCAATAAAAAATCACATAATAGAGTAAATATAGAGGGTGTTATATTAAAGGGGTAAATTCATATCTAGTAGTCATCGAAAGCCTTTTTCCCAATACCCAAAATACCATTCCAAAATTATATAGAATGTCTTATTATTCCATTAAGAAAGGAGGATAAAATGACATGAAAGGAATTTATTATGCCTATTACAACTACAATAGAATTTCCCCAAATGATCAAATAATTACATACATGATATCTTCTCAATATTTACAAGTATCTAGAACCTCATAGTTATTGAACTTTAAGTCACATTTATACCAAGCCTAGGGAAGGTGATTATATCCATTGGAGCATTAATATTATTTCTAAAATAATGGTATTAGAACTCCTCAATAAAATTTTAGTTAATTTCAAGCCTCCTAGAAACTCTTCATAACTCATAATAAATCCAAACTTTTGGTTTAAGACCTACCATGGATAATCAATGTGATAGAATATTAATATCATAAGTTGATCTTCAAAATTTCTTCTTACCTAGGAGATGGTTATTTTGGAAGACCTCCGAGTAGCAAGCAAATTCTACCAATTCTCATAGGCATGTGTGTTCCCATATTGGTGATAGGATAACAATTTTTATAATAGCACCTTGATGTCAAGTGTAACTTGTACCATGAAGGTTCAATTTAAGATTTATTCAAATATACTTCAATTAATTCAATTATATAAACCTTGAACATATATCTTAAGGGTACTAACTTCAAAAGGTTTACTCATGAATACCTCACTTGTTAAAGTAGTTAATCCATTTTAACCTTGTAAGGTATAAATTCACAAGTATCACCCTAAAACATGTAATAATAGGTTTCTTGCACATGGTAATAAAATTGTATCACAATTAAGAATAAGAAAATATACTATTCAATTTATTGATTATCCACTTTTCACATATAATCATAAATCATCTTGAATTAACTATTTTTAACTACAACAATGGATAATCCCCAATTTCATGTTATAGAAGGTACAAGAAATTTTATAATCTTTTGAACATATTCAAGGGAGACTTGCATATAAATTTTCCTTGATTGAACTCTAATCATAAGCTTAAATGTAAATGTGGTGATTATGACTAGCCATACAACTAGCTTTAAAATATGAAATCAGGTCTATAACTTCTAAGAGTCGTAAATCATTATGTTCACTACTTTGCAATTTATTTATCAATTAGCACAATCATGCAACCTTTCATTAAAAAATAACACAAAGAACTAACGAATTTCATGTAACTACTTAATTTAGTAATAGGGATATTCCTTAATTGTATATATCCTAATTTTCTCATTTATAGTTTGTAGAGACTATATGCTTTTGATATAAATTTAATTGAATATAATTATTAGATATAAAAAATATGTGACATAAAACACCATTTAATTAATCTCAAGAAATACATAATTCATTACTTTCCCTTTTACCCACAAATCTATTATGGAAATTCTCACATATACACTGGATTACTCTATTACAAAGGGGAAAACTCCATTTGTTGTTCTTTTGAAAGGCTCACACTATTGTTTACTTCCATTCTCTTTTATGAGTACGCAGACCAAATCTAAATCAAAGTAATAAAATTATCTTGTCTATTATTTATGAACCATTAGCTTCGATACAACTTGTATAACATCAAACAAGTGTCAAAAAATCTACCTAGTGAGGAGTTGGAAATGAACAGAGTTCTTAAGAAAGGTTGTTGAGCTAACTTGGGTCGATCAAGAGAAATGATCTCATCAACATACATTGCGTGTAGAGGGACTGTAAATATAGATGGCAAAAGAAAGGATTATCAAGAGAATTTGATCCTATTTGGAAAGGTTTTCATAAAAGAAACTTGGCTAAGATTTCTCATAAATAATCATGATTATTTTGAGACATATGAAATTACCTGTATTAAGGACCACAAAGGCGAACATCCTTTTGTCCTATGCTCTTAGTCCACAATCACCCATGTATCCAATTTCAAATTCTTTTCTCCTCCTTGTGTCAAATGAAATTACTCTCTCCTTAAAACTTTAATGGTTGCCCTTTGCTTGTTCGGAGCTCCCATTTCAATGTAAGCAGGAAAAATGTTTGTAAGTATTGTTTCTAGATTTGGTTGTGTTGATCACAAAGGAGAACATCCCTATGTCCTATGCTCTTAGTCCACAATCACCCATGTATCCAATTTCAAATTCTTTTCTCCTCCTTGTGTCAAATGAAATTACTCTCTCCTTAAAACTTTAATGGTTGCCCTTTGCTTGTTCGGAGCTCCCATTTCAATGTAGGCAGGAAAAATGTTTGTAAGTATTGTTTCTAGATTTGGTTGTGTTGATCACAAAGGAGAACATCCCTATGTCCTATGCTCTTAGTCCACAATCACCCATGTATCTAATTTCAAATTATTTTCTCTTCCTTGTGTCAAACGAAATTACTCTCTCCATAAAACTTTGATGGTTAACCTTTGCTTGTTTGAAGCTTGCATTTCAACGTAGGCAGGAAAAATGTTTGTAAGTATTATTTCTGGATTGATTGTGTTGAAGTTTTTACATTGACATTTCAAATCACACGCCATGATCCATCATCAAACAATAATTGAGAAAATTTTATTTTCACCTTCCAATCATAATTGCCTAAGTTTCTATAACCTTTTCTAACGAATCTATTTCATTCTTATCCTGCAATTATCGAATAAGCCTCCTTCAAATGTCAGGTCGCCCACAATACTCGCCTCTCATGCATTCCTTAAAGACCACATTTTACAGTTTTCTTACTCCATTTTACCATATCGAACTTTTCTATGCACATCCTCTGCCTTCTAAACAAGACTTCCTACACGACTTTTCTACATTCCTCTCTGCATTCTCTTCACCTTATTCTCATCTCCTCGCATTCCTTGTATTCCCATGTGATTCATATTTTATTATGTTTTTATATTTTTATAAACAAATAATTTTATAAAGTTACATGTAAAAAGTTACCAATAATCTAATAATATAAGATATTAAAAAAATTGAAAATAAATTTAATTATATTTTACATATTCAAATTTAAAAATATAATTAAATAATTACAAAAATAATCAAAAGTAAAATTTATCTACTTCTTCATTATTAAATTTTTAATTATTTAATTGTACTTTTTAAATTTTAATATGTAAAATATTGTTAAATTTGTTTTTAAATTGGTTTAATAAATATTATAAAATCAACCTCGTTAAATTGTAATACCAAACTTATTCAACTTTATAAAATTATATATTTATAAAGAAATATATTCTAAGAGTATTGGTAACTTCTTACATGTAACTTTATAAAATTCACAAACTAGATGTAAATATTATAAAATATTTAAATAATGTAATACTTAGAGTAAGTTTATTATTTTTAAAATATTTGAAGTAATTTTATTATTTTAAAAAAGTAATTAGCATCATATTTTCTTTATAGTACAGGATGTTTCAATTCTACCAATGTGATTTAATTTTTAAAATAAAAAATAAACAATAGATAGTTTTATATTGTATAAAATATAAATATCATATAATATTGACAGACTAAATGTAAATATTATAAAATATTTAAATCATGAATATTATAAAAAAAATTTAAAAAATAGATAAAAAATATTCTAACATTTGGAAGAAAAAGTAATATATTAAATAAATTTTCAAGATAAACCAACCATTTTATTTTTCCTAAAAAATAAAAAATCATACAATATTACAAATATAAATTAACAAACACACACAAATATAAATACTAGAAAATAGAAAATATTAATTATTTAAAATTATTGGTTCAAATAATTCATATGTTTAGTTTAAACATAAAAAATATAATGATGAAGTAGATGAATTTTATTTCCGTTTAATTTTTTTAATTATTTAATTATATTTTTAAATTTTAATATGTAAAATATTATTAAATTTATTTTCAATTTTTTTTAATATATTATATTATCAGATTATTTTTAATATATGTTTAATTATTGGTAAATTTTTACATGTAAATTTATAAAATTATTTGTTTATAAAAATATAAAAAAAAAGAAAAAAACTGAATTTATAAATATATAATTTTAAAATATATATTAATACAATTATATTTATATAAAAATATTATATATATTTATTACATTATATTTTTCATATATAATATTACATATTCTATAAATATTTCAACATTATTATACATAAAGAATAAAAAACCAAATCTAAAATAAAAATTAAACACACATTTAACTATAATGTAAATGCCAAAATCCTGACTATATTTACCTACCTCAGTAGTTCCAGTCTTCTCATTTGCATTATAATTTTGTGGCATTTGGCCAAATTATTGCCTTGTGGAGGAATGGATGCAAGAAGGGTTTTTGCAGATTGGAAACATAGTCATTCTTTGAGAGGGTTTTGTGTTTGCTTCATTTTGATTTCAGATATTTCCAGCTAGCAAAGGGAGCCACAATTTGTTCTTGGGAGTCTTGTGGAGCAACGAATTCATCCCAGTCTTGATGTGCATCGCTTAGGAGGGTTTGGAGATGGTTTTGATGCATCTTGTGAAGGGTTTTGAGGCTGCCATAATTTATTCTTGAAGTCTGATATCTCACAGTAGGGGTAGCACACCTGGGAGGAATTATTCATTGTTATTTCAATAAACAGGTATCCTTTCATTGTGGGCATTTGTGCAAACGAGTCTGCATCATTTGGTGGGTCCACAGTACTGAATTTATTTATTCCAAAGCCTACATATCAGGGAGAGGGGCAGAAGAGGACGATTTCATGTTTAGAGGGTACAATAAATGTTGATAAAATTCTAAGACTATCTCCACTCATCGTCCATGATATTATAGCTTTCAAATCAGTTCCTCAACTTGTCTAGCATTCATCTATTGAATTTCTTTGCATTGTCTTGGTGGTTGTTGTAGGTGCATATTCATAATAGCATATACATGCATTTGATATTTATTTGTAGCCAAGAGTCTTGGTATCGATTGTAATTAGACTATCTCATGTTATAAGAAGAAATAAGGTTGCATACTAGTTGTTTTCCATTATGTCAATATTTATGGGATTCATGTTTTGTATGGCAAGTAGTTGTTTGCCATTATGTCAATATTCATGGGATTTATGTTTTGTATGGCAAGTGTTTGCTATAATGTCTAGAAGTTATCTATTTGATTTTACAGTCATATTAATTCATTGTAAGGCTGCAATTAGAGTTATCATTACATTCCTTTCATTTCTAACATTTGAATTAATATCTTTCACAACATTTCAAGCATAATTGCATCATTTATCTACATCGGTATATCACCAAAATCTACAGTAGTTTGATCTACAGTAGTTTGAGTGTCTTCAATGCCTATGATGAAAAGGAGAGCAAGAGGGCACAAGAATTTGGGCTCTAATTTAGGAAAAAGAAAAGAGGCTTTGGTTGTTTCCTAAAGTATAAATGGTAAAGGATTTATAAAGAAGAAAAAGTCCAACATTCCTTTCATGGGAGGCATCAAGTTCATCCAAACTGTTCAACCATCATCTGGGTAGATACTTGAGGCATATTAAATCCTCTGGTAGCTGTCATGCTATCTATCCCTCCAATTTAGGTGCCAAATAATTAAAAATATTTCGATGTCTTGTCTGTATCATCTAGGTAGATACTTTCAAGGCATATTAAATCCTCTGACAACTGTCATTGCATTTCATTCATTTCTTGTTGCATGGACTGTGAATGCACCTGTTTTGCTTTAATTTCATGTCATAAAGAAGAGTGCTTTTCTTGTAAGCTTCTAGCTTGTTTATATTGACTGTTGCAGGGTTAAAAGTGAGAGGACTGAGTTTCAATGGCTTTGACAATGGAATGGGCAGAGGGATGGCTCCTGAGGCCAACTAGGTCATGTATAAGATCGTCTGGGGCAATAGAATCGACGACTGCAACATAACTGCTGCCATAAAAATGGTCATTTGGATGGCTTGGATAATGGGTTTTTTGGCTGTCTTAGAACCAATTTTATTTTCAGTTAAAGTTTTGTGTTAGGTTTTATGTGGCTATGGTTTTAATTAGTTTTGGGTTGTTTTGCAGGCTCTGGTGAAATAGACAGTGTTGACAATCTTATAATGGTTACAGAGGCTTTGCTTGTCATGTCTTTGAGGGTAAAAAATTCACTTCCTTTGGGTTTATGCATGGACTAAAAATGATTTTAAGTTGTGGGTGGTGTTTCTTAAGTTTACAGTTTTTATTGTCATATGATTTTCAGGATTCCTGGGTAGAACTGCTTAAATTTACATTTTTTGCTTGCTTTTTATAGCCATTAAGGCTAATTTTTTAAGTTTAGAAGCTACTAAGTAGTATGGTGTGTGTGGAGGTTTGGTTGGATTTTCTCTTTTGTATTAGGAAGTAGGATGGTACAAAGAAAAATATTTAGTTGGGTTTTCTACAATGGCTTGTAATGTTTCGACAGTCTGATATATGTAGCATTTGATTTAGTTTAATGGGACTCTTGGTGGCAATAGGCGTCGCCATGGAGAGTAATAGAACTTAGCATTATCAGCTCCTTTTGCTTCCAATGGTAGGGTTGTGAGGATACTTCTCACTGGCTCAATATTTAGAGGTAAGTCTATTGAGATCTTAGCATACATAGATATTAAATAGCTTAGTTAAGCATTAAAGACAGTTTTGGTAACAAGGCAAGATTAAAGATATGTAGAGGGGAGATTATTGAGTTTTATCATTTTTAGCTATACTGATTTATGAATATGATAAAAAGATGTAGGGTTGTTTCTCCTTCCGTTAGTTGTAATCCTCACAAGTGTGAATAGTTTCAATTCCTTGTACTGCAGTTACCATGAGCACATATGCTTACAAGCATGGGTTAGCATTAGAACAGAAGCCTCATCTAAGGCAGCTTTATGAACAAGCATGGATTAGCATTAGAATAGAAGCCTCATTTCAGGCAGTTTTATTATTTTGATCTTCTCGCATTCCATCATCAATTGACTTTTGCTATAAATATTTAGTCTTAAGAAAAGCAATTTACATTTTCCTGTGATTTTTTTTTCCTGCCCTTCAATATATTGCCAAGGTATATCCTGCTATCGATGTAACCATTGCACCTCGTTGAAATACAGATGCTAGTTTTAAAGAAATAGAAGATTGCCATCCCTCCATAATGGCATGGTCGGCCCCACTCCGCACCCTGCGCCATTCCTTCGCCATTACTCAGCACGTGGTCATCAAGGGATGCTATGCTTCTTTAATTGCATGGCCAGAATCTATCTTTGTTTATGTAAACCCAAGTCCTCTCTCCTTGCGTACTCGCCCATACTTATCATTTAATTTATACTGTTCGCCTCCATGCTCGCATTTAATTCTCCTCTCTGTCCTCTGTTCTTTACACTTGACCGGGTGGGATGTGACACTAGAGTTTTAATGGGTAGGGTATCTGCATTTTATTGAACCATGACAGATTAGAGTCCACTTGGCAATTGTCTTTCAGTCTACATTAGATTGAGCCATGATACAAAGAAGCACATAGAATTTGATTCCATTCTCTGCTTTGCGATGCTTCAATAGTGTCTTTCAATAATGCTCAATCTTAGAATTTACATCAGAACCCCCAAATGGTCTCCAACAGAAGCTATGGCTTATGACATTTCTAAGCTTAAAAAGTTTCTAAATCTGATTATGATTTGATTGAAGGTGATATTTGTGTGGTTTTTGGTGCTGAAATTTTGTACAATCTTGATAAATTCATTTCATGAAAAATTCACTGTCATGTATTGACGGTGAATTTTTCACTAGATGAATTTGTCATGACAATCAGATCTACTACAAAACCAATGTTTACTGAGATTCATTTGTATGAGATATATTCATGATCGAGCTTATGAATATGTTCCCATGGATGGGCAAGTTCTAATTGAAAGTATTTTTCCACAATTGAAATTGAAATTTCTTTTGCAATCAAGTGTCTATTTAATGTCATGTCTGCTAGTTGGAAGAATGACTGCCCTTTAGCCTTCAATGATGCCATCTCCTCTCATGGTGACCAGTTTGATAGAAAAAATCTCCTTTTAAGTCCAAAACGATGTTTAAAGCTCTTCGTTCCCTCATCAAACATATCCCCAGTTCCAATTCTAGATTCCTAATTACTCATGTCTCTTAAACTAGCCTATGATGAACCTCTAAGCGATGAGGACATAAATTCTCTGTCAAGCATTGTATAGTCTACGATTGCGAATCTCTACTCAATATTTTGGTTTAAATTGTTGGCTATCTGTTTTCAATTGGTTGCAGTATCTGTTGATATGGATATTCAGTTTTAAATCACCTGTATTGTTTTGAATCCTATTTTAAGTTTGTATGTTACTTTTTGCTGCAACCTTTCTATATGCTTTTTGATGTAGTCTTCTACTACAAACTCTATAATCTTCTTTTTAATATTTTATATAATATATGGGTTTAATCCCTTAAGAAAACAATAGTTAGAAAATTTTATTTCAAAGATAGAATTAAGAGTTTATAGTTTTTATTAAAGAGAAAAAAATATTTTTGAAGGATTTTTTATAATTCTTTTCCTATTATTTTAAGTTGTAGCATGTTATATAAACAATCACCCCGTTTCTATTATGATATAATAGACAATGTAAAATTAATGTATAAATATTTCAATAAATTTGTGTTTGAGTTTGTAATAGAAGGATGCATATTGGTGAAGTTAATGGAATGTATTATCAAGTTTATTTGGATGTCTCCATAATTTGTAGGATTGTTTCAAGACAATTCATGTGTATGACACATGAAGAAACTCTAGTCTCATTTATAGGCTTGGTTTTCTTGAGGGTTAGACACAAATGTAATGAATTACAAAGCTTTTATAATTTCTTTATTTTATTACAATGAGATATTTTGGATTAAAAAAAGAAAGTATTAGTTGAGTTATACCATAGTGTGATGTTTCTCATATTATGAATATATAGATCCATATATGTTTCGTTGCATGGATAGTTTATGGAAGTATTTATCTTTATTTTGTATATTTAGACTTAGATGTACAATGAGAAGACACTAGTTTAAAAATGATGATGAGATTTTTTTTTTTCAAATTTCAAATTATTCTTTTATACCTTTTCCTATTAGTTTAGGTCCCACGTAATATAGTTCTTCATTCAACTCAAATATATGTTTCCTTCCACATCCATATCAATTCCTCCTAACATGAGGGTGGTCAACTTCTACCATTAATTTTATCAATAAGAATCTTTCAAAGTGGTAATCTTAACTACACCATTATTGAAAGGTAATCTTAACTACACCATTATTGAAAATTAATTTCAAAATTTTGTGCTAATATTTATGTAATTAATAAACTTTCTCATTAGACAATAAATTAATCTATTTGTTTATTACTATAAATTTAAAAAATCCAAAATTACTCGCGAGGATGTGAGGAAAACAAGTAAATCATGTTCAAACTTGTAACTTGGTAGATATAGTTTTCAATGAGTTCATGGTGTAAACTCACCACAAGTACTCAATGAATTTATAACATGGACTTGCCAAACATACTTTGTACGTGTATGAGGTCAAAAATATGTGAAAAGATACACTAAAAATATATATTTTTGGTGCCTTTTAAAGCATATCCTCTCATGTCATTTTGTCACATAAAATTTATAAGTTTTTTTAGTGGACTGGAATAAGTTTGAAGTGGATTTGAGATGAAAATCTTGTACAATTTAAGCTTTAGGTTAAAAAAAAAATCTTTTATTTTTAAGTTTTACAAGAAAATAATTTATTTTCAAAATGTTATGTTTAGATTTTAGACATGTTCTAAAAGTATTGGATTCAATTTACATAAAATAATGTTGATTTAAGTTATTATTTATGAATGCAATTGTTTAGTTTTTTCGTAGTAGGATTTATGATTTAGGGTATAAAAATGATTATTTGTTTAAATTAAATAATATTATTGCTAATGAATTATTCTTGAAATAGATTTTATGTTAATTTATTGTTATATTTTCAAGTTCAAATTATTAATTTTAACTTTAAAGTCTATTTTTTATGCTTAAACATGTTGTATTATAAAATTGATTGATTAAAAATATTTTTATGTGTTTATGAATGTCAACTTAGTATACAATTGTATTAGTGGACCAAGAAGTGGAAGTCGGCCTAGGAACACTACTTAGAAACAATGGACATCTAGACCAATCTTGGGGAGTATTATTTTCAACTTCTATGGAAAGAAAGTTTTCAAAAACGTTAATCGCCTCAAGTACCATCTAACACATATTATTTTTCATAACAATAGACCATTCTCCAAATTGATATAAGAGTTTGAATGAGATATGTGTTCAAATATTACATCGTTGAATTAGAAAAAAAAGTTATAAAACTCAATTGTAGAACTAGACATTAATCCTAACTTATTCCAACAAAAATAGATGTGGATATGATAGAGATTTTTGGCTCATCATGGTCCATAGACTCACAACACCACCTTTCCTAACTTGAGTAAGGCCTAGTTATAGGGTCTTTTTTAACCTCAAAACACACTTGGAGCACAACCTTTACTTCAAGATAGAACGTGGAATGACAAGATGAATGAGGGAGTAGATAAGACTTGTGGTCATTTCTAGTATTAGAAATTTCTTTTAAATGTGGTGAAAATATTATATGGTTATATTTGATCATGGCATTTATGGTTGTACAGAAATGGCACAAGGTGCAATGTCCACATAACTTAAGTGGGTGGTTGCTCTAGAATGGTATCATAGATACAAGCTTAAATATGGAAGGACAAATAAGTAGTTGTGCAAATTTAACTACACCATAATTTTGAATAAGTTGATAGATGAAAGGAACCACACCCTCATCAACTTTGTAGTCACCTCTTTTGAAGCCTCCATAACACTCCAAATCCTCATAAATCGAGACCCTTTTTTTGTAAAATCTTAAATTTAATTTAAAAATCTTTACCCACCTAATTGATATGTTTTTTCTTATAATATCTTATTTTACATTAGTTATTTTCTTGAAAATTATATATATATCACAAAGTATATATAAAAAATCATGAAATATTTAATTTCTTCAACTAACCTCAAAACTAAAGGTCATGATGCAATACACACTGCTAAAAGGATGAAAGTATCTAAAAGTAAGAGTAATTAGATTAATGTCTAGAAGAAAAGTAAGACAAAGGAACTAAAAAATGCAATTTATTTATCTTAAAAATTTCTAGGAAGAGAACATCCTAGGTATGCACTAGCATTTATGGTTGGCAATATTGTGTATCAACCCATGGCAAGCACCATGCAATAATATGCACCAACCAACTTAGAATGTCATGCATTGAAAAACTGAATGAACCACATGAACCATTTAAAAATCCATGTATGGAAATAAAATACTCTACTTGAATTTGTTTCTCCCAAAGAGTCAAGAACTAGTTCCCTAATATGATCGTATCCCATTAAAAAATTAAGATTAACTAATCTTCAAGAGGCTAATGAGAAATATTAACACCAACATATGTTAGTGCAAGAATGTACTTCTAGAAATAATGATAATCAGATGTGTGATCTAAACAAAAATAAATTCATTGGAGTTCTTTATAACATCTTCAAAAGGACAAAAATTACAAGAAATAATGGTAGGTATTCATATAATGAAATCAACAATGTGAAGGGAATTGTTACCTGATAAAATAGTGTCAATAACCTTGAATGTTGATTCCTTACTCACATCAAGTGGTTGTTGACAATCAGAAGAAGGCCACAAATATGGATATCCATTACCCCTAAAAGAAACAAAAATACCTTCATGAAATTAATTAAATTATCGTCTTAATTTATTCAATGCGTTGATTATAAATTACCAACATTAGATTGACATGAGGAAAAACATAAAAACATGTAGATAAAAACATAAATTCACAAACATCTTCTACATATAAAATAGAAAAATATTGATAGTAGAGAAGTTTGTAAACATGGGCAACCACACAATATACCTCAAAACTCTTTTAGGGTACTGCATGACATAAAAATTATTTAACAACACTAAGGATCAAAGAAAATGAAAAGGCTTGTCAATATGACAAATGAAAAATTATCAATTAAACTATAAGGATTGCAATGATGTTATAATTATATTTGATGGAATTCTAAAATTAAAAACTATGACAAGCCATGTAATGCTAGAAACCAAGCACACTGGTAATCTAGTCTAGAGCCTTTAAAAAATCTATAAAAGTGTTAATGATGATAAATCCTCTTACTTGAGGGTTTCCCTAACAAAATTGTATGAAGAAAATAAAAAATATGGAGAAATTTTTAATGCAATCCAAAATTGAATAACATTTGAGAATAATCCTCTAGTCTTGTAAAGGAATGATCACTTTAAAAACAAAAAATGATATTTCCTTTCTTAGAAAGTTAAATAACACAATCTAGAACTAACAACCAAAAGATATTTTGGCATGCAAAAAACACAAACTAAAACCACAATTGTCTTCTAGTTTGCAATCTAAGATAAAGGAAAACGGATACTTTCAAATTAGATAAAAGTTTTTTTTTTTGTGTTTGTTTAATGTAGACCCAATAAAAAGCATCATTTATAGCTAAAATTAGAGGATTCAATAAGCACGAGGACACTTGCAGTTCAATAAATGGAATTAAGGAGTCATGGACAAGTCACAATTGTCAAATGTAAGTTTAATAGTTAATTCAAAGCTTACAAACTTATTGAAAGCAATTTATTTTACCTAATTATACACAAGAGATATCACAAGGTAAAATGTTGAACAATATTTAAATATAAGGTAGGAAAAAAATCATCATTAAAAGTTCAAGTATAAATAGCAATATTTATATGCATTTATAATATTTTGCATGGGAAAGATAATTAGATTTTGTACTTTATTTAAATAGTTTTTTACACATATAACAAGCTTATTATATGGTATTGTCCACAAGTTCCAAACCTTAAAATAAGAAACCATTGAATAGATTTCTAATAGGGATAACTATAAACTAAAAATAAACCTTCTAGAAGGTCATTCAAAATTATAAATCTATAAAAGTTGTTCTAAAAATAGATTTCTTAGAATATAATTATCTTATAAAAAATAATGGTGGCTAAAAATGTCTTAGGCTATGAATGGGTCAAGATAAAATAGGAAATTCGACACCAATATCTTGATGTTGATTATTTAATCAAGCTCTTTCATTCTAACCATGAAAAATAGTTTGAAAAAATCTTGTTGACTTGAGTCTAATTCCTTCCGTGGAAACTTATGTAGTTCAAAGTGTTATACCTATATCATCTCCATAATGAAAACCACTTATGATCCTTGGAAAACTATAATGCATTTTACATAATTTAAAAATTAATGACTAACAAAATATTGGGGAAGCCTAATTTAGTGGTTCAATTTTATGTTTTAAGAATGAAACCTAGACTCTAGTGTATGGAAGAAGTAAATTTTAAATTTTGATCATTCTCTCAACCCACGTTTTTGACATCCAACCCTTTAAAGAGAACCTGGGGATATTAGAAGCACTTTATCTTATGTTTTACATTGACAAATTGACACAAGAACGTGTAGGGGTGTGCGCAAACACTTACATCTATTTTTTCTTCAATTGTTCATTTGAAAACTTGACGCGTGGAGTGGTAGAGGGACACAAGAGATAATCGGTCTATTCTTTATATTTTCAACCATTGATAAATTGATAAGGAGCCTCATGGTTGTGCCTAGGTTTGGAAATTCTATCACTTAATGTAATTATACTTTTACAATTTGATATAAAATTGTCTAAGTTGCCTATCCACTTAAGAGTTAAAAAATATTTTTTGATATAATTTTACTTTGATAATTTGATACATAATTCATCCAATTTGCATAAGACCACTTGAATGTCAAAATACAGAATTTGACACATAAGTATTGTTGTGTCACCTATCCACCTAAGTGCCAAAACACTATCCTTTCATTCTAATTTAACATTGACTTTGTTCACTTGAGTCTAAAAGTGTACTTTTATTCTAATTCTTCATTAACACTTGTCAATTAAGTGAAAAGTGTGCTTTAGGACACCTTATTGATCTCACATTTTACTTTATCATTGGTATTGCATATTTTCACTTAAATTCATTTTGTTTTAAATTTAATTATAATTTTTTGTTGGGATAGATAAATCATTCAGTTGTAAACCACCAAATTATTAAAGCATGTATGACTACAAACCAAAATGAAGACATTGAAATGAACATGTCACCACATAACACATCAACACAATATTTTTACGTGGAAAACTCAAAATGGGAAAAAACCATGGTGAGGATTAGTTCACAATATAATATATTTGAATATAGAATATTGCAAGGCTCACTATCAGGACGCATTCTCCTTATGAGACTCACAACCATAATACAAAATGAAGTGGCTAACAACCAAGATACAAAAAGAAACGGATCACTACCAAGAGTATAAACTGATGGAATGCACCTTCTATGTGTTATGTTTAGTTCCAATGATGCTCTAAATGTGAAGTATTACTCTGCATAGCAGTCGCATAACAATTTTGCTAAGATCCTTGTCAATTTCCACAATACATTGCTCACAATTGATAAATCATTTAAGCTTGCACATTCTCAATATCCTTTATCTTTAATTTAATGTATATTTCTTGTCAAACTCAAACAATGAGACTTTCTTCCATACATCTAAATTCTTTTCAACTAAGATTTTATATGCATAATAATTTCTTTCCAAATCATTCTTCCATGGGATACTTAATCGAACCAGTGAAATTTCCTCAATTATACCATAAATGTATGCATAGATGTCTTCAATAGGTAATACTCTAGGAAGAATGCTAGAAAATGCACCCACTAAATCTTTTGAAAAAAGTTTTAGAGAATACTGCCTTAATTTGATTTGTAATTTATCAAAAATATTCACTACCTTTGAATTATCCACATGACATAAAATTGAAATATTGTTTAAGTAGGATACCTTTGTAATTGTCAGCAAAGAATAGGGTTAGATGTCCACCTTCCAGAGCATGATTTGAAACCACTTCTTCTTCAAAAACTAAATCCTAAAACTCTGTTGTATGGAATTGCTCTAGTTTATTCAAGCTTCCTCTACATGCTTCTCCTTTTTCAAAATTGCCTTTTTTGAATGTTATTTCCTTAGAACTTATGAATTTATTTCTTTCATTCCAAATGTTTCTGCAATAAATGCTTCAAATTTCAAGTAGATCACCTCAAAATTTGTGTACACTTCCATCCTTTCAAACTCTACTAACTTCATTCTTCACACATGTGTCTGAAAATTCCTTTCGCATGAAATATTGAATTTGTAACCTTATTAAATGTACTTTTTTCATGATATGACATCTTATATCGATGAGGGGTTTATTAAATTTTGTAACTATTTCTCCCCCTTATGCATTGTCTAACTTAAATTTTGATGGGTGTATCTGCACCAAAGGGTGGCATAGATTAAACTTATGATTACGATTCAAATTTCTTAAATTCTCCTTCCTTTCTCCAAATTATTTTAATTTCCTTTCTTACTTCTTCTGGATCTATGATCGATTCATGTCTCTTTACAGGATAGTTATTTTTCATCCTTCTATTTCTACAGTCTCTAGAAAAATATTTCAAAATTTTGCAATCTTGACAAACAACATTCTTCCACCCATATTTTCTTTCATTCAATCTATATTTACATTGATTAGCCTTGTGTCCAAATAAGTTGCAGTGATAACAACAACCACTAAATGAATAGAACTCCTTGTTCAACTTCTAACTTCTGCACTCCATAACCTTATGTCCAATCTTCTTGCAATCAAAGAATTGACCAGAGAATGATAAAGTATCATTCATTCTACTTTTGCAGTCTTTTGCCCTATGTCCAAATTTATTACAAAAATAATAGACACCAGTAAAAGATAAATACCTTTAAACATTAGTTTGTCTAATAGGATCCCTTCTGATATTGCTTCTTAGATCCTTGAATTGTCCATCATTGCACTATCTTCATGTCAGGGGGTTGATTCACCTTTGAAGTTTGTCCTTATTCAAACCCTAAACCACTTTTATTCATAACAAGTCTGAGAAATAATCAACTCATCAAGAATTACAGTGCTTGCCTTGAATTTGTCCTCATGTATTTTTTCCTTTTCCAGATCTACTTTTAGAATTTCCACTTCTTGCTCAAGCTTTGTACATTCATCCATCTTCCTCTGAATTTCATTTTTCTAACAGTCTTCAATTTTTTAATTTTCTTCCAATTGTTGTAGCAATCTAGTGATATCATTATATGCCCTTTTTAGTTGATCACTGACTTCTTTATATCTTTCCCTCATATCCTTAATACACTCATTTTCTTCTTTTATCTTAATCTCCATATCTTCCTTTTCGTTTGTATGCTCAATAGAGATTTCTTTTTGAGGAATAAGAAATATTTTTTCTTCAAAATATTCAAATTATAGTACCTTCCTCAAGTTGTTAGACTTCTTCAAAGGAACCAAGCTCTGAGACCAATTTTTTGATTGTTCAAAATATTGAGAGGGGGGTGAATCAGTATTATATTAAACCATTCAGTTGTAAACCACCCAATTATTAAATTACATACGACTGCAAACTAGAATGTAGAAATTGACATGGACATGACACCACACTACACATCAAGACCAATTTTTTATGTGGATAACCCAAAATGGGAAAAAATCATGATGAGGATTAGCTCACAATATAATATATCCAAATATAGAATATTACATGGATCATTACTAGGACTCATTGTCCTTAGAAGGGTCGCAACTTGAATACAAAATGAAATGGCTAACCGCCAAGATACAAAAAGATATGGCTCACTGCCAAGAGGATGAACTAATAGAATGCACCTTCTATGTGTTGTGTTTAGTTCCAATGAGGCTCTGAATGTGAATTATTTCTTTGCATAGCATTCACATAACAATTTTGCTTTGATCCTTGTCTCCTTCCACAATACACTGCTTGTGACTAATAAAGCACTTAAGCTTGCATGTTCTCAATATCCTTCATCCCATACATATCTTTTCCACACTCACACACACTCACGCACACACACTTCATCAACTCCAAAATTTCTTATATACATATACAAGTATATTTCATACATCAATTAGGTTGGCCTAATTAGATGTAAACAAACCAATCAAAATAGCTCTTGTCGACACCATATAAGATTTAAAACATTTTTATCCATGTGGTGTATCATATCAAGTTGGTGTAGATTTGTAAGAGATCCAAATAACATTTGCAAATTATAATTATTCTTCTCAATACATGTCATATATTAGGTCAACCAAGATTAGGACCTAATCACAAAAACTCCAAACCAACATAGACTTCTCAAGCAGTAAATTTTTTAGTGGCTAATATTCGCCAACTGGCTAATAGTTGAAATTTGGGAATCTAAAATTTGCTAATAGTTCGAGCTATAATGTGATTTGAATCGCCACATTTTTACAAAAATTTATTATAGTCTTATTTAAACCGCTAAATAAATTATTTTATTAAAAAATTTAACTGAAAAATTTGCCACAATATTCAATGCATGATTAAATCAAATTTGCCTAAATTTTATAAATTATAGTAGAAATCTTTATTAATTCACCAATAGTATATCATAATTATTAGTCCTCTAAGGATAAGTCTATTTTCATCAAACTAGATATGGCCAAAGCATATGACAGAGTTAAATGGATATTTCTTCAAAAGATTTTGTTGACCTTTGGGTTTCCTTCTGATTGGGTGAGTTGGACTATGAGTTGTGTGACTTCTTCTTCATTTTCGGTTATTGTGAATGGTGAACCTTCAGAGCTATTTGGTGCTACCAAGGGCCTTCATCAAGGTGACCCACTCTCTCCTTATTTGTTTATTATTATGGCGGAGGGGCTGGGACACTTTCTTAGATTTTGGGTCTCTCAAGGTTTGATTCATGGTTGGTAGTGGGGGTTGGGTCTGCCAACGCTTTCTCATCTCTAGTTTGTGGATGACACCTCCCTTATGGGGTTGGCTCATATTCGTGAAGTTGAATCTTTTAGGCAAGATTTGGATATCTACCTTGGTGCTTCGGGTCAGAAAGTCAATGAGTAGAATTCCTCTATTTTCTTCTTTAATACTCCTCAAGCTATCCAGTGGAGGATTGTTGGTATTTTATGGTTTCAAATTGGGTCTCTACCCTTTGTCTATTTGGGGATTCCTCTTACTGTTGGTCGTCAGCCCAAGTCCTCATGGTATTTTTTTCTTGATAAGTTGAGGAAGAAGGTTATTCATTGGACTCACTGGTGGTTTTCCACAATTGCTAGAGTAACTCTCCTTAAGTCTGTTATCCAGGCCCTCCCCATCTACAAGTGTTCCATTCATTCGGCCCCTTTGTATTTCCTTAGGGAATTTTATGCTCTCTCTCATAAATTTATCTGGAGCGACAACTTGATGTCTTATAAGTGGAGTCTTGTTAACTGGGAATCTGTGTGTAGACCAAAGCAGGAGGGTGGTCTCAACTTACGCTATGCTATTTTGAATGGGAAATTTTTGGTTGGTAAGCTTTACTAGCGTTGTTGTACCAATCAGCGCCAATTATGGGCACATATTCTCAGCCATAAGTATCTTAGAGGTGTTTCTTCTTTTGAGGTTCCTCACTATCCTCTAGAGGGGAGTGGTTCTGTGATTTGGCATACTTTGAAAGTGGGGGCTCAGTTGATCAAGCATGCACTTTTCTAGATCTATCACTCGGGGTCACAGACTCTTTTTTGGTTTGATGCTTGGGATGGTCACCCTCCGCTTCTTTTTTCTTTTCCTCATCTTCAGCCCCTTTGTGATTTTCTTTTGTTGCTGGTTGGGACACTGTTGAGCATTATGGTTCTACCGTTACCTTTCACTGGAAGAACCCTTTTGAGTGGCCACCTGGGGGGGTCTAAGGGGATTAGGTGTGATTTTTCTCAGCTTTTGGCTTCCCGGGCTTGTAATTCTTTGAGGGGATTAGATATTTTGGCTTGGGATGGTTCTGAAATGTCTAGGAAGTACTCTATGTTTCTTGTTTGTAGGCAGTTGTTTGGGGATAATGAATTCCCTTGGTGGAAGCAAGTCTGGCACAAGTTGCCATGGCCCAAGTGCAATTTCTTCATATGATTAGTGGCTCAAAATAGGTGTCTTACTTGGGATAATTTATGCAAGCGGGGATTCCAAGGCCCCTCAAGATGTGTGTTGTGTCGTAATTTTGAGGAAACTGTTTCTCATCTCTTCTTCCAATGTTCTTATGCGAGAGAGATTTGGAATTTTTGGTGGAGGGTGTGGAATACTCCCTGTGGGCATGTTTCCTCATTGGCCAGGAGTTTGTGGATCAGTGGGGTAGGGCCCCTATTTCTACTTCCTTTCTTCAAGATGCTTGTGCTATTGGACCATCCTTCATTATTTGGAATATTTGGTTGGAGAGGAATCATCGGATTTTTCAGGATGTCTTGTTGGTGGCCCCTCACCTATGGTGGAAAATTTTGCATTCCTTGGGAGAAACTATTGTGGCTAAGTGTGATCTGACTGTTTCGGTGGCACCTTGTGAGGTTGGTTTTTTTAATCTTCTTCATCTTCCTCCTCTGCAACGACAACTCATGTGCAACAAATGTAGACATCCTACCCCGAAGGTGAATAGGGAGGGAAGATGGACCCTTCTCCTTAGGGGGTCCTTAAGATTAACACTGATGGCTCTTCTTGTAGAAACCTTGGGCATGTTGGTATTGGTGGTGTTGGTCGGGATAGCTCTGGAGATGTTCATTTTATCTTCTTTGTGTATAAGGGTGTTCATACTAATAATTTAATGGAGGCTTAGGAAATTTTATTAGCTATGGAGCGTGGAAGTCAATTGGGGTGGCACAAGATCATTTGTGAATCTAATTCCTAGGTTATAGTGAACCTATTGAATAGGCATCATTTAGATGATGTTAGTCGGCATTTGGCTTTGATTGTTGAACAGACTACCAACTTTTGTACTTCTCTGGAGTTTGTTACTTTTACTCATATTCCTAGAGAGTGGAATGGTGTTGTTGATTGTTTGGTTGAATAGGCCTCTTATCATATCCATGACTAGAACTTGGTATATTGGGGTCAATTTCCCCCTGATTTGTCTTGAAAGTTGGACCACTTGGTGGATCTTGATAGGGCTATGTAACGAATTTTCTTTGTATTTGTCCTTGTTTTAATAAAAATTTACCCCTCTTTTTGTTAAAAATTAGTTACTTTAGGAATATATTTTTAATCTTTAGTTTCCACCATTGATTTATAATATAATCTAATGAACCTTAGTGTATTCCATGAGGTAAAATGTACCTAGGATTTATAATGCTCATGGGCCACACAATTTTGAGTCTCATGAGCATTATAGATTATGGGTACATTTTACCTCATAGAGTACAATGAGGGTCATTAGATCAATGATCTAAAACAAATTGGGCCCCCTTTGAGAATTACAGATTATGGGTAAATTTTACCTTCCAGAATACAATGAGGGCCATTATATTATATTTTAAAACAATGGCGGTAATTAAATGTTATAGTCTACCCCTTAAACCCATCGATAATTTCCACCCTTGGGCCCCTATTTTTTCATGAGAATTATTTTTAGATTGGATGGATTCGCCATCATAATTAATGCATTTTCCTATTATTTTCAATATTAGCCAAATTTTTCTATAAAATTTTAGTGATGTAAAAAAATTCCAATAAATTTGATATTTTTTCAAAAAAAGGAAAGATTTTCCAAGATTTTATATCTTTTTTTGAGGGGGGTTTCTCAAATTTATCACTATTCTCAAGGTAAACACCTTCCAGATCCGATATTACTTCAGTTTCTCATCACATTAACATCAAAGAGATCGCCATTAGAACCACAACATTAGAATGTCCTTTCTAAGAAAATGTGGAGTCTCCCACATTGGTATACAAAATAGAGAAACAATTGTAGTGTACAAAGTTAAACTTTGACATTGATAACTTTCTGTACAGAACACAAAACTTCCCAAGATCCTAGATATAGCTATCTAAAAGCGTCATAATAATGATATTAAGAGATCAGAGTCACATCTCTTCTAGCGGTAAATTCTGGACTCAAAACCCAACTTACTAGATCATCAGTAAAGAACACTTCTGGTATAGATCAGCTTTCAATATACCAAATATGTTTCCCACAATTTTTTCATAATATTGACATCAATGACAATACTGGAACAATCAAAACATCATATATACACTCCATTCTCATGTTCCAAAGCTCCCATATTTCCAACATTATCTTTACTTATTATTTGTGATCCTATACAAAAAATTGCATTCCACTTATGACTTGGTCATTATGCAAAATTTTGGATTCATTATTATGATGTGTATAATGGTGTGTAAGAGCATTTATGATGAATATAGTAATTTAAGACATATTACATGACTTGTAAGTGCATGGTTTTTTAGGAGTTACATTGTTGACTAGGAACCTTTACTAGCTATATGAAGAGTGTTATGATGTGTCATAAAGTATAATTTAAGGGATATTGTGGATCCAAAATAGAAAATCAATTTTGTGATTGGATTATGACAAAGTTATTGAGCATTATGAAAAAATAAGATCATCTGCAATTTTATGATATTAACTCACTACGGATGGGGTATTGGAATTCAAGCCCTAGTTTTGGGTGTCATATTTGGGTCATGATATCGGCCCATGGTTTATGATTTTAAACTTATGATTTCATTTATTGAATCTCCTATATATTGGGTGGTTGGATTGGAGCTATGTATAGGTTTTATGATTAATTTAAAATGATTGATCAATATATTATCATAATTTCTCTAGTCTTACAAGTTTTAATGATACTCATATAATGGCATGTCCAGGGTCTAGCTCCTCACATATGAACATTATGAGAACCTTTCACTTTTGTTAACCATTTACCTTGAGAAGGAGCTTGACCCATTTCCACAATCTAGAAGAGAGGTATCTCTTATTGGTGAATTTTTCTAACTTTGGTGTCAATTATTCAATTGATCTTTGCTAGTATGGAAAAAATAGGGTTGATTTTGATTGTCTTTAGAGTCTTTGTGCTATTAAGAAAAAATAGAATTAGATTTTGATGGGGTAAGGATTTTCCATTTAAAATAGGATGTAAACCAACATAGATGTTAGTATTTAAGATTTATGAAATAAAACATCTAGCTCCCTAAGATCTAAACCCACCTAAACCTAAGCTAAATTGACCTTGGTACAAAACTTATCGATATTTTGAAAATAATATTGAATTTTATCCTGCATAATCATTCAAATAGTATTCATTCAAACAATATTTATTCAACTTCCTTGTAATGCTCCAAATATGCAATTCCAATATGTTATATTGTTTATATATTTAAAATCTATTACATTGGGACACTTATCAATCAAACATTAAACTAATATACCTATACATATACCATAAATTTTCTATTTCAAAAAATATTATCTCCTTATTGATTTGACAAGATAGATTTGTCAAAAAAAGACAATGTTATCATAGAGGTAGATGAATAAACACTGTGATTGTGATAAACATACCATCTCCATATAAAACATGAACACAAAAATATTTCCATACTCTCATACAAACTAATTCAGGCCAGAAAGTTAAAAGGATCACATTTTCAAAGTTAATCCAAAAAATATGATGGCGAAAACAAATAGATATACAACTCGATAAAGAAAAGCACAACGAAAATAACAAAACATTACAATGCTAAACAAAATGAACAATTTTTATTTCCTGAGACATTAAGCACCAAATACTTTTTATATAATGATCAAGTAAGTTATGGGAGAGGTTTTAAGAGATATAAACTATTCTTATAGCAGTCATTTAATCATTTAATTTGATATGTGACACTGAATAATGGTTTTAGGTAAATGACTTCAGGTAAATTGATCATCAACAAATTCACTTTCAATAAGTTTTCGTCAATAATTCATCATCATGACATATTCATCTTATGGAAAGTTTATTGCCAACAATATGATATGAATAGCTGGTGATGAATTTTTCACGAAATAAATTTGTCATGATGATGAATTAATAACATCAAGGAGGGTAAAATTTTTATTAAATCAAGGAAACACTACAAAGCAAGGGCATTAAATGGCCCTATCAAGTTCAACCAAATGATCCAATTGTTGAGACAAATTTGGGGGTAATTGGCCCCGATCCACCAAATTCCAATCTTGAATATGATCCAATGCCCATTTAGCCAGGCAATCAGCCACCCCATTCCATTCTCGAGGAATATGAGTGAAAGTAATATACTCCACAGAAGCACAGAGGGTGAGAATTTGTTGCACAATCAAAGCCAATTGCCAGCTCACATCATCCAAACACCACCTTTTCAGTAAGTTCACCACAACCTATGAGTCAGACTCGCAGATGATCCTTCGCCAACCCAGTTGACTGCCCTGCTCCACAGCTAATAAAATTGCCTAAGCCTCCATAGTATTATTAGTATGAAGGCCCTTATACACAGAAAAGATAAATTGAACCTCTCCATAGCTATCCCTGCCAACACCCCCAATCCCAGCATGACCCGGGTTTCCATGAGAAGAGCCATTAGAATTGATTTTTAGGACTCCATGAGGAGGAGGAGTCCATCTCCCCTCCCTATTCACCTTCGGGGTAGGATGTCTACATCTGTTACGAATGAGCTATCATTAAGAAGGAGGAAGATGAAGATGATTACAAAAATCAACATCACAAGGATCCACCAGCATAGTCATATCACACTTAGTCGTAATGGTTTCCCCTAGAGAATGTAGAATTTTCCACCATAGATGAGGGGCCCTCAGCGGCGAATCTTGAAAAATCCGCCTATTCCTTTCCAACCACAAGTTCTAGATAATAAAGGAGGGCCCAAGAGCCCAAGCAACCTGAAGAAAGGTGGTAGAAATAGGGGCCTTGCCCCACCATTCCCCAAACTTGCCAAAGAGGAAGCACGCCATCAAGCTGTATTCCACGCCCCCCACCATAAATGCCAAATCTCCCTAGCATAGGAACAATGAAAGAAGAGATGGGAGACACTCTCTTCACCACCATGACATAAAACACACATAGATGGGCCGTGAAAACCCCGCTTACATAAATTATCCCAAGTAAGACAACGATTTTGAGCCACTAACCACATGAAGAAGTTGCACTTGGGCCAAGATAGCTTGTGCCAAACTTGCTTCCACCAAGGGACCTCAATGTCTCCAAACAATTATCTACCTAACTGCTTGTAACCAACTGCCACAGAGTACTTTCCAGAAAAATCCAAACCATCCCAAGCCAAGACATCTGGGCCCCTCATAGAATTACAAGCACGAGAAGCCAAAAGCTCGAACAACTCCTGCCTATCCCCCTCAGACCCTCCAGGTGGCCACTCAAAAGGGTGCTTCTAGTAAAAACTTATAGCCAAGCCACCATGTTGCGCCACCTTATAATGCTCCATAGTATCCCAGCCGGCCACAACAAAAACATCACAAAGGGACTAGAGGTGAGGACAAGAAGAGAGAATAGAAGGGTGACCATCCCAAGAATCAGACCAAAAAAGAGCCTGTGACCCTGAATGACAGATCCAAAAGAGCACACCCTTAATCAACTGCTCCCCCACTTTCAAAGTATGCCAAATCATAGAACCACTCCCTTCCAGGGCATAGCAAGGAACCTCAAAAGAAGTAACACCCCGAAGATATTTATGGTTGAGAATAAGAACCCATAACTGATGATGAATTATTGACGATGAATTGTTGGTGTACACATCTAAAAATGGTCATTGTAAATCAAACCTGTTAATTAATTAAATATGAATTATTTAATTAATATTCTAAAGTCATCTACATATAAATAAATTCAATTATTTATTTATATCGTTCACCTTTCTAATTCTTCTAGCTTAATTAAACAAAAAAATTTATTTAATCATCATCATCTTCTTCTTAATTAAATTAAATAAATTCCATAATTTATTTATATTAATTATCATATTATTCTAAGTTTGAATTTTCAAATAATAAAATATTCTTCTAAATTCATTTTCTACATTTAATTAAATATTCTAAAAATATTTAATTAGAAACTTTCTTCTCTCCACTTAATTAAATATTCTAAAATATTTAATTAGAAGCTTTCTTCTCTTCACTATAATTAAATATTCTAAAACATTTAATTAAAAACTTTCTACTCTTCATATAATTAAATATTCTACAAATATTTAATTAGAAGCTTTCTTCTCTCCACTTAATTAAATATTCTAAAATATTTAATTAGAAACTTTCTTCTCTTCACTATAATTAAATATTCTAAAATATTTAATTAGAAACTTTCTACTCTTCATATAATTAAATATTCTAAAAATATTTAATTAAAAGCTTTCTTTCCTCCATAATTAGATATTCTATAATATTTAATTAGAAACTTTTTTCTTTTCATACTTAATTAAGTATTTTATATATTTAATTAAAGCATTTTTTATCATCTCTCACACATAATTAAATATTATTTATTTAATTTTTGGAAGCTTCGAATTCTTTGTCACATGTAATTAAATAAATTATTTATTTAATTATGGATTTTTCCTCAACTATCAACTAACTCTTCATAAATGAAGTGCACAAATGACAACTTTTCTTCATTTTTGAATGGAAAAGGTTGTGTTTGAGAAAACATCTCCCATTTTTTTCTCAACCTTCCACATTCCTCTCAATTTCTCAATCTCACACCGTTCATCTTAATAGGTTTGAATCTCAACCGTTGATCCTTGCCAACTAGATTTTTGCCTTCGAAAATATATAAATACAACCCTCTTATGATTTGAAAAGGACACCTCGAATCCTAGATTTCATACGCAGTTACTATAGTTGCACATCTACATTCTAGCAATAATCATAGCATCATAGCATTTTATAATTTCAAGTTCATTCCATAGCTTAAATCATATAGCAATACACATGCATTTTCAATCATTCTCATTCTCCTAAGTTGTCATTTCAACAAGCTGTTGTTCGCACAACTAAGAGCCAACGACTTTAATCAAATCCTTGGAGATAGAGGACAATGAGAGGAATTTGAAGAATTTATTGTCTTTAGAGTTTGCATTTATGTTTTCTAATTAGTTTCTTTCAATATAATGTCTTATTGGTGTGTTAGTTTACATTTTAATTAATCACGCATATTCTAAAAACACATTTTTGGCGCCCACTGTGGGGCATCCCCTCATTTTTAATCTTTTTATTATGGAATTTTTTGGCAGGTGACAGACTGGAGTTGCGCTTTAGCACATACGAGCCTTTGTTTAGCGCATCCCCGGACTGTTTCAACGCATCCACGGACTGTTTCAACACATCCATGGACTGTTTCAACACATCCATGGACTGTTTTAATGCATATACAACCTATTTTAGCAAATCTATGTTTTAGGGCATACGAGTTGTTTTAGTGCTTTTATAGTCAATCTTTAAATGGCCATATCTTGGTCATATTTTGGTCTTTCTCAGAGATTTTTTTTTTAAATGGGATAGAATTTCATAAGCTATCTAATGGTGTAGGTGTTTATCAACTTTGATAATGTTAAAATTTTTCAAATTCTCACTTAATGTCAAACCACAATGAAACTTGGTCTAAATTTTAGGGTTGTTATGCTTAATCATTTATCTAATCTTCATATATTCTTGTTTCTTAATCCTATCTAACATTTAGAGCTTGTATTGCAGGTTTTAAAAGACCATGGAGCATGAAAATGAAAGAAAAAGCATTATCACACAATTGTAACAAATGTTTTTAAACACTTTGGGAGCAATTATAATCTCATTCTTAAATTGTTGTCTAGATCCGATGCAACCCCGACCAGTGGTTTTATAGAAGTATGGGGATTAAAATGAACCAATCCTAGGATAAACACTTAAATTTTGAATTTATCAATCCTAGGATAGTCACCAAACTTTATTTTATGCTGGTTAAAATGAATCCAATGTTTGTTGTGAAGCAAAATCTTCACTTAGCATAGAAAACTGTTATTTGGATTTAAAATTGAACCAATTGTTTTATGTGATTGTTGGGTAATAGGTTTATGCTCTCCCATTTACTGGGTGATTAGAACACCAGACTTGCATATTTCATTTTTATGCATTTCATGTTTTATTAAATCCTTTATAAGGCCTTTCGTAGTGGGAAAAAGTACTCACCCTATGGGAACGACCTAAGTGGGAATGACCAAAGCCAGGTTTTCCAACCCACTATAATCAAAAGTGAATTTTGGGGAAACCCATATTCAACGGAAGTGAGCAAGATAACCATCCCCAAAATCTTTGTTCTAAAGATTGGGAGGTCTCCTGAGGGATTTTATCTATTGCCACACTGAACAGAAACCTTTACTATGAACCATAGTGTAGAAAGCTAGTCGTGTCAGTATCTAAACATCATTTCAATCATAGTGCAAGGGGAGGGAAGAATCTACCCCCAAGACACTCACCATATAATCACCATAGATTGTTTGCTCAAGGGATCGAGAAATATAACCTTGAGTATGCACCTGGAAAAGACAAAAAGACAGGCACCCTCTAGGGGGTGACACGACTGTGTGAGTCAACACGATTTTAAGCTGTGGGTTTTGATTCCTATGATGACCCTTTGACCATTAAGAGTGAGTCTTCTTGAAGTGTCTTCTTGTTCAAATACCACTAAAAATCAAAAGGGTCATGCTCAATCCTTGAACATACACTCAATGTTTTAGATTCTATGTCTTTAAAAACAATTGTCTTCCTATTGCATATTGTGTTTTCAAAACATTAATTTAGATAAGATCATCTAGAAAACACAAGAATTTGGAAAATCAAACCATGAAATTTATGTTAAGGGATTGGAAATCAAAAATAGAGCAAAACTTGGAAACATTAGGCACCCACAAAAATCCTTATTTTCAAAAACTACGATCAAAACATCACAAAGTGCAACATCACCTTTATTTCTAATTTCTAGTTTAATTCCCCCAACAGGATCATCATCCTTCCAACCAGGGAATCACGAGCTAAAAATTAGAAATTTCTTTAGTCATATCAATAGAATTCTCATTCTATTCTGACTAAGATATCCCACAAATTGCACTCTCTCATTTTTTTATCAAAGTTAGTTGAAATTTGGTGTAAACATATGCCTATTTCTAAAAAGTCTTGAAAAACAAAGAAGACGAAAGAAGGGATCCACTTTAAAACATGGGTGATAGGGAAGAGAATCTTGTTCATAGGCTCTATGGAAATAGTTCAAATGAAGAGATAACGGAAGAAATGCTTCAAGAAGCTAAACAAGATCCACAATTTCTCTTAGCTATGGAAAAAATATTAGAGAAAAATAAAGAAGAATAATTTCTTTTATTGGCAAACCAAGGTGCCAAATTGCCCTCTAACTATAATATGGATAAAATTAAAGAGGATCCTGAAAAGAATGAAACTCCCTTAAACAATCTTAGTACTCTTACCCAAAAAATAAGAGCACTCCAAAGGAAAATCAAGGAAATAAAAGGGGGCACAACTAAAAGGTCCTTTGATGGAAATATGAATGTAAGCTCTTCTCCTCCAAAAACAACATCATCCAAATTCAATGTTTCTGAATTTTTGCAAAGGTTAAATGGGAAGCCCAAATCTAAACCGTCAAATAAAATTGACCAATCTTGTCATGTCATGCATTTATCTTCATCCCCCATAATTCAAAATAAACCTAATGGTTCTTCCAACCAAGTCAATAATCCCATTCAATCACCTTCTTCTATCATATTCTCTACATCCAATGATTCATTTCAATCTACACATCTCAATCAAAACATTTTTTCCACTCCATCCCATGATACCAAAATTCTACAAACCCTTCCAATCTTTGATCAAGATCCCATCTCTCAAGAACCTTATGATGATCCCCTCCTTTCATTATTCACCCATGATAATCCTCTTCCATCTCAAGAACAAAATATGCTTCCAAGTCCTCCCTCTACTCCATCAAGGATTATGAATCCATACCCTCTCATGACTCAATCACATCCTAGGAGCATGACAATTCTTTCATCCTATCTTACGATTCCCTTCCATCTGATGACCAAGCTACTCCACCTAATGATTATTTTCCTAGTCAAGATCAAAGTATCCTATCATCCTCATGTCAAGATCCTATCACCCTTCCTAATTCTCCTCATGATCAAAATCCTCCATCATCCTCATGTCAAGGGCTTATCACACCTCTTCAAGATATCCATGAACCCCACACCTATAAATTGGGATCCTCCACCTTTATCCACTCTAGTTTACTTCCAACACCTATCCTTTCATCCATATCACATCCTCCTCAAAATGGACTCGCATCTTGTTTCACAAACAACTCATATCCCATGGGTAAACGAATGTGTGAAATTACGAATTACAAAGGCAAAGGCTTAGGCCTTCATGAACAAGGTATCCTATAACCCCTTTCTGTCCAAGCACATCCATATTCTCGTAGCCTTGGTTATATACATCATGCTCAACCTAGGTATCCTAGTCCATCAAACTCTCCATCCATCCTAGGTCCTTATCCTAGTCCACCAAACACTACCTCTATCCTAGGTCCTTATCCTATTCCATCAAACATTCCATCTATCCTTGGTCCTTATCATCCCAATCCTAGCTCATCAGCCCTTCCATCCATATTAAGGTTCCACATTTCTCCATCTCCTATTCTTCAAGAACAACAAAGGCACACATCCTTGATCCACTTTCAAAATTCTTCCTACATTAACTCATCCATCATACCTTCATATCATTCATCTCAATACACTCATCCCATTGCTCTTGGAAGCAATTTTGGGTCCAAATGTCAAAAGCTTCAATATAAAACTCCACATGTATCAAAGGATCAACATGTCTCCTCGAAGAGTCATGCAAAAATAAAAGAAAATTTGATCCAAAAATCAAAAGAAATTTTCAAAAGGCCACAAAGGCAAATCAAAGAAAAAGAAAAATCCAAAAGGCCAGAAAGGCCCATCAAAAATAAAAATAAAAATTCAAAAGGCCACAAAGGCCCATCAAGTCAAAAGAAAAATTGAAAAGGTCGCAGAGGCCTATCAAGTCAAAAGAAAAATGTCAAAGGCCGCAAAGGTCCAAAAATCAAAGAGAAAAATCTCAAAAGGCCACAAAGGCCCATAAAGAAAATATCAAAATCAAAATTCATGTGGATTCCTAGAAGTCTCATAGAGCATTAAAATAAAAATTGGCATCCAAATTTGCTAATCCGAAAGCTTTTCCCCATCTCCCATCTAAAAACATATCACCTTCTAAATCCACTTTTCCTCCATCACTCCATCACCCTTCAAGGTGTGTGCCAATGTTAATCTTGCCATCCTTTCCATATCTCCATCACCGAGCCTTCCAACCTCCTATCCATTCTCCTCCTTTAATTCAAATCTTTGCATAAGGCCTTAGCTTCTACTATCATGCCAACATTTATAAGTCTTATGCCCATTCCCATGGTCTATTAGAGCATATATTCAAGGGATATTAGTTGTGAAACTTGATGCTTAAATCCTTCCTCCATCCCCCTATCATCCATTATTATATTTCATATCCATCTCCCTATCCATATATTATCTTCCATTTTCCTCTTATCATTCATGGTCATTATCCTCATTTTCACCTTTGATCTTGACAAAGTTAAGGATCTTCTTGAAAATCATGCATATTTTCCTTCATCATGCATCTTCTCTTATATTGTGGGGCATCTTGGTCATCCCATTCCATCTTAAATGTCCTTAAAAAATCCAAAAAAATCACAAAAATCAAAATCAAAATCAAAATAAAAAAATCAAAAAACATCCAAAAAAAATAAATCAGAAACATCAAAATAAAAAATAAAAAAATTCAAAATATTTCCCAAAATCCAAAACAAAATCAATAAATCATATGCTTTCATCAATAAAATGGTCGTGTCTCACCCTAGACTTGGGGAAAAATCTTGAACTCGCCGGGGGCAATCAACTTTTGAACTTTTGACAGACAAATGACAACATGTGTCAAGCATCAGAATATTGGAAACAACACACTTGTCCAATCAAACTGAGTCTATACAACTGTTTGATAGAAAACAAAAACAAATTGGATGATCTTAATCTGAATAAAATGAATGACAAAATTAAAGCATAAGTTGCAATTGTTGTTTTGATATTTGATGACATCATATCTTTGGAGTGGTTCAATGATGTACTGAACTAGAATCACAAGGAAGGAGTATGATTTTTCTTTGTATTTTTTCTATAAGCTAATCATTAGTATTGTGAAAAAAATTCATGGGACATGCTCTATAACGTATCATTGATGACATTTCAGAATTTGCATAGGAAAATGGTTAACTTTTATCTGTTTATGCAAACAATAATCAGGCCATCTTGGTTCAATTATACCTCGATGCTTGTATTAACTTGCTATATCAAACATCAAGGAAGTAGTACTCAGGTCATCATTGGTGCTAATATCCCCTTTGATTCTTGTACTAACTTTAAACATTTCAAAAAGCTCAATGATGAAACGTAAAGCATAAAGCAGCTCACAAAATGACAACTTTGCATTTTAGTTTTCATATTAGATAGATTGCATCCATCTTAGTTTATGCATGAGCATTATCATATCCATCACATATCATCTACATTATCTCAATCAATCCATCCAATCATTTCTTCCAGTCTCATCTCAATCAATTCATCCAATCCTTTCTTCCAATCTCATCTAATCAATCTATTCAATCTAGCACAAATCATTCAATCATATCTTTGGTCTTGTTCCTAGCCTTATTGAAAGCCTTGATCATCATCATCATTATCAGGATGTATCCTTCCCTATCCTTGTGTTGTTCCATAATTAGATATTCTAAAAATATTTAATTAAAAGCTTTTTTTCCTCCATAATTAAATATTCTATAATATTTAATTAGAAACTTTCTTCTTTTCATACTTAATTAAGTATTTTATATATTTAATTAAAGCGCTTTTTATCATCTCTCACACATAATTAAATATTATTTATTTAAATTATGGAAGCTTCTAATTCTTTGTCACATGTAATTAAATAAATTTATTTATTTACTTATGGATTTTTCCTCAACTATCAACTAACTCTTCATAAATGAAATGCACAAATGACAAATTTCCTTCATTTTTGAATGGAAAAGGTTGTGTTTGAGGAACATCTCCCATATTTTTCTCAACCTTCTACATTCCTCTCAACTTCTCAATCTCACACCCTTCATCTTAACAGGTTTGAATCTCAATCGTTGATCCTTGCCAACTGGATTTTTGCCTTCGAAAATCTATAAATACAACCCTCTTATGAGTCAAAAAGGACACCTCGAATCCTAGATTTCATACGCAGTTACTATAGTTGCACATAAACATTCTAGCAATAATCATAGCATCATAGCATTTTAGCATTTCAAGTTTATTCCATAGCTTAAATCATATAGCAATACACATGCATTTTCAATCAATCTCATTCTCCTAAGTTATCATTTCAACAAGTTGTTGCTCGCACAACTAAGAGCCAACAACTTTAATCAAATCCTTGGAGATAGAGGACAATGGGGTGAATTTGAAGAATCTTTTGTCTTTAGAGTTTGCATTTATGCTTTCTAATTAGTTTCTTTCAATATAATGTCTTATTGGTGTGTTATTTTACATTTTAAATAATCATGCATATTCTAACAACATAGTTGGAAGTGAATTTATTGACAGTAATTTTTACTATAACTCTAAATACCATTAAAATTAATATCTTGAAAATTTATAATGAAAACAAATATTATGTTAGTGTACCATGAAGCAGCATGCCCTGGAACATCAATTTCTGCCAATACGTTGATCCCTCTCATTTGAGCATATCTGTGAGATTTTATTAACAATCATCATTCTAATTTATTGAAGAATAATTGATTTAGGAAAATATATTAGTTTAGTGTAGTGTCTTACCCAACTATATCCTTTGCATCACCCACTGTGTACCGCTCTTGAAGACTATAAGCACCATCCCATAATTTTGGAAGAGATGGAATCTCTAAAGGAAATGATTGCATATCTACAATATGCCAATGCAAAACATTCTACATACAAAATAGCAATTGTTTAGATCATATGACATTTAAACTTTAAAACATGTTACATAGAAAATGGCAAAAAAAAATTATTCTAACAGCAATGCTACATCTTATTTGAAAGGATATCGATAGATAGCATGAAAATGTTTTGGCATTAAGATTTATATTGTGCACAACAAAATAATAATATTGATTAGCATAAAGAAAAGATAAGAAAATTGAATGATACAAGAAATAAGTGTATTTTTATTTGTTATAGCAAGTTGTTGAAATCTTATAAGTTGTACAAACACACTACAAAGAAAGTACTCATTCATAAAGATGTTAGATTTAAGGAAGAATAATGAGATTGAAGTACTGATAGATCAATCACAATTGCAACATGAATATCTAAGACAAAGAAGAATAAAAACAAAGGGTATGAGTAAATTCATATTCAATAACAAGTGTTACAATCAAATGTTTAAGGGGAAAATTCATGAGATTTGAGAGCACCAAAAGCATTTTATACAAGGTAAACCATTAAGCCATACTACTACCAACTCACAAGTGATGAATCAAATATTAAACTTGCCTCATTAAGATTAAAGTATAGAGGTATGAAAATAAGAAGTTAAAAATAAATTAATGATCAATGCAAAAGAAAATTTAGATTTGTATTTGGTTTTTAATTTATTGTCTTATACTCTTATATACTTTGAGGAGATTACTAAAGAAAATTATTGAATCATGGTTATGGAGATGAAGAGGTAGATTCTATTGAAATAAATGAAACATGAGAGTTATTAAATCTATCCAAAGGTAAAGATTGCATTGGAGTCAAATGGATCCATAAGACTAAGTTCAATGTACATGGTAAAAGTTGAAAAGTAGAAAGTGAGATTAATAGAAAAAGGTTTTGCACAACAAAATAGGGTTGACTACAATTAAAAATTTGCACTAGTAGCAAGACTTGATATAGTTATAATTTTCTTAGTCATAACAGTAAAAAATGATTGAAGAGTTAACCAAATAGATGTCAAATCAATATTTTTGAATGATTTTCTAAAGGAAGAAATGTGTGTACAACAATGACTACATTACAAATTGTATGAAGATGAAGATAGTGTATGCAGATTGAAGAACTCTCTTTATGGTCTCAAATAAGTACCAAGAGAATGGTATAGTTGGACTAATTCATACTTGTTAGTAATAGATTCAAAAAAGTAGTAGTGATCCTACATTGTGTATAAGATAATAAAAATAAGATTATATTTTGGTTGTATGCTTATATATTGAGAATTTATTAGTAGAGATTTTTAAATCAATTATGAAAGAGTTTTCTTTAATAGATTTAGGATTAATGAGATATTTTCCAAGAATTATTGTTTTTTAATTAGATAATAGAATTTTTATGTGTCAATCTAAGTATGCTAAGGATGTATGTTGAATTGTAATCCAACACTAACATCAGTTACAATTTTATGAACCAAACCTCATAAAAAGATAAGGGATCCACTATTGATCCAACAATGTTAGATTTATTAAAAATTTAATGTACCTTATAGCTGGAAAAGACTAGATTTAATAAATGGTGTTAGTCTAATTTCAAGATTTATGAAGTTACCAAAATACTCATATTAACAATTTGGGAAGAGAATATTGAGATATAGTAGGAACAATAGAACATGAAATATTACATTCTACAACTAATTATCTTTATTTGATTAGTTATAATGATATTTGTTTTGATGGTAGCATAAATTATAGGAAGAACACTAATAGATGTGTTTTTCACTTTGAATTAGGTGTAGTTTCTAGGCATAAAAATACCCATAATGATAAGTTTATCAGCTAAAGTAGAGTATTTGGTAGCAACATCAACATGTCAAGTAGTTTGAATGTATAGAGAATTGACAAATTTATTAGACGAATAAAATGATCTAACATCAACATTTTTTTATAGCAAATTAGCAAACAAATTATCAAAGAATCACATGTTTTATTACAAGAGAAGTACAAGCTTATTGATATAAGAAATCATTTTATCAAAGAGTTAGTAAACAATGGAGAAATCTATTTAGATTTATGTGAAGTCCAATTCATCTAGTTATATTCACAAAGGAAATAGGAAAGGAGAATTTTGAGAACCTAAGACAGAATTTAGGTAGAAAATAAGATCTAGAGTGTTGAAATAAAATATTAATTTCTTCCACAATATTTATTTAATAAAAGAGTGCGTTGTAAAGATTTTGCTTATGATTTTTTTAAGAACAAAAAAAAGTATTAAATGTTTGTAAAACTTTTTTTTTTTTAATCTAATTTGACTTGTTGGCTAAGTCTCTATGAAACTCTCTACGTCCTCTATAAATTTGAGGCATCTTGTACTGTTTTTCCATCAAGTTAAATTCAACGATGTTTTCTATAACATTTGAATGTGTTTGTCTACCTTTATCCACCATCATTTATCACATTCAATTCAATAATAAAAAAATAACAAAGATAATATGTAAAATTATTATGAATAATTTAACTATTAAAAAATAAAAATTTAAATAAAATAAAAAAATAAAAATCATAATTAAACATGTAGAGTGAAACAATCAGCACTTGCAAATATATGTACAATAATAACCACCTGATATCTTATGATATTGCTATCAAGATTCAACCGTGTAGTTTTCAAGTCAAACTCATTGACCCATGATTCATGAGTAGTGATTCACAAGAACCCATCTCTCATGATAATGAATGGTCCACTTAACACTTATTACATCAAAATTTCCTCGTAAAAAATTATTGAAATATTACCAACTATAAATATCCCAAAAAAAAAAATCCATCTTAAAAACCAGTGATATCTTAACCAAAAACTAAGATAAATCAGACTAACCTTACAATTTATATCAATCAATTATATAACTGAAACCAGGAACAATCCTAACCATCGTGAAAGCTTGAAACTCAAAACCTTTATCCAAGGTGGAAGTAAGAGAAAGTGTGTGAAATCGGTGTTTATTTTCTACAAGTATTCTGAGTAATAGTTTTGTTTTTCTACAAACCTTACTCTTTTTAAGAGGAATCTCCAATAAGCATTTAGGAAAGTATTAATAAAAAGAGAACCTACCAGCTTTGAGTAAGCCATGGCATCTATAACTTTCTTGATTGACTCTACTGTTTGAAAATGTCGTGATGTATCTGCATTAACAATTCAAATTGCAAGGTGAAAGAGTTAGAATAAGTCCATTGCCTTGTGCTGAAATACAAGTCTTCTATTCTTGTTATGATTGATATTGCAATATTTAAATACAAACATTAAATGATATAAATTTAATATAAATGAAGGGGAATTCGATGAACATATGAATATTTTTCTTCAACCAAAATCTACTATTCCCATGACGATCCCATTCCATAGCTTTGTGTGCTTCTGCATGTATTTATCAACTCAAATAAGGAAATTTCTATAGAATTTATATGTTCTTGATAATGGTCAAAAATCATTTATCAAATATTTGTATCAAAATGGGTTTGGTTAAAAAGTATCATTCTCAGATATTAAGAAAATTATCAAAGATTTGTTGCTAGGTGTGTGTTTTTGGTCTGTTTGTGATGTGCAGCGCAACATTCGGGTTCATGATATGGTTTAACCGCTTCTCATAAATTCATTAATTCTGGTGGTTGTATCGAACATTAACAGAACAATCTTTTGATGCAACAACCACCGTCTGTACAATAAGATTCATCTTAAATTTTATCTGAAATGTGATATATCTGAAATATTTTGGATTATTCTTTGCAAATGACAAATTCAATTCAAGATAAATTTGGAATTGTGGTTATCATGATAAAAATAAATAAAAAGTACAGTCAATCATAGTATTCTAACTATCTGCATCCATCCTTATACATGCCACTGTATTGCGCTCCCTGTAAATAATCAAGTGAATGAAAGATTAAGATACAAATATTATTATGAGGAAAAATAAAAGTGTTTTTACATAGTCCTCTCATCTTTATAAAATAATCAAGATAGCATCAAGGATAAAACCAAGCCTTGGATATTTATGGCAATCGTTAGGAAAGGGTCTTGAGGATACTTTCTTGCCATGGAACAATAAGGACAATGTCATTTTTAAGGTTATATATTGTTGCTTTTCCATCTAATCAGAGTTTTAGAATTTTTTAATTAGTTGCTTTTTGATATTTGGCATATAGAAAGTGGTCATTCTTCCCACCCATTTCAGGAATTCATGTTATGTTTTAAATTATTGGCGATTAAAATTTGATTTTTTTCGTATTTTGAGATTGGAACATTAATATTCGTGAATATAAAAAGAAGAGAAGGTCTAATGTTTTAAAAAAAAAAATAATAGGTAAAAGAATTTAAAATAATTATGTATACTGATATTCATTTATTACACGCATTGATAGATAGCTAGCAAGTGGTTAATAAGCGAAGGTGCCCTAGTGAACCTATAGTATTTGAATGAATTGTTGCTAGGAAATTTATTGGTGTTTGTATAGGAAAGCTTCATGTGGATTATTTTTCTATTTCAACATAAGTAATTATAAGAATTCTTATTTGATGTGGTAATGCAAGTGAAAAGAAAAATATAGGGTGAGTTGCGAGGAGGAGAGAAATTTTGTTAGAAGAATCATTCTCCATGCATTTGTGCATCACCAGTTTGGAAAGGATTTATGCAATCATTTGTTTTTCACTTCAAGGAGAAAAGTTCTATTTACTCACTCCTAGGCCCCAATTTCCCAAAGTATGTAGTAGGATGTGGTTTTTTTCCCCCTCCCTTTAGGTTGAATGCAACTTACCAAAATTAGGGAAATGAACAACCTCTCACATTTACTGGAAAATATTTACATCATGATAAATGGTGGTATACACCATGGCCTAACAACATCTAAGAAGGGCAAGTACCCATTACAAGAAGATTTAATCTAATCAAAACAACATCTAAAGAAGATTTTAATACAAACTCATCTGGGTTAGTTTGTAAAGTAGAAACTAACATGCCAATAAACTTAGGGATACCAATACATATGCTACCAAATGATGTTAGAGAAGAAAGGAAAAGTGCTATCTTTTGGATAGTACTAGGAGCTAACTAAAGTGAATGATGATGGAAGAGATGTGCACATGGTAAAGTATTGTCACCTGAAAAAAGGGAGTAATCAATTTGACAAGAAGGATCTTCAATGATATGTCCAAGATAGAATATAGTCCTCATGAGGAATGTTATATTAAAGGATAAAATAAAATTGGGGAAATTTGACATCTTTGTATTGGTTCATATGAAGATGCAAGGCTAGATGCAATAGAGGTCAATGAGATAAATTCCAAATGTGCATCCACCTATTGTCACTTTAAGAATGATCATAGATACAAGGATGTTTTTCTCATCCAAAGAACATGAATTGTCTCCCTGAAATGAATCATAATCAATAGAGAACTCCTAAGTTGCAATCCTAAATGTATGTGTTAATACATTACGATTCAATATAGAAAGATATAATAATGGTCTTCCACTCAAATTCTCAATTTGGAGAAGAGTGTGGCTTGAGGCATGGTTATTTATATTTTATAAGTATGGTAATAGTGCATTCTACCTCAATATTTTATCTAGATATCTCATGGAGCTATTGGTTTATGATATTATTGGTTAAGAATTACTTCTTTTAAGTAGTTCTTTGGTGTTCATATTGTGTTGTGTATGTGTTTTATCCGTGTGCAATTGTTAGCCCTATTGGTCATGATGAAGTGTAATTTTCCTAGTCCCCTCCTTGTCGTGCATTTTTTTGGTCTACTCCTAGAGATAGTTGGATTCTCATTGTGTCTATAAGAGACACATGTCCCTAACCAAAGTTAAAGTTGGGACTTAATGTAATACTACAAAAAAATTCTTGAGTCTCATCCTCCTTTTGTATTAGGCCTCATTTTTCCAATCAATTAATAATAAATATAAGAAAAATTTAAATGGATCTTGCTTCATCAAAAATGAAGTTATGAATTTCCTCAATGGTATCCTCCAAATAGGCAAGAAGGGATTGACAAATCAAACCAATAATTTATTTCAATTACTCATTCCAAGGAATTGATCTTACTAAATTGAATCTTTAGAAGCAAGATATGGAGATGTAACGAAAACACGTCTCTAGAACCTTAGTTGATTAAAGTAATTGAATGTAGAGATAACCATATTGCACCTCCTAATACTATCTGTACTAGATGTCTAATTGTGAACATCATCCAAAGGAACATCAAGAGAAAAATGTGAGGTGTAAATTATAGATTGATCATCTACCTATCGAAAAAAAAAATGTCATTTCTCTATAAATCTTGTATGACCATAGAATCTAGAGTGAAATCAAAACTCCTACTTTTCCTAATATTTACAATTTGATAGATATAAAGTATATTGGTTAAAAATAAATTTGCATAAAATATAGCATTGAATGATCCTAGATGTAAACCATTCTATTCTCTATTTCTTAGTTAGAATCTCCTCTAATTTATAGACTACACTTTTGAATGTTTGATCATATTACTTCACTAAATCATTCTTCTCTTCTACCTATTCCTTCATTTTACAATTAATGCTTTTAGTAGGGGAATAGAGAGATTTTTTTTTTTAAATGATTATCTTATCTCATCCCATATCTTGCTATATTTTAAGCATTTTTTAATATACCATTTTAGGGTAATGTATATTAGTGTCTGAATTAAATTTTTATGATTTAGTATTATCATCAATAGTATGGGTATGTGCAGGATCATCATGGAAAAAACTAGCCCTTAAGTGGCAATAAAAAGACAAAAAATCAGAGTTAGACAACTTGATGTAAAAAAATGAATAAGTTATCTGTATTATTTGAAAAATATATAAAAATAGAATCTGTAGAAAACTAAATGTAGTTTCTAAACTACTAGACCTTTATTTTAAAAAAAAAAATCTATTTGGTGAAAATTTGAAATTTCAATGTAGTAGTATTTAAATTTCAGGGTAAAAATAAGAAGTAGGTGTATGTCTCACCACCCTAACCACAATAAAATGATAATATTTTTTTATAAGATTTTAGATATAAGTAGAGGACTCA
This sequence comes from Sequoiadendron giganteum, assembly GCA_007115665.2. Classification (NCBI taxonomy): domain Eukaryota; kingdom Viridiplantae; phylum Streptophyta; class Pinopsida; order Cupressales; family Cupressaceae; genus Sequoiadendron; species Sequoiadendron giganteum. The sequence continues at coordinate 290,035,879 of CM021106.1, forward strand.
TGTCCCAATGTGATGCATATTTTTTTATTATTTTTTTCCAAGTAAATAAATAATTATGAATTTTTTATTACAACTTTTAAAAATTATAAAATCTCGTCTGTCTAACCACCTTAACTTGGTCAAAAATTCATGAAATTCAATTTATTTTTTTAATCCTATATTATGCAAAGCATAGAATGTGACGCATATTTTTTATTCAAAAAATGTGATACCGTTTGAAATTCATAGATGTTTTTCAATCAACCTATCAATCAGGACATTATTCGTAATTCTAATAGAAAATGACTAATAATTATGTATTAAATTCAAAGAAGAGCATAATTTATATTGGTGGAAAGTTGAGAATCTCCTCTAAAAACCCTTTTCGTTTCATCAATTTTGAGTAAAAAAAAAGTCATCAGCCACATGGGCCATCATATATGGCTTACATATCACCACTTTTTGGCCCATCATGATCCTACACATACCTGTATTCACTTTGCTCCAATGGGATTTCAAAATTTGAACAAATGGTTAATCGCATCCTTATATTATATTTTCCAAACATACGAAGTTTTTCTCTATTTCCAAGTATCCTTTAAGGAATTTTTAATTTCTCCTTTTTTGGGATAGGTATTTGTCCTTCTTTTTGTTTTTGATTAGGTAAGAAACATTTATATTGTGTTGTACCCTTTACATAGAGAGCCCAAAAGTCCAAAAAAGAGCTAGTTTAAACTAGGAATGAACTAGGGGAGGATAGACCAAACAAAGAAACAACAAACAAAAATTTGTCAAACCACAAACTAGGACAAAATTCTAGAATTTGAGGAGACTAAAATGACACCCTTAACCCTAGGTCATGAAGAAGAGATAGATCGAGGGATTCCATTCTTCTTCTACAGCACCAAAGGCCAAGAAGACTCAATCTCCAAGTCCACCGAGCAAGGTGAGAGAAGCGGATCCATAGAAGCCACCAAGGGAAAAGAGCCACCACTTAGCGAGGGGGACGGTAGCGTAGGGGAGGAGACAGGAATTTTCAAAGGACAAATAGAGGCATTTGATGAAGTTCAGGTAGGCACAGTCAACGCAGCGTCAACAAAATGAGCCAATTGCAGCTCCATGGTAAGGAGATCCGAAAGAGGATCAAAAACATGTTCTTGAGAAGGCACAATAGGGTCAACCTCTATAGAAGAAACTCCTGAAGGAGGAGAACCCACTGTGAGGTGGTCCAAGAGAGCATCCTTCCACCAAGTTACAGAACCCTTGCGGCGAGTATGAGGACAAGAAAAGGCCAAATGACCCACCAGAAATCATCTCCTACATTCAAAGGGGAGGCCCTCATAGTCCAAGAGCTACTTCCAAGGTCAGTCCTTCACCAACAAGACTACATCACCATGGAGAGATTTGGAGATGTCCAAATCAGCTAACAACCAAGCTACCATAATATGCCCAAGCTCCCTAGTCGTAGAGTCCACCATTAACAAGCGTCCAATGGTGTTTCCAATGGCTTCATAGAATGATTCCTCCCAAAACTGGAGAAGAAGATTCGGGAATCAGACCCAAACAGGTCTGGTGTTCAACAACTTTGTAAGGGGGTTGAAAGAACGCGACTAAGGCCTGATGGATAGAGAATTAATACCCCACATCCACCCCCTATCCAGCACATTGTTTCACTCCATGGGAGAGGAAAAGGTAGCAATAAAGAAACCCCTAGAGCTAGGGTAGAGCTCAATCTCCCCAATGACCAATAGCTTCCAAGAGATCGACACCCAGTCATGGAGATTGGGGAGGGAGGGCCATAGGCCATTAAACCTAAAGACCACTCCCTACTTCAAATAATATTCCTCATTTTTAATGACCTTCAAACCACACACCACAATAGGGGAGTCTCGGACATAGGGCAGAGGCCGACGAGCCTAAGCAAGAGGTCGAGCACCCACCTTAGCAGCCTTAGAGAAGGACTTCACCTGGCCCGAAGAACCCCTAGTAATAGGAATAATAGGTGGGATATCCATCCTTGATGCAACACCAGGAATAAAGCTAGAACCCCCACCATCACTCCCAGCTAGGAGCTTGCAAGCCACAACAAACTTAGACCCCAGCAAAACCATGGAATCTACAGACTGTCCAAAATGTCTAGGATCCTTCTCGCGAGCACAGGCCACTGTGACCCCATCAAGAAGCAAGCCAAGAGTGCCCCCAATGAGAGGGCCCTCGTAGACCAAACCAATAGCCCACGACACAAATCTTGCACCCAAGACTCGCGTGCCATCGTCATTAACAAGGGAAAAGAGTCATTGGCTCTCGCATTTCAAAACCGTCGCCATCCCTTCTATTTATTATATTTTATTTATTTATTCACTTTTTTATATTCCTTGAGTCTTTTCTACCCAAATTTAATATAATTTCTCAGTAATATTTATCCTCTATATTTATCTCTAAGAGTTTAAATTTCAAAGTATTCATTGCCTAGTGTTTCCTCAAAATTCTATCTCTTATTCTTTCTAGAGCCTCATCAAATATTCAATACTTATCTAATCTTTAGATACTCTTTTAAACATATTTCACATAGAGACTGACTCTTGGTTTTGAGATTTCACCTCTTCAAGGTGTCTTCTCATCTTTGGGTATGTGGATATTTAATGATATTGCATTAAATAACATGAAGTTATGCCATAATTCTTCCAATGTTTCAATTGTATCCATGGCTAACTCCATGTATATTTTTCTTAAATATAATCCTCCTCCACATTATTTTATTTTTCTTTAAATCATAACCTTTTTATCATTTATTTTAGTAATTGTATATTTCTACGTACTAATTTATTTAAGTGTGATTGACTCAAATCTAGAGGCTTGTGCATTAAAGTTGGGATTAGTAAACACTCAAATCCTTAATTAAGTATGATCGTTAGGTTAGACCAATCTATTTTAGAATATGGTTCTCAAGTATAATAGTGGAGAACCCTTGATTCTATGCTCTGGCTAGAGCAATGTTGTTTTTGTATAACCTCTTTCATAGTTTTATGCAAGACAAAAGAAGATGATTAATTATGAACTAGTTTTCTAGATTATATGAATAGGTTGACCAAGTCCACATACACAAATAAGCATAAAAGCACTCCAACTTGGGTGTAAGAAGTTATAGTAAATATATTATTTGTTTCACAACAAACCAATGCATTACTACAAGTAGTTAGACAACTACACCACTTGAATATAAAAGATAGAAATGGGTAAGTTATTTGTAGAGGTTATTTAGGAATAATTAGTTTAGAGGATTTTCAACAAGATTTGTGCCTCCAAGTATTTATATATAAGATTAAAATTCTTAGGCAAGTGTTATAAGCATATTCATTATCTAATTTTTAGAAAAGATTATTGCATAAAAGTTCAACATTCCATTATTTGAAGGACATATATTTATATTAAATTAGAATGTATTTTAATGTGTGTGATGTACACAATATTATGATCAAGAAAGGAATAGTTGAGATTATTGGTGGTAGCTATTAATTTGTATATCTTGATTTGTGTTTGTTATGCTTAATTGCATTTTAGATTTATCATTCTATTATTATTAATCCAAAAAATAAAAAGTATGTTGTGAGAAAGAAGCTATTTAGAAGTTAGAAGACTAAAGAAAGTCTCTTAAATTTTAATTAGCTGACTTCAGTCAATTGCTATTTGTTCTTTAATTTTCCTCAAAAATATGTAATAATATTTTTATTATCATTTAAATATTGAGTTTTAAAAATTATCTATGGTCAGAAATATACTTTACATATCATAAGGTCTTAACCTAGAATTATAAAATTAACATGATATTAAATTTATTCAACAGTTACAACTTTAAAGGTAACTATTTAGCAACACCTATGATAATTTTAGATTTCTTAAAAACCTATAAATTAAAATAAAAGACTATTTGCACCATTGTGAAGCTCACAAGATTCTTCCTTGGACCAAAAAAATCTCAAAAGGATGAGCTCGCATGATTGAGAATTGAGCTTGCAAAATTCCAATGTCAAAATTAAAATGTAAATGGTGAAAGGGGTTGGTTTGGAGGAAAGATAGGATGATTTAATGTTGACATTAGCATCACTAATGGCCAATATATTCCACTTATTGTTGAAATATATTAATGATCTCAAAACCATCGATATATTTTCATAAACTTTCCTTATATGCTAGAAACTACTATATAGAGTTGTAAAAACGCATATTTTTTATTAGAAATTGTTAAATGGTCAATTTGGTGGTTTTCCATTAGAAAAATATTTATTAGTATTTTCTCACTAATATATTATGTCAATCATTAATAAATTATTTGTAGGAGTTCATCACTAGTAATTGTCATTGGTGGTTGGTGTTCATCTCAGTAGGGCCAACATGTCTATGCATACCATGTGGTGCTTCTTGGAGGCCATTTACTCTATGGCCATGTAGGTACAACACAAGTTGCACCCTACATATTGTAGAGTACATATATATAGTTTAAAAAATTCATTAAAAAATAAAACTCAATTATTTTAATAACTATAGATTAGACCTACACCTATGATTTTTGACCATATGATTGTATGGAAAACTATATGACTCGTACAATTGATGTAGGCCAAAAATTATTCTAATGGCTTGGGGTAAAAGTATCTAAATTTGATAATTTTATAATTGATCTTTAATTCTTAGGAATTTTGGATGTAATGGCAAGATTAAATTTGGTCCAAAATAATCCAAAAATTTAGCTACTTTTTAGATTTGGCAACCACCTCCCAAATTCAAACCCTTGAGATCTAGCCTCACATGTTCAATTTGGACAAAACAAGGCTAAATTAACTTTCTTAGACACTATAAAACCAATGGTGAGAATATATTTGCACCAACATAATCCAAAATATGTAGGATTTTATGGTGAACTCCTCAACACCTCGAGATCACCCCTATGACAAAATAACTTCCACAAGAGAGATAGCAAAAATTATCATGCTATGATTAAGGATGCAAGAATACCAAAATGAGTATGGAAACCACAATGAATATGGAAACATACATATGAAGCCTTTCTTATATAGGATTGAAGTGAGAAATAGGATTAGATAAGATCATGACAAGTGTCTTAATCCTATCACATGAGACAACTAACTCATAACTACCTAGGACACAAGCATTAAATAAATGCCAAATAGATAAGATAAGTGACAACTAATGCTTAAATAGAAATATTTCATCATAGGACCTAAGTGGAATTAACATGTAAATAGGACTTAGATAGGTAAAATGGCTATTAACACTAGTAGTCCCCCTTAAGTACAACTTAGGGAGTATTTATGTAAATGACACAAAGATGGGTCTCGTTTATGAGGCCATGGTTGGTACCCATGTACAAATGCAAATGAAGTCTCTCACAAATGGAGAAAAGGAGAAAACATAGTGGGATAAAACTCACCCCAAAAGAGAGATAAAATTCAATAATGCCCCCCATAAAAAATGAGAAGACAAAACTCCATTTGAGGAAAAAGATCCCTTCATAAGAGAGATGGAGAAGAGACCATTCAACTCCCCCTTAATGAATTAATCCATCACAATTCCAATCAGTATCCCTCCATACAAATCATGATAAGAGATAACATACAACGTCCCATAATGAGATAACCTACTGCAAAGAAGCACTAAAAGAACACTTATGGAGTAATATTGGAATCATTAATTAGGCAAGCATAGGAAAGATAATTTTGATGCTAGAAATAGTATTAGAGTCACTCAAGGACTCAAATCAGAATCATGATAAAGAAATAGTGGACTTGATTCCAAGGAACACTAGAAAACTCTCAAACTAACACAACCCTAGAATTTGTGAAGCAACAACTAATTGAAAATGATCTAGAATTGAAATGTGGTGCTATGATCAAAATTGCACCCTACCAACTATCAAAATATCCAAGTAATCTCTAGGAAACCCATCAAGAAAGAACTGAAATAATGATAAACCTAGGATAGATACAAGAAAAATTTATGGGTGGCAATGTAGAGATCCTCGATGTCTTTCCAATATCGCAAGAATCATAAAAATTAAAGATTGTGGAAATTTTTATGAGATCGAGAACCAAACAATAACATATGAATTCAAACAATAATAAATGCTATTAAAATGAAAAAATAAATAAAATAACTTACACCACTATAAAATTGAGGAAACCATCTTTCCAATGATATCTCATTTGAAAAATTATGCCTCGTAGATTGCAAGTTATCATAAAATTAAAAAAAAAGACCCTAAGTTTTTGTAAACATTTATTTCTTCATTGGCTCTAAGTTTATAGCTTGAGTAGATTGTTACCTACACATTTAAAGTGTTGGAAAATTCCAAAATATATAAATTGGAAAACCAAACACCCAAGTTGGGAAATGTAAATTTTATAATATTTGAAAATATCTTGGAAGGGAATCTAGAGGCCTATACAAAGCGTGGAACCAATCAATGTGTGATATTTATGATAGTGGGTTATAGGTAGAGTGATGGGCATCATGTGTAAGAGTTACAAAATGATTACCAAATTCCTATCTTGCATGCATGAGGAATCCCATGTTTAATTTTGGAGGATTTTCTGCACTTGAAGGTTGAAATCCAACACCTAGTTGTGATGAGGAGAAAAGTTGAAGAAAAATGAAAGAAAATCTTATTCAGGTTTTAAGGAAATCACCAATGAATCCAACTAGGGATTCCATGAGTGATCCAACATGATTTTATTGTTGTAGTAGGTGGGAGGGTTCTTGAGTCTGATTTCTAGAGGGTTAAAGCATTGAAGCAGTAGGAAGAAGTTGTGGAGAAAAAACCCAACATCAAGTTGAAGTTTTGCCAAGAATTTTGAGGTTGTTATGCAAGTGTCGTGGTTGATCTAGTTTTAGCTTTGTTCTGATTTTGTATTGCACAATAAACATTTTTAATGAAGTTTTCAAGTTTGCAATGAATGTTTAATTTGCACACCGAATTTGATGATGAAAATTCGTTAAAATCTAAATCATTCCTTCAAGTTGTTGGTTGCAAGTGCTTGCCAGTTGTTGTATGAGTATGCATTTGGTTTCATGACTTCTTGGATGGGTTTTTTGACAAAACCCCACATCATTGTACTACATCAAATGGTATCAGAGTAGGAAGATTTGTTGGGAAGTGTTGTAGCAAGTAGAAAGATTGGTTGGGAGGTGTTGCAATAGTGAGTAAGTTTTTTCTGGGATATGTGTTGAGAGAAAATTGAAGTATTTGGGTTTGTTGGAATTTTTGAGGTTTTTATTTTTGTTTCTTGGGAAATTTTAAGTAAGTTATAGACATTTTCCTAGAATAATTTGTTGAAGTAATTTGCAATTGATATTCTCCAACAAAGATAAAGCTAGGTAGAAGGTGTACAAACTTCTTCAATTGAGATAAAGTGGGTAGAAGAGGTCTTGAAGAGGTCCATCTTCAAGAGCCTTTGTTGGGTAGAGGATATTTGTGTGAGTATGATTTTTTTTGCAAGTATGAAAGAGGACTTGTAACTACAGAGGGACTTGTGAGTCTCTAAAAATGACTTTGAAAAAGAAGACAAGATGGGTCATTGGAATACCTATGAGAATGCTATTTTGGAAAGATTATTCAAAAAAAATGAGAAAATAGAAGCTCCTTGTAGATTTTATGAAGATAGAAGTAATATTAGATGCCCTTGAGGAAAGCTTGGGAATGAAGAAGAAATCTATATTTGAGGAAGATCATAAAAAAGATGAATTTTTTTAGCGAATGAATTAGTCTTTTGAAAAACAACTAAATTAATAACTCTATTTCCCGTAATGCACTAAGACCAAAACTGCTAATAGCTCCAAAAATTTCACAATTTAATTTGTGACTTTCCTTTGAATTATAGAGGTACAAATCCCTTGTATGATTTAGTTTGATAATCAGTATGCTTTTGACTAGAATGCAATAAAGGTAACAAACACTAGCTCATAAAAATGATACTAATATGAATAAAAATCAAGGAAACCATTAACCAACTAGCACACAGACTAGAATGATGTATGATCATTAAAATAGAGATAAGAAGGATTTATAGTTGTAATAAATGCAATAAAGTACATCTCTAATAGAAAATATGCTCTAAATATGCACACAACACATAGATCAGTACGATCGACATCACACTCAAGACTCGCAATTCATAGATTGTGATTTATTGCAACATACTTAAAACAATAATACAATGTTATTTTCCTTTGTTACAACACAATGCACCCTCGAGAATTCATACCCTCTCAGAATTATTCTCTAAAAAGATATAGGAATCTCTTCCTTCTCTTGACGGTTACGAAACGATTTCTAAACATAGCAATGTTTTCTTGTCGTTTAACTTCCTTCCTTGAGAACCAATGGACGAGAAGTATTAATGGTTGGAATGATTAAATTTTCTAATTATATGACCTTAGGTGACCACCAAACTTTTCTTGTTTTAATTTCTACCTGGTCGCCATCAATTCTTGTGCAATTAATATGCTTCACAAACCATATATTAAATAGATATTTTAGGTGTGTAGTTGAGTCTTATGTGCAAAATTTCCATCAGAAGATCAATTGGGAAAATCAATGGGATCTTGGTCACATCAACAATTAATTTTGACTACATCACCATCCTATCATTCTTGAAGAATACCAACTCGAATGCATCAATAAATTTCTATAAATTTGGTGGACATGGCCACACTTCACCATCCTAAAGTATACAAAATTGTGAGTGCTTAGAGTGATGGAGTGTCAATGAAGAACTTCATTATCATTGAGGGGATTGAGTGCAGTGCCCTCTTTAGGTGGTTATTAGACCAGATTAGAGAGGTCTTCCTTATATAGAGAGAAATAGAAGAGGAAGTGTTGTACAACATATTTGGATAAGAATTCCTAAGTCAAGTCCATGTACACAATGTCATGCATCTTAATCATTTTGTTTACACCATCATTCATACCTCTAGATGTCCAGACTGGAGTGTCTGGTTATGCTTGAATTCCTTCATAGAGTGGACGTGGAAATTATTGGGCTTAGTAACTACCCATGAAGCGGACTTGATGGTGATGACATCTGCATCATGACTGCAAATCAAAATGAAACAATTGAAGAATTTGTAACCCTTATTTGTGTAGGGCTGGTGAGGAATGATATGGGGCTATTCGCTCAGTTCCTTCAATCCAATGGGATATGTTGTCGCTAGACTAGACTAAGTGCCTTCAAGAGGTGGTGGAGGAAATAAGTGTGCTTATGTTTGTTTTTTGAGTTTAAAAGTGTTGTTTTGATGACCCCCAATTTTGTAATTGAACATCAAATTTTTTAATGCTACTAATATATATAATAAAATACATCATTTTGGTATTCTGGTGTTTTCACTCTTCCTAGATACTTCTACCTTTCAATTATGTTTGTTGTATATTTGATGTTATTTGTTTATATTCATTTCTCTACATTTGATAACTTGTAATTATAATTTCTTAAGAATTCATTATTTTTTACATAAATGGGGTTCATTGTTTAAAACTAAAATTGTCATAATAGAAACAACTTGCATTGTCATTCCCTTTGTTTTCCTTTGAACAATGTTCCTTGAAGTGGTTAAATGGGAGGTTTATGAAACTAATTTAAGGACTGCCAATGGTTTTAGAAACCACTAGAACTGCCACCCAAACTTTAAAACTTTAAAATTTTATCGCCAACAGTTTTTTGGATAAGTTCACAAACTTCAGGTACAGACTGCTAGTCATAAAATCAGAAAAATTAGAATGCTTGGAAATTTATGACAATCCAACAATATACCACCTATGAACAAATACAGAAAAAAATAAACAAATGGTAGTAAAAAGGTGAGTTAGACAAACATGGGAAATCATTGCCCAAGTTAGAAAAACCTAATGAAACACCGCCCAACTTATAAACTTAATCAAAAATGGTATAAGGGAATCAATTTTAAGAGTGATGACTAAAATTAGGGTAACAGTGGCTTTGACTAGGGACTAGGACTAAAAGGATGTAGAAAGGAACCCAGAGATGTCATAACCAATGCTTTATCCATTGGGCACAAAGTCAAAAATAGAAGTGGAAGCAAGCCAAATACAAAAACTAAAACAAGCACACCAAAAATAACACACCCAAAAGAAAATGTGTATAGGGTAGGATGGAACCTACCAAGGAAAGAGAGAAGATACTGCTCACACGAAACCATCGATGAGTTGAGAAAGGAATGATTCGGACCTGAAAAATCCCATCACTGCACATAGCTTTTGAAGGATGACAAAGATTAGAATTATCCAAACATTAGCATCGTGGAGGAAGAATTCATCACTTTTAATGTCCCCAAATGGTCATTTTTCATCATAAATCCCTTCCTTTTGCATATAATCACGTACCAAAATGTTTGGACTAATTATGGCTCCTTCCTAAGACTTAGTCATTTGAATGATCTCCCGCTCTTGTAACAAATTTATCTTCTCTTGTATTCTTGTAGCATCACAATAGTTTTCCTTGTAAGTTATATCATTATTATAACTACCTTGTGGCTCCCTTGCATTCCTACCCTCCACCACTTCAAGGTTTTTCACCTCATAATCATTTGAAGAATGAATGAATTCTTCTGCCAACAAGTTTTGTGAATAAAGATCTGAGTTCTCAAATGGAAAATTATCATGAATTTCAAATGACTCATCAAAAATAAATAAAGGATTAGAATTGATTAACCATTTCCTTCCTTCACATTTCCACCTGAGGGGTCTTTATTATTCTTTCCCATTACACATTATGTTTCTTAAGCATGATCTCCAAAGGTGAATACCTCATACTTTGGGATAAATAGAGAGTTTGATACTTGATTCTCTTTGGAAAAGTTACAAGGAAGTGAATTATCCTCAAGGGGTGACGAGAAACAAATTGAAATATGGGAGCACACCTTTCTCATGGTGAAAATTCCTCATCATCACTTGATGAACTGATATCATCTTTTTTTTCAATTGAATTATTTAGGCTATATGCCTAGGCATACCACACCTGGCCTTCCCTCTTTTCATCCTTATTTCCATCATGCAAAGGGTGTGTGGTACTCAATATTGTCAAATTCATGTTTTCAATAGTAGGATGGGGTTGATTTGAAAAATTTAAGGATTCAAAAAATTTGCATGTGGGTGGTGGGAAAATAATAACAAACTTATTAGCATCATCTGGCTTCCATTTTCCTATAATGATTAGATTATTTTCAAAATTTATTGCCTCAAGAAAAGCTTGTTCAATCCTAAAAAAAGTGTCTCTTTTTAGAATGAGTTGGAAATCTAGATCAAGTACAGAAGTAAATACATGAAACTGAATTATCTTGCTTGACTACTCTAGTGTGGGAATATATTGAAGAGATTGATTAAAACGATATACAAAATATCTCATAGGCTCGTTTCTTTCTTTTACAATCTGAAAGAACTATCATAGCAAGGAAGTGAAATAAATAGGACCTTTCAAGCATTGGAGAAATTTTTTATGAAGGATATCCTAACGAGTTATACAACCCTTTTCTAATCCTTTAAATCATTCAACTTATTTTTCAACTAAACTATCAACAAAAATCCTTACAAAGACATCTTCTTCTTGAAATCCCAAAATTCCACTTACTATGGTCATGGCCAAAATCTACTCCTCTAGATCTTGTGTCTCTACCAAAGAATTTTAGGAATCTTTTTCTAGAGCCACATGGAAAATAATTACATTGTGATGGGGCGAAGGGTCAATATAGTTACCCCAAGGATTCGAAGCTATAGGCATTCAGAGTCACCAACTCCTAATGAAGTAAAGGATGGTACCTCTAGGTTAATCCCTAGGTGGCAGTTAAGTTGGAGGGGGATTTTGTTTTTTATTAGGATTTTGGTTCAGATGCTAATTAGGATGTTGGTTCGAGTGTTGATTGGGATGATGAGGTGGATTATCATAATATTCAAAAACCAACCTAAGAGGACATTCAATCACAAGTCTAGGTGGAAGTCAGGCCTACTCTTCTTCCTCTTCCAAGATGATATTGGCTCACATATAATCTATTGCACTTCTTCTATACCTCTAGGAAATCATATTTAATTATGAAATAATATCCTCCTATTTTGCCTCTATCCATTCTAAATCAGGTTGAAATACAAGAAATACATTATTATGAGGAACTAAAATCTTGTTGCATGACATGATGGAAACTTATTAGAAATTATAATAAGTCCCTAGCGGAGTTGCCAAAAATTTGTTAATGAATGGATTGGTCTTTTGAAAATCAACTAAATTAATAATTTTATTGCTTGTAATGCACTGGGACCAAAACTGCTAGCAGCTCTAGAAATGTCACAATTTCATTTGTTTCTTTACTTTGAATTATACAAGTAAAACTCCCTCGTATGATTTAGTTTGATAATCAATATGCTTTTGAATAGAAAGTAGTAAAGGTAAAAAAACACTAGCTCATAAAAATGATACCAATGTGAATGAAATTCAAGAAAACCATTAACCAACTAGCACACATACTAGAATGATGAATAATCACTAAAATAGAGATAAAAAGGATTCATAGTTATAATAAATGAATTAAATACAGTAGAGTACATCTCTCATAGAAAACATGCTCTAAATATGCACACAACACATAGATCAGTATGATCAACATCACACTCAAGACTCTCAAAATTTCACAAATTGTGAGTTATTGCAACATGAATTAAACTTAAAATAGGAATAAAAATGTTCCTTTCCTTTGTTACAACATAGTGCACCCTCGATAATTTGGCCCCTCTCAAAAAATTTCTCTACAAAGATATAAGAATATCTTCCTTATCTTGATGGTTACTAAATGATTGCTAAACACAACAGAATTTTTTTGATGTTTAACTACCTTCCTTGAAAACTAATGGACAGGAAATATTAATGGTTGGAATAATTACATTTTCTAATGATATGACCTTAGGTGATCATTGAATGATTCTTATATTAATGTATTCCTCGTGGTCGTTAATGCTTGTGCAGTTAATATGCTTCACAAAACATACTTTAATTAGCTATTTCAGGTGTGTAGTTTATTTGTGAAGCATATAAACTGCACAAGATTTTATCTTCTTGGCAAGTAATGATTTGTGTGCAAAAAATGAAGAAGGAAAGTTGTAATAGAGGAAATCAAATATAAGAAAGAGGAAAAGCAAAGGTTTGTAAAATAGGACAACAAAAAGAAGAATATTGTAGTGCAGTGTTGCAGCCCTAGGATGGAAAGAGAAAGGAGATAAATTCATGTGGGAGAAGCCCACACAAATGTAGTTGAAAGAAAGCAATAAAAGAAGAAAGGAACAAGGAAAGAATGAAGAAAGAAAGAGGTAGAAACAGATGTTCATCTTGTTGAAGATGTAAAATGGAAGAAAAATGAAGTTGTGTGCATAGGAAACAAAGTTGAAGCAACAAAAATAGAGGCATTATCTCATTCTTATGCATTTTACAGGGTAAATATTGATTTACATATAGAAAAGATAAAGCAAAATGGTGATTGTGAAGTTAGGGAAGAAGTAGAGAAGTAAGAAAACACATAGGTAGATAGTCATTCTTATGATATTTGTGAAAGAAATTTTGATTTGAAATAGATACATTAATTTATGCATGAAAAGGATAGTATTGTTGTAGAAGATAACCATGAAGTTTTAGGAAAGTTTGGTCCATTGAAGGATTTGGAAATATTAATATTTTTGGTAAAATAGAGTGAAGAAGAGTATATGGGGGAGATATTGAATAGGGAAAGTGAAGGAGAAAAAATAAATGAAGAAGAAAATGACTTATTAATATAAATTATAGAAATTGAAAAGGAGTGGCTTGCATTAACAATAGGCAAAACAAAAGTTGCAACAAACATTGAGGTAAAGTTTGAAGTTTTAGAATTATTTGATGATAAAGAAGAGGTTGTTTCACATGAAAATGCATGTTTTACAATAATGGATATGAAAATATTGAAATTGACGATACTCTAGTAGGGAAAGAGGAGAAAATTAAGATATTTGATGAGTTTTCAAATTTTGTTAAAGTTGATATTGAAGCTGATTTGTATTTTGAAGAAATGGTGAAAGAAAGTGAAATGGGAGAGATGGTTAGGGGCAGAAATAATACATTAAAAACTAAAAAACAACAAGGTATGATGACTCTTGTTGATATAGAAAATGAAGAGCATGAAGGAGCAATAGGTTCGAGAGATATTGAGCACATAGAATTCATTTATTTCTATGAATTTGTTAAACCAATTTGTATGCAGGTGTTGAGAATGATGAAGTAGAGTGGAAAGAAGAACCTCGATATAGTAAAGTGAATTTCATGAGGGGAAGAAAGAGAGGAAGGATGAAGGGAGGAGTAGATATGAATATTTAGAGTGGAGTGAAGAAGAAGAAGCAAGTTGATAAGGAAGAAAGATGATTGAAGAAAAAACACAAGATCTTCATATGTTCATGAGTTCCAACTCATGGAACATTTTTTCTTACCCCAAATGTTTGATGTAGGAGCATCCAGAGGTGTCAGGCAATCCTACATCCCCAAAATTATTTTATTTTAATTCTTATTTTTCTTGTGTAGTTTCTTGATGCAGGCAACCTTTCAACACCTGATTTAGACACACTTTGGACATAGAAAAATATATTTATTTAATTTGTTGGGTAATAAATTGTTTAAATATTATCATTAAGTGTAAAATGGAGTCAAATTTCTGTAACCATTGATTTCTTCATTGGCTCAAATTTTTTAACTTGAGTAGATTATTACCTACACATTTAAAGTGCTAGAAAATGCCAAAATATGTAAATTGGAAAACCCAACATCGAAGTTGGAAAATGTAAATTTTGTAATATTTTAAATTTGTCTTTGAAGGGAATCTAGAGGTCCATGCACAACTTGGAACCAATTAGTGTGTCATGTTTATGACAAAGGGGTTATAGGTGGAGTGATGGGCATCATGTGTAGGAGTTACAAAATGATTACCAGATTCCTATCATGCATGCATGAGGAATCCCATGCCTCATTTTGGAGGTATTTTGATATGTTTATTTTCTATACTTAAAGGTTTAACTCCAATGTGTAGTTGTGATGAGGAGAAAATTTGAAGAAAAATGAAAGAAAATCTTATGGGTTTTGAAGAAAATTACCAATGAAGCCAGCTAGGGATGCCATGAGTGAACCAACATGATTTTATTGTTGGATTTTCTATTGTTGCAGTAGGTGGGAGGGTTCTTGTGTTGAAAGGTGTGCACCCTTAGTCTCCTTGTGCTATTTAATGGAGTGATTAGGTTTGTGGCATGGCTTAACCACCTCTCATGGATTCATTAACTCTAGCGGTTGTATCGGGAATTAATAGCTTGATCGTTTGGTACAACAACAACCATCTTTGCAATAATTGGTATCAAATCCAGGTTCACGGGTTTAAACCCCTTGCTTGCAATGGGGGGGATTGTTGCAAGGTGTGTACCCTTGGTCTCCTTGTGTTATGCAGTCATTACTTGGGTTCGTGACATGGCTTAACAACCTCTCATGGATTCATTAACTCTGGTGATTGTATCATACATTGAAGAGTCGATTATTTGCTGCAATGAAAATCATATTTGTAACATCTTGAGTCTGATTTCTACAAGGTTGAAGTAGTGTAGCAGTAGAAATAAGTTGTGGAGAAAAAATCCAACAATAAGTTGAAGTTTTTCAAAGAATTTTGAGGTGGTTATGTTGGTGTTGTGGCTGATCTGATTTTAGCTTTGTTTTAATTTGGTATTGCATAATAAATATTTTGTAATAAATTTTTCAAGTTTTCAATGAAGATTTAATTTTCACATTTAAGTTGATGATGAAAAACTGCTAAAATATGAATCATTCCTTCAAGTTATCAATTGCAAGTTCATGCTAGTTGTTGTATGAGGATGCATTTGGTTTCATGGCTACTTGGATAGGTTGTTTTACAAAACCCCCCATCCTTGTATTGCATCAATACTAGTCAAAATACCATCTAGTCAAGGTATTTTTAGACTTTCCTTTCCTTTTATAAGGCAAAAAATTTTTTACAACGTGTTCTTTTCTAGGTTTGAAGACAAGGGAGAATAGCTATGAGAATTATACTAGCATTATTAACTTCTTTCTCTAGAAATAAATTTGAATCATAATAAGTTTTAGTGAACTACAATTCAGTATATTTTCTTCTTACCTTTAAAATGAATTAATTTATAGAATTTCATAGTCCTAATGATTTTTAAAGGAATTGCATCATTTAGTGAAGAATGTACAAATTTTATTAAGTCCCACCATTAATAGATTTGGCCATTAGGCATGTGAACATGCTACTTGTAGAGGTGTTTTGGAAAGATACCTTATTGGGATGCCAAATAAAATAGAATGAAATTCAATCAATATTGAAAAATAATATTTTTCAGCCAAAAAAATTAAGCTTTAATGGTAAGGTTGGAATTGTAAAAGGACACCATAAAAGAATAACACTTGAAAATAGGATATAGTTTTTCACTACTTTCTCCTTGTGTATTCTATTTTATAATGGACCACTAAGGTTTCTTGTGAACATTGATGTAAAATTTTAGAGGTGGTAGAAATTTAGACCAAGAAGGATTATCATGTAGAGATAAAGGAAATTCATTATGAGCCCTCTATTTTTGCAATAGTCTACTTCTCAAACATGATAGGTGATACATGTTTTCTTGAGGATGTGCAATAGCTTCTATTGGGAGTTAATGATGAACTCTAGAAATATATATGATTGTATAACTTTTTTCTAACTCGAAACACTTATAATTATTAATAAAAATAATCACTCCATTTTTCATCCATTCTATCTATAAACCACCCTCAAAACAATTATGTTTTATATAAGTAATGTAGATAAATTAATTCACTTTAAATATAAATATATGGAATGAATGAATGAATAAAGTTGGCATGATCTTGTTTTTGTGTATTTATATTTGTGAAGCTTCTAAAGATAGAAAATATTTGTAGTTATAGTTTTAAATGTTTCTTATTACTGTGCAAAAGCTATAGCTAATGTACAATAATTTTCTAGTTCTTGTATAACCTCTTTCATAGTTTTTATGCAAGATAAAAGAAGATTAATTATCAACTAGTTTTCTATCAAAACAATAGGTTGACCAAGTCCACATACAAAATTAACCATAAAATTACTCCAACTTGGGTGCAAGAATTTATAGTAAATGTATTATTGGTTTCAAAAAAAACCAATGCATTGTTAGAGGTAGTTACACAACTAAACCACTTGAATATAAAAGATAGAAATGGGTAAGTTATTTGTAGAGGTTATTTAGGAATAATTAGTTTAGAGCTTTTTAAAATATATGTGTTCCTCCAAGAATCTATATAAGAATATAAGTCTTAGGCAAGTGTTATACACATATCAATTATCTAATTTTTAGAATAGATTACTACATAAAAGCTCAAAATTTCATTCTTTGAAGGACACATTTTTATATTTATTTAAAATATATTTTAATGTGTGTGTGATGTATACAATATTATGATCAAGAGAGGACCTGGTTGAGATGATTGGTGATAGCGATTAAGTTTTATATCTTGATTTGTGTGTGCTATACCTAATTATATTCTTGATTTATTATTCTATTCTAATTAATCCAAAAAAAAGGTGTGTTGTGAGGAAGAAGCTATTTAGGAGTGTTAGAAGACTAAAGAAACTCTCTTTAATTTTCATTAGTTTACTTTAGTTCATTTTTATTTGTTCTTTAATTTTCCTCAAAAGTGTATAATAATATTTTTATTATCATTTGATATTAAATTTTGAAAACTATCTACAATCTTAAATATACTTTATGTATTATATAATCTTCATCTACATTTCTAAAATTAACATGATATTAAAATTTTCTTATAGTTGAGCCAGTTACAATTCATGAATCTTTCTTGGGCTCCATTCCTTCTTTAGTCTCCCAAAGAGACAATGAAATGCTAATGGCTCCATTTTCACTTGATGAAGTGAAGTTTGCAATTTTCATAATGTCTCCTGAGAAGGCTTTGGGCCTTGATGGATTTATTGCTCTATTCTTTCAAAAATGTCGGGGCATCATTGGCCAAGAATTATGGAAAGCTCTAGAAGAGGCGATGTGCAATAAAATCATTCTTAAGGAGCTCAATAATACTTTTATTTCCATTATTCTGAAGGTGGACTCCCCCTCCACCTTTGTTGATTTCAGACCCAATTCCCTTTGCAACACTCTTTATTAAATCTTCACTAAAGTTATCTCTATTCTTCTTGCCAAGATCATCCCACATAGTGTTTCGGATGAGCAAGGGGGATTTGTCCCTAGGAGGGAAACTGTTGAAGGTGCAATTGTGGCACATGAAATATTGTAGTCTATCAAGCTTCATAAGATCCCTGCTATGATGCTAAAATTAGATATGATGAAAGCCTAAGATAGGGTTCATTGGGATCCCCTCATGGTTTTGTACAAACTAGGATTTTGTGAAAGGTGGGTCAAATGGATTTATTCTTGTATATCTTCTGTTAGATTTTTAGTACTCCTAAATGGGTCCTTTTGTGGGCTTTTTTCCTCATCTAGAGGAATTAGGTAAGGGGATCCCTTACCCCCTTTCTTTTTCATCCTCATGTCTAAAGGTTTTAGTCAAGGGAAATCAAAAGAGCTAACTAATTGAATTTTTGGAAAGGTATTCACATACCAAATATGTAGGAAAGTCACTTCACAGGCTCTTTGTTGATGATACTCTGCTGCTAGGCCATGCTTCAATTCCATAAGTCAAGGCCATGAAGAGGGTTATCACAGATTACTCTATGGCTCCAGGGCAAGTAATTAACTTAGCAAAATCTAAAGTATTTCTATTGAATGTGCCAGACTTCATTGAAAGTAGACTAATAAACTTCTAGGGTTTCCCTATTGGCACCCTACCTTGCTCTTATTTAGGTATCCCTCTATTCTTTGGAAATAATATGCCTAGTTTCTCGACAAAGGTTTATGCCTTAGTTTCAAATAGAATTCTCTCATGGAAACACAAGTGGCTTTCCTTTGCAGGAAAGATCTAGATGATTAAGTTAGTACTTAACACTATTCCTATCTATTTGATGTTTGTTCTTAAGGCACCTAGTTCCACATTAAATCAATTGAAATATGTTCTACATTCCATTTTTGTGGAATGAAAATATGGGGGGAAGGAGAAAATCCCCCTTATTTCCTAGGATAAAGTTTGTCTCTCCAAGGAGCTTGGTGGGACAGGTATCAAAAGTCTTAACCTCCAGAATGTTGCATTAGGGACCAAATTAACATGGAGGTTTTATCAAGACCCAAATTCGAGACATGGGGAAGATTGATGTTTGCAAAATATTTGAATTCTCGTTCAAGGGAGTGTCCCTTCACAGCTTCTTCCCTTCCGAAGGGATCTATAATTTAGAATTTCATTTCTTCATGCCGATCAATTATCCTCCCACATCTCTCATGGCTGATACATAACAGTAAAAAATCTAAATTTTGGGAGGATGTTTGGAATGGATACCTTGCTCTCTACTGATCAAGGGATTGTGGCAATTTGATGCAAACACTTAAGAATCTTTGGGGCTCTCATGTGGCTGATTATTTCATTGTTGAATATATTGATTCCATTCCCAATATTACTTGGAAATCTGTGCAAGCTCTGAACATTCCTCTCTGTGTGAAGGAGGCTTATAAAAAGGAAATGGGGAAAAAGTGCATTGTATTCTCAAATAAGGAAGATGTATTAATTTGGACTAAAGCCAGATCAAGTAATTATTTTGTTAAGGAGGGATATAATTCTTTGTTGTATTTCCTCTGTAAATCATACCTTCCAATTATGCTATTTTGGAATGAGGCCTACCTCCCTAAGGTGGGAGCCTTTGCCTAGGTATTTGTTCATGATAGAGTATTAATCATGGCAAGGCTTGACAGGTTCAGCCTAGTAGCTACATTTCCATGCGTACTATGTGGTTATTTTCTTGAATCCTCAGAACATTTATTTGTCTATTGTGCATTTACTAAGCAGTGTTGGTATTGGTTGTTTTGTAAATTGGGTCAGTCTTCGATGGTGTGTCCCACTTTATCTCTACAATTTAAATCTTGGCCTCTTCTTTATCGTTCTTCCTTTTTCCATTGTCTTTGGGTTGTCTCTCCTTCATTAATTATTTGGAAAATATGGATTGAGAAAAATAATAGAATTTTCAGAAATAAGCCTTCTTCTTTAGAAGTGCTTGTTTCCATTAAGAATTCAATTTATGAAGCCATAAGGACTCATATTTTTAAACAAATCAATAATTTGGAGGTTTTTTCAAATTGGGATAGTTTTATCATCAAGAATTGGCCTTTACTCAAGTCCTTGCCCTTTCATGGCTCAATAATGAATAAATCTGATAAAGCATTGCTACAAAAAGAGGCTAAATGGTTGCCTCCTCTATAAAATAGCTATAAGCTAAACTATGATGGTGCCTCGAGAGGCAATCCTGAAAATTTTGGGGTCAAATTTTTTATATCTGATTCTAATGCAAATATATTGAAAGTCGCGTGCAAGATCCTACTTGATGACACCGATAATAGGGAAGACTTAGAGGCTCTCAGCCTTGGGTTGGATTTGGCTAGATCGTTATAGATTAGAAATCTTATCATTGAAGGTGACTCAATGGTAATTTTCCATGCAATATCTAATCAAAGAACTCATACTTGGCAGTTGCAATACTTTTTGGGAAAAGTGCTCTTACAATTAGATTGATTTAATAGTTATTCGATCACCCATTGTTATAAAGAAATCAATTACATTGCGGATTTCCTAACAAATAAAGAAATTAATGAACAAATTGCCTTTAAACAAGAGGAACTACCTCCCCTAAACAAGGATTCCAAATAACTTGTTTGGGGTTTTAACAAACATTTGAAGATCTCAATAATATTTATGAAGTATCAAAGAAAAACCGAAGAAGCTTTGATTTATTGATGTTTAACAATAAATATACTATGAGTCTATAACCATTGCAAAAAAATTCTCCTTACTCGTATTCGGGAGTAGCTCTAAGGTTTTTTCGGGCTCTAAAGAAGGTTTGCCTTCATCTACCAGAACTTATCTAAGTTCCTTGTTATGATTGTAAGTGCTGGGTAATTCATGCCAACTGATGTGATGGGATGGTTTTAATACTTTGCTTAATTCCTACCTTCCAATAAAATGTTTAGAAAATGTGTGTTCATATCTATCTTTTTAATGGTTTATTCTGTTGCACCTTATGATTATAGTCTTCGCATGTTGGAGTTTCGTCATCTGAGTCACTAAACTAATGGTCTTTTAGTCTTTATAAAATGACATGGCCTGTCATCAAAGTTTTATTGTAACGTGACAAGCCTTAATCATATCTATTTAAGCATTGTTGTGCTTAAGGCATGGAGTATGGGATATGATGTTGTCGACTGTTTCATTCTACATTACCTGAAATGATTACTTCTAAAGGGTCGTATATGGCTGAACTTCAATCCATTCTTTTGCCATCGATTGCTTCTTTCATAATTGTTGCTTCGATATATATACAAAATGGTTTTGGCTTTGTCTTGTGTTCTTTTTTTCTAAGGCTTGCAGGTTTCGATGGGCTTATGGATCTTCTGGAAGGTTGTTATAGAATTACCTTACACTTGAATAGTAAGGATTTATGTGACCCTCATCCACATGATCATGAGAAATTTGGTAAGGTTTTTATCTTGGATGATGAGGATATTTCTTTGGCTTTTAGAATGGTGGTGGATAGAGCTTGGCTATAGGAGAATTCTAATGCTTCCTATTCTGAAATTTTATCTCGTTTTCTCACCATTGTTATGGATATTCTATTGGATGATAAAATGGTTAAACATCCTTGTTGTTAAGTATGTGCAAGATAATTTTATTTCTAATTTGGAGGTACACAAAGCTTTGGAGATGTATCATTTTGATTATGATCTTTTTCCTATTGTTGGTTTTATTTCTCAAGATGAGATGGTATTTATTGGATATTATGAAGACTTTTTTATGGTTCTCAGGTCAGGAATCATATGTGAAAACTTTGATGAGACCATTTTAGGGTGTCATTGTCTTCAAGAAAAATTATCTCCATTAGTCTCAGCTGCCGATGTAGAGCTTTTCATGGCTTTGCATTTTCTCATTGATTTGGTTGCAAGGTCTCTTGGCAGGACTCAATTATGCCTCCTTCTCTGAAGCCAAAGGAGTCCTTCTCTTTGGATCATTTGTTTCCTTTTTCCTACTATGAGGCAAGTTTCAGTTCTTGTCCTTAATAGGAGGATGACTGATCAGATATGATTTCACCATGTTCTACCTTTCAAAGGCTTTTTGCATACTTGTCTAGTCTATATTAGATCGGGGGTTGGTGGGTGGTCTCTTCTATTATATCATGGGAATAAAAAATTTATAGTTGGTATTTTTTGGTATACGAAATGTCACAATGCTCAATAGATGATGGGCTCTTTTTCTTTATATGTTGGATCTCCAATTTCGATCTTTATGTAAATTCTTTCTTCATTGGGGCTTGTAAGTACTTTGTAAATCATTTTTTGAACTGAACTACAACTGAAGGTTTTCTTCTTGTTTATTTCCTGTCAGTATGCTCTTTTGAACCAGGTTTTGTTTTACATTTCTATTTTAATAAAATCACTTTTAGTCGCTTAGCCACTTTTATCAAAATAAAAATTACTCAACAATTATAAATTTAAACGTAACTACTTAGCAACGCCTATCATCATTTTAAATTTCTATAAATAGAGCTCTAGAAGTTTCCATAAATGTAACTACTTATCAACACCTATGATAATTTTAAATTTCTATAAAAAACTAGAAATTAAAATAAAAGATTATCTACACCACAATGAAGTTCACAAAATTCTTCCTTGGACCAAAGAAAATTCTCATAGTATGAGCTTGCATGATTGAGAATAGATCTTACAAAATTTTAATGTCAAAATTAAAATGCAAATGGTGAAAGGGGTCGATTTGGAGGCAAGATAGGTTGATTTCATGTTGACATTGTGTTGACTTTAGCATCACTAATGGCCAATATATTTCCCTTATTGTTGGAATATATGATCTCAAAACCATTGATCACTTTTCATAAACCTTCGTTATATCCTAGACACCACTAAATATAGTTGTAAAACCACCTATTTGTGATGAAAAATTGCTAAATGGTCAATTTGGTGATTTTCCATTAGATAAATTTTTAGTAGTAGTTTTTCATTGATATATTATGTCAATCATTGATAGATTATTTGTAGAAGGTGTTCATCACTAGTAGTTGTCATTGGTGGTTGGTGGTCATCTCAGTAGGGCCAACATGTCTATGCCTACCATGTGGTTCTTCTTGGAGGCCATGTACTCAATGGCCTATGTAGGGACAACACAATTTGTACCTTGCATATTGTAGAGTACATATATATAATTTAAAAATTTATTAAAAAATAAAATTAAAATGATTCTACTAACTAAATCATCGACCTACACCTATTATTTTTTACAATATGATTGTATGGAAAACTATATAACTCGTACAATGGGCAAGGGCCAAAAATTCTTCTAATGGGTTGGGTTAAAAGTGCTTAAATTTGATAATATTATAGTTGATATTTAATTTCATAGGCCTTTTGGATGTGATGGAAGTGTTAGGTTTGGTCCAAAATAATCCAAAAATTTAGCTACTCTTTTGATTTGGCAACCACCTCCCAACTTCAAACCCTTGAGATCTATCCTCACATGTTCAATTTGGATAAAATAAGGCTAAAATAACTTTCTTAGACATTGTAAACTCAATGGTGAGCTTATATTTGCACCAGCATACTCCAAAATGAACCTACAATACAAAGCTACGAAGAGGAATCCTCCAAAATATCTAGTATTTGTATCACATTTTTCTAATTATCTAGGTCATTATATTATGTAAGAGAAGATCATACTAAACTTTCCAAGATTCACAAAGATTTAAAACCTAGATTTCTCATTAAAGACCAACAAGAAGCAATCACATAAGCTATAATACCATGTAAGGTTTTACATATAATTCTTTATAGATGTATCCACCTATTATCTAGAAACTTTAATGAAAGCCCAAGAGATAAAATATGAGATAATAAGTCTATTTTATCAAATAATTTAAAATAAATACAATAATAATTGTTTCAAGTCATAGAGAATATAAAGGTAACCTCTTAGTTATATAGACCAAGGTGAGAAATATGACTTCGTAATATTATGAAATGTATCTTAATATTATGAATTGAGACATAAAGCGACAATTATCTTATGTGTAATATAAATAAACTTAAGTAACTAGTATGAGTAAGACCTAAGTGATGAACCAATTGGGTACACCACCTTGTTCACACCAACTTGTAGAATTATTTTACTTTTAAATAGAGGCATAGTCATCCACATGTTGTATTTCCCTTATATAATATGGTAGGCATATTAATATAAACCAATTTTTTTATTTAAAATTTTTGAGAAAGATAAGAGGAAAGGTTTAGAAGGGATATATGTATCTCTTGTTACATCATATTCTTATAAAGATGGTGGCTTAAGAAGAATTCAAATTTTCATGACCAAATATTTTATAAAAATAATTTATATCCCTACATATAGTGGATGTATAGGTATCTTGAGTATAGGTTATAAGGTCTCTGAAACACTAGATCAACCTAAATATTATAAAAAAATCATGGGTTTTTTTCAAGGGAAAAGGTCCATAATTTTTATGCAATAAGCAATTCATATGGATTGTTCATCTTCCACTCAAATCAAATGTTGTGCCCCTATTTCTATCTAACATACTATGTAAGAGACAAAGGTAATTATTTTATAAATAGAGGAATAAACCTTAGTTGTTATAGTAGTAAAGCAAGAGGTACTCATTGTTGCACAATAGATATAGATGTAATGATTACATAAGAGGAAAAAAAAGTAATTGAGTCTTTATATAAGTTGGTTAATACACAATTGAAGAGGATGAATTGTTGATTAATTTTGTTAAAAATAAAGGGAAGGAACAAAAAACTCTAATTAATACCTTAGCCACAGTCCTTATTGAAAATACTCAATAGTTGAATGCTACAAAATACAATAACCTAGCAATAAATACATAAATTGAGGCCCTTAAGGCTTAATTAACATAGATTGAATCTAGCATATGGGTCATTGATATCGTCTTTCAAATAACTTAAAATAAATACCTTAAAATAATGTAATCTAAAAAAAATCAAAGGTGTGTAGTATATTTAGCACATGTAGAGAAAATATAATCTTTGAAGTAGAAGAAATAAAATTTGCAAAATTAATTGGTAGCAAAAGATATAAAGAACTTGATGCAATGAAGAAAAAAAAAGTGGAGGTTTGTTCACTAACTATACAAATAATGGAGTGTAGACCACTTGCAACGGTACACACATTGTACAAGTAAGAGAATAATAATACAAAATACCAACTAATCAAGATATTTGTATACTTTCATTTCTTTTTTTAAGGCAAAAAACCTTTTATAGCATGTTATTTTATTGGTCTGAAGACAACAGAGAATAGATATGAGAATTCTACTAGCATGATTAAATTCTTTCTCTGAAAATAAAGTGAAATCATAATAATTTTTAGTGAGCTGTAATTGAGGATATTTTCTTCTTACCTTAAAGATGAAGTAATTTATATAATTCATAGTCCCAATGATGCTTTAATAAATTGCATCATTTAGTGAAGAATGTAGAAATTATATTAAGTCACACCAATAATAGGTTTGGGCATTAGATATGTGAACATGCTACTTGTAGAGGTGTTGGGGAAAGAAACCTTCTTGGGATTCCAAACAAAATATAATGAAATTCCATCAAAATTGAAAAAAGTATTTTTTAGCCAAAAAAAACACTCTATAAAAGAATAACACTTAAAAATAGGATATAGGTTTTCACTACTTGCTCCTTTGGTATTCTATTTTGGAATGGACCACTAAGGTTGCTTGTGAACATTGATGTAAAATTTTAGAGGTGGTGGAAATTTTGACGAAGGAGGATCATTATGTAGAGATAAAAGTTAACTCATTATGAGCCCTTTAATTTTGCAATACTTTATTTCTCAAACATGATGGGTGATACATCCTTTCATAAGGATGTGCAATATTTTCAATTGGGAGTTAAAGATGAATCCTAGAACTATATAGTATTGTATAAATTTTTCTAACTCAAAAAACTTGTACAATTATTAATAAAAAATTGACTCATTTTTTTCATCCATTCTATCTACAAAACACCCTAAGAAAATATATTTTATACTAAGTATTGTAAATGAATATGAATTGATTCACTTTAAATAGAAATACATGGAATGACTGAATGAATTAAATTTGGCATGAGCTAATTTTTGTGTAGTTATATTTGTGAAGCTTTTAAAGATAGAAAATATTTGTAGTTATTATGTTAAAGGTTTCTTATTATTGTGCAAAATCTATATTTAATGTACAATAATTTTCTAGCTATTGTATAACCTCTTTCACAATTTTTATGCAAGACAAAAGAAGATGATTAATTATCAATTAGTTTTCTATCAAAATAATAGGCTGACCAAGTCCACATACAAAATTAAGCATAAAAGGACTCCAACTTGGGTGCAAGAAGTTATATTAATTGCATTATTTGTTTTAGAAAAACCAATGCATTGTTTGAGGTAATAACACAACTAAACTTCTTCAATATAAAAGATAGAAATGAGTAAGTTATTTGTAGAGGTTATTTATCAATACTTAGTTTAGAGTTTTTTTCAACAATATTTGTGCCTCCAATTATCTATATAAGTATAGAAGTCTTAGGAAAGTGCTATATGCATATTCATTATCTAATTTTTAGAATAGATTATTGCATAAAAGCTCAAAATTGCATTCTTTGAAGAGCATATATTTATATTAATTTAGAATATATTTTTAATTTGTGTGTGATGTACAAAATATTATGATCAATAAAAGACTTGGTTGAGATGATTTGTGATAGCTATTAAGTTTTCTATCTTGATTTGTGTGTGTTATACTTAATTCTATTCTTGATTTATTATTCTATTCTAATTAATCCAAAAAAAAATAGTGTGCTGTGAGGAAGAATTGTAACACCCCTCCGTTTTGCTTTATGGACTGGACAGTGTGTCCTTGTTTTGCGTTGATTTATACTTTTGGATACTCAGATACTTTATCTTGTGTGTGTGTATTGGATTGCCATTTATTGTGCGATAGACTATTCTATGTGATGTGATTTGAGTTATCTGATGATTTATGTTACATGTTTTATTGGTATAATGATGATGTTAGTTGATATAACATGTTAGTGCATATGAAAATATTTGATGTATTGTGAAAGTGTCAGTTTTGATGAGTGTATTGGTGAAGGGGACGGATTCGCATCACTCGCTTGCGAGTGCCCTGCGATTCCGTGATTTCCTCTTCACAGTGTGTATTATATGTTGTTTATATGATATGATGTTGGTTATTATGTTTCAGGTTTGTAGGTACATGACACCGACTCCACCTGGTTTCACAGGTTTGAGCGTGTCGATCCAACGGTTAAGTTGAAGGGAGATAGTAGCTAGGTAACATGTGTCAAGTCTACACCCTAGCCATAGTGTGTCGTCAGTCATTTGTGTCGAGTCGTCGTTTGCCTTACTTTAATGTTATTTAATTCTGAAAGATTCTTGTTTTGGAAATAGATGTTTAGAATAATTGCATTGTATCATGTTGATGATTATTTAATTTAAATTATGCAATGTGGATAAAAGTTTATATTTAAATTAATTAATTATATTTAATTTATATAATTGATTAAATTTAATCCAATGGGTTGAATTTAGTTATTAAGTAATTAAATTAATTAATTAAATGTGTTGCAAGAAAATTAAAAGGAATAAAAGAATTAAAATTAACTTGGAATTTAATTTCAATTTGTGGAAATTTAATTATTTTAGAATTTCATTTCAATTAGGTTGGAATTAAATTAGAAATTGAAATTGGAATTTAAAAGCAAAGTTGGTTTTCAATTTTAGAAGATAATTGATATTTAGATATTTTAAGTTTCAAATTTGCATGCAAAATCATATTTGGTTGTGCAAGATATTTTCAATTAGGCATGCATGTGTGAGTTGGATTTAGTAATTGAAAAATTAAGAATGAATGGCAAAAATTGATGCATAGAGAGAATTTAGAAGAGGAAAAACTTCTTCTGGTGTGAGAAGATAATTTTGGAAAAATTGCACAGAGGAGGGTTTGAGGAAATTCTTGGTTGTGGATTTATTTGGAATTGTTCTGGAAATCTTGTTTGTGTTTGTGGAATCATTAAATTGTGGGATAGAAGCTTTGGAGGAAGCTCAGCATCAAATCTTCATTACCTGTATCTTCTGGAATCAAGTTTTCTTCTGTAGTTTGTGATGTTCTTTGAATGCTTTCAAAATTATAGTAATTGATAAATTTGTTGTTAAATCTATTGAGAAAACGAATTTGTGAATAGAAGAAATAAATTAATTAAGGAAAATTGTGTAATTCTCTGTAGGAGTTAATTTAATTGAGAAAATGGATTGTTCTATTGTTTAAATCGAACTTTGAGGATAAACAAAGCATTAGATTGTTTTTAGAAAATTTAAACCTCTGTGGAAAAACAAATCTGTTTTGGAAAACTTCTGATTTGCAATTTAGATCCATTTGATTTTATTATTCTTCTAATTGTTCATGAATTTGAGAAAATAGTTTAAAAGAATTAATTCTTGAAACCTCTGTGAATTTTGGATTTTTCTGAAAAAGGTTTTACAATCTCACATGTAGGTGAATATTTACACAAAATTTTCCCTATTTGTCTATTGTGAAATTCGTTTATATATATATATATATATATATATTCTGTTTGAATAAAATTATGTTTTAAATTATGAACCGCCATCCGTACGGCATCAATAATAAAATTTTTGGAATTTCATTCTTTAAAATCGCGAAGTTTTATTGTTGTTAGGGTTTGAGAAAATTGTTGGGGGAGGCTTTGGAGGCGCTGCCTCCACAGCCGCCCCCCATGAGGGGATGACTGTGGAGGGAGAGCCCCCACAGCCCTCTCCCCTTACACCATCAAGGCACGGCCGGTTGGAGGAGGGTCGACTGTGACTCAGCTGCCCCTTCCCTTAAACATTGTTTGGGATGTGGGATAGCCACCCTCTCCCTGCAAACTTCGATGTAGGCAGATTCTCATTCGTCCACCCCTCCCCACAGCGCTATTTGGCCGGCATATAACGCATGGCGTATAAACTTGTTTCGTTCGCCCTTCCCAAAATTAAAATACATTGGGGTTTTTACTGTGTATTGGGTAAACCACGGGTGAAGAGAATTAAGTTCATTTCTTTATTTCGATTTTCGTATTTTAACATTATATATAAATAATATATATAGTGTATATACATATACATTGTGTATGTATGTGTATATTTTATGTATATATATTATTTTATATATGAGATTAATAATTGATCTATATAATGTTAAATGTATATTTAATGAATATGTATTATAAGAGTATATATATACATAATTTTATATGTTAATATATAATTGTGTATATCTTGTAGATATTTAATTACTTGATTTAAAGGAAATATTTATTTTGTTAATATGATTGAAAAAAATATATTGAGATATATAAATTGCATGAGTAATATGAGTAGGTATATTTAAATATATATATAGTTTAATATTTTGTCTATTATTAGTTAGATGCATGTAATTTAGTATTGCATGGAGATTTGAAAAGATAAGTGATGAATGCATGAACTAATAGATATAGAAAAAGGATAGTTTACAAATTGAATATATTCATGTTTTAATAGAAAATTGAAAAGATATAGGTTTTGGATATAAACATAGAAAGGTTATTGTCTATAATTTTATGTTGTATTAAGAGATAATTAAGGAGTTGTATATAATGAAGAGACAATTAATTACCTTAAGTTAGTTATTTTCTATTAGAGCAATTAAAACATTGTGATGGGAACATTTATGAGATATGGATTTAGTATATCCAAAAGTAGTGACTCCCTCGTGATTGCTTTTTAGATTTATTTTTCTCGTATTTCGCAAAGGGTTGTGAGGTTAAAATAGTTTAAATTCCCTATTATGAAAATGGAAAATGGGTATATGGTTATTTGAGTAAACCTTGTTATTGTGCCTTTGTCTTTGTAAATGTTACCTATTGCTTGAGTATGGATTTAGGAAATCCAAAGATATAAGATTTGATTCATGACTTGATTGCTTTTGTAGCTATGTCGTCATGTTATATTTTGGGATTTGGGATTATGTATTAGTCCAATTTATAAGTCTTCCAAAGAATCTTAGAGGTTCTAAGAGGGTTGTTGATTTCCTTATGTCAACCAGTTGCTTGTCCCTTGGGTAGTGCATGGTGTCTTATTAGTATTTACCTGGTTTCCATGAATGGGGTTGTTTTGTACCTCCTATGAAAGGAGTGGACTATGTGTTTGTTGCCTCCAAGATATTTGGAGTGTGTCCTATTATTTGTTTCCTCCTTGTGATGGAGTGGTTTTGATACCTAGGTTGTATGCACTTGTGATTCCCTTGGTGGATAGTTTGTTGGTGTGTTGTCGATTAGAAGAGTGGCTTCCATTAGGGGCCAGAGCCCGGAAGAGGTAGGGTTTGGGTAACCTATGGAAGTGAGTTTAATCAAGTGATAACTAAAATTGAAATGAATATTGGGGAGTACTACACATTAAAAAGATAAGTTCTAGCTTCACTCATAGTCAAGTGCTAGTTAAGGCTTGGAATGAGTGGAAAGGCCTAGAATGGCATAGTCATCTATCTTGTCTGTATGAGAGGTATTTGATTCCGCACTAGTAATTATGAGGGCTGAGGGTCGGTAGAGGCCACCAAGATCACCGGAGCCTATGAAGATCCACCGAGGGTAACTTATTATGAGTTGTGCAATGACACTCTGTCTAGGACAACTGTTTGTTGTTAGTATTTATGTTATGTGTATGGTTCTTTGAACATACTTGATCTATTTTATGTCTGGAAGCAATGTGACCTATGTCAGTGATGTGAGAGTTGTACTTGTGTTGTACTTATATTGTACTTTAGTTTGGTTGAGTCAATATGAGTCTGCCTTTGGTTAGAGTTTGTAGATCTTTGTCCATGTTTCATTGTTACTATCTCCTAGCATGGGGGGTGGTCCTTCGAGTACCACTTGGTTGGGTGGAACATGCACCAAAACTGTTGGGTCCCCATTCTTCTTCAGTACTTGGTGGTGAGACATCCAGTGGGACAACTCGTGGTTCTTGAGTTATTTTTGCATTGTAATACTTTAGATTGTATAGGTTATTTTATCCCTCTTATGTTTACGAGGTGGAATTCTGTAATTGTAACCTTATGTACTATTGTCTCATTTTGGGAATGAGTGATGTAACTATTGGATTATGTAAATGAATATGAAATTGTAACTTGGATGTTTATCTTACTATGTTATGTGGTATCCTTGTTGTATGATGTTTATTTCATAAAGTATTAAATGCTATGGTTTAAGTAAGATGTATGTGTGGGTTTAAGTAATCCCAACCTTGTAGCCTTGAGGTTGTTGTTAATTAGTAAGTGAATGTGTATGTTAATTGCACTTTTAAAAAAAAATTGGTTCGCTTAAGTCGTTAATTACAACTTCCTTTAGGGTTACTTGGCAGGGCATTACAAGAATTTATTTAGGAGTGTTATAAGATTAAGGAAAATATTTTTAATTTTAATTAGTCAACTTTAAGTCAATTGTTTTATGTTCTTTAATTTTTCTCAAAAAATTATAATAATATTTTTATTATTATTTTAAATATTGAATTTTAAAAACTATCTATGATCTTAAGCATACTTTACATATCATATGATCTTAATCTAAAATTATTAAATTAACATGATATTAAACTTACTCAACAATTACAACTTTAAATAACCTTAAAAATTACTTTACAAACCTTTTAAAAATCTATTGTTGTAGGATATGATAACTACCAAACATTAGAAAAATCTATTGTTGTAATATACGATAACCAAAAAACATTAGAATATACATGAAATAGACATATGTTGACTCAAAAGATAACTCACTATAAAAATTTCATACCTAGACACAACATCAAAAAATTCATAAAAGATTTTTACAATTCTAAAAGATACCCAACTTTGAATTCTACAAGTGATTGAAAGGTTGTCAAGTCTTTTAACATTAAACTTAATATTGGAAGCGTTTATGGTCAATGTGAATTTATAATAAATGTCAGTAGTCATTGGAGAGAGAACTAGGTAATCAAAAAAAATCTTTTTTAATCTCTTATTTTATGTAAGAAAAAATAAAATCATAGTTGTATACATTAATCCTAGTAAGTATTTATACATACCAATTAAAAGGCCCCTATAGGGAAATCTGGGTTGATCAACAATGGTCCAAGGAGTATTCTTGATTTCTACATGTTTCGTCGTAGAATTGAATATACAAAGTTGGCTTAGTGTCTGCAAGATTGATCATTCTATTAGAAATTTGAAATTTTTACTTAATAAAAAATGACCATGGAAGATATTGTAAAAAAATACAAGGATATGTTGAGGACTAACCAGAAAGCACTAAGTATTTATATTTCATTATTCTCAAATTAAAATGTCTCAAAATTGGATTTTATAGGTGCCACTTAACACAACCTAAGTTGCAGTATTCTACAAAATTTCAATGTCAATAGAAAGCATAGGAACTAAATGAAATGTGATGTAATTTGATAGCTCTTTTCAATGAATATGGAAACTATACACTTGAGAGTTACTTAGAATGTGTTTTTTTCAAAATAACACATGTTCTTATTGGTCAATAATCACTAACAATAAAAAACTAATATTCTATTAAACACACATTTATATATAGAAATCCATCTTTTTTAAGATTTTATTTTTCTAGTATTTTGGTGAGAATTGATTTCCAAAAACCATATGAAATTGTTTACCTCAAGTCCATGAAGAGCACCATAAATAGTTTTAGCCTGCAAAAAGTACTCACTTAAGTTGACAATTCTTCAAAGAGAGAAGCATATATACATAAATGCAAGAAAAAATAAATAATATGATAAGATATCTTAAAATACACTAAATATTTTGAAGTGAATACACAAAATTATTTTTATGATACTCAAAATATTGAAGTATTATATACAAAATATATATTTTATTTGAATATAGTAAAAAATGTTAAAATGCAAATGATACATTATAGAGTTAAAAAAACATATCATGAAAGCACTTCCATATCATCTTCATAATAAATGGAAGGTCTATTGAAATTAAATTTCAATTAAAAGTGTTTCCTTTTAGTCCCTATCTTTTTCTAGTTAGAAAGAAAAATAAACATTTCATGGTCACTTCTATAATATCTTTCTAAACATAAATAGTAAAAAAATATGTCACCCTATAGTCCCTACCTTTTTCTAGTTGGAAATTTAGGTCACTTGGTTTTTGATAAGTCAAAGGGCCTAAACTTGATAGTTGCATTATTTGAGTATTTTTATTATAAAATATAATCAAAATTTTAAGAATATTATATTATATTAAAAACAATATTTCACATAGATTTAATTTTTTTATGAGATTATTTGAGTATATATTTCATTTATATATAATTTTGTTTATAATAAAATATCTTTTAATATTTGAAAAATAATAATAAACAATAAAAATGACAAGTGTTTGGATTGAACAGTAGGTGCTTTTCAAGGGTTTGTATCTCTTTTTAAAGTTTATCATCATCCCTGTGCCACACTATGCCTTCGGTGCAAAAAAAATATCAATCTTCTACATTTCTTAGGGGTTTTTAGATAGCCCTTTATATGGCCTCAAACTATATCAATTCAATATTTTTTATGTATGTTGATAGTTTGGTAACTCTAAACAAGGACTCTAACAAATAACTAAACCTAGAAGTTTTCTCCTAAGGTCTTCCATGAGGTAATAATTATGATCTCCCTATGAATTTTTTTTTACGCATCCTTATGATTGATAATTCATATAAATGGCTATCTCATTTTAATAAGCATTATACCCCACACATTATCCAACTTGATGCAGTCCAAAAACTTACTAAAGGATTTTTTTCTTTTATTTTTTTTGAGGTAGTCATGCAAAGGTTATCCTTAAATATGTCTCATGTTATGTCTATGTGTCTCTCTTGTCTTTTCAATTTTAGAGCATGCATGAATTTTTTGGCTTTGATGGAAAACACTTCATGTGCCTATTTAGCTTGAATTCCTATTGTTTCCTTTATTTTATTAGAAATTTTTTACTATTATTAGCGCCTCACTTGACAAGGTCATTTGCATTAAGCCCAATCAATTTTATTTAACTTTTCCATAAAAATATATTTATGTAGATATTGATATTTCTAAGGATCCAAAAGATTTTATGGATATACAAATAGGTCATTTACATGAAAACCAACATATTCCTTACCATAACCTAACAAATCTTTTCTTTCATTGTTAATCATCTAACCATACTATTAGGGATTATCCTTAGGTTTCCCCTCATAATAAGTACTCTTATCAACTTGTTGAAGCTCACTCCTTGAAAAATGATGAAGGGTGTACTATAGTTAAGAACTAAAAAAAATTACTACTACTGATGA
Source organism: Sequoiadendron giganteum (assembly GCA_007115665.2). Classification (NCBI taxonomy): domain Eukaryota; kingdom Viridiplantae; phylum Streptophyta; class Pinopsida; order Cupressales; family Cupressaceae; genus Sequoiadendron; species Sequoiadendron giganteum. The sequence goes on from CM021106.1 coordinate 290,070,599, forward strand.
AACTCAAACGAAACCTCTAATTAATAATAGTCACTTAGCCACTAAGTCAAAAATAGGGGTACCTTCAAAGTCCTAAGGAAAGGCAAAAATATAGCTCCTTCTAATGACAATCCTTGCACTTGAACTATTTTTTTTAGAATAGCACAATCAATGTCTATTTTATATCCATAGCTAGAGAATAATGTGTATTATCATCCTTCCCTTGTATTCCTACATAATTATCATATCCGCCAAGTACTTAGGAAGAAGGTAAATTTATTGTAAAAATGGGGGATGACAATTCTCAACATTCAATGGGTAGTTTTTCTCAAGATGAGTTATTTTAGAATCACTATTCTTCTCTTAAAGAGTCGGATAGTGATGACATGCACCTTGATTTTCATCAATTAATTTTGTCTCCTATGATGTTTGATGTCTCATTAACCTCTCAAGGAAGTATTTAATGAGGGATACCCATCAAAATGTTATGCCTTGGCTATCTTTTTCTTACAAGAGGTTAAAAGTACTAGTGTCTTTTTTTCTAAACCTTGACATGCTATTTATCCATCTAGTTCATTATTTTGTGTCAATAATGATGTAGATTGTAGATGGTTTATAACCTTTCTCTATCCTATTTAGCTTCATCATTTGGTTGATAAAGGTTTTGACCCCACCAAGTAGGTGATTTGGACCCTTTTAAATTTTAAAAATAATTATTTATGATTCCCAATATTTAAGCTTCCAATTATGTTATTAAAAGATTTATCATTTGTTAGTTGATCATTTATTTGATTCTTATCATACCTTAGGTTATATTTAAGGACTTTAATGTGATTGATAAAATATCTAATAAAGATAGGACTCTACCTTTGCATTGGACATTTAGTGATGCATGACATTACGTGTACAGTAAATTGGGCCTTTTTCATACCAATATAGGTGATGACCATAATCGTATGCATTGGTTTATATCTATCAATTTTTAGGCTAGATCTAATAAATCATTTAAATTCTTTGACTGCTATGATTTTTAGCCATTTCTTTTATTTTTTGAACTATTTTATCTTCCAATTGAGCCCTTACAATATTTTACTTACCCATCTATAATCCTATCGAGTTCAAGATCGAGTGGTAATTTTTTATTCCCAAGGCTATCAATTCTTATTTTTATTTCAATAGTTCCTTACTAATTCATCAATCCATGCTATCCCACATCCATTATGTGGAATTTGGAAGCTAGGCCTTCTCAACCAACTAGGTGGATTTCCTAGTGGAATAGGGAAACTAAATGTATTTCTCTCTATGATTATATCTATGGCTATCAACTAGATACATTTTTCACCTTGTATATGAGGCTACTACCTCATATATCTACCATGCTACCATTTTCCTTAAATTAGACCCCCTTTCTCTAACTTCGTAGGTATGGGTGGTTAATATTTTCCATCAAAATAAAATTATTGACAACCTCTCTACTAGAGGCACCCAAATCAAAGCTAGATTGCATTGGCTAAAAGTGGAAGATCAAGATTCCAAAGATTTTTTCAAGATCTTTGAGCTTGTCATATATCTCAAGACATCAAAAAGATGAAATATTGCAACAATTTTCTAAGGGAACTTCTAGATATCCCTCAAGATTTTATAAAATATTATGGTAAATTTTGTAAGGCTCAAGAAAACTCTCATGAACATGACCATGAATTTTTATAATTCTTCAAGGTTATTCCTTGTTGTAAATCCCTTGGTTATGATTATTTTCATTGTGAAGACAACAAGACCATTTTGGAATTATGTTGAGGAGGATATTCATTAATTATATCTTGAATCTTACCATTCTAGTTCCTTAGTAAAGGTTAGTAATTTAAAGAAATTATAAAATTCAACCCTAAGTCTAGTGATTTAGAGAATATCTATAACTAGAAACTAATTATTTTTCTCAATGTTTCCTATAAAATCAAATTACCAAAGACCTTGTGTTGAAGTTATGTCATCCCCTTCATCAATTTTCTTATCTTGGGTAAAATAGTTTAATTAAATATTTACTCTAGATAATATCATTGTGGTATGAGAAGGAATGTAGTGGGCTACACAATCTCATCAATAGGCCATTTTCATCAAAATTATTTTTTCTAAAGCTCGCAACTACATTGAACGACCCTTTCTCTTAGAAATGCATACAACATTATGATTTAGACCTTATTTTATTCAATCAATTTATATTCTAAATTTATAGATTCTTCAACTTGTCTCCCTATTAATGTTCACCAGTATAGATTTTTTGATCTCTCAAAGTCTATTTGCAAAAGATTCATTTTAGCTCCAACACTATATGTGCTTGTTGTCAAAAGGTTTTTGATATCTTATAGATCACTCAATTTCTCATGGTCTAGTTAAAGGTATTTATTTATCCAATTATTTAGCTCAACTTTTTAGTGGCCATCTTGCTAATAATTATTTTCTCACTCTTTTGGAAGAGAAAAATAACTTTAAATAGGCTCTTTAGTGCTTGGATATTTTTGTAAAGCTTTGAGGTTAGCTATTGAAATAAAAATGACTCAATATTATAGATAATCATTCTTGCACAAGTCTTTGTGGCTTAATTAATATGGATATAAGTGGACTGGGAATTTTTATATCTTCAAATTTTCAAGAATCCCTTTTTATTTTTTAGTTTCTTTGATAACTTTGTAGTTAATTTTGCTTCCTATAATTGAGAAGAAGTTGGATAATTGGGGTTTAAACCTTTATATTTTTATAGAAAGTTTCAAATTTGTTCCAATATTATTACTACCACTCATGTCTAATATTTTTGTCATGAGTTTTATTCTAAAGCCTCATAGTTGAAGTGAGAGAAGATTCTTCAAGATTTTCTCTAGACTTCCACAAGAAATAATTCAACTTTTCATTAGGTATCTTGGGAGTAGTCTTTTCTCACCCATGATTCAAGAAGGTTGGAATTGATTTCCACTATTCATCAAGGCTTGGTCATAAATACTAGGCAGATCATTCATTCTCTAGAGAGTAATGAGGCTTGGAAAAAATTTGTGCAGAATTGTATTTATTTTGGTCACCCTACTAGGAGACTAGATCGAAAGGGGATTCCTCTTCACACCCTCCTTATCATGAAAGAGTATATTCAAGTTCAAGCCTCAAGGGACCTTTATGATGAAAATTATTTGGTTGGATTGGGAAGATAAGAAACCTTGTATTCTCTATAATAGCATTTATTTTCATAATGGTCTTTCCATCAATCAAAAAATGTTTGGTTGTGCCCTATTTTGTAGTGTTAAAATGATCCTCTTTCAAAGACTCATTGTGTCCAGCTTTAAGGTTCTTCAAAAAGGATGTTGAAATCTTCCTTGGTCTCTTTCATAAGGTTACCTAAAACATTTTATCTTGGAAGAAAGTGAAGGTTAAATTTTCTTTCCAATTAGGATCATGAAACCTTTGATGTGATAATTGTAGCTATCATGGGTAATATAATTCATAAAATTGGTTTTAGGTCTTCCAAAATCTAGTGGAAGGGCTCAAAGTTGTATTTTAATAGTATATTTTAAAATTGCAATCCTTGTAACTTAGTTTATTCTTAGCTTTCTCCCTATTTACACATGATGCCTTTAATAAATGTTATAGTTTATAGTCTCCATTATTAGTTTGGTAACAAAGATTTCACACCATTTGGTCATCTATTCTTGAGCAACTGTTCACCCACTTTTTCTATTGTATTATTTTTTAAGGCCTACCCATTGATTCCAGTTTAACCCATTTAGTCAATTTAGATCCTCGATGTCTCTCCTATGGTCATCAAGGGTATCTCAAACATCTCTTATAGTTTTATCCAAGAGCTCAAGATTTTTGGATATAGACTCGTTATTTTTGAACCATTTTAGGTGTTTGGAGCTAGATGTATGATTTACTCAAGCCTTTTAGGCCTAATAGTTTTATGGTTTTAGTAGGGAATTAGTTCATATTCCCCATAAATATTTAACCAAATTTGGCATGATTTTAGGGTGGATATTCTATTTAGTAGGTAGAAAGACATTAATTCTACTATTTTTCTTATTTTACTTTTGATCATAATTTCTCACTTTAAACTAAAGCTATAACTTGTTGTAATGTTTTATTGTAGATTCAAGTATAATAAAATAAAATTACACTTAAGCTTTATCACTTACAAGTTTTATTGGATCATTGGGGTAATTCTCAATGTGTTATTATTATATTTCCCAAGGGTTTCTTTGAGGGTGTAATCATTAAAACCGTGGCATTTAGAAGGTTCACTCTTAGGATTCCCCTAGCTTATCATGACCTACTACTCATTTCTCTACTTCTCCACCACATTTGTGTGGTATAAATATAGGTTGTATTAAATCTAACAAATTTCCATGACTAGTTCTTTATATTTCTCCTATTATTGTGGCTAAAAAAAATAAAGAAGAAAAAATTAATAAGGATAATGATGGGTGGGACCCTCTCATGGTCACTTTCAATCACACTAATGTATGGGGGCAAATGAGTCAACAATCCAAAAGAAAATTTCAGCTCCATGAGCATTACAAACTATGGGTTCATTTTACCTCATGGAATACAATAAAGGTTGTTAGACTATATTTTAAATCAATGGTGGTTACTAAATATTATATATATTCTACCCTTTAAACTCATCAATCATTTCCACCCTCAAGCCCTTACATTTCTATTAGAATTTATTTTTTTAATGGAAGGATTCACCATGGTAAGTAATGGATTTTTATATTATTTTCCAAGATTATATACAAAATTTTAGTGATGTAAAAAAATCACCAATAGAATTAATATTCTTTTGAGAAAATGTAAATATTCATCAATAGAAAAAAAAAAATCAAAACTATATATAGTGGGGGGGGGTTCTCAAATTGAATCACTAGTTCATGAACTTCCATAGTGCAGTTAGTGTTCAATCAATCAACATTTTTTGTGATTTCTAAAACTTACTAAATCACCAAAAGTTTTGATGTACATCAAAAATACCTATTTAATATATATATATATATAATTCTAACTATTCTTATTGCTTGGATGTAAGCTTATGTACTCTTTCATTTTTTGAGGAATTTGAAGATACTAGGTTCTTTGAAATTTAATTTATATCCCACTTTAATTGTCACACGCACCATTTTATTTCATCTATATTTTAATGAGCTACAATTATCCATAATTTTCTTTGCAAAAAATCAGCATTATTTCTTATTTTTATATCAATGGTTCTTCTAAATATTAAACCATTTTCTTTGGTTAATCCCAAAATGCTCCAAAATAAAGTATAAATATGAAGGTTAGAGACAATCACCATGGGCATATTAGCATGGAATATTTTTTGGGAAGCATGAAAGAATACCCTAGGAAACTAAAGGATGCTCGAAAAAAAATTCTAGTGGTCTAGGACATGTCAATAATTTTCTAGTAGTTGTCCAATGTAAAAACTTAGTTTTGGCATGTGTTAAGTATTACCAAGCTAGAACTTGAGAATCTAGGGCTGCTAATGGTAGAGTGGTTTCTAGGATTGATGGTCCCACAAAAGAATCATTATCTGATTGCCTCCAAGATCCACTTTTGTAAATGTGAATGTTGAAGCAAGTAGTTGATATCTATAGGAAATAGACACCTACCTAAAAAGGGGTGTAGACAATTAAATAGTTTTGATTGGTATTAGTATCTAAATCTGATTACTAAAATCATTTCTCCCTAAATCAACTTTGTTCTAATTATTTGTTTAAATAATCTACATTTTTTAATTAAATTCATCACTTTCTCCTATTAATCAAATAATTAAATTTATCATGTTAATTCGTCATTTTCTCACTAATTTTCATCTCATTTAATTAAATACATAAAACTATTTAATTGAAACCCCTATGTCTTCTCATTTAATTAAATAAATTGAACTATTTAATTAAATGTCACAAACCCCTAACCCACCTAAGTTAATTAATTATGAATTAATTAACCTTAAAGTACTTGTTATTCTTCATTAGAAAATCCTCTAGCTTTTAACTCCACCTTGGTTAAATAAACCTATGGTTTATTGACCCCCCTTGCACATGAAATTAATTTATTCTAATTAAATAAAAAGGCATTTTCCTCACAAATGGATATTCCATGGGAATATTCTCTCAACAACCCATTTGTTGACTTTCCCTCCAAAGGATTTAAAATCCTTTTACAAATTCCTTTAATGCCTCTTATAAAGGCATTTAATTACTCTTACATGTCATCTTGTCTCTTACAAGGGCATTTATCCCTCTTACATCCTCACCAACATTCCCTTGCATTCTCAACCACATTTCTTAAATCCTCTCTTACACCCCTCTTACACAAGCCACCTAAGCCTTAACTCTTACACATCCCTCTTCCCAAAATTTGCTCACACATGTTTGAGAACATATCCCTATTTATTTCATTAGCCTTTTGACACTTGACACATGGATATTGATCCTCATTTTAGTCCCACATTGCCTAATTTCACCTCTTCTTTGAACCCTTGAGTCGTATAAATAGGGGGCTTCTCTATGAAGAATGGATCCATCATCTCATGCATTGTTACTCTACTCATTTTCATCCATAATCATATGCTTTCTTCATCATTTTAGCTTGATTTCATCACTACATTGCATCAATTTCATAACTTCGGACAAAAAATGAAGCTTATTCAACAAAGGATTGGGAAAGGGCCAATGTCCCACATCAACATGGCACTAGTCCCCCTATGGAATTGAGGTATGAAGTATTAAGCTAGGTTTCCATTATGCATTGTTTATTGTTTCATGCTTTACTTTGATTATTTTCATTCTTTGTGTTTTCAAGAATTGCATAGTGAATGTGATTTATGTGTGCTAACATGACTAATCCTTATGTGTTTTATTATTTTTTAGCATAGATATATCTCCCATTCACTTTTTGGCGCTAGGTATATCTCCCATTCACATACGTATATTTTTTTATACCTAAAATTTGATCAACCAAGTAAGTCAAACAATACCAGATCCATCACTTATATTCCTAAAGTTGATCCCAAATTTTATGGTCCAAACAAGATCACAGCACAAGAGGAACATGGAACAAAACAAGGAAACATCAACCATGAGTGACCTAAGCCAAACCAAATTTGACACAAGAGCACCTACAAATCCTCCACCAAATCCATCTCAACCATCTCATGGTTCTCAAGAAGGGGAATGTCAAGTAGAGGATGTTACAAAAAAAATTCAAAGAAATGACCCATGATGAGTTGCTTGAATTGATACAAGATCCAAACACCTATAAGCCTTTCAACACCATAATGAGATTAAACCCCACCCAATATATGTTGGAATTGGAAAAAGAAGGGGCTAAACTCTCTTCTACATTTGATATGATCACTATCATTGAACAACCTTTGGCAACCATTCCCTGAACATCTTTTACACCATCATTTCCAAACGTGATCCAATCCATTTCCCAACCATCATCATCATATGCACCAATTCAACCCATGACCACAAAGGGGAGTTCATTACTTCAAGCACTTCAAGGGCACCTACTTTTCAATAACCAAAACTTGGAAGCTAACACAATCTTGAGTATCTCAACCACCAACACCCCCAAATTTATCTACACCCATATGTACCACTCATGTTCCATGACAAGAATGTAGCACCCACTTTTCATGCCACACCATCCTATACCCGAGATACACAAGGTTATGTTCCTAATATCCCACAAGACCAAGTGGGACTAGTTGGACAAGTGGGCACCCTAGATGCTTCATCTTCACTCATACATGGGAAAACATCACAAATGTATCCATGATTCCCCATCCTAACTCTATCATGCACATTGATCCAAGGTCTATCAAAACAAATCACTTCATCAAGCACATTGACCCATAATCAAACCAATCAACTCAATCCACCAAACACGATCAATCAAATCAATCCATCAAACAAAACAAATCAAATCAATTCATCCATCACAAATCCAAACATGCCACTAACATCACAATACCAAGTGGCATCATATCAAATATCCAAACCATTAATCACACCACCAACAACATCCCAACCATACTAAATTCAAATATCATAATGGTTGAGCATGTTAAATCAACCATCTATCATCCAACCTCTCATCACACAACAACCACCCCAACAACCACCCACAAAAACCTCTCAACACACCATCTCATACCACTCACCAAAATCCACCTCAAAATCCAAACATGATAAATCAATATAGCATCATGCTGCAAGTTGCACAACAAGCATACCAAAAATCATTGCAACAACTACAAGCACAACAAGCTCAAGAAAAATCCCAAGTGCAAGCACAAGCCTAGGCACAAACCTGAGCACAAGCACAAGCACAAGCCTTGCAACAACAAGCAACACAACAAGTGAAAGCCTTACAATAACAAGCCTATTGGCAAGCCCTACGACAACACCAAGCACAACAAGAAGCATTGATAGCATAAAAATAACAAACAACACAAAAATAGGCACAACAACAACAAGTGTTAATACAACAACAAAAAATACAAGCCCAACAACAAGCATTGATGGTACAACAACAACAACAATAGCAGGCGTATCAACAAGCATTGCTTGTGAAATAACAAGGTTTCCAACAACCCTACATGAACATGCAACAAAACACTTTGAATCCCAACCCATAAGGAGCATATTCCACCCCACCACTATCACCATTCATACTACAATTCAACCCCCTACATATGCCACATAACACATTCAACTCATCAACCATGCCACCTCAAAACATGTATGTTCCACCACCTAATCCACAAGATGGTCTTTCCTCACAAGTCAAAATTCTCTCACAAAAAATATAATACATTCAAGCAAGAAAGATGAAAAAATAATATGCCCAACATGACTTATGCTCCTATCCCTTTGATAGGAACATTGCCATGGTCCCAATCTCATTGAGATTTGAGATACAAAAATTTGATAAATAAAAAGGAAAAGGAATCTTGAGGACCACATCAAAGATTTCTATGTGTCATGCATGTAAGTATCTTACAATGATTCCTATCTAATGAGACTCTTTCTATGAAGCTCAGTTGGCCTACAATTGATTGGTTCTCTTATTTACCTCTTGGAATCCAAAAATTCCAAGACATCATAAATATATTTGTAGATCACTTTTAGTTCAATCTAGATATGGATGTAAGCTTGGAGGAATTGTATGACCTAAAACAAGCCAAATTAGAATCATTTTCAACCTTCCTACAACAATGGAGATACAAATCCAGTAAGAGAAAATGGTTTATGCCTGAAGAACAACAAATAGGAACCATTATTTCAAACCTTGAGGGATAGTTGTCCTTCCAATTAAAAATGCAATGTGTCACAACATATGATCAAATTATCCCTAAGGCTCTTAATATTGAGAGAGCCCTCATAGCACAAGGTCACATGCCAAAATATAGGGATAATCAACCATCATCTAGTTATAATGACAAGCCTTTATTTTGGAACAAGAACAATAATGTCACTAATGATGGTGTTGTTGATGCAAAAATAGTCGCAAGTGCTCCACGACAAACAAAAATCCAACTAAGGAACACACGATATAACACACAGCAAATAAACATACAACTGCAAAACAATCAATCAATGATCAATACTACAAATACTCAAAGGGCACCACAAAGAAAAAATAACAATGCACCTAGATGGAAATTAAATCCCTTAGGGGAACCCATGGATGTAGTTTTGAATAAGTTGATACAAGCTAACCTTATCACACTCCCATATTTCTCAAGCCATCAAGAGCTACAAGTCAAGCCTCCTAGCTATAAAGAAGATATTTTTTGTGAATTTCACCAATAAAAAGGCCATAATACACAATTGTTTTAGACTCAAGCACCATTTTCAAGATCTTATTGAAGGATACCTTGAGGTTGATCAAAAGTTCAAAAATCAAGACTTGCAAATCTATAAAACCCCTATGCATGATCATGGAAAATCAAAAGATACAAGAAATGCATCAAGTTCTAATAACATAAACCATACCCATGATATCATGGTAGCATATATTTATGTTGCTCATCCATAACAAGAAGAGGAATTAGATAAGCATTAAGAAACATTCTTAAAATATATTCAAGAACAATCAACATTGCCTAGCAATATTTCATATAAAATGGTATCATGTATCTTTTAGATGGCCACATTACCCCTTCGTATGACTCCATAATTGGCCACGTTGAGGAGGTTCTAAGGAAAAAAGAAGCTTATAGGATCCATCCATAGACCTTATAGCTTGTGAAGATTCTCCTATCAATGATACATCATCTACCCAAGAGTCATGTCAAGAAGATAGTCTGGAGGACAACAAAATTTGCTCCTAACTAAGTCAAGATCAAGATACTATTCCTCTACAACATAGTCATGAGAGTATTATTTTCTCAACCACAAGTCATGATGAAGATATCAAATCCTCTAAGAATTATCATAACTTAATGAGCATTCTCCAATCCTTCTAGAAATTCAAGAACACATTAGATTCCTCCAATGATGTGCTTTCTTTGGAGGGACATATAGACGTTCTTCATACAAAACAATATTTTTCCACTCTTGATATTCCCACACAAGAGCAAGCAATATTGATTCTTACAGTGATTATGCATCATCAACCTCTTTTGAATCAGCATCAACATCTTTGGAAGGAGAAACAAAAAATAAAGGTGTTGCGGAATCAAAGAAAATGGTTGATATTCCCGAACAATAAGAACCCATGGCATTATTATGTGTTCATGACAAGTCATATTCAATGGCTATAGATTATTAGGGAAAATGGATAGGTATTGTTAATACATTCACAACAATGAGGTAAATTTTGTTGAATGCAAACATCAACATAAGGGGCACAAATGATCCTTATCATGAAAATTTTATCAACACTACAACTAGTCATATTGTGACTCGTCATCCACCCATCATCTCATACACAAAATGGGACCAACGTGAGAATAAATATTCTTGTCAAAGAAAGGATAAGATCACCAAAGAAAATGAATCAATAAAGCAAAAAGGAAAAATTAAATACAAATGGATACCAAAGAATACAAAAGAAAATCATCCCAATCATACTCCATCAATCAAAGAGACTATGGGGAAAAGTCAAAAAGGGAAAAGTATCCATCAAAAATGTCCTCAAATACAAAAGTGGGCTTCTAAAGAAAGGAACAAAGAATATCAACCAGTTGGTCCTAATTCCACTCAAAGCTTTGTTTCCACCCCTCATCGTTCATATTCCCAAGTTTGGAGAGTCAAAGGTTCCAAACTATCAACCAATTCATCTCATATTTTATCATGCATGACACCATACACTCCATACATGATATCCAATTATCACATTAACTGTTTTTTGGCAACTACTCTTTGTCATAAGCATTTTGAAGGTACTTTATCATGATGTGCACACATAGACAAGGTTAATTCCAGTACCAGTAAGGTAAATCATAGTTCTTCAAAGATGCATTTGAGTGCTTGTATCTTAACAAATTAGCTTATTCAAGAAGGATAATGTTGGCATCCTATGATAGTGGCCTCTACATCAATACCACCAGGTGGTTCAGCATGAGGGTAAAATTTTTAAAACAAAAAAAATAAATCAAGAAAATAGTAAAAATAAAAATCGTTCTCAAGTGAAAACTGCATGGGTAGCACTTTGGGCAAGTACTATGATGAAAACCTGGAAAATAGGCATCATGAATAGAATCGAGCATCATATGGACCTATTCAAGTGAAAACATCTCATCCCCTTCATAACAAATATAGTATTATCTCTATCTAACCAATCCATCTTTAGCCAAATCTTCCAACATTTCTTGATCTTGACAAAGGTTCAATGTATACTTTCACTTTAATCATGGCTAAAATAATTTTGACATGATCTTTACCATATGTCCCATGATGTCCTATTGCATGTCAAAACTCTTCACATAGTTTTCCAACCAATATCTTGATTTTTCCATTGAACTATAAAGCATTGCTAGGCATTGAGGTAGGTTATTGTACTCTTATTTTTGAATAAATCTTGATCCATGTATTATATCTCACAACATTATAGTGACATCATGATCTAGGTATCGTTTAAATCAAAAAACCCAAAAACACTTGCAAAATAATCACAAAATCCAAAAACATCAAAATCATATCAAAATCCAAAAGAAAAGGTCAAAAATAGAAAAATTCAAAAACATAGTCACCATGTCGAATTATGAGGCTTCTCCATATATAATGTAGGAAAGGATAATCTTTGATCAACCCCCAAGGCCCCTAGGATAGTCTTTTAGGTTAGGTTCTTGGTCAAAATCTTAGAAAACACAAAAACATTTGAAAACTTGAGAATCAAAACATTTGTAAAACAACCCAAAAACTCCAAAAATAGCCTCAAAATATTAAGAAAACACCAAAAACATTGAGACATTCCAAAAACTCCAAAACCACCCATCACATTTCGCTTTCACTCACAATAAACTTTCATCCACAATAAAATGTTCATCATCTTCAACCTTTGGTAAAATAAATGGAAACAAGTGTGGCACTTCGTAAAGTGTAGGAAAAATATAAAGGTCTTGAGTCTAGGTCAATAGGTAAAGAAGGTGGTTAACTTTTTGTATCAGCAACCTATCATCCAATTAGTTTCTAAAATCATCTAATAGTCATGTCCTAGGATGCATCCTTCCTAGAATGGACATCAACATCAGGCATCACCATAGTTTTAGTCTTGGCCAAAGGTATAAAGAACATTATCTTATTTGTTTACTTGATTTTTCTCCTAATTTATCTTATTACAGTCATTCTAATGACCTCTTGATGATGTCTATCAAAATGATTTAGAGAGAAATGAATGGGGCATTAATCATTATCTTTCATTTACTATGCTTATTGGATGTTCTTGTAATATAAAATTGACAAATACTTGCTTTGTTAGGTGTGTGTGGAAGGTGTTTTGAGAAGCTTGTTGACTATTGCATTGACAGTTTATGCCTTTTTGTGTTTTAGTCTGAGATGTTTGAAGATTTTGAAGTACATCCTAGTGAGGTTTTTATATGTCAGGTGTGAGAAAGAATACTCCTATCTATTTGTTGAGTCAAATTCCATCGCTTTAGATACAACACCATCTTGGTTGTCCATACCTTGATGCATTGTATCTATGTGTTTTATCAAACATAAGGAATATTGTGTTGTTCATGTCCCAATCCTTAGATAAGTAAATCATTATTCATCACCATATCTAATAATATCTCAATGACTCATAGACTTGTTGGACTTCAAAATCTTCTCAAAATTAATGGTTAATCCATCCACCTTATTCTTCTATCTTTACTAACAATTCTATCCAAGTGTCAAATATGTGTGATATATCAAAATATACATGAGGTTATCCATGGTTGATGGATGTATATACATCATCAAATCTATCTACATCATACATCTGAGATTTCTAATCCTCTTTGGGCTTAATTAATCTTAAATCATTATCATGAGCTCATCCCAAAAATTTGAAATTTCTCCTGATCTCTGGAGGAGGCAATGTACCAACCTATTTCCTTTTGTTGGGGTAGCAATGGGGCATCCAAAAAATTAGGAATTTTTTGAATTTTGATCTTGATAGTAGCATCGATCCTAAGAAGTGTTAGTCTTTGAACCAATGTAACAGGTACCTCACTTCAAAGAGGGGCAAAATATAGACACTTAAATAGTCTTGATCGGTATTACATATCTAAATCTAATTACTAACATCGTTTCTTCCTAAATCAACTTTGTTCTAATTATTTAATTAAATAATCTACACTATTTAATTATATTCATCACTTTCTCCTATTAATAAAATAATTAAACTTATCATGTTAATTCATCCTCTTCTCACTAATTTTCATCTCATTTAATTAAATAAATCAAACTATTTAATTAAATTTCACAAACCCCTAACCCACCCAATTTAGTTAATTAACCTTAAACTACTTGTTAATCTTCATTAGCAAATCCTTTACCTTTTAACTCCACCTTGGTTAAATAAAACTATGGTTTATTAACCCCCTTGCACATGAAATTAATTTCTTCTAATTAAATAAAAAGGAATTTTCCTCATAAATGGATATTCCATGGGAATATTCTCTCAACCCACTTGTTGAATTTCCCCTCCAAAGGCTTTAAAATCCTCTTACAAATGTCTTTAATTCCTCTTACAAATCCATTCAATTCCTCTTACATGTCATCTTGTGTCTTACAAGGGCATTTACTCATCTTACATCCTCACCAACATTCCCTTACATTCTCAACCATATTCCTTAAATCCTCTTACACCCCTCTTACAAAAGCCACCTAAGCCTTAACTCCTCTTACACATCCCTCTTCCCAAAATGTGTTGACACAAGGATATTGATCCTCATTTTAGTCCTATATTGCCTAAATTCACTTCTTCTTCCAACCCTTGAGTCTTATAAATAGGGGGCTTCTCTATGAATAATGGATCCATCATCTCATGCATTTTTACTCTACTCATTATCATCCACAATCATATGATTTCTTCATCATTTTAGCTTGAGTTCATCACCACAATGCATCAAATTCATCATTTTATACAACAAATCTTGAAGCTTATTCAATAAGGGATTGGGAAAGGGCCAATTTTCCACATCAACATGGCACCAATCCCCCTATAGGATTGAGGTTTGAAGTAATAAGCTAGGTTTCCATTATGCATTGTTTATTGTTTCATGCTTTGCTTTGATTGTTTCCATGCTTTGTGTCTTCAATAATTTCATAGGGAATGTGATTTATATGTGCTAACTCAGCTAATAGTTGTGTGTTTTGTTCTTGTTTAGCATAGTATATCTCCCATTCACATGGAGATTCTCATATTCTTAAGGTACTATGTAGAGGCCATTATTTAGGAATTCCTTAATATAATCACTTTATTGAATAGAGATGTGGGGAATAAATACACATATTTTCAAATTTTGGATGTGCTGAATTTTCCTTACAATCAAGTATGATTCATAGTATATTTATCGAGGAAAAATCATAAGCACGACCATTTGTAAGATCGGTTAGTAAATTTTAAGAAAAATCAAATTTTCTACATGTCCTATTTATTTTACACTATTACAATAATGAAGGATTATTTTTTGTGGAAATGCACATAGTGTTTTACAATGCTATGTAGATATATGATTACTATCCATAACTCTAAGGGACAATTGAAATAATGATTTTACAATATTTAATGATGCCTTCAATATGTTGAATTTCAAAGAGCTTGAAGGAGATCTTGGACTATAAGTTTCACCTAAATCTTTTAAATTAGTCACAAAATATGGTGTCCTTTTTATTATATTCCATAAATTTTCATATCTTAGGCTCAATAAATTTGATGATGCTCCATAAAAACTACCTATATATAAGTTATTAATTTATTTTTATTGAGGTATGTATAAAAATAACAAAAATTAGTAAAAAGTGCAAACATAGGAAGAAAATAGGATATACTTTCCTTGTAAACCTTTATTTTATACTTGAAAAATCTTATAGAGATGCACAAAATATAGAAATATTGGTAACAAATATAAGAACCAATTCTTATACAGCCAAAATATATTTTGACAACAAAAATTATGTTAGAGATAATTTGTATCTTTCATAATCATGTTTCACATTTATTAAAGATTTATGGGAGGATTGTGTGGATGATTTTGAAGTTAGAAGAAGGGACTAGATTATATTGACAATGAAATAAGTAAAATATTTTGATCTTCTTTGAAATCCTATGAACATAGAAAATGATGGTTTAGATCTAATATACCCTATCTTCATTTATTATATTCAAATGTAACCTCTCCAACCAATAGATTGAATTGAAAAATAAGTAACACATATTAGAGAAAATTCTTCTCATGTATTCTTTAGGACAAAAAGGTAGATAAGGTCTAAATTTTTAAGAATAATTATACCAAATCTCCTCCCAAGGATGATACATCAAAGAAAAAAGTAGGTTCCTCTTCTTCATTAAGTCTAATTGTTATAATTACATATACCATTAGGTCTAGATTTATTGTCATAAGAGGAGGCAGTGATGATTATCCAAAAAAGGGAGTTGGTCTATAAAAACCTTGTGAAGAAGAGAATCAAGTTCTAAGGAAGAAATTAAAAATCAGGAGACCTTCCACATATAATGGTGTGGATACTTCTTAGGCTCACACTTGAGAATAATCATGTGTAGTATATATTTATTTCTCTAATCCTCCTTCTCTCTCACAACCTCCTTCTCCTCCACATAAATCTCATCCTCATAATCCTAATCCTCCTCCCTCTACACCAACATCTAGCACCAATATTGATTTAGTTCTTAGAAGTATATTTCTTCCTTTAACATTGAAAACCCAAACAATGCCATCTCTTTCCCTATGGCTATAAGATATTGTAGAAAATAAAATGAAGTGTCCTTAAGTAAATTATCCAAGTTTTGATGTAGCATCTAATTTTTTAATGGCTACTCCTCAACCATAAAATTTTCATACAAATTCTCAGTTGGTGTTTGACTCCTATGGAAACCAATTTGTGTAAAATTTTAAACCCATAACTAAGAAAAGTGAATAAGACATTGTATTAAATATTTTCAATATTACTGAGTAGAACTAGGCCCATTTACACATGAATGATATATTCATAAATCCCAAACATTGGTTACAAATTTGATGAAAGGGTAGAGAAGGAAAGAGAATCCAAAGAGAAATTAGAATAAAAAATATTTCTCTTACTACTTATATAAGATCTATTATTGATTCCTCTACACAACCACTTGATAATTTGACATTAACCTCATCATATATTACTTCTAATGGAATAAGCCTAGACATCATAGAAAAGATAAATAAGTATCAAAGTTATGGCAGAGTAATAGAAGATTGGGTAGAGAAGGTTACTCATAATGCCTTTTTATATAAAGAGGACGATATGATTTTGTATTAATAATTACAAAATAAAAAGGTAAATACTGATGTTGAATATCAAGCTACAAAGAAGGAAGATGGTGTTTATACCTTACTATTAAAATACATTTAGGAAATGATGAAGTTAATTTATGTGACTATTTTGATCAATAAATAGGTTGTCAATGACCCAAAGGAGAATGAATCTCCTAGTAGGTCAAGTAGCATCAAATGAAAGATAATGGTTTTAAAGAAATCCATCAAAAAATCTCATGATTAATTAAGGCTTGTAATTATATACTAATTGAAATTAAAATAAATTTCTTATCTTTTGATGTCAATATTCTAAAAGATTATGAGGATAGTTTGTCAAATGTTACTAATATTAAGAAAGCCTTCAAAGATATTATGTCATAATGAATATCCAACAAAGACATTTTTTATTGTAATGCAATAGAAAAATTGGGATACATGTCAACATATTTGATCACCTTCAAGAAATTGGATGAAATAAATGAATACATGTTGACATGAAAGTCAAGAATAATAAATCTGTTTATTCCTAATGGTAAATCTTTAACCCTCAATTTTGAGAAAATCAAAGAATACAAAGAAAGACTTGCTACTACTTAGGCCAACATTTAGGATAAAGACAAGAACACCACCCTCGACTAAAATTATTACAAAGCAATAAAATCATTAAAAAAAATTACTTTTTTCCTTTATATTGTAAATTATCTTTCATTACTATTTAGCAGTAAATTAAAAATAATCTTTATTCAAAGAAAATTAAAATATAAATAAACTTTATTTTTAATATATCTTTTAGGAATTTTTCTACTAGGTTTTTTCCTTATATGAGGGTTATGCCTTAATAATTTTTATTTCACTATGAAATATCTTCATATGCATTTGTAAAGAATTGAAAATGAGACTTTGGGATCTACAAGTTTTGAATACAAAATATCAAATAAATTTGGGTCTATGATTTTTTAGTTGTAAATTTTCTTATGTTATGTTTACAACACATTATGAAAAGTTCTTTCGCAAACACTATGTAGGGAAAAAGTAATTTCATTTGAATCTTGAAATCATTCTTCATATGGGAATTATTATTCTTAAGTCTAATAAATATCTAGTGATTATTTTTTTATGATTTCCCTCCTTCACATGTATTCATATCTCTTATGAGATTTTGTGCTCATACTCAATATATTTCCTATTCCTTTATTAGTTTAGATAGTTCGCCTTTCCTTTTTCTGTTCAATTTATCATATGAGAGAACTACCCCTCTCTAAAGCAAAAGAAGGTTTTGCATTCATTAAAACTTATCCAATCATTGGAATGTTTGTCACTACCCATTGGGAAAGTCACATTAAAAATATGCAATGACAAATTTGTTTAGAAAAATATATATAAGATCATGTTCATATACTACTCTAACTATATTTTAACAATGATCTATATTATTAGCTATGATGTTTTACTTGACTATGTAAGACGTATATTGCTATATAGACAATAGAATGCATATGGAGAAGGACGTTGGGAATATTATAGATATCTCATTATTCTAATAGAATTTTAAGATATCTTTCCATGTGTTAATCAATTTGCATTGTCTATATGATCTAGTAGGAGAGCCTATGGCTCTAGTGGGTGTGTTTACAAATATACTCTTAGTTTATTTTTCCTCTATGTAATTTTTGGATGATTTCCACACTTCCTAGAGAAGTTTGGAATTGTATCTATGTTTTTTATTTAATCATGTTAGAATCAAACATGCTCTAATACCATGTTATAATTGGCTATGGATGCCAAGATCTATAGACCAAATGGAAAACACAAAGAAGGGAGAAAATAATGTGACAAGAATAAACTGTATTCAATGTCAAATGATATGAGATGCTTCAATGATAGAATGAGAGACCCCTTGGTTATATAGCCAAGGTGAGAACATAGGAGTGCATAGGATTATGACAAGTGTCGTAATCTTATGACATGAGACAACAATGAAAAACTATCACTCCACCTAAAGTAGAAAGTGATAATGTGATAACCACCACAAATAGTGGATCACCCACAAAAGGTGGAAACCTAATCACATGATATGTCCATGAAAGGTGGAGGTGATAAAGTAATAAGAAGATAAGTCCACCAAAGATGGAAATTCTCCAAAAACTCCTATGTGGTCCCTAAGTAAACTTAACTAAGGTGTAATTATGACCTAAGACAAGGTAAAAAAACATTTAATTACACCAACAAATCTTTATGATTAAATTTTGGGATATAAATCTATTGAGTAATTGTATTTTATTTATTGAGTTCTTAAATTAGAATCATTTTTCATTTGAGAAAATATTCTTAAGGAATTTTGGGATTTTTTTTATCCTTTTTCACCTTCAAACTTATTATGTATATTAATTATAGTTCTTAGTTGAACTCTTTTGTTGGAGTTCAGCAAAATCTAATTTATTATCGAGTTAGGATTTCTTTCTTGTGTAAAAAGAACCTTTTATGTTATTTTTTTTTTATATTTTGGGGATCAAAAAGTGAGAACACAAAATTGAATGCTACATTAGCTGAGATTGAGGGTTTAGAAAACCTTAAGAATTTATTTTCATTTCACATCCTTGTGTGATGGTTGTGGGAGATTTACATGTGGGAGGGCATGCTTTCCACCATTGTGTGAATAGATCCTTTGATATTTTGGAAGTTTCCTCTTTTTTAAGTGGAGTATGTCCCCTATTTTACTAGTTTGGAGCTTGATGGTGTTCACCTTATGCTTTGTAGACCTTTCTTAAAGGCTTGGGAGAATCAAAGGTTTTATTTTCACCTAATTGGTCCTAAAATAAAGTTGTGATGTGTTTGAAATAAAATCTTGATGTCATGAGTAGCTATCTATTTTATTTGTATTACGTTGTGTATTTAGATCCTTTATGATCAATGAATCCTTTTTTAGAAATGATAAATTCTTTTTTTGAATATTTGGATCCTTGATGAAACTATATATGAAATATTGTATGATAATTTCATGTGTCCTTAAGAATAGCTTTAGTATTGGTGTGCCAATGGTTCTTCTATGTACCTTGGTTTTAGCCTATAGTTTCATAGATATATATTGCATTCAATGATGGTAATACAGTAGGGTAATGAATACATTTTATATTGGACATCTTTATCATGTTAATGATTCTAATAGATCTCTTTAGAGCTTAGAAAACTCTTTTCTATCTTCTTATGTTGTTGTATTTTATTATTTGAGTAAAAAGATAACTTTTATGGGTGATTATCTCTTTTAGGATTGTATTAAAATTTAAATTCATCCATCCATGTATTTTATGAATATGTATCTATCAATTTCTAATAGTGTTCATGTTGTTTTGATTAGATAAATTTATGAAGGTCCCAAACCCATAACAAAACAACCATGAAGGAAATAGAGACAAGTCTCACTAGAAGTGATACTAGGGAAAACAAAAATTTGCAACACAATAGCAAAAACCAAAACTAGCAAAAAGTAAGGAAGAATGGCCAAGAACCAGTAGAACTAGTTATGGGTCACCCAGTAGCTTCAAGAATTTTATAACCTACCACTCTTTGTTCATTAAATCTATCTTGTCCTCAAATTATAGCTCATTAGGAACCCTACTCTTATCTTTAGTAGGGATGGAAGGGGTGAAAGTGTAATGAAACAACTACACAAGAAGAATATAATATGAAATATTTTGCAAATACTTGATAATGATATGCCATTTCTATGGGGTGACCTCGTAATCCAATTTGAGGGGGATACCTCCAATAGTCTTCAATAATAACATAATACTCAACATGATCATAGTAACCTACTTATACCTCATATATATATCATACTTATGCCTAGCATATCACCTAGGTCAACCTAGATAACCCTATATAAGCCTTAGGCTGACCTAAATAACTGAATAGCAATATAATAATGATAATATGACAATTAATAATTAAGGTAGCCAAAATTTGGCTACTCAAACACTATACACACTATATGGGTAGGGGTGTAACATTTCCCTCCTCTTTACAAAAGCATTGTCCTCAATTCTAAATTTTAAATCTTTTTCTTCTTCTTCATCTCCTTTTTAACTTTTTCTTCTTCTTCTATTGCTTCTTCTTTTTCTTGCTCTTGTTCTTTCTCTTGTTCTTTCTCTTGTTCTTGCTCTTTTTCTTGCTCTTGTTCTTGCTCTTGTTCTTGCTCTTGTTCTTTATCTTGTTCTTGATCTTGTTCATTCTCTTGTTCTTGTTCGTTCTCTTGTTCTTGTTCTTTTTATTTTTCTTGTTCATGTTGTTATTCTTGTTCTTGTTCTTGTTCATTTTATTTTTCTTGTTCATGTTGTTGTTGTTGTTGTTGTTGTTTTTGTTCTTCTTCTTCTTCTTCTTCTTCTTCTTCTTCTTGTTCTTGTTCTTGTTCTTATTCTTGTTCTTTGTTCTTGTTCTTGTTCTTGTTCTTGTCCTCGTTCTTGTCGTTGTCCTTGTCCTTGTCCTTGTCCTTGTTCTTGTTCTTGTTCTTGTTCTTGTTCTTGTTCTTGTTCTTGTTCTTGTTCTTGTTCTTGTTATTTTTTGTGTTCTTTTGTGTGTTCTTGTTCTTTCTCTTGCTCTTTATCTTGTTCTTGTTCTTGTTGTTTCTCTCTTTATGTTTCTCTTACTCTTTTTATTGTTCTACTTCTTGTTCTTGTTCTTTTTCTTCTTTTTTGTGGCTACTTTTTGTTGCAAATAAGTACTAGAAATATAATTTTACAATAATCGCACAAATTAATTCAAAATAGTCTTCTTTTTTTTAACTTACCAAGGCCTATCTTGGACTATCCTAAAAAATATCCCAAAAATTAGATGATTTGCAACCTTGAGAGTGAATTTATTGGAAACCCTAATTTTGTAATAAATAACTTATTTCTACTTCAAATTATCTGAAAATTGAAATGTAGGATCCTCTATTAATCCTTCAAAAACCACCAAAAATTAGGAACCAATTCGGTAATATTTGGAAGATATGCACTTTCCAAATAAATTAGGCGCAAACCCTAATTTTGTAATAAATCACTCAATTAAAATTTTATTCCTCTAAAATCTATAATGTAGGCTCTTGGATATGTTCTTCAAAAACCCTTTTAAAATTAGAGAAAATTCACTAAAATATGAGAGATATTATCTTCCCAAAACGACCTCCAAAATTGAAAAAATGCCTTGTCATCATGGTGCCAAGATCATGCTCTAATACCAGTTGTAATGAAACAACTTGCACAAGAAGAATATAATATGATATATTTTGAACATACTTGATAATAATATGAAAATTCAAGGGGGTAACCTCCTAATCCACTTCGAGGGGGATACTTCCAATAGTCTTCAATAACAACACAATACTCAACATGATCATAATAACCTACCTATATATACCATACTTATTCCTAGGATATCACCTAGGCCAACCTATAAAACCATATATAATCCTTAGTCCAACCTAAATAGCTCAATAACAATATAATAATGATAATACGACTTGATTCAATGGTAAGATAGCCACAAGTTGACTACTAATAACACTATACACACTATAGGGGTGGGGGCATAACAGACAATCAAGCTTGGAGCTTATCTTTTCTCTTCTTCTTGGTGCTAGAGGGAGTGATTTTAAGGTGAGGTTGATGAACAATTTCCTCCAAACTACTGATAGATTTCCTTTTTTCTAGTTCCTTTTAAAATTCATGAAGAGTAGTTGGGTGTTCTTCACCAACTCTTTGCAATAGGTTGTTATTTCCTACATATTTTCAAAATAATTCTAATGGTTGGCTTAAATCTTACCAACTTGAGAAACTAAATTCCTCTAGTCTTCCACAAAACCAACCACATACTTTATGTTCTTGACATCTTTCTCTAGGCACTCCCAATTGCCAAAAGTGGAAGCAATTTTTTCATGGCATCCCAAACATCTTCATTCACCAACTCCTTAGACCATTCCAAAGACTTAGAAAAAATAATAGAATCAAGATTATGGATTTTATTTTTGGAATTATGCATTTAGGTGATTTTCCACTTTAAAATTTCATTTTGAAGATTATATGCCTTACAAAGATAATCAATTTTCTCCTTGATCTAGGTGTAGAGGTTACACGAGGTCGAATTCTACGAATCTAATGGGTTCTAAGGAAGAGCATTTAAAGACACATCCTTTGGATTCTAATGATAAAGACAAACCATAGTGTGAGTGAAAATGGCCATTGAAATATGAATATTCATTTTAGTGAAGAAAATGAAAATTTTCTTATAAAATAAATTTTTGGAATTTGATATTATATTTCTTGAATGTGTTCTTGTAACATATTTAATTCAGTTGAAAAATTTATTCAATTTTAGTTTTGGATCATCAAAATTTATTTGTAAAATTATGATTTCAAAGACTTTTTCCTTCTTGTGTTGAAATACTTATTAATGGGTGCATTGGGATTTTAAAAGTGTTATTCGTACATGAGACTTGAAATTTATATTTTTTATAACATGGAAACTTTATAGGTAAATGATATTTCACTTGAGGTAAATTAAAGCTCGTTCGATAAAATATTACTAGTAAAAGAGGTGAAAAAAATTGTAAGGAGAAAACTGCAACCAAGAAGTGTAAAAATGAACTTTAAATCTATTACCTTTTTTGTACTAAATTTTATGAATTTTTTAAAGGTTTTTGTATAATTTATATTATCCTTCATTTTATTTTTAGACTAAAAAGTATTGACATTTGAGAAATTTATGATCATTTCTTTCTAGTGATATCTTGAAAAATGATGTCAAGTACTTGTTTAAATTTTTTAAAATACCTTGTTATTATCTAATATAATACTTTATCTTGTGGTGATTAGATGTACCCTATAAGTTTGAAATGATTTATAAAATTGAATTGTTTTTACCATTGAAATAGTGGTGAGTAAACATTAGTATTTTTTGGGTACAAGTGAATAAATAAAATATTATTTATATTATCAAATATGATGTTAGGAAATAATTTAGATTATTTATAACCATTTCCAAGTATTATTTATGCATTCATTAAAAAAATTGGTGTGGGTTGATGAGTATTGGGTCTTGATGTCCACTTTCTCTCCTAGTTTTATGTGCATGATAGTGAAAATAATAAATCATTCGTCTTGTGAGTGAATGTATGATGTAATATTTACAATCTATTTTATCTTGTTGCATCCTAAACATAGTTGGATTAGGATTCATTTTTATTATGGTTTTTGTGTTATCTTTTCATTTTTTTTATTTGTAGCATATTTACTCGGTAATGGAATAAATCATGTCTTGTGGATTGTTACTAATAATGAAATCATAGAAATTATTTTTTTCTATCCATATTACAACGGTGTTCTAAACAATGTCTTTCTCTCGGGTGTGATTATGAAAATCTTACACTATCTCTATAGTTCTCTTGGTAATATTGAAAGAATCAATGAGATTCATAGATTCATAATATGGTGTTGGCGTTTTCCCTTTATGTTGGAAAAATAAGCATTCGTATCTATTTGAATTAAATGTCCTCTTTAATGTGTCTTATTTGTGTAAAAGAGATCTTATGTGAATGAGTTATTAAATATACTAGTTGAACCTAGTGGAGAAAATATTATTATTAAAAAAAATTTATGAAAGTGTTGAGATGGAATAAGATGTCTTATTTCTATATGAACCTAATCCATCTCTTCACCCTAGTGAATTAAAATAAGAAATGAACCATTTGGTGTCTCATTTATATCTAATACTTTAGTTTTACACCCATTATAATTACACTAAGCTATGTGTTTGCATGTTTATGCTAGTGTTTTTGTTGTGATGTTGATAATTGTGTGTGTGCAAGCACATTGCTTTTCACTAGACAACAATGAGAAAAGTGAATAACTAAATGAATGTAAATTCAATTTATAAGTTAAAATGTAATTTATAATTGCATTCCTAAATCAATGTCTTAACTAGTTAGAATTAAATTTATAAATCATTATTATGATTTTCATCAAACAAAAATGCAAGAAAGGAGTAACTAAATGAATGTATTCATCCTATAAATTAAAATGCAATCTATAATTGCATTGTTGTGTTGAAATATTAAATAATTATAAGTTACAATTTATAAATCATTATTATGATCATAATTAATAATTTATTTATTCTTAAGCTCCAAAATTGAAGTATTATTGATATCATGTTTCATATTATCAAAGTTTTCTAATTTTTAATATGTTCAATATAGAATTATAATGAATAAGAATAATAAATTAAATTAAATTTGTTATCCTACTTTAAATATAGCCTAATTATAATCATCTATTGTTAGAAATTCAACAATCCTACAACTTATTTTAATATAGTTGGATGTTTTTTAGAAATGAGGACATATCATGTAGCCAATTCCTACTAGTGTTTTAGCCTCTCTCTTTTTGTCAACAATAATATATAAGGAAAATTAGGGCAAATGATGACTAAAAAAAACTTATATTTTTAATAAACAAAAAAATTATGCCTTAAATCGTTGACCCTAGTCACACCTTTGTTGTTTCCTCTCATTGAATGTATCACCCCGATGCTTTAAGATAAGACTAAAGAAATAATCAAGAAATTTTGGAGGGGTACCAACTAAGGAAGAAAGCATGGCGCACTCTTTTCATGTAGAAAAAAATAGTGATTGGTGTAGAAAATGGAGAGTTGGTTGTAAAGAATGCTTTCAATCCAACAAATGAAAATGGTGGCAACAAGGTCAATCCAATAAAGGAAAAATTCATGAGGAAATAGGTAAAACATTAGAATTTATGCTCCTTAATGATGTTATGAACTCTATTGTTGAGTGTCAACACAAATTTATTGTTTTTGAAAGGCATTCCTTCTAAATCAAACTTTTACAAATGGGCAAAGTTAAATTGGAAAAACAAGGGATAGGAAATTGAAGATTTTAGGGGTCAAAATTTTCTTAAACCCCTAAAATTAATGGTCTTCGTCTTATTTTTCCATTAATTTTCTTAAGTCCATTAATTATGTAATATGGTACTTGGGTTAGTTGTGGCCAATTTTTCTCTTACAAACTTGTACCTTATATTTTTCACCCTAAAGTCTTGTCTAGATCTTGTTAGCCCATGTGGATGGAACTTCTTTCTTTTAAACTTGATTTTAGGAAAGTTTCTTATGCGAAATTGTCTCACAAATTGGAAGGGTTATTTGATGCAATAATAACTTAGACAATTTTTCCAATCTAAGGTCGTATCCTAAGTTTTGTGTGGAGATGGATTTAAACCATTACTTGGTTGAAAATATTAAACTTATTGGACTTCAGTTTTATTTTTACCAACTAGTTGTTTATTTGAATAAACCTAATCCTTATTTTCATTACCAAAAAGAAGGTCACTTGATTAGAGATTGTCCTAATAGAAGGAATATATTAGATAAATCTCATGTCTTAACCCCTTCCAAGTAGAAAAAAACTAATAAATAAAATATTTCTTCCAAATTTCATAAGTGTTCTTCACATTTAGAAAAAATGATAAACCCACTTCTAAAATTCAAAGTAATAATTTAACCCTTTGAGTATAACTAGCTCATCTTCCAAAGATGTGATGATGGATGGACATGAAAAGTGATAAGGAAGAAAAATGAATATTCAAGCTCTATCATAAGTCATAATGGTTTTATTTTTATCAATCTGATCAATCCTCCTCTTTCCAAACCTTAACTATACTTGGATTGTGATTCCACTTTTCGTCCTCCTTCCATAAGGGAAATATTTAAGTCTTATTCTCCTACTGTAGTAAATTTGGGTTCCTCTAATGAATCTATTACCTTGGTTAACCAATTTTAAGCTTTTCCAAAAGAGGAAGATATTTATCTCTCTTCTCTACCATGAACTTCAAAGTTTTGTCTTTGATTTTAAAAGGGATGTCTCTTCCTCACCATAAATATGAAATAGAGGGCACTATTTTCGATTGGAAACTTGATATCATTTCCCTCTCTAGAGAGTAAGTCAAAATTAATGGTCTTCGTCATGTTGCTCCATCTAACTTATGAAGGGAATTTTCTTTTCTTTAAGGGTCACATAGACAGGGTAAAGGGGTGTTCATTGGTTTTACTCCTTTGGTCTATAGTTTTTCCATTGATAAAGGTGAGAACCCT
The DNA here is from genome assembly GCA_007115665.2 of Sequoiadendron giganteum. NCBI lineage: Eukaryota > Viridiplantae > Streptophyta > Pinopsida > Cupressales > Cupressaceae > Sequoiadendron > Sequoiadendron giganteum. The sequence goes on from CM021106.1 coordinate 290,097,729, forward strand.
TCACACAGTTGTGTGTGGACCCTGATTTTTATCAATGGTCAACTTATTGGTTTTTCTTAGTATATTATTCAAAAATTGTTAATGATGGATGTAAATTATGGGAGAAGATGTCTAAAAACCTTTTCAATGTTGATTGGTGTTAGTGTGAAATTACTATTCACAATATACTTAAGCTCACTTAGGTAAATATGAGGTTAGAAAACTTTTTGTCTAACTGAATGTGCAACCATTGATACCTCTAGAGATTACCAAGTTATTTGGTAAACCTTATGAGCTACCTCTTTGAGGTTGGAAGCATTTCTATATCACCTCAAAGGTCACTCAACACTTGGCACACAAGGTTGATGACTTGGTCATGGAGGTTGTTGATTTGCACACTCCAAGTGTTCCTAAGGTTGACACCTATAAGACACTTGTCTACTCATTTGTGCCGCCTTATGGGACACTTTTCAATTCACCTCATAGGTGGATTGCCTCATCCTTTCCTATATAAGCAAGTTACTGTACTCATTATCTCTTGGGTCAACTAAATACAATCTTATGCATTGTTCATGTGCTTGTCTTCTAATCTCCTAGATCTTCCTAATTCTAATAATTGGGTTATAGGATGATATTTAAATATATGGTAGAACATCATAATGATCATAGATAACTCAACCATAGAAATTTGAATAATAGAATTTGATAAATAAATGTTTTGTTGTAATATGAAATTAGTATTATTGATCCAATTCATAAGAAAAGGGTTAGTCATGATAGTAGTTGGTACACCTAGTCTAACTGCAAATTTGAGGATGAGATAAATCTTAGTAGACTTAATAGATTTTATATATATCCTAATCTTTTTTTGTTCATGATCCCTCTGATCTTTATGTCAGAGTTGATTATTCCTCCACTCTTTCAAATTATTTCAATCTCATTTGTTCTATTTGAAGGGTTAAAAATAGTGGGGAGGCTTCTAAGTTTTCTTACAAGCTTAATATTTCACATTTAAAAAATCTCTCATGTGTGGGGCCTTGGTGGGCCTTTGGAGTTATTTTCCTATACCAAATGAAGGTGATTTGTATAGAGAATGGTGGAATTATTCTATTTCCCAATGTATTTATTTCTTACATGTCTTTGGTATGATAATTGCATGGAAGAAAAAAACATAAACAAAATCCATTCAAGAGAAGCTTGACCATACCCAAAAATTACTAAATTTTAATCCAAATAATACCAATTTATAAAAATTTAGTGGCTTTCTTAGAAACTCAAATTTGTAAAATGGATAATTATAGGGGCCAATGAATCAAAACTAGTGCAATATTAATTGGTTTGACAAGGGAAATAGAGGCTCTAAATACTTATTCAATTATCTTAACTATAAACACAAGGAGTTTCTCATGGCTATTAAATATGATAAGGGGCTTGTTTAGACCAATCTAGAAGAGGTTAAAGTTTTTAGAGCTATTATGAGTAATTTTGTAGTGAAGATCCCCATTGAAAAGATACTCGATAAATTTTGGAAGATATTATTAAATATCATATCCCTTAGAAGGTTGATTCAATGTATATGGTCAATTTTTAGATTATGATCTTTCCTTAGAATACTTAGCACATGTGCTTTCTATGCCTTCTAATAGAAGTCTTGGGATAGATGTACTTTTAGTGGAGTTCTATCAAACAACGTGGAATTATATCAGAGATGATCTTCTGATTTACCTAGATGATTTAGAGAAAGTTTCCTTATGACCTAGTATCAATAAAGGCCTAATAAAACTCCTTTCGAAAGGGAAAAATGAGGATGTTATTTCTAGTTGTGATCTCACCACTTTACTTAATAATTTGTACAAAATAATTACTAAAGCCATAGTGGCAAGCATTAAACTTGTTGTGAAAAGGATTGTCAAACCATAAAAAAATTGGTTCCTTGGTGAGAGGTTCATCTTTGACAACCTAATCCTTGCTCTAGGAAACTATTGAATGGGGTCAATAATTGAGCCAAAACTCTCTCCTATCAAGTTAGATTTCGATAAAAACCTATGATAGAACATTTTGGAGCTTCATTTTCAAGATGTTATATAACAGTTGGATTTTAGTCCCAAGTTATGTAAACATGTTCAAATGTTATTTAAGTATGCCAATTCTTAGTTGGTTATTAGTAAATAGTTGGTTGGGACTTTTCCCTTACAAAGCTCAATCGGGAAAGGTTTCCCCTTATCTCCCTTTCTCTATGTTCTTTCTAGTGATTCTCTTGAGTACTTTCTGCAAACACATAACCAATTGAAATTGATAAGGGGTATTTCTATTTCCAATAATGTCATGGTGATTAACTCTCACTTTTTGATGGCAACATGCTCTTTCTTTAAAATTTCGGAAAGGAGATCAATAATGTGATGGGAGTCCTTAATATTTATTATGGAATTTTTAGCTCAAATTTAGCTTACCACAAAAATAAATTTTTGATGGTGCAATCAAATCCGGTTCCCTTATGGAATCTTAAATATTCGAAACAAACTCAAAATGAAAAAATTACTCAGTACCTAGGAATTCTCTTTATCTTGGGTGTTTCCCTTTATGATATTCGGAACTCATATTTAAATAAATTGAAAAATAAACTTTGTACTTGGGGAAAAAATTGTCTCTAGCTAAAAAAAATCAAGTTTTGAACCATATTTTTTTGGCATCTCATGTGTATTATTCTTCTTGTTAGATGTCCTCTATAAGAGGTTATGAATATCTTAACAAAATTATTTGAAATTTTTTATGGGATAATTGGAGTGGTAATGTAGCTTTTAATTTTACCTCATGGTTGCATTGCATCCAATGCAAAGCCAAAGGTGGGATAGGACTAATGGAACCTAAAACTTAATGGGCTTGTTTGGTAGCAAAATGTGTAGTTGGAATAGTTAATGGAGAAGAGACATGGAAAAAATTGGTTTGGTATTGTATTTCTCATGTGCTACTATTAAAGGGAAATGACAATATATTAGTTGGGAGGATAAAATTCTATTGGCCTCTTTCTTGCATTTTAAAGCTTCATTTCCTTTTATTTCGAATATGGAAGGCTTTCCAAACAAGTTTGCAAATACTTAAATTGCAAAATTTATTCGAGCTACAACATGTCTTCAACTTTATGTCCTTATCTATTTGGTAGAATAAAATGGTATAATATCAAGTTCAACGTCTTTCATTTATCAAGAAAGCCTACTATTTATTCAAAAGAGGGGTTTGAAAATTTAGGGATTTGTGAGATTTAAATTCCCTTAACTAGACTAATTGGAAAAATCTTAAGAATAACATTGGCTTAAACAAACAATATAAAGGGTTTGTTATTTTTGTTAAGTCACTAGTTCCTATTGGCCTTGTTATGAAGATATGTAAACCCTTGCATTGTAATCCCTTAAAGGATTAGTGGTGGTTCTCCAAGTACCAATTGTTCTTGCTTTCCTTTGAAGAAGTTTTACTTGAGTCTCTTGTCATCTTTATCCTTAAATCCTAGATTGAATTAGAATGGAAATGTAGGATTCAAGAAAAAACTTGGAAAAAATTGAATTTTCATGTTTGGTGGTCTAAAATTGAAGTTAATGTTCAAATTTTGGCTTGGAAAATATTACATTTCAAGCTACCCATTGGTGACAAGTTGAGATGAATGATGGTTTAGCCATTTAAATACCCATTTTGTCAACACATTGAAAGTTTGAAACAAATCTTTTGGGACTATTCATGGACAAAAATAAAATGGAATGGTATAAATTTACTTATCTTCCTACTAATTTTGATCATGTGTTATGTTGGGAAGAAGTCATTTTGGGCTCAGGTATTCAAAACAATGTTGTTATGGATTCGATGAGCCAGATTATTTTTTTTGATATATAGAAAAGTATGTGCATGGCTATGTTTTTAGATAATAATTTTCATTAGGAAGTAGAAATGCTAAGGTTTTACTCTAACATCATTTATCAAATTGTTTCTTTGTGTTCTTAGTTGTAGAGTGTCCCCAAAGAAAATGTGAAAATCAATAATCACTTGGATAAGATCAAATGGCAAACTTTTTAGTTGTATAAAGAAAATATTCTTTCCAAATAGCTACAACATATGATAAAGTTTAAATTTAATTTAATTTTGTTCTTTAGGGACTTGGTTGTTCCAATTTTTCTATATTTTCCTAGACTATTGTAGTGTATTTCCTTTTCTTCTTGACAGCCTATTGGCTGCCTTCTCCTTGTAATACTTTTTTCTTTAATTCAATTTTTAAAAAATAATAAAATCTTATTTTACTCCAACCAATTGTGTTTATGTTTACTAGAGATGGGAACATATTATCCAAGCTATTCACTTCAAAGGGAATGGATTAGTTGCATCCCCAAATTTCCATGTCTTCATTCCCTAGAGGAAATATTTCCTAGGGAACTGAACTATGGGGATGTGACCCCACAAAAATGCAACCAGAATTTATATTCATGTGTCTCCCTATTCTGAGTTGGAGTTAGTTGATAAATAAGGCTCATTCATGAAAAATAGGCATGTTTTGAATGTCTCTATTTCACATAAGTGTATAATAATAATAAATATCTTTAATGCAATGAAAATTGAAAGATAGTACAATATTGGGGTGGTTAAAAATTTTCTGCAAGGACACTAAGCAAGATGAAGGCCTTTAATTTAAACTAGCTATTTTAAGCTACATTAAGTCTTGTTATATATTAAAATTAATAGTGTTTTCTTAATGGAGACATTTTTCAGTTAGTATACAATACAAACATACATTAGTTGGTAATTGGCTAATGTTGTTCACTTTCTCTATGGTAGTTTTGGTGAACCAATTCAAAATCATAAGTCAAAATAAATTGTAGTTAATAGCAATTAATTGGCCATTGCAAATTAGTCGCACATACCTTAAGAAATACATAGTCTGGATTGTAATGGTCTGGCACTTGCAACATATAGCTTTCATCTGTACCAAATTGTAACTAACAAAACAAAATAAAGAGAAGTTAGCTTTTATATGATAGTTTTCTTACTCATAACTTCTAATCTAGTTTTCATTTGTTCAAAATATTTATTTTACATAAAAAAAAAAATTATAATTGAAGAGTGGATCATGCTTGTACAACACACTCTAAACTTTGACTAATTTAGGTGGCTCATTATAAATCACACTAACTTCTTCAATACGGCCCACTTATTAATGTGATTTCAAATGAGTCACCTGAACAAATAAAAACTTAGAATGTGTTGTTTAAGTCAAATCCTCGAGAATGTCAAACAACTAAATGAATGATATATCTTCCACATCCCTATCATATAATAGATTAAATATCATCATTCATGAAAACAGATTCATGAAAAATGTCAAATGCCCTATAATATGATTCAATATGATATGTTGTCCTACAATTATCTTTAATATTTTCCAAAACCTCTCTAATGCCATTGACTTATGGAGAAGATAATAATTAATGGTAGTGTACCACTTGCAAAAACACACAATCCTCTTGAAGGTTAAATCTGAATATAATTTTAGAAAAAATCAGTAGCTGTGTTTTTTTCTTCCCATGGATTGTTTTATGTTTCCTACAACCTTTTTCCTAATATTATGTGGATTTCTGCACTTTGATATGCCTCATGCAGCATGACAACTAACAATCGCTTGAAAGGATTTTACTGATATTTTAATTGTCTTTAAAAAACAGTGAACTTCGACCGAAAGTTTCCAGAAAACTTTTGGATCTATGTAGATCATGATTTTAATTTAAGCCTTTGGAATTTCTAATAGTTAAAGGAAACAACATTAGGAGCTAAAAGCTTACTGGTCTTCCAAAAAGTTCATAGACTTTTATTTTATTACCAAGGCAGATTGTAGCCAATCTATATTAGAAACAAAAAATGTCTGCCTTGAAAACAAATTAATATCAATTAATATATTGAAAAGAGAAATTATAATTCCTGGATCAATCCTAAACACCTCAAATTCTGCATTTACAAACAGAAGCTCTCTTTACACAAACCAATATGTTTAGAGAACAAAGGTAAGTTTTTAAAAGTAGAATGGATAGTAAAGTATTGAAAAACATGGATGATGATCATTGAATTTTATGGATTTAGATTTGATTTAAATAATATTTTAAACTTTGATTTATTTAGGTGGTTTATTTAAAATTATATTAATAAATGAGTTTTATAGAAAAATTAATGTAATTTCGATGAGTCATCTAAATTTGTCAAGACTGAATTCGCTTCTGCGTAATTGAACAACAATTCATAGTGATAAAAATTATAATAACACGTGCTAATACATCACTTCACAGATCCTACTAAAAATTCTGAAATCATTTTGATTAATAGTATGTTGCAAGGTGTGTGCCCTTGGTCTCCTTGGTTGTTCAATGCGACATTTGAGATTCGTGACATGGTTTAACTGCCTTCCATAAATCTTAACTCTGGATTATGACATTGATAGGTTGATCTTTCGTGCAACAACAAGACCAACATAATAGACAGTGAGATTGAAAAGCATGTTTTAGAAATGTTCTCTTGGAAATTCTATTGAAATCTTAACTAGTTTTAATCAAAACAGGAGATAGAAAGGATAAGATATAACCACAAAACAATTACTCGATGCATACCTCGTCATCCCATGACTCAATCATAACGCGCAGGCCACGCAGAAGATGATCTTTATTTTCCTTCTCGATGCGATGAAGATTAATGTTATTCCGCATTCTGAAGAATCCCTCCTTCAAAATTGCAGAGGCTTCCCAATAAGAGGGCCGATAATTCGTTACAGTATGAAGATCGAAGAGCTTCGAGACACTAAGAGTCTGATTACCATATTCAACATTTGCAGGCATTGGCCATATGCCCACATACTCATCCATCTTTCCAAACGCAATCCCCACCATCACTGCAGCCAGACAAACACAAACCCAGAAATGTAGAAAAGCCATAGTTGATGTTCAACACTCTACAACACCACCTGAAAACCCCTCTGTACAATATAATGCATTACCACCGCCACCTATTTATCTTCAAAGCAAGAATATAACGGTCATTAAATGATACAAGTTAGAAATGGAGAATGATGAGGATTGGATAATGTAGAAGCATTATCCAATCCTCATCATTCTCCATTTCCAACTTGTATTATTTATGATGCATATACGCCAGAATCCAGATAGTCAATTTCCTATAGTACTGCCGGAGCAAATCAAACTATTCTTAGTTTTTCAAGCACGGTTTAAAATTAGGTTTTGGTATTTTAGAAGCTATATAATAGCTGTTCTTTTGCGTTTTAATTGCCAGTTTAAAGGCTGTTTTTCTTAGCTTTGTATCATTTTTCTGTTCCAAAAACAGACTGATGAAGGAGAAGACAACTGGATATTGAAAAATTCTGTAGTTTAAGAAATAATTTAGAATTTATTGGCTGTGCTAATGGCTGTAAGTAATTAAATTTCACTGAATAATATATACTGTACGTAATTTTTTCCTGCTGTATCAATTATTATAGCAATAAAAATGAGGTATGAATCTAATTAATATGTTTATGGTTTAGCTTTTGTAGAAATGAAATTAGCTTAAGATAAATATTATGCTTATGGAAAAGAAATTGATAAGATTATAAACAAGGTTTAAAGGACATGAAAATGGGTTCAACAATTCCATAGAATTTGATTTCTAGGTAGGGATTGGCTTTATGATACATGGATGTCACTTAACTATGAAGCATTTGTATGTGGAAAAATAGAATGGCAATTTTGTGAGTAGAGATTTACAAAACAAAAGTGATGAGGGATGAACACACTATGCATAGAAATAAATTGTTTAAAAATAAAATAAATTAATAGAATATTAATGATAATCAATAAAGTAAAGTGTGTGTTATTAAGAGATAAATTTTAGTTTCTAAGTATTTATAATGTTGAAATTGCATCTAAGACAAAGAGGGAAATGGGGTGATTGTATAGAAGTCTATCAAAATAGTCATATTCCTATCATATCTTTATAACCTTCATAAAGAGTTTATGTATTCGTCTATGCACTTTGATTTGTGATTAATGTTAAAATAATAATAGTAGTATGAAAACTAGTTAAAAAGAGAAAAACATTCTCAATTAGAGTGTTAAATATAAGAAAATAATAATTAATAAAAATAGATTAACAAGCTTAAGTATAAAAAATAAATTTAGAGGATAAAATAAAAAGATTTCTTGAATCCAAGGAGGAGTCAAGAGGAAATCTTCTAATATTATTTAATAATTTTAAAGGAAGAATGAAACATACTGTGAGCACAAAACCTGCATAGACTAACAAAGGATCAACAAAACAATGTCAAACATGTTAGTAACACAAATCTAATGCTCCCTATGAAATTCTTGGAGAAACAAAATTGAAAACATGGAAATAAAGCAAGAACACAACATGAAATCAACTAAGCTAACCAGACCTCAATCCCATAGGGGGATTGGTGCTTCTTTGATGTGGAAAGAAGCCCTTTCCCAATCCCTTGATAAACTTGATGATGATTGATTGATCTTTGATGAAATTTGCCAATAACCTAGCTAAATTGATTACAAAATATGAAAATGTGATATAAGAGGGATTCGTTGCACATGGGTATCTTTCTTCTCAAGAGATCACCAGGGAATGAAGTGCCCTTATACACCTCAAACTGAATAGATCAATAGAATCGTGGAAAGAAACAAGAAAGTGGGTCCAAGATCTGAGAGAGCAAGACTTCTAGATTTTTGTCCTCAGCTGAGAAGCTCTCGGCCAAAATACGTCAACGCAATTCTTGGATGTCAGTGTGGCACACTATCGTCTACAAGATGTGTTGGCATCCTAAGTTGTAAAGAACCTAGGAGCTCAGGCAAACAGACTGGAGTCTCACTTCTTGACTCGAATCGAAGAATGCAAAGAGTCCAATAACTAGCAAAAACTAAAGAACTAAAATAAGATACAAGAGAGTTTGAAACAAGGTCACCTCTGTGTGTTCAAGTCATTAGTCCAATGCTTCCTTTCGTGACCTACACACAAAAGACCAAGGGGAAAAGGTTGGGGTTGTATAGGGGTTTGCCTCAGTCAAACCCCTGCATTGGTGTTCCCACCTCCATAGACAATTAGGTTTGATAGAGACTGTAAAAGGAAATGATAAAGTAAGTGGTGAAAACAATAGTCACTTTGGAGTAGAGCTCGCACCACAAAGTAGTAAGTGAACTATTAAGAAAGAGTGATAAGGAGATAGAGTGTTACCCACGGGTTGAGACCCTCCTCTGGAGCATATAGGTGCACCACAATGTGCTTGCTTGAGAGATGGTAGCTGTTGGAGAGTCGATAGTTTCTAGAGGGACCTCAGTCTGAAATGGCTTTACCAGTGAGAGTGTTTCTATTCAAGGGTGAAGCTTACCCAAGACTAGAGAAAGTGGTGATGGTGCTTGAATTGACAACTTCCAACCCCAAAATAAGGGCCAAAAAGAGTTTCTAATGTATATAAGGGTGGCATAGGGTCGTTTTAGTCGAGACCTAATGACCTAGACACGTGTCGCTAGGGTCAAGTTTCTAGATTCACCATTTCAAACTCAAAAAACTGTCAGGACACTAGCACATCACGCAGGCGTCTCGAGCCTATATTTTTGGGAAATGCCTTGTTAGGCTTCTGTCGTCTTATCATGTGTCCTCATGGAGTCAGAATCATGAAACTCTGACTCATGAGATTTTACCATTAATTTTCTAAGGTGTCATAAATGTTAAGCAAGATGCAAAAATGTGGAATTGCCCCTATGACATTACAGAAATGTTATGAACTCAAATGCTAAATGCATATAGTGATTGTGCTCTTAGTTGATGGATCTAAAATCAATGGAGAAACTCTCTATTTATAGAGAATAATGATGGAGAAAGAGGCATAATGGATGAATGTGGGACAAAAGACCAAACAATGAGAGAAGTCCACTTGTCCACATGTGATTGGAGGAGGAATGAGCACATTTTGATGAATGTGCACATAAATGCATGTAGGTGAAAGTTGAAATTCAAAACATGGCTTGTGGAGGGAGAGTTGAAAGATGAGTTAATGCCACTTGGCTCAAGAAAAAGGACATGTACAAGAGCCATAAATGTCATGTTGGAGGACAAAAGTCCTTTAGAAGGGAGAATTCAAATAAGTGGAATATTCCAAGAATATGCCATATTTGAATGAAAATAGGAGGAAATGTGCAACTTTCAAAAGCTAGAGGATTTGATGGATTAGAGTTAGATTTAATTAGGATGTAATTAACTTAGATGAAGATTAGTTGATTTGACATTTGATTTAGATATTTAGATTTATTTAAATCAAAATGAGAGGAATTTGAGATATTAAATTTAATTAAAGGGAATGGTGTTAGTTTTAAATCAAATAAAAATAAATTTATTTAATTTAAATGAGATGACTTTGGAGATTAATTAAATAAAATGAATCATTTAATTAAAAAAGACACTATAGGATTAACTAAACAAAATGATTTATTTAATTAATAGAAGAGGATGACTTAATCAGATAAAATTGATTTATTTAAGGGAGGAAATATGGTGAATTTAATTAAATAAAGATTATTTAATTAAATGACTAGCCGAAGAGATGATTCAGAATGAACTGGTGTTAGTAAGATTAGGATCAAATGTGTAAGATCAATTTCTAGATATTTTCCATGTCTACACATACACATTAAAAAAAATCTTTCGTAAATCAAGTTATATTCAAAGGGAAACATCTTTTGGGAAACAAGAGAGGAAAATGGAGGAGCTCACTCAACAAGAGGGAGGAGCTTCAATGTCATTATCTTCACTACAAAGACAAAATAAAATGAAGGGAAAATGAGGAATCTCACTTAAAGAATAAAGGAGGAGAAACTACCTACAACACTTTTCCAAATTAACAAGAAGGGAAAAAGGAGGGGAACCCACTTAAAGAAGAAAGGAGGAAAAAATATCTACGAAAGTTTTTCAAATTAAAAAGGAGGAAAAAATTGGGGGGCTAACTCAAAGAAAAAAAAAAGGAGAAATTTCTTATAACAAATTTCTAATTTAACAAAGACAAAGAAAAAATGATAGAATCTCACTCAAACAAAAGGAGAGGAGGAACTACCCACAATATATATTTAAATGAGAGAAGAGTAGAGAAGAATCTTCTTCTTTTTTAAAGAAGATAAAAATTTAAATAAAAATAATAAAATAGAAGATAAATTGTAAATAAAACTTGCACCAATCACACTATTCAAGATTATGAAATAAGAGAAGAAAACATGAATTAAAATACTAGATTTTTACCCAAGAATAGTGACTTGGGTAACATAATGGTGAGAAAGTCTACAATCACATGATAAATCTTGCAAGAAAATGATAGCATTCAAACTATATATAGATCTTCAATGGGCTGCAAATTTTGAAATGAATGAAGAAGAATGATAGCTTTGACAAAAAGAAAATAAATAATATAGGAATAACGAAGAGAATAAAAATGTTATAGCTGAGAGAACAGAATAATGGATAAGAGAAATAAAAAATAATGGTTAAGAGAATCAAGTGTTACTACAATAGATTACTTTGTAGACAAATGTGATTTGTTAGTAAGAAAATATGGAAAGGCGTTGCAATTGTTATTTATTTTATTATAAAAATAAATAGATAGTTTTAAAATGCATATGGAAATTGAAATTTAGAACACCACCACAAATACAATAGTGTTTCTACATATCTGTAATTATTTTCTAGTGTCCACACATAACAAATTAATTAAAACACATAAAATTGGCTAAACCAAGGTCAAAATAAAATTTGGCAACTAGTGAAGGAGAAAATCTTAGGAAACAAGCTTAAATGAATCCTAAAATATAGTAAGGAAATAGGCACTAAAATAGATATAATTTATAGAATAGAAATTGTAGAGGGTGTGCAATTTTTAACTCTATGAGAACAATGATGAAGAATTTACATTGACATCATGCTAGAATAATTTACCATAGTGTAGAAATGTGTTGCTCTTAGTATTCATGTCATCTTAAAATCTATGTGGACACAAAAATATATATAGTTTAAAATATAGAGAATTTTGATTTGATCCCAACTGCACATAATTGATCTCTAACATGTATATCTAAAGTGTTAAAATAAACATAGTCAAATCTTACTAGCTCTGATCCTTAAACTTAAATATATATTATAACAATGATGGTTCCTATAAAGCCTATTTGGGAATATTTTGGATCACTAAGGTCAAATTATCTTATGTTAGGCCTTTAATTTGACCAAGATTATGCCTCTAAGTGAATATTCATTTAGACATGTGTTTAAATGGCTTATATGCATTTTGATTATTTTTTTCTTAGTAAAAAAAAATTACTCTATTTTTTTTCTTCCTTAACCATATATTTTTCCTTGTGAATAAATTCTACATTGATTGTCTTTAAATATCAAGACATAACAGCATGTCTCACAAATGTATACTAATTTAACTCACAATTACTAGTGAAAAAGGGAGGGAAATCTGGATTTAATTTTAAAATTTTGAATTTGAGGTTCTTTCTTGAACATTGTGAGATTGGTCCTAAATGGGATGACAACAAACATGGGAACAAAGTGATAAAATAAAGGTTGGGAGTAAATTAATTAAGGAAAGTGAGAATGAGTTGTAATAAGTAAGGGGTAAATAGTGAAGACATAAGTTTAGTTATAAGCAACATGAAATAGGAATGGATATGAAATGAGGCATAAACCAAACTTAGCACAAGTGTCACCACTTGTTAATAAGAAAATGTATTATATAAATTATATCAAGGTGAGCAAAAAACTAAATGTGAAATGCATGAGTGTGGAATTTTCATCATTATATTTTTCCCTCACTTTGATGTGTGTGTAAGTCTATAATAAGCATGCATGTTAAAGTCTATTGACCATTATTATCAATATTTAGACACTCATAAGAGAATTTAGGATTATTCTTGGATTTTTTAAGTGTGTCCCTCAGTTGGAGTACTCCATAAAAACGTGAAAAATAAAAAATTATAAACATGTTAATTCACCTATTCATAAAATTGACAAGTACAAAGAAAGATGGGTTATATATGTTTCACCCATATCGAACATTAAATATGATAACACCCTATATAGTTTACTAATGTGATATAATATATTTGATATAAGCATGTGAAAGGACTTTATTAAATTATGGAAAATATCATACAACATATTTAATGACCATGGATCTAATATGACTCCATCTCACTTGTAAAGAAATATGATATGACACATTTGATGTCACTCCATTCAATGTGGAAAATGCAATAGAACTCCTCTTTATGTGAACATATGATGTAATAAGATCCATTTATGAATAGATATGATTCTATGCATAGAAAAAGTCACTAATTAAAATCTCAACCATAAGAGCATTATTGGTAAGAAATACTCCCCTTCAATTAGTTGCATCCATCAAACATAAGGAATTGGAAGAGAGGGGGAACTGATATATGAAAATAAAAGGCGATTAAATAACACACAAGCATTCAAGCACATAGACCATGTAATAAATGTCATATACAAGAATCATGTGACAAACAAGTAGAAAATTATATTGAATGATAGTTGAATATTAAGTACATAATCTAGAGATAATCATCAAGGTATAAATTTCCATCCCTTTTTGATGTCACTGCATCATCTTCCATGGTGATGAACTCTTACAAAGACTATATTTCATGTAAAACTCATTTTAGTTTAAATTATTTTAATGTGGCTAATACAAAAGGATAATTTTTAATACGACTAATATCTATAATATTAAATCTTGTATGAAGTACCTATTGCTGACATACCTCAAGAACATATTGTAAATATGCCCTTAGATCTTTCAGAAATAATATTGGTTGGAAATTTTATAGGTGTCTCGCCTTCCCTTAAAATTATAGAACAATGGATTCATAAATAATAAAGGCTAAAATTTTAGGATAATATTGATTTGGCTTTATGTGGTGAAGTATTCTTTATTACCACCTTCTCAAAAAATGAATAATTTTTAATCTTTAAAAGTAGTCCTTATGGATTCTACCTTAATTTTTGGAAGATATACTCCTTTCCTCCGTATATATTTCAAGATGCAATAAAATATTTTTTGTAAAATTTCCTCTCGAGGCAATCAATTTGAAACGAAAAGATTTGGCATGCACCTAAAATATTGAATCATGCAAGATTTTCCTAAAATTCCAAAAGAAAATAATGCACAAGAAGCCCAAAAAAATTGGTTTCTATTTGACATAACATACAACTACCAATAGAAACAATAAAAAAAAAAATTTGAATAATGTATCTACCTCCAATCTTTTCAATTATCTTTGTAAAGTTAAAACATTGAAAAAAGAATAAAATATCCATAAAGTGATGAAAATATCCTCCTAAAAAAGGAAAATAAAAGAAAAAAATTAAGTTAAATGTCCCTCTCAAATTGAATATATAAATAATTTGGTCCTTGAAGAGGAAATATAGTGAGAAGAAAAAAGCATTCCCAACTCCTTTAATAATCAACCAAAAATTAAAAGGAAGAAAAAGGAAACTATGAACTTAGATCAAAAGATGTAGTAAAAAACAAACAAGCAAGAAAGAAACATTGGGTATAGTCATAAAATCAAATAAATATAAATTAGGTAAACAATGAAGAAAACCTAATATTATGTTAATTCAATAAATTAGATTGGATAATGAGGAAGCCAATTTTTTATTAAAAACTCAACTTAATTTAGTAATAGCATCATAATACTTATTAAGGAATACTCTCTTGATTTAATTTTCAAATGTTTTTTTGTTTGTCTCGACAACATTTACCTATTCAAACTAACATTATAATGATTTAAAATGAAGGGTTTGATTTCAATTTATAGGATTTTGGGGATATATATGGATGGATAGGATTTGATCTCAAATCAAGAGCTTATCCTATGAAAGAGCTTATCCTATGAAAAATGAAGTGAATGATGATAGGAGATGGCTATTATTAATAAATTAGTTAATTTATTGATTTAATAGATTTATTTATTTATTTTTCTCAAATAGTTAATTAATTCAATCTTAATTTCTTAATCATTTTTCTTTTTTTATTATTTGTTAACCATTTTTATCATTTAGTTATCTAATTTGATTCATTTAGTTTGATTTATCATTATTTATTAAACTAATTATTGATAATAGATTTATTTTAATATTGTGGATACTTGTGAGAAAATTATTTCTTTAAATTAATTAAAAAATAAAGATTATTTACTTGGTTTTCTTTTGATGAAGTGAATTAATTAATGTGACATAATTTTTTTTAATAAATAGATGTTGTTTGGCATTGAGATTATCCTTAGTGAGATTTTAGTGTTTATAGTTATTATAAATTGTTGTGGTAGTTTTGATAAAATTATGTATAAATTAGAACTTATTGAATGAGATGTAATATTAGATTATTTTTTCATAATATAAATTGTCAATTTGATATGTATGTGGTCCTTGTGATTGACTCATGCATATACAAATAACTATGTCAAGGTTTGAAATATGTTGCATTGAGAAAATAATGGCATTCCTTAAGAAAGATCTCTTGAATCGATGTTTGTATTATTTTTTAGCATATGCACCTATGTGAAGGAGAATCTGATTTCTTAAGCCTGTATATTTTGTCTTAAGAAACTTATGATTATTTAACTATACTTTTTGCTTTCAATAATACTATTCATCGTGATTGACTATGTGTAGTTGTTATGCGGTTGCAATGATTTGAGAAGTTTATGTGTGAATTAGAGATTCTCAAATGAGTTGTTATAATAAATTATGTTTCCATAATGTAAGTTTCTAATTTTATATGTATATAGAATACATTATTCAATTTACCACATGGATTAAGGTAGATATTTTATCCAATTGATTGAAGTAAACTTGATTTAAGGTCATAATAATGATATAATTGGTAAGTTGAACTATCATTATCTATTGTCTCAAACCCCTACATAATTATAAGAGTACCTCTATATTTGTTGCTTAAATATTAGTATTATGATAGTTTGATTTGGTTGGTATTTCTCATTGAACCATTTTTTAAATTTGTGATAGAGACCTACTATTATTATTAATCTACTATATATGGGAAAAGTGATAAGATGTTATAGATAAATAAGACAATTCAAGGAACACATATCATCCTAGAGAAATTAGGTTGTGTTTGTGGTATGTTTAGCTAGATCTATTAAATTTTATAGGATATTTAAGTGGGAATAGCAGCTATTAAATAGTTAATGTCGAATATTGTTGACATAACCTAACAATTTGAGTCTCATATATGTAGAACTATGCCTTCACAAATACTTATTATTTTTCTATAATCTATATTTTCATGTGTTTCATATGTATAATATAATGCATGGTTCAAGTTACAACATGAATTATGGTAGATGCTTGTTATAGTTGATTAAAGTAGGCTTAAAATTTGATTCAATACAAATGACATGCTGGATAAGTTAATTTTTCTATAAGTTGATAAGATTCCTTCAAATCTAGATGAGGGTTAAATTCTCGCAATCAAAAGGAGGAAAGGATTGATGGCGCCCAAGGAAGCATGAAAGTAGAGGGAGGGAATTTTGGGATCTTCAGACCTTGTGGAGGTTTTAATAGCATTCAAACATTATCCTAATACATAGTATTTTTAAATCATATCTAGTAGGATGCCAAGGTTCCTCCAAGTCCAACAAGGGCCAATTTTCCTGCATGAAGAGGTTTCGCGTAGAACATAGAATAAGGTACCTTGAGAAGATTCTAGGGATGCTTCAATCGATCCAAATGAAAATAAAAGCATTTTTAATTCCTAATGAAGGTCGAATTTTCATAAAGAACAAGAGGTAAAAGTTGGGCTTGAAGCCTGACCTCGATATAAAGGAAAGGAGCAGGACCGAAATGAAAGAAAAGTAAGAGGATAAAGTTGGGCCCAAAACCTATAATGAAGGTTGAATTTTCATAACGAGTAAGAGGTAGAAGTTGGGCTTGAAGCCTGACCTTGATATAAAGGAAAGGAGTTTCGGAAGAAGAGTAAGAGGATGAAGTCGGGCCCAAAGCCTGTACCTCGATGTGGAGAACTCCCATAGGTATCAAACAAAAAAGGATGTAGACATAAAGGAGGAATAAGATAGAGCATGAGGTAACGGTTAGACCTGAAGCCCAACCCTCGATTGGGTTTGGCGACAAAAAGCTAAGAAAAACTCTGGATTTCCAAAGAACGGGGAGCTCAGCAAAGGTAAAGGCCGAAGTCAAGGAAATGACAGAAGGCATGGACCAGGCCTGAAGTTTGATCATTGATCACCGACGTGTAGTACAAAGGCAGGGCGCAAAGAATTTTAATGCTTTTCGCATGTTGTGATAAGGCTACACCAGCTCGAAACTTGGTGAAATAGCTACAAAGGCCCGTTTTTTATGTTAAAATGCATAGGAGGCCATTTTTGGTGCGATATTTTGCAGCCACCCCTCTGTAACACATTGAATGCTATGATATCTCTCTAGAATTTTAAATCTCAATCCAAGAAATTTCACAGATATTAAATGGTTTCAACATGGATGAAAGAGAAAAAGAGCGGTACCATACAGCATTTAACATTGTCAGACTCCTTTTAGCTGTGTGGCCTTACTCAGCCATGGTTTTTTTGCAGAGTTCCCAAGTATTTTCTATTAGATCACCTACTTTTCATTAACTCAACCTTGTCAAAGGGCGTTGGAATGTATGTTCTTTGTTGTTGATCATATCTTTCTCTACAAAAGCGTTAGATATTGTAGGCAGCATCTAGGGTTTCCCTCTCACCACATTATCCATCTCTCTCTCTCCTCCCATTGGAGATCAATAAAAGGCAGCTTGTCACTCATTTGTAAGGGTTATTCCTCTCTTTTTTCGAATAAAGATTTTTATTTTTTATTTTTTGTAATTCTAAATTGGTTCAATGCCTCTATATCAATAAAGAAACTATTATTTTTGTTGGTGTAAATAGTGACTTTATTAAACAAGTTAGATTTTAGCATACCTAGAGAGAGTCCTATTCACATTGCTTAAGTCTCCACTTAAAAACTTTTGTAGTGTTGTCTCATCTCATGTGGTTGAGACATGTGTCTTCACTTTGTGAGACACTTCTTGCAAGTATACTTTCCACTAGAAAACCTGTCATGTGAGTTAACAAGTGTTCCAACATTGGAGGGGTAGTCACTCATTGTGTTCAACTTGTCTACCTTCACCACCTTGCCTATATATGCAAGGTTTCTATGAACATTCAAATCATCTCTTGATAATATCAATTAGGCTTATTTATGTGCATGTATTTTGTGGAAGTTTTTGTAAGGAAAGCAAAGGTGCAGAAATGCCTTCCTAATGATAATTCTAAGAGGAATAGTGCAGATTACAAATTCAATCTTAATTACAGTTCATTAAAGATGCACATTACTGGAATAACATAATAGACAATTAAGATCATACATGGAATTGAACACCAGTATTCACGTGGGAAAACCCTTACAGGAGAAAAACCCACACACCAAGTAAAGCCTCTTTGTATTACAATAAACAAATTACATACAAATATACAGACTTCACTTTTAGATGTCAATTTTATAGCAGCAACATTTCCCTGATCAACCTTGTACAAATTGAATCCTTCTCACTTTGTCCAACCATTCAACATTCGAACCTTCTCTCTTCACTATGTCACGGTATATCAAACAGCCATGGTTGATTCGATCTCAATACAAATGGTTCGGTTCAGTTTCCTCTACAAAGTAACTATCGATCTTACCAGTCGTCACCAACTCAACACATTCCTCCAATGTCTATTGTACAACTCAACAGTCCATCCAAGTCAGCATTTTTTCAACCATGGTCCACCTTCAAGTCCATCGGCATGACCAACACTATCGACGAGAGACTGGAAAGTCCCATCGATTTCCCATGTCACCTTGATGTCCCAAAAGAACCATCACAACCATGAGCATCGACAAGAGTCACCCTGAAGACAAACATTCTTATCGGTTAGACAACAAACATCAGAGATAGATCGAAATGTCTCACCGAGGTCATAAGTCACCCCAACGACCTTAAGGTCACCTGTAGTTCAAAACACCTCATCGGCAAGAGTCTCCCCAACAGAACTCTTTGGCCAAACTTACATCATCTATGAGAGTTAGAAAACTCGCACCGATAGTTTAAGGTCACACCAATGAATTTCGCTCGGATTGACAAGAGTCTCCCCGACGAAACTCTTCGTCCAGACTTCTTATCATCGTTGAGAGTTTAAAAACTTACACCAACGACTTCCTTTAGTTGCGCTTCAGCAAGACCAGGCACTAGTCACACCGATCTAATCACTCGGAACATTTAGAAAAAAATTGCTCGCCACCAAAACATTCCAAATGTCTTACCATTTTTTCTTTTTTAGCAGGTTCAAGTCAGTAAGTTTAAGGCACATGTCTCCAAAAATCTCTCACTTGACGAAGATCTTACTAACATCTCTAGAGCACTCAGAAACTACTAAGATTCATGGGCTCTGAGGCCCATCGAACTAGCACACCACCTATACTTGTTTGTGCTCACTGGTTTCATTAATGCATCTACAAAATTTTCTAGAATATCCACCTTTTCAAGAGTAACCTTTCCATCCTCCACCATATCAGGTACAAAGTGATACTACACATCAATATATTTCGTCCTAACATGGAAAGTAGGATTTTTCGCCAAACAAATGGCACTCTGACCACCACAACAAATAGTGATTTGCCCTGCATTGAACCCAATATCATAACACAAACGCCTAAGCCAAATGGCTCCTTTATAGGCATGTGTTGTTGCCATGTACTCTGCTTTCATAGTGGATAGAGTGACTACAGCCTGTTGCTTGCTCATCCAACTAACTGCACCACCATTTAACATGAAAATATATCCATTGATGGACCTTTTGTTGTCAATGTCCCCTGCCCAATCAGAATCCACATAATCGTGAATGTTGAGTGATCTATGTGAACTAAACGAGTTTCCATGATAGAAAAAAGTGTATTGCGATGTACCTTTTAAATATCTAAATACTCTTTTCATAGCATCCCAATGTGACCTTCATAGATTTGCCATAAATCGGCTAAGAACTCCCACTACTTGGGCAATGTATGGCCTTGTACAGACCATTGCATACATTAAAATTCCAACTGCACTTGCATAAGGCCCTCTAGTCATGTCCTCCATCTCAGTAGGATATTTTGGACAATCTTCAACAGATAGCTTCGTGCCCTGCAAAATTGGAACAACTAGCTGCTTGCAATCGTTCATCCCAAATCTCTCCAGAACAGTGTTAATATACTTACTCTGGCTGAGCCAAAGCTTTCTGCTCTTTGTGTCCCTAGTTATTTCCATCCCCAGAATATTCCTAGTTGCACCAAGATCTTTCATTTTGAACTTTGCAGACAACTGAG
>CM021106.1:290124395-290234311 GCA_007115665.2 Sequoiadendron giganteum
TAAATGCTATTTTTTTTCAAACAAATCCTTAAACAATAGCATAAACATTCAAATTTTGAATTTCTAGAATGCTTATGTCCTTGTACCCTAGCATTGGCCATTTTTTTCATTGAGCGTCATTGAGGATCTTGGTGTTAGAAGATCCAGTTATTGAGTGTCATTTGGATCTTATTTATTTATCTCCCCCTACCTCTCCTACTTGGGAAGATATTGTTGGAGAATAGGTTGAAATAATTGATACATTTATGGATTTCATAAATGAAGATGCTAAGGTGACATTAGATCCCCCTCGATTAAAGATCATCAAGAAGAAGTTAAATCCGTTGAGGTTATGAAATCACAATTGGCTATTAGGTCTCCTTTAATTATTGGACCTCCTAAGAGTCCTCTAATTGTTGGACCTCCTAATTCACCTCTCATTATAGGACCTCCTAAACCACATGGATATATCCTAAGCTTGGTAGGACAACTTACTTGTAATCATGTGTCGTAACAACCAAGTTATCATACTGTAGCTCACATATATAACTCTAGAAACAATAAGCAACCAAAACAAAATCCAACATCCATACCATTTCCTCAACCATACCTCCCACCAACACCTAATATCCAATAGTTTAGTGGTAAATAATATGATCTCATTGAACGACTTCGTAACACTCCTATTAAGATCTCCTTGTGGGATTTGATTCAAACATCAACTGCTTATCATGGCATGCTTCAAAATGCTTTGCAGAAATTTGTGACCCCTCCTAGTGTGCAACCAAATGATGTGGCAGCTTTGATTGAGAATATGAATTCACCTAATTTGGAAATTTTCTTTCATCAAATTGAATTACCTCCTTTATAAATGCAAAAATAAAATGATGCTTTGATGATAATGGGTTTTATTAAAAAAGTTTGGATTAGATGTACCCTTATTTACAATGGTTCAGGAATTAATATTTGCAGCGTAAATATTTTGGATAAAATTAAAGCAGACAAAACTTTAATTCAACCCGTTGATTTGTCAATCAAAGGTTTTGATAACCTGGAAAGCAAGTTGCTTGGTGTGATAATGTCACCTATTAAGGATGGTGAATTTGTATTAGAAACTCTCATCCATGTCATGCCCCATGATCTTTCATATAACCTTCTCTTGGGTAGACCATGGATTCATGAGATGAAAGGTTTTCCTTCAACACTTCATCATTCAATGAATTACATATACAACAATAAGGTTTACACGATAAGGGTTGATCAAAAATCAAAAAATTATTTACAAACTGAAATAGGAATGAAGAATCCTCTTAGTACATTGACACTAACTACAAAAGTGGAGCCTTTACAAGTTGATGATAAAGATAAATTTCTTTCATCGGTTATAAATTTGTTAGACTATGATTGGGGTTCATTATATTTTATGCTTGCATTCATGGGAGAATAAAAGATTACACAAAAATTAGAAAAAGAGAAAGAAGCAACAATGGTATCAACTCAATCAATTATTGAGTCATCAAAACCATCTAAACCTATAATTTATAAAAAAGAGGAAAACACAAATTACACATCCACTTATGATGAAGATGGTCATGAAAATCCACCTTCTTCAAAAGAAATGGAAGCAATTTATGGAATATTAACTTTTAAAATAACTTGGCCATAATGGAAAAGGATGTGGTGTCAAATAACAAGGTATATGTGTCCCCATAGAGCCTAACATGCAAACAAAAACAAGAATTATTGGCTATTGTCCTTCAAAAATAAAAATACCTTCACTTAATCAATAGTATTAGTTTTTTCTCCTTGACATATGGTAGTGGTAGTATCATAACATACTCACTACCATGCATGATGGTATAAACTTGGAAC
Source organism: Sequoiadendron giganteum (assembly GCA_007115665.2). Lineage (NCBI taxonomy): Eukaryota > Viridiplantae > Streptophyta > Pinopsida > Cupressales > Cupressaceae > Sequoiadendron > Sequoiadendron giganteum. The sequence goes on from CM021106.1 coordinate 290,126,247, forward strand.
TATGTAATCATGTTTCATTTTACAAGGAGCGGAATGTCATCATCCATTTTGGGCTCATCTTTGTCCCTATACTTGGGGGGAAAGGAATTAGGTATCCTCATCCTAGGTGCATTCCTTCTGGCAATGGATCCCTCTTTATCTCCTTAAAACATTAGTGTAGCAAGTACACTAACCATTTAAGGGGGGAGAATATATTCCCCTGATCATTTTTTGCATATGAAATGGTCTCTTCTTAGTGATGATAGCATGCATATCCTAGGAAGTGTGACCTTGTTAATCAAAGTGTGGCCTTCTTGATCTATGTGAGGGTATCTCTTTCATGGTGATATTAGGCTTGATATCCCTCAAGAGTGTGAAATTTCTTGGCATATGGTGTTCCCCTTTGTGGTGATACTATGGCTACTATTCCCTAAGGTTTTATCTTTTTATTCCTTGACATGTCCTCTCCTAGTGGTGATGTCATGTGTGATATCCCATAAGGTGTGACCTTTCATGTATTGAGAAAATCCCCTTTGTTGTTTTTGTGAATCATCTCTTGTGGTGATGTTATAACACCCCTTAGGTTTCTAATCTTATTGTATCATCATTTATGCACCCCCTAAGGTGAGTTTTGTTCATCCAACGAAATGTTAAACTTTATGCACCCCCCGAGGTGAGTTTGGATTTTTTGCTTCTTTGTTCATGGGTGTTGAATTAGTGTGGCATTGACATAGCATATTGATCATTTTGTGGCACCTTATCAAGGTTATTAGAGAGTATAACTCTTGGTACGGTTACCATGGATACACACCTAGTGAAAATAAGTCCTCACTAGACCTAGTGTGTTTCTCATTTTTCTACCTTGTCTTGGGGGCTCACCTAATGAATATTGGACTTCGCTAGCTCGTGTGCCTTCTAGTTTGTGATTCAACTAACAAATATGGAAATTTTATATGGTGTGAGTTATGAATGCCTTTTAACATGGCCACCTAGAATAACACACCTTTCTTTCTAGTGGAGCCATGTGTTTCATGAGTGATTTGGCATAACACAGCTTGCTAGTCCTCGTGAGAGCTAAAAAAAAATTGATGGATGACATTTGGTACCTGAGACAACTTAAGATTGAGGTCTCTTTTCCTTACGGACTCGAATATTTTAATAATAACCTTGTGTTTTTTTTTCAACTTTTTGTGTGTCTTATCATGTTTACATTATGTTTACATCATGTTTGTTTTATTTTTGTCATCATGTTTCATCATGCCATGTGTTTTCATTGTGTATGCTTCATGTTTTCTAACATGTATGTTTGTGTATTTTATCTTGCTTCATTTTATACATGTAAATGCTCCTTTGTGCTTATTTTGTCTTGCCATAGGATCTTGTATCTTGGTGGCGTGTGCATCCCCCTAGATTTATTGTCATATTATCTCTTCAACATTCGAACAATCGAAACCCTCTTGACATTAATTTTCTACTTTAGTGTGAGTTTGAGTGTAAGTTCATACTCTCACTAAATTGGAGGCTAAATGTAGCATCATAAATTGTCACCCTTGACAATTTCACACTATGTTTTTCTCCCCCTAAATTATGGAGCCTAATTGAGTCCCTAATTTCTTAAAATTATGTATTCTATAGCTCATTTGTACCACTTTCTGAGAAATTGCAAGTATTGAACAAATACATGCATTTAATTTTGTACCCCTGACACCTCATATCTTGAAAATTATGGCTAGGACCCATATTCCCTTGGGAATATGGATCCCCCTACTTAGCCAAGACCCAGTTTTGGACATGTCAGAGTGGCCATTTTAACATTCAAAACTCAACTTGAAAAGGTCATCTATCAGGATCTAATTTTTGGGAAGTTGGATAAATGCTTATAAATACCTAGTCTCTTCACCATTTGAAACTAGAAGAATCAAGAAGGATATTTTATGAGAAATAATTATAGTCAAGAGAAATTCAAGAGTAGCATTTCAAAGGATCATTTCAGCAATTCAATATCCAAGAATAATGTCAAAATGTGTGTGATTTCATGTTGTTTTATTATCATTGTTTTGTGAATAATAACCCGTTTTGTAGGTCTCCAAAGAATTCTAAGAATTCAAGCAAGAAATATCCAAGAAATTTAGGTGATGTGTATGATTTCAGTCTTTCAAGGAAGCCATTGAAGGTTGGTTAGTTGTAGCACTTTTTGATTTCATCATTCCTTCCTATCCAGTTATCTATTTTATCATTTGCATTGCCATTGTGGAAGTGGAAACACTTACACAGGGTTTGACTGAGGCAAGCCCCTAAATGGCCCAACATTTTCCCTCTTTGTGAATGTGCAAATTTTAGGTCTGAAGAGGATTGAAGAGATCTTGAATCCAAATTATTTTTTCTTGCAATTAAATCCCTACATCTTGTTAAGACATGAAAACTCACATACAGAATTATCCAACTCTACAACTGTAATTCAAAAGCTCATATCTGTCATCAAAGGACTCCAAAAGTAGAGAAAGAAACCCTATCAAAGACCCATACACCCCTAGGCATACCAATCCTCTTGTGCATGCTAGAGCCAATTTTTTAAGATAGGCACACAATCTCATGCACTTTTTAGATCTGCCTACAAACTATTGTTTCAGTTTTTTATTTGTTAAGATCTTGCATTATATATATTAGGTCACATAGTCTAATTAGGTTAATCAAGGAAAATCAATTCCAATCCATTTCCAAGGACGTAAGGATGTAGATCTAGGTCTGATTAACTCGCCCTCATGGTTGAAAGTCAATCTATTCACATTGTTGATTTGCATTCTAATGTACCTTTTAAAAAAGGACCAAAAAACAACCCTAGGTTTATACCCTAGACTTAAAGTTCCCTTTTTCATATGTTACAACAAGTAAAGCCTCTTCAAGTTAATTGAGCGCCTAGTTTGTATCAACAAATTTCCATTACCTCAATCTTCTCCACCTACTTTGGCCCTACCACAACTTTCTTTGGAGTCGATAAAGATGTGGTAAGAGAAATATTTTTTTGTGAAATCTGAGTGGGGAAATTGAGGCTTGGAATTTTGTTTCAGCCTCCATATAATTGAAATTGTACAACCTCTAAAAGATCTCTAAAATTTTCAAATTAGAGAAGTTCCTACACAGGTGGCTCAATAGTTTGTGCCTTTACACCACCTCCCTCTAATGTGACTTTTTTATTTGGCACATATTATTATTTGTTGATAATGACACACAAAAGATTTATCCTTTGACTTGATTTGCATATTTTCTATGGTCTCTACACCCTCCATGTAGCCGCAATCAGAAAAAAAAAGCATCTGAAGACCCCATCACATGTCTTTCATCTCCAACAATCATCCACGCGGCATCCACAGCCTCTAACTTGTCCTTTGACTAGGCAATTTTTTACAACTGGCAATTATAATAATAAATTTTGATCACAAATGTCATAGTTAGTAAATATTTGGTGTGACTATCATATTTTTTTGTGACAACTAATGGTTTGTTAACCAGAAATATTGTGTGTTAATAGTTTATGTTTTAACAAGTGCTTGTAAGGGAGGAAATAATGTTCTTTTTGACATAAATTTCAAATAGGAAGTTGAAATCTCAATTGTGAATAGTTAATGGAAATCCCTTCCCATTCTAAAGAATTTAGCGTTGAGATAATATAAAAAATAAATTTTTTAAACACATTGTATGTCTCATCTTTTAACAATACTACTTTAAGTTTAACAGTGCAAATTAGGCAAATAGGATTATTGTATCTTTTAATTAGCTAGTCATATTCAGTATTTATTTTGTGAAAGTGAATATCACTTGTCCATCTCATTGGAAATGGTATCATACTCAATTATAAAGTGTCATTATTCATGTAACATAAAAAAGGGGATCCTAGGTCCTAAATTCAAAGAACCTAAGATGCAAGGAGCCTTTTTCTTAGTTACATTAAGATGTAGATCACAAGGTGAAAGATTGACTTTCAGCCATGATAGTGAGCCAATCAGACCTAGACCTACATCTAAAGGGGGATGGAATGGATTGGAAATATTTTTGGAATGATTAACCTAATGATCCTATATTTCCTAATATGAAAAATACAAGATCTTGATAACTAATAAATAGAAACAATCAAGCTTTGACATATCTAAAAGGTGTAGATTGATATGTACCTACCCAAAAAAATTGGTTTTGTTATGCCTACAAGGACTAGGTCTCCATGTGGTCATTGATTCCTTGTAAGGGTGTATTTCTCAACTTTTGGGGTCCCCTAATGTCAGATCTAGGCTTCTATTTTCTACCTATCCCACAGTTGGAATGTCGCAAATAAATCCTATAGGTGAGTTTTTGTGTCTTGAAAAGGTTGATGACAATAAATGAAATAATGCAAAATGGATCTTCAAGCTCTCTTCAATCCACTTCATACCTACAACCTACATATTCACAAAGAGGGAAAATATTGTGCCATATGGGGCTTGCCTCAGTCGAACTCTGTGTTAGTGTTTCCACTTCCACAATGACAATGTCAATGATAAAAACCTTAATGGAAAGGAAGGAAATAATGAATGAATAAAATGTTGCAACTCACCACCCTTCAATGGATTCTTTGAAGGACTGAAGACATACACATCTCTTCAAGGATCTTGGATCTTGCTTGATAATTTTTCTTGAATTCTTGGAGACCTACAACAATGTTAGCCTTCACATAGCATGAACATGAACACGCATAAACTTTGACATGATGTTGGATCATGAATTGCTATAATAATAATTTTATATGCTACTTTTGAATGCTCTTGAAAACAATATTTGCTTAATTTATTTTCACTTTAGCTTGTTAGATTTCAAATGATAAAATGACTAGGTATTTATAGGTGTTTATCCAATTTTCAAGAAATTAGATTCCAAAAGCTAACACTTCATATTTAAATTTTTGACATTAAAATTCCATCACGAGCATATTTGAATTTAGGTCTTGGCTAAGGAGGGGGGCCCATTCACCCTTGGGTGAATGGGTCATAGCCCAAATTTCTAGGACACACTTGATCCAAGACAATTTAATGTTTGAATGCATTTGTTTAATATTGGTTGCCCTTTCTAAAAACGATAAAAATAAAATTTTGGAATGCATAATTTGGAAAATTAGAATCTTTATTAATTCCAATAAATTAGGGAGCCAAAAACATAATGTAAAAGTGTAAGAATATACACTTTTTACACTACATTTAGCCCCCACTTTATTGAGAGTATGAACTTGCGCTTAAACTCACACTAAAGTAGAGAAATTTATATCAAGAGGGGTTCAATTGTCCAAATGTTAGAGAGATAGGATGACTAAGGATCAAGGAGGTGGCCAAACCCCCAGGACCCAACATCCCATGGCAAACTAAAATGGGCACAAAGGAACACACATGTATGATATACAACAATACAAGATACGCAAACATACAATGTCAAAATTAATGTAAAAATAAAAGGATGGACTAGAAAGTTGTATTATGCTATGTTTTCATGAAATGCTTTACTCACAAGGGCTAGTGAAGTTTGATTTCCACTATGTGAGCCCCTAAGACAAGGTAAAATATGAGACACGCACTAGGTCTACAAGGTGTGCCTATGACAAAGTGGAAAAATGGGAAGGACACACTAGGTCTACAGGTGTGTACCCATTTGTCAAACTATATCAAGAGTTATACTCATGATAACCTTGATAAGGTGCCACAAAAATGATCAAAATGTTATGCCAATTCTTACAATAGGTTCAGCCTATGAATAAAGTGAAGCTAAAAAAAATGAAAAGGCTTAATGTCCTAGTGGACGAAATAAATAAAAGGCTTAATGACTCAACAGACGAAATAAAAATAAAATTCTTAGCATCTCAGTAGACCGAATGAAAATAAAAGGCTTAATGTCATAGCAGATGGAATAAAAGGATAGTGCCACAAAACCTCGAAGGATTTTGTAATAACATCACCACAAAATATCAAAATTAAAACAATAAAAGGAGCCTTTCTTAATTCATGAAAGGTCACACCTTAGGGAACATCACTCTTGATATCACCACCAAGAGAGGACTGACAAAGGAATAAAAGATTTGTGTCTTAGGGAATGCTAAACATAATATTACCACCAAGGTAAATTTCATATGCCAATAAAATATCACACTCTTATGCTACATCAAATATAATATCACCACAAAGGAGAGAAATCGCATGGATTAAAAAGATTGTACCTTGATAAACAAGGTCACACTTCCTAAGAGATGTATGCTATCATCACTAAGAAGAGACCATTTATTATGAAAAAATGAATGAGGGACCATATTCCCCCCTTAAAATGTTAGTGTACTTTCTACACTAACATTTTAAGGAGATACAAAAGGGATCCCTTCCTCGAATGAATGCACCTAGGACATGGCTACCTAATCGCTTTCCCCCCAATTGTATAGACCAAAGGTGAGCCTTTAAATGGATGATGATATGTTTCTCATTGCCGAATAAAACATGATTGCATAAAGCCAAGTTTATACTCTCATGTATGGTAGTGAATATGTGATGATAGTATAACTGCCACATGACAAGGAGCAACAACTAACGCTATTGATTAAGTGGGGATATTTTTTATGCTTTTGAATGATAATAACCAATACTCTTGTTTTTTCTTGCGTGTTAGGTTCTCTAGGGACATGGATACCTTGTTCTCTTACACCACATCCTTTTCCATTATAGACACATTGTTTCAAAATTTGATAACCTCTTCCATAAATTTGTTTCATTTCTTTTGACGAAGGTGGTTTTGCATGATCATATGTGGATGTATAAGTTGTGTTTTCCTCTTTTGTAAAATATTATTTTGATGATTCAATGGATATCATTATCACTTATTTCTCTTTCCTTTACTTTATTTGTATCATCTTGTATTCCCCATTGAATGTAGGTGTGAAATCTAATGATCCCCAATCATCATCTAATAGCTTTTTTACTGGTCAAAGGCTCTCATTTTTATCCTCAACTTGGAAAGGTTCCACTTTTGTAGTTGGTGTCAATGTTGTCAAAGGGTTTTTCTTTCCCTTCTTAGTTTGTAAACAACTCTCAGATTTTGGATCATCTTTTACTATGTAAACCTTGTTGTTGTAAGTGTCTTTCAGCATATAGTGTAGTGTTGAAGGCACTGCATTCATTTCATGAATCCATGGTCTACCCAAGAAAATATTATATGAAAGTTCATGGTGCATGACATGGATGGGAGTTTGTAATGTAATCTTGCCAGCTTTAATAGGTAATGTTATCACACCAAGCAGTTGTTTTCCCATATCATTGAAACCATGGATAGACAAAGAATCTGGTTGAATTTTAGTCTTGTCTATGCTAATTCTATCTACCAGATTCACAATAAAAACATTCAATCCTCAACCATTATCAATAAAGGTACACATAATCCTAACCTTATTAATAACAACTAATATCATCAAAGCATCATTTTTTTCTACATTTCCAAAGGAGGTAATTCACTTTGATGAAATACAATGTCCAAATTAGGTTGATTCATATTCTCAATCAAAGTTTCCAAATAATTTTTTTGTGCACTAAGAGAGATGAAAACTTTTTTCAAGGAATTTTCACGCATTCTATGCTAAACAGGTGATGTTTGAATGAGATCCCACAAAGATATCTTAGTAGGATTGTTATGAAGTTCTGAAATATCATACTCCTTTGCGTTGTTTTAAGGTAAATCAGGGGCACTAGGTAACATGGGTTGTGGGAATGGTATCAATGAAGGAATGGCATGTTCTTGTCTTGGTTGCTTAATATTTCTAGTTTTATATGTGTGAGCTAATGTATGATAATTTGGTTGCTGCAACACATGATTACTAGTATTTCCTTTGCAAAGCTAGGGATATGGTCATGAGGTTTAGGAGGTTCTATAATGAGAAGTGGCTTAGGAGGTGACTTAGGAGGTCCAATTGTATACACTTGAAATTAGTCTAGAGAATCCAATTAATTAAATACAAATTATTTGATTAATTATCCTAAATTCCTCTACTATTGAATAAATAGAAATATTTATTTATATAGTTCATGTTTAAATTCGCATTTAAATTCTTCTAATTCTTCTATTATCTCGTCTTAATTAAATAAACAAAATTAAATACTTTGTTTGATTTAATTATCATTTCCCCTACTTTATTTTATCACATCAAATCTTAGATTAATTAAATAAAGATTAAACACTTTATTGATTAATAACCATATTCTTCTATTCTAATTTAATAAAGAAATTCTATAGTTTGTTCTATTAAATTATTTATTCCTTTTTTGGCTAATTTAAATAAATCAAAAATATTTAAATAAAGGCATAAGGAATATTCCTCTATATTTCCTCAAAATCAAATTAGATATCCTATGTCTATTTTTTGTCAAAATATGTCAAAATTAATGCCTTCAAACTTCACGGGAAGTTTTGGAGACAAATTGCAAATTCATCTCTCAATCCTCTTCCATCAATCCTTCCTCTTCTCTTGCTTGGTGTTTTCATGGGTAGAGACAATCCCCAAAATATTCTCAATCTCCTCCATCTCTCACCATTCAATCCTCTCTTTGCTATCCCTGTGCATTTCTGCTGCTAGGAAATCTATAAATACAACTTGATTCAACCAAGAAAAGGATCCATATTATCAAGCGTATGCACTCTTACTCTGTAGGAATTCAAGCATCAAGCATCAAGAAATTCAAGCATCCAGCATTTTAGAATCATATCATGGCTGCCTCTTGTAGCTTCATCCATCATTTTTTATGTCAATTCATGTTACAGTAGTTCTTTTATAATTTAGTATTATCATTTTAGCTTCACATCATTGCATCAGCATCATTCTATTCTTTAGATTGTCATTTTAACAGTTATAGTGTTATTTAAATCTGAGAGCACAATAGCTTAATAAATCTTTGAAGATAGGAGACAATGAGACGCTTTTAGTAGATTATTTGCTTAATCTTTGATACAATTTTTCATTAAGAAGTTTTTTAATTATGTTTACTTATTCACACTTACACCAATAATTAGAGGACTCTTGGGAGGTCCAAAAGGATTTTTAGGCAGTCCAATAATCAAGGGAGCTCTAATGGCCAATTATGCATTCATAACCTCAATAGATTTGATCTCTTGTTGATGATTTTCTAATGAGGGGAGTTCTAAGGTGACCTTAGCATCTTTATCTATGCAAGCCATCTGACCATATTTTAAAAGGAATGTATCAATGATTTCATCCTCTTTCCCAACAACATCTTCCCAAGTAGGAGAAGTGGTGGGGGGAGAAACAAACAAGATTCTCATGATGCTCAATGATTAGATCTTCTAATATCAAGATACCTTAGTCACAAGTAGGAGAGGTATCGAGAGAAGGACAATTATGATTGGTATGATTTTCAATGATTACATCCTCTTGTATCAAATCATCCTCATAAATGGGAAAGATATTGGGAGATGAATGAAGACTAGGAAAAGTGATATTAAGGAATGTGTTAATGATTTCATCTTCTTGTGCCATAATATCTTCCCAAATGGTAGAAGTATTAGAAGAGGTACAAAAAATATTCTCGTGACACACATTGAGTCTTCTAACACTAAGGTACCTTCTTCACAAGGAGGAGATGTATTGAGAGAAGAACAATTATGATTGTCATGATTGCATTCTCACAAATGAAATAGATATTAGGAGGGTGACTTTTGGTGTGAAAAGGGATATTACCTAAATAGTTCCACTATTAGGCCCATTTCACATCCTATCGCTTAAGTTTACGTACGTTTCAAATAGGATTTTATCACTTTTGTCTCATATCATAAGATTAAGACGGTTGTCATAATCTTATGTAGACGTTTATCATTATGTCCTAGGTGATTCATCCTTAGTTGTCTCATGTCATAGGATTAAGACACTTGTCATGATCTTTTCTAATCATATGCCTCACCTTGGCTATATAGCCAAAGGTCTCTCTCACATTGTACATTGATTATTTTTGCATTCATTAATAGGAATACAGTTTATTCTTGCCATATTGATCATTTGAGTATCTTGTGCTTTCCATAGGCCTTTAGATCTTGGGTGGCTATCTCCATAGCCAAATCTTATAGAAACTAACATGCTTTTCAATGATTTCATTTTTTTCCTTAGATTATTCTCATAAGTAGGGAGATTACAATCATACAATTGATACCCTATGAAAACCATATATTTTTAAAGGAAACATGCCTCTACTTGTCTTATGAATTTTTTAATATGTTGTAACAACCTAAGGTTTTGAGATACAAAAATGAAAGCTAATCTACCCAAATTATGCAATGCTTCAGAAAATATAAAAAATTATCCTACATATTTGATGATTTTCAATACTAAAATGCAACATTTTTTCCAAAAATTGGCAACAAATCAAGCAAAAAGACACCTTTCTTGCACATACCATAACATTTCTCTAGAATTTCAAAACAAACAATTGTAGGCAGAAATAGAGTGATAATATAGAGACAAAAGTTTGTGCAAAAGCTTCTTGAGATACCTATACAAGGACGGGGTTGACCAAGGGAAAATGGGTCTTTAAAATGTTTTAGAATGCTAAGTAAGCCTTCTTATGATCTAACTGAAATGAAACCTCTAGGTGGAACTGTAAGGGGGAAAATAAGCATAAGGAAACAACAATGAAATCAAATGAAAGAGATCAAAGCAAAGACAAATTCCAACTTACTCATGAAATGAAATTATAAAGCACAGAATCAAGCAATGCAATCATGAAAGAGAACATAAACTGAATTCACAAATTACAACATTACCATCCCATGTCGAAGTGTATTCATATTGATGTCAGATTGCTTGGATCAATACGAAGCCTCCATTGTTGTACAAAAGCTTCAAAAGGTATGTTAATTATGATCAAAGATGTATGTGTTTTCTCTTAAGAATTCGATAGTCAATTCAACATGACCTCTTTACACAAATTCTCTAAATTCTCTAATTGCTTTTTAGAAGGAAGAAGGTTGTTTTGTAGATTTTCAAGTTTCAGATGAACAATCAAAATTCGATAGTGAAAGATCACGATCAATGGTTGAGAACCATTGAGAGGAAATAGATTGGTCAGTTAACTCCACTGATTGATCCAATTAAGGATTTTAATTGGATAATCAGTGGGATTGATTGGAATTATTGGTGGGATTGAAGAATTCAGATTCAGTGTTTAGTGGGATTGAAAAAGTTAGGTTGAGTTAGGAAATATATGGGTTAGTTAACCAATTAGAGTGAGAAATCAGTGTTCATGATTTACTCAATAAAAAAGGGATGAGGATAATTAATTAATTGAATAATTAATTAATATTGGAGATGAACGTACAAGTTGCTTTTGACTTTAACAAATAAAGATTTTTTTTTTTTGATAAGGTAAGCTACATTCACAGGGTGTAGTACCCTTTACACAATGATCCCAAGGGGACAAAAAGAGATGAAGTCCATAGTTACATCAAAAGACCAGTAATAGCAAAAAACAAAAGAAACAGGAACAGCAAACCGACAACAGAGAAAGAACCAACAACCCAAAACAGAGACCCACACATTACATAGTAATCCCATCCCACTTCTCAAAGAGAAAATTTAGTACATCATCACCCACCCAATTAGGTCCGTCTCCCACTTTTTCCTTCTCCACCTCTTCCTTGAGAACCTCCAAGAGAGTGGTAGCAGACCTATGAATGATCTTAATGGTGAATTGTGTCATCCGAGTGAACTTATGTTCCAATTTTTCCACTCGTGCCTGTAGCTTGTTGAAATCCTCTGTCATGTCATTAATCCTCTTAATAGTCTCTTACTCACTAGCCATTGGGTCTAAAGACTGGGTGGTGGATTTCGTATTGATCATTTTTTTCATATCTGAGAAGTGGTTAGGTCCTTCAACATATTCCTTTGTTTCCTCGATAGTGTCCTTATTGCACTCCTCTTTGTCGCTAGTCTGCCCCTCATTATTGTCAATCTCCTTCCATTTGTTGGATATCTCATCCACCAGCACCTCCATCTTGTTTTTAGCCAACCTATGGGACCTCCTAATGATGGTTAGCTCCATCCCCACATCCATAGTAGCCACCACAATGATATCCCCTTTAGAATCACGATCCTCAGTGCTCTTTTCCTCACTATCCAAAGTTGGCATCTCCACATGGCATAGATTCTCCTTCTTACCTTTAGTCTTTGTTGATGGATTGTTGTCCTTTTTGGTAGGGGCATTTTTTAACTCACACAACCCAACTACCACCTTAGACTGGGCATTTTTTGTACACCTTTCTTCTTTTTTGCAAGGGGTTTTGGTCTAAGAGAATTTTTGGGTTAGATTTCCATAGAGGGTTTTCCTCTTGGGACTAATACAAGAAAGAGGGTAGGGTTTATCAAGGGAGTAGTCAGGTGGTTCCAGCTCTTCAACACAAACAACAAAAATGGTTTTGGGAGGACATAGGGCCAAATGGAAATGGTAGAGCCAAATAATTGTGCCCTGGTGTAAAGGCAGCGAAGGCAGCTTATCCAAGCTTTGGGTAGAAGCTTCAAGGGTTTCTTTTACTAAACTTTCTAAGGAATTTAGTAGGAAAAAAGAAAAACTCAAGAGAATTTTTTGCCTAAGGTGATTGAGTAACAATAAATGGTAAAATTTAAAGACCTTAAATCTTCCCTCAAGAGTAACATGCTTCATGAGAGCAAGAAAAATTTGATCCCACGGTTTAGGAAGCGCCCCCCTTTCAAAACCCACTTGCTTCTTGTTTAGCTTCTCATTCTCTCTGAAGAAGGCAGTAAGGCTCTCTAAATCTTGGACTTTGGTGTGCTTCATAGAATTCTATATACCAATACCGACCTAGCTACAAATTTTCCTTTGCAATCCTTGATAATGCCACCAATACTAGCCATACCTACGTTCCCCTTTTTTGCCCCGTCAAAATTAAGCTTGTACCAGCCAGTATTTGAGGGTTTCCAAACTGTATGACGTCGATCTAGAGATTTAGAGATATCAAGGGAGTTGATCTCCAACTTTTTGTTTCATGAGTTTACCATCTTGATCTCCCACTCCATGGGGGCTTTGTCTAGGGGTTTCTGAGAGTAAATGGAGACACTCTCATAAATAATTTTGAAACCAATGCCAAATACCTCCTTAGGAATTTTCTCTATATCTTTGAAGATCCCGTTTTTCCTCTGTTTCCATAAACACCAACAAATGTTGAGAGGGGTTTGATGCTAAATATCAATAGGTAGAGGATGTTGAAAGGGGCCAGACCATCCCTCAATAAAAAAATTGAAGTCCCCATTCATGGTCCAATGGATCCCTAATTTCCAAAAGTCAAATTCCAAACTTCAGCAACAAATGGAAAGTGCAATAACAAGTGGTTAATTGACTCCTCATTATTCTTCCATAACATGCATCTATTTAAGATCTGGAATACCCTTTTCCTTAAGTTACCCTGAGTCAAAATCTTCTTGTGGCATGTCATCCACCAAAATAAATTTATTTTTGGTGTCAAATGTTAGTTCCAAACCTGTTTCAAAAATCTTCTTTGATCTCCCAAGTCCAATAGAAAACCATAAGTTGGCCTAACAAAGAGGTTGCCCTTGTGTTCCTTAGCCCAAAAGAATTCATCCTCCATGTTTGATATAGATGAATTCTAGATAGGGAAAATATATTTGGTAAATCCCTAGCTAGTAGTGTCAATTTTGGAGAGAGGGGGCAGCATAATTCCAAGACTTTCCACTTCCTAGAACCTTGAGGACCATTTATGTAGTCATAGAATTTTCTGCCAAAGAATTTTCGTGCAAGCTCCATTAGATTCTTGAAGTCAGATAGGGATATGGGACAATCAAGCAGTAGGGGTCTTCCCAAAAGATAATATTGCTACCATTCCCAAGCTTCCATCTTAGCCCAGAGTGCAGTAGCCTTTTCATTATGCATAAATTGTTTCAAGCCAAAGAGCCCCTAGGGTGCTTCAATTAGAAACACCTGATTAGGGGGTAGTTATTTAGATACTTAGCATTCATAATCCTACACCAATCCTTTTTGTTCCTGAATTGATCCCAACCAACCTTAGAAAGCAAGGATTTATTGGTCGGTTGAAATTTCCTTATACCAAGTCCTCCACCAAATTTAGGAAGTCACACCTTGTCCCAGCTAATTAGAGCCAAATTATTTTTTTCCTCTATGTTAGACCAAAGGAAGTTCCTTTGGATTTTTTCAAATTCCTTTGTTATGCATATAGGGATTTTGAAAATAGAGGAAATAAATCAGAATCCCTTGAAGATTAGCAATAAGTAGTTGCAGCTTACCAACATGACTGAGGATTGAGCCTTTCCACTCGGCCAATTTCCTTTGAATCCTCTCAAGGACAGTATTCCAGAAGGTGGGGGAAACTTCTTTGATAGTAAGAGGGAGCCTCAATTACACCGAAGGCATGGAGGCACCAACGCAACCTAGACCACTAATCACCTTATCCTACAAATAAGGAGTGTTCTTAAAGAAATAAATCATACTCTTATTGTAGTTTATGCACTCGCTAGAGAAAACCACATAGTTGTTAAGGCACTTTTTCCATTTCCTTGCTTCCACAATTGAAGCCTTCCCAAAAAAGATGGTATCATCCATGAACTGTTGTATGACAACAGGTTCTAGAGTAGTGGCAGGTTTGACACCTTTGATAGAACCATCCCATACCATTTTAGCAACATTCCTACTTAGCACATCTGTGACCATTATGAACAAGTAGGGGGGTAGAGGATCCCCCTATCTTATGCCCCTACCAGCATTAAAGAATCCATGAGGGACCCCATTGACCAAAATGGAATATTTCACAGTAGTAATGCACTCCATAATGATATTAAGTGCCCTTTGATTGAATCCCATCTTAGCCAAAAAATTGGGGAGAAATCTCCAAAGGAATTTTTCGTAGGCTTTTGAAATGTCAATTTTAAAAGACATACTAGCACTATTGCAACAGTCCATAGAATGCAAGATTTTATGAGTGGCAATGGCAGCATCCAAGATATGGCACCCCAGAACAAAGCCCTTTTGGCTTGGACTTATCATTTTTTCCAAGAGGGGTTTCAAGCAGTTCACCAAGATTTTGGATAAAATATTATAGATGGTATTACAGAGACTAATACAGTGAAACTCAGCCATGTTTTTTGGGTCTTCAATTTTGGGGATAAGGGAAATGAAGGTGTGATTTAGTTGTTTGAGTAGTTTTCTAAAATTGAAGAAATCCTTAGCTACCAGAGCTAAGTCCTCACCAACTATGTCCTAGAAAACCTCAAAAAAAATTGAGGGGTATCCATCAGGACCCAAAGCCTTGTAGGCACCCATACTAAATATTAGCAGCCCTGACTTCCTTGAGAGTGACAGCAACCATAATATTATTGTTTTCCTCCCTAGATAGATAGACAAGAAGGGGGTCCAACAGCAACTCATCCAAAGCAGAATTAGAAGCCATAGTAGGAGCCGATAGTGCCTGTTGGAAGTAGCTAGAGGCAAATAGACCAATCTAAGTAGGGGTAGAAATCATCACCCAACTCATTTTTCAACATTTTTATCTGGATCGTTTTCCTATGCTTGAGGGCCGAAACATGGAAGAAAGAGGTGTTCCCACCACCCTCCATAAGCCATTGGACTCTAGATTTTTAATTCCAAAATATCTCCTCTATTTTTAATATTTTTCCCCATTCCATGCATTCATCTCTTTCCTGTTGACAATTCTATAGACTGATATCACCCTCCTCCATTCTCTTTTTGTGTCAACCTAAGATTATTAGCTAACACCCTTTTCTGATGGAAGATATCACAAAAAACCCTCTTATTCCGACCCTTAATCATGTTCTTGATATACTTGAATTTATGGAACACCCTAAACATGGGGGAGCCATGTACGAGGATATTCCACCAAGCAAAAATTTTATTCCTAAAATCTAGGTGGGCATTCCACATGATCTCAAATCAGAAAGGAAAGGGACCCATAGTAAAGTGTTCATTTGTGACCAACAACAGAGGGTTATGGTTTGAAATAGTCTAGGGTAAAGCCATCAAGTTGGAATTAATTAAGGTCGTCCAATCGGGAGAAAAGAGGAATCTATCAAGTCTAACCTAGATAAGGCCATCCCCGAACCTCCTATTGGTCCAATTAAAATCATGTCCATGTAAGTCTATGTCATTTAGCCCATTATTACTTAAGAAATTAGTGAGGTCAGTCATGTTGTCAGAATATTCTATCAAACCCCCACTCTTCTCTGAAGGGTATAATAGAGAATTGAAATCTCCAGCCACCAAGCAATGCCCCCCCCCCCCCATTATTATTTATCTAGTTAGTGAGATCCTACTAAAGGGATTTCCTTGCATTCCTTAAATTGGGGGCATAGATGTTGATCAGGAACCAAGAACCACCTAAGTGAGAGAACTAGATTCCCACACTTTCCTTGCTTTAGAAAATTTAAAATCTAGTTAACCTATTAGGGTTCCACATCACAGAAAGCCCACCTAAAGCCCCATTTGCATCACCACAAGAGAAATGGGAATTCAGCCAAATGTCCTTGGCTATGTGTTCAAATTTTATTTTTTTTCATTTTAATTTCTTGCAACAGCAAAACATTTATCTTGTGTTCCAACACATAGTTCTTTAGAGCCAGTTATTTGTGGGGGTTATTTATCCCTTGCACATTCCAAGATGGGACTTTCATTTAGAACCTTTCCTTGAGGACACTTACAATGTCCTATGTTTACCAATGGAAATCTCTTTTGTTGTCTCCCTATTCCTATTATGTCTTTGGTTAGGTCTTCTAAGTTTGGAATCCCCACCCATATCCACTTTCTTTTGTTTACCTTTCTTCTTTCGAGTTATCCAAAACTTGTCTTTAATGGATTGATCCTATGGCAATGCAATAGCCATTGTTTATCCAAAACCAAAGTTTAACATATCAATGAACTCATTTAGGATCTCACCTTCTTCAACATTCTTTATCAAATCTTGATTAGGTGGTAGAATACTCACCATTTCCACCAACTATCACTGAGGGCCCCAAAACACCAAGTAATGGAGAAGACATGTTCTCTTGAATCCTGTTGGGAGAATTCCCTCCCACTAGTTGAAGCAAAGTCCATAGAAGCCATTTCTATAGATGGGAGCATTAGGGCCTCCGAAACAAGAGACCTAAATTTGTCCAGGGAATCCATGATATTGATTCCAAGTCATAATTGAAGGGGTAGCTATTGGATGGGTCATCCATAGGGGGGTCACTTGGAATGGGATCATGTTTTACCATGGACTTATAGTCTAAAATGAGATGCCCAGGTTCAGCACATTATTGGCAATAAGTCATAGTATTTTCATAGCAAACTTGTTGAGTCCAAGACCCAAATTTGGAACAAAGCTTCACAGAGTTGGGCAAGGACTTATTACTATCAATTTTAACAATCTAACAAATACTAACCTGGATATCAATCTGGTGATAGATTCTGAGGTGATGTAATAACCCATCGAATTACCAATGCTTTGAAACACTGATTCATCCCAATACTCTAAGGTCGGTCTAGGAAGACGAAACCACATGGGAGATGACTTATTGAGATCGACAGCAGGGTTGAAGCTTGGCTTCTAGCAGTATAGTGATAGGTCATGTTTCCCATAAACCCAGGGCCCTGAGGATAGAATATAAATCATATCTTCAACAGCTGTGAATTTGAAAAGGAATAGCCCACCATCCATAGCACAAAATTCCCTGTTGCCTTTGAGATGCCACTTTGTAGTCACCCATCTTCTTACCATGTCCATGGTGGGGTGGGAGGAGAAAAAATTTCCCACCACCGTGTTCTCCATAGACAAAACAATCCTATTAGTGATCACTTTAGGGATAGAGAATTTAGTAACAGATGTGGAAATCTCCACTTCTAGGTGAGGATGGGATAGCTTAGCATTCGGAATTGAGTTAGTCAACAAATTCTTCCACACCTTTAATTTTGGAGTGACAGAGATCATAGGTACATCAATAGCAACCCAACCAGGAATCACAGGAACACCAGCAGTAGAAAACACAGGAGGGACCCTCGAGGTTGTCGAATCAACATATGCCTTGGCGGGAATCTGATCAGGAGAGGACAGGGGGGCCTTAGGGTACCCCAAAGTAGAGTCCACCATGTGCATAGACAATTCAAACCAGAGGAGTGAGAAAAAAATTTCTTCCTTTTATTATGTTTCCTAGTTATATATTTATTTATTTGTTGACCATGTTGAGTGATTTTGAATAATTGATTTAATTATTCAAATTTAGAGAAGGGAAAGTGGTTTAATTAAATTATTAACGATAAAAATTTAATTGATTTAGATGAAAAAGGTACATTAGTGACATAATCAAATAACTTATGTTTATTTAATTAATCAAGAAGAATAAATTTAGATTAATGATGAAATAGTGAATTAATTAAATAATGCAAGATTATTCAATTAATAGATAGAAATATAGTTAATTAGTGAAAATGATGTGAAATCAAATTATATTAATGATAATGATGCCGATGATGGAAAAATGCAATTCAGGATGTGTGATATGTGTTAAGACATTTTTACATGTCTACATTTTGCCCCTCTTTGACACAATGTATCGATTAAATTGCTTCAAAGAATTTAATGTTCAGATCAAGATTTGAAAATTTTCATATGCCCCACTGTGGCCCGACAATTAGTGGAAAGCTAATATGACACATGGCTGCCCCCTCGAGAGGTCGACAGAAAAAGTACTTTTCCAAGCAAGCTCGCAATAAGGTTTCGTTGTAGTTTAGATGTGTAGAGGATGAAAATTTAGGCTATAAGGGTTATATTTATGGTTCCATATGTTCCACATGGTGCTCAAAATTTAAACCTAAGAGGGTTCTGAAGGTAAAAATTAGGGTTTGCGGGGTTAAAATAGGAAATTAGGGTTCATTTTTCCTCATTTGTACTTTGAGCCTTAGTGAATTCTTGCCTCTAGAGATCAGGTTGTTACGATTGTTGATTTGCAATGGCGAGGATTCCAGGTGCCCCACACAAAGTAGATGTAGTTCATTCATTCAGGAGGCTAGCTGGCGTAGGCATCACAGTATGTCTTCTTTCTATTTCACTTTCGTCATTTCCTGCTTGTGTAATTAATGTTCAAATGTTAGTTGGACGATAGTGGCAATTTCATGGTTTTAGTGCTATTGTCTCAATTTAACTACTAGTGAACTAGGTTAATTTATCGCAATCATAAAAATTCCACAATATAGTTAAATTTTTTTGTTATAGTAAAAGGTGATCGATGTTGTTGATTGCTATAGAAAAAACTAGCCACTAATGTAAAAAAATTATGAAATTAACCACTAATACAAAAAACCAATCGCTAACGTATATGTAAGAGGATCGCTATCAAAAAAGGTAGTCGCTATCATAGTAAACGGGGTTGCTTTCATAAAAATATGTCACTATCATCCAAAAAGGGCTTGATATTTTTAACAAAGATTGATTTAGCTAGTTTGTTTACAGTTTTAAAAATCGGGTTTTGATTTTCTAGCGAATTTTTGATGTTGCAAGTTGAATGTTTGCAAGCGATTCTCAAAGCGCTATATTCCAAAGAGTGTTGGTCGCTACAACTATTCAATTTGATTTTCAGGTTTTAGGAGGTTGAGAGATACTTCCTTGACATTTTTGGTCTTTGACACATTTTTTATATGTCCAAGATCAATGTCATAAGGCAATGATGACTAGACTTGTCGAGAGATGGCATTCTAAGATGTCGTCCTTCCATCTTCCTACTAGCGAGGTGATAATTACCCCTGAGGATGTCTAGAGGGTTTTGAGGATCCCCTTTCATGGTGAGTGGGTCACATATGATGTCAAGCAGGGTACCCTTGCCATGCAGTGAGTACTTGGTGTGCGGAAACAACGGGTAGTGGATTTAGAGATAGATTTGTCTCCATTTGTTGATGGCATGGATCCAATGTCTATGGTGTTGGATAGTTTGATTATCAGGCCTTTGATTCCTAATCATAGAGGTAGGGGGTTTCCTATTGGTTGGGACATCTACATAGAGTAGATGATGGAGCACAAGATGAGATATGCTTGGGGTTTGTGTCTGTTAGCATATCTATACAAAGATATGCACGAGGTTGCCTATCGCAACAACAGTTCTATCTAAGTAGGCATGACTCTTCTACATGTGTGGACCTAGGAGAGGATCATAGTGACCAAGTCAAATGGTATACTACAGTGGGATGCACATGATCCCTTCTCTTACAAATATTCTAATTTCTTGCATTACACCTGGCTAGGCAGGTTACATTATTGGAGAGGCATATTTGATGATATGATTGAGTTTATTTAGATTCCATGGCTAGCCTGTGAGGCTTGGTCAGATGACATGGAGCAATTACCTTATTATAGATAGACATAGTGGCTCATCGGTTGTGTTGACATTATTCTTGAGAGATACCTTCTTGATAGGGTTCTCTGACAGTTCAAAGAGAGATAGACTAGATTTGTCGATGATTACCATGCACGCTTTGGGCGAACAGCCTGAGAGGTCAAGGTTTGGGGGCTGATAGCATCCTCTATTGCAGAAATTGCAGAGTTCCAAGCACTTTCTCCATTTGGACGGGGATGGGAAGTTGGTCCTTCGGACCCAAGTACTATTATAAATTATGATCAGTGGTGGGCCCACTAGTTAGAAGAAGTGTTAGTTATATTTTTAAAACAAAATTGATGTTGTTAGTCATTGATGAGTTTTCTTTTTCTTTCATAGAGACTTCATAGGTTTTAGCAATCCTTATTGATGTAGCAAATAGACACGATGAACCAAGGTATTGATGACCTAGGTGGATTTGTATCCATTGTGTGGACTTTGACTCTATAAACAAAGAGTATTTTTTCTCATACCAGACATACGCAAACCCTGTTAGAGTGTATGGGTGAGACATTTGCAAACATTTCAGATTAACTACAGAGAGAGGCATGAAGTACCTAACATGCAACAACTATATGATATTCTCAAGAATGACTTCAACACATAAAACAAAGCAAGTATTCACCATGGTAGTATCAGAAAAATATCTAACAGAACAAATAAAAATTGATGATCAATGTCCCATTCATTCCTCTCTAAATCCTTATGGACATCTTTGAGAGATCCTAAGAACATGACAATAAGAGAAATAAAAAAGAAAAGATTAAAAAAGATAAGCAATGTTGTTGTATCACTTGCCATAAATGTTTGTATGTTTCATAATGTGACCTATTGATCATGTCTATTTTAGGAATGTTTTATCTGTTAAGACTCATGTTAGGATTTTTCATGATGATTTTCAAAAGGCAGGGTAGTTCATACTTAAGTATTGTTTCAGTTTGATAGTGATCTAGTTGTTTCAATCTTTACCTTGGAATTTTGTATTTGATGTTTTTTTTTCTTGTTGGTTTCATTTGTCAAAGGTTGAAGGTGATGTTTTTTATAATGAACATGGAAATTTTATTGCGGGTAGGTGACAATGGAGATAGGGCTTTTGAGATTTTTTGAATTATTTGATGTTGTTTTTGTTGTTTTCAAGAGATTTAGAGACAAATAGGGGGACCTAAAGGGACTGACCTAGTGCCTTGGAGGCTCATTGATTATGGCCTTTCCTACATGAAAAACACAGAGACATCGTAGCTCAACTATATTGAATGAAACTATTTTTCGGAGTTTTCTTAACTTTTTTTAACATATGTTTTTGGCTTTTGATAAGATATTTGAATGGTTTTTTGTTTCGAGGGACTAACCTAGAGCCTTGGGAGCTCATAAATGATGGACTTGCCTATGTTATACATGAAAAGGCTTGTAGTTCACTTATTTTGACTCAATGTGGCTCATCTAGAGATGACCTACAATGCTTTTGGGATTTTGATGTTTTGAAATTTGTTTTGGATTTTGTTTATTTTTTGGATGTTTTTTTATTTTTTATTTTTCAATAGCAATGGGATGAAAAAGGATCCAATCTACTACCATTTTTAGGAGGTTTCCCCCAATTCAGAACAAGATTATGTCTATTAGGGTAGATGGATTTTGATGATGCAGCAAAGTTCATCACTTGATCAATTATCAAGCCATAGTTGGATACACATTTTATTATGGGACATATGGGGTGGATGTGACAAGAAATGTCAATAGATAGAGATGTAGGACTTATTCAAATGTAACACCTATTTACCAAGTTTTCACTACGATACTGGTTCTAGAAACACCACAAGGTGCTTTTAACTTAAAAGATATTTTATTTCTCTTTACTATTTTCTTGATTTTTTTTCTTTCTAGATTTTTTCTTGGGATATTCTAATGTGCTCAAGTGTAAAAAAATTTAAGATGGTTGTTATTCAGAGGTTCGGCTAAAGGTTCTCCTTCATGAGTAGCCTACAAATATTCTCTAGAGTCATAGCTTGTTGTTATGATAAAAGGACCTAACCAATTTCATTTAAATTTACCCTTCCCATCCTTATTTAGCTAGATCTTTTGATTTTCTTTTAGTACCAAGTCACCAACTTGAAAGATTTATTTCTTTATCTTCTTGTTATAGCTTCGCTTGAGCTGATTCTGATAAACTTGGAGATGGTTTAACATGCTCAAATGTCTTTCATCTAGGAGTTATAGCTCATTAAATTTGGATACCTAATATTCCTCATTGTTCACCATGTCCTTTAGGGATGCAGTGATGGGATCTCAACTTCGATAAGTAGGATTGCTTCAAATCTGTAGACCAAGGAAAAAGGTTTCACACTTGTGGGTGTGTGAATGATGGTTCGATAAGCCTATAAGGAAAGATTTAGTTGTAGGTGTAAATCACAGTCAGCGTCATTAACAATATTTTTTAATATTTTCAAGATGGTCTTATTGGATGCTTCACCCTGGCCATTTCCTTGGGGAAAGTATGGGGTTGAGAATCAATGTTGGATAAAGAACCATGAACAAATTTTGTGGACATCTAGGCTTTTAAGTGGAGTTATTTTATCTATTATGATAGTTTGTAGAATTCCATATCAACATATCAAATAATTTAAGATAAACTTAGATATTTTTTTCCCTATGATGTAAGTTAATGGAATAGATTCTATCCACTTTGTAAAGTATTTTGTTGCACTAATGATGAATTTGTGCCCATTGGATGGAGCAGGAGTTCAAGTCCCCATTGCAAGAAAGGCCATGGTGTAGTTATAGGTCGTAGCTCCTATGCTAGTGCGTAAACAAGATCACTGTGTTATTGACATTGGTGACACTTCCTTGAGTAATGAATGGATTATTGCTCCATTGAGTCCCAACAATATCCTATTCTCAGCAAATTCTTTACTATATTAGGTCCACTAGAGTGAGACCCACAATTACCTTCATACACTTCTTGTAAGGCAGTTTTTGCTTCATCCATATTAAGACATCAGAGTAATGTGCCATATGGACTTTAACGGTATAAGGTATCTCCTAGGATGGTGAATTGGGAATTTCTGTGGATAAAGGCTTTCTTTTTATTTTTCATAAGTCAGGGGGTATGATCCCATGTTGGATATAAGCAAGCATGTATCGGTACCAAGGTGAGTCAAGACCAATGACATCACATATAAGTTTTGATTTTGGGATATCAAATGCTGGTATAAGTAGTTTCTCCATGAGGAATTCATATTTGGGAATATTTTGGGGTATGTCAATGAGTAAACCGATTGTTGCCATAGCATCAACTACTCTATTGTTGATTTTGGGAACCTGTTCAAAGGTGATGACCATAAAGTATTGCTTAAATTTGTCCACCATTATTTTAGATGGCATGATATCTTCATCCTTCATCTCGTATTCATCATTTACCTGCCTTATGACTAGTTGGGATTCACCATAAACTTCTAGTTGCTTTATTTTCCATTATATGTCCATCTTCAATCTAGTGATGAGTTTTTCATATTTAGATATGTTGTTAGTACATGGAAAGGAAATCCTATAAGTTTTGGGTATACTATCTCCCTAAGGTGTAAGAAATAGGATACCATCCCCTGAGTCATGTTGAGTGTGGGCTATGTCGAAGTACAAGGTCCAATGACTTGAGTGATCAATTAGAAGTATTCTCTCATCTGGAAATTTTGATATTAGAGGTTGATGATCTTCCATAGGTGCATCTACTAGCTGATCTGCTATTACCTGTCCCTTTGTGTCTTTTTTTCAATGTATTCTATGTCAAATTAACTAAGCATCATGACCCACTTAGTGATTCTTCTTGTAAGAGTTTCCTTTGCCAAGAGATACTTTAAGGGATCCACTTTTGATATCATCATTATTTATCTATTTAATATGTAGTTTTTAAGCTTTTGTGTTGCAAAGAAAACATATAGACATGATCTTTCTATGGGTGTACAGTTTAATTCATATCCCACCAGGGTTCTACTGATATAGTATATTGCTCTTTACTTATTTTTTTCATCCAATTGCACTAATAAAGCTCCCAAAGTTGTCATTGTTGTAGATACATACATAATCATTGTCTTATCCTAAAGTGGAGGCATCAACACTGGCGAGTGAGTAAATAATCCTTAACCTATTGAAAAGAATGGTCACACCTTCCATCCCATTTGAATGTTGTGTCCTTATGTAGAAAATGTGTGAATTGATGGCACTTGTTATGTGATGAACCTTCTGATGGATTGTAGCTTGCCTTGTAGGCTGCATAGTTGTTTCAATGTTTTTGGAGGAGGCATTTCTAGGATAGCTTTAACCTTGAAGGGATCCACCTCGATGCCTCTCCTGGATACAATTTAACTCAATATTTTCCTCGATGTCATGCCGAATACACACTTCTTTGGATTGAGACACATGTTGTATTCCTCTAGTCTATCAAATACCTTGGCTAGGTTAGCCATTTGATATTTTATTTTGATTGATTTTGCTAATATTTCATCCACATAGTCCTCCATGGTGATGTGCAACATATCACAGAATACAGTGGTCATCACTCTTTGGTATGTTTCTCTTGTATTCTTCAAACCAAATGGCATGATGTTCCAGAAAAAAATGCCCCATGCACACCCGTCAAATTTCTTTTATGTTGATCTTTGGGGGATATCTATATTTGATTGTATCTAGAGAAACTATCCATCAGTGAAAGAATTTCATACCCCATAGTTAGGTCCACAATCATGTCGATATTGGGTAGGGGAAAGTTATCCTTAGGGAATGCCTTGTTAAGATCCTTAAAGTATATACATAATTGTATGCCTTTAGTGGGTTTCAACATTGGTACACAGTTAGATACCCACTTAGGATAGTCGATGGGTCTAATGAATCCCACATATAGCATTTTTTGAAGCTCTACTTTGACCAAGAGTGGTATTTGTGGGTGCATCTTGCGTAGATATTGTTTGATGGGTTTAGCTCCAAGGAACACTACTAGGTGATGTAATGCTAAAGTTAGATCTAGCCCTGACATGTCTACATATGTCTAGGAAACGTTGATTTTGCATTCATTAATGAATGTTGAGAAGTTGACCTTTTCCTTAGGATCTAAGGAAGCCACATGATATGTTATTTTTGACTGTGTCTTTGTTGTGTCGACATTAATAGGTTTGGAACCCTCAACCAAGAGTGTCATTTTTTCTTGATATTTTATAATGGGGAGATTGTATCCTCCATCTTCAAGCGCCTTAGAGAGGTTTTTACCCTTAGATACATCCTTTTTTTTTCTCTTTTCTTAATCTGATAAAGCCACATTATAGTTTTCTCTAGGGGATCTCTTTTTATTTTTAAAATTTTTAGTTTATTTTTGCAACTGGAGGATGCAATATCCCCTCCAAAGTACACTCTTTGTTCAAGATCCATTATAAAACAAGCCTTATGATCTCCTCGTGGTATATCAATTCAAAGTCCCATGACCTCCGCAATAGATTCATTGTTCTGGAATGAGTTCAAAATAGGTGTGTGATGTTGTTGATCCTAATCTATTAACTGTGGGTAAAGCAAGGGTATTTTATCATTGGTATCAATAAAGCTTATGGATGTCATAGATAGGGTAGAGGTATCATTGTTACCAAGTTTCCATAGGGTATCTAGGTTATAATCACTAGACGTAGAATAATCCCATTCATATTCATTGGAATCATTTTTCAATGTGGTAATATTCAGATGTATGTTCAATAGTGATGGTATTTATGTTAAGGTTTCCAAATAGGTTTTGGATATACAAGTCATTTTCTATAAGTTCACAATCATTTAATGTGTCAACAATATAGAAGGACCTCTTTCCTCATAAGAGGTGCTTTTGGTGCTTGGGGTAATCATGTCTAATGAACCATAACCTAGTCCAAGATTCTTCTTGCACTTTTCTATAATAACTAGTTCTCTTGCACCTTGTTCATGTAGACCAAGGCCACCTTTTCCAGTGAACCCCGTGATTTTTTCTATCTGATATCCTTTATTTTTTTCATCAATAGGAAGGGGGGGTAGTTTTTTCTCCCATCCTTTGTAAATCCATGAAGATAGGTCTTCTTCAAACACTTCTTCATCTTGCATGTCTCCCCACTTGGTGAAAATGGTGGGTTTGAATTTCATTGTAATTTCCTAGACATGCCTCATCTATCTCGGTCCTCCATAAGTCCTTGGTGTTGGGGGTAGCATTCCAATGCAAAAGGATTGGTTGAAATGGTATTATTTGTAGCCCTTGTCAAGTACTTGGATCTTGAGATCATATTTTGGTGGCTCGGTTAATGGAGATGTAGTGGAGGATGAGGGTAGTGATGATGGGTCAACATATGAAAAGAGTGGAAAGATATGTCATTTCCAGGTATTTGAAGAATCTTTTTGTACTTCTCCTCCAAGTTTGTGCAGTAATGAAAAGGTTTAGGGTCGGCATATATTATAACTTCCTTATCATTGTGAGGAAATTTTAAGCACTAATGGAATGTTGAAGGGATTGCTTTTAAGGCATGGATCTAATGTCATCCTAAGAAAAGGTTGTAGGGTAGCTCAAGATCCAGTACTTGAAATGTTGTCTCTACTATTGCTGGTCCTATTTGAATGGGAATTATGATTGTTCCTTCTTAGTTTCTCTCCATATCATCATAATCCCTTATGGTGATACTTTTTATTTTGTCTATTACATCATCAGAATATCCTAACTATTTTACTAATTTTAGGGTACAAATT
Source organism: Sequoiadendron giganteum (assembly GCA_007115665.2). Taxonomy (NCBI): domain Eukaryota; kingdom Viridiplantae; phylum Streptophyta; class Pinopsida; order Cupressales; family Cupressaceae; genus Sequoiadendron; species Sequoiadendron giganteum. Next base: position 290,153,416 of record CM021106.1, read on the forward strand.
TAAGACTGCACTGTTATCTATCAGTACTCTCTTGACCTTGTGTTTATGGACACAAACTTCTAGATAGAGAGCTTGATTATGGAAATATATTTTTGGAAGGTCTTTCTTAGAAAGACCAAGTGATGGTTGGAGGTGATTTTACCAACCATGGCTTGAAACTAATGAGTGTTAAGTTTGTTAGGACCGATTTTTCAATAAGAGATTTCTCCAAGATTTATTTATGTGTGGGTAAAAATTTCAAAATCTCAAGGATGGAGATTAATGCAAGAGTTTTATTTAATTTTTGCACAATAATGTAGTCATTTGATGGTTCTATTGTGGATTTTTCTTAGGGTGGGGCTCCTCGGATTGTAACTCTCCCTCTTCATGTAGTTGTGTTACAATCAAGATCTTTTCCTAGTATGGTTATAACATTAATGGTATGATCGGATTAAGAGATGGTTCCTATGATTTTTTTGTAGGTGAAGTTGGCTTTACGATAATCTTTCCCTTTACCCTTGTAATTTCCCCTAGAGTGGTCATGGATTGGATCCTTGTATACTTTTAAGTCTTTATTTCCAAGATGATGTTCTATGTCAACCTCTCATTTTTATATTAAGTCTTGCATGATGTTTTTGAGCCTCATGCAATTGTTGGTGGTATGACCCTTGATCTTGTGAAATTCACATTTTTTTCGTTCTCATTATACTAGGGGGGGTTGAATTTTGGCTCATCATAGCTTTTTTTGTCATTAAGCTTGATAAGGTTTGTTTGGACCAATTTACACATAATTACCTCAAGGGGTTCTCCCAATGGAGTGAATTTTCCTCTAGGTTGGTCATATTGTCTTGGCAGCCTCCTCTGATTATCTTGTCCTTGATTTGGTTGTTGGTTATTTGGTTGGTTGTTTTGAGGATAATTGAGTTGGTTGTTTGGCACGTTGATTGGAGTATAGCTTTGTTGTCTTGTTTGAACATTATTTTGTGGGCCATTTGGAGGTTGTGTGTTTCATACAATTTTATCATTGACCACTCCATCGTTGGTTACATTTTTGTTCTTTGCCCATATCTTTGATTTGTCCTTTGAACTAGAAGCTTGATCCTTGGGGTTGTAGAGTTTAATTACTCCCCTTGCAATGAGATCTCTTTTGATGAGAAAACCTTTTTCAATAGTCTACTCAAAGTTACTAGGACACAATATGATGAGTTGGTAGTCAATATTCGTGTGTATGTTAGAGACAAAGATGTCTATGAGTTATTTCTCAGGAATAGGCCATTTACATTTGTTGGATTTATGTCTCCATCTCTGTAGATATGAAGCAAATAATTCCCCTTGGCTTTGTTTAATTTTGTAGAGATCGAGGATCGTTATATCTTGCTCTGTGTTGTATGAGAAATGATTGAAAAAAAAAATGACAACTCATCAAATGTTTTGATACCAGGTGGTAGACAAGAGAACCACTTGATAGCGGCCCCACCAAGACTTTGTGGGAAAATCCTCATTAAATAGGTATCATTGTATTGTAGATCCATGCAAGCTACTAATAGTTCTCGCACATGCTCTGTTGGATCCCCTCTTCCCCTATATTTGTCAAATTTTGGTATTTCAAAGCTCTTGGGGAAAGGTATCATAGATAAGTTTTGATCACAGGGATATCGACATATATCTTGTAGATCATAGCTCTTCTTTGGCTTTCCAATTTATATGTTTTATATTCTTTGGTTGAGGGTTTTTATTTGCATGCTTATGTTGTTAGTTGGTGTGCTTGATGGAGGATTTTGTGCGTTGTAGCCTTGTTGTCCTATAACATTTTTTTGGTCATGCATGGAATGTTATATAGGTATGGGACCTTGATGACCATGTTGTGTATAAGGAATATTGGGTCCTTCTGTGTTGTAGGTATGTTGAGTTTGTGGTACACCTTGATATTGATTTTGAGGTACCCCTTGGTATTATTGTGTGGAACTCCTTGATATTGATTTTGATGGATAATGTGGCATTGTGTTTGAGGTACACCTTGTTGTTATGGAATAAGAGCTTGATTTTGAGCTTGTGGAATGCCATGGTGTTGTGTTTGGGGTATACCTTGGTGTTGTGGACTATGAGGAGTACCTTGGTAGTGAATTTGGGGTATACCTTTGTGTTTTGAATTTTGAGGAGTACCTTGGTAATGCATTTGGGGTACACCTTGATGTTGTGGATTTTGAGGAGTACCTTGGTAGTCTATTTTGGGTACACCTTGGTGTTGATCTTGAGGAATACTTTGATGATGTGTTTAGGGTATACCTTGATCTTGTTGATTTTGAGGATTACCTTGGTAGTGCATTTGGGGTACACCTTTATGTGGATTTTGAGGAGTATATTGGTAGTGCATTTGGGGTACACCTTTATGTGGATTTTGAGGAGTATATTGGTAGTGCATCTAGGGTACACCTTGATGTTGTTGAATTTAAGTACCTTCGTAGTGTATTTGGGGTACACCTTTTTGTTGTGTAACTTTAGGATTACCTTGATGATGTGTTTGGGGTATACCTTGATTTTGTTGATTTTGTTGATTTTGAGGAGTACCTTGGTAGTGCGTTTGGGGTACACCTTGTTTTTGTGGAATTTGAGGAGTACCTTGGTAGTGTGTTTGGGGTACACCTTGTTGTTGTGGAATTTTTTGTGATTTCCCTTGTTGATAATATGCATTATTTAAAAGGTCATAATATGGTCTTTGTTGTGGCATGTATTTTTCTTGTGATGATATTTTACTTTGTTGGTCCACTACATGTTGTGGTGGTCATTTTAAAAATCTTCCCATGTTCTGCATAGTGTTGTGGGGTGGCATGTTTTGATTTGAATTTCCTTGATATTGTTGAACTACCACTGCTTGCTCAATTTGTGATTGTTTCCTATACAATGGGATAGCCATAGGTTATGGTTTAGATTGATCATTGTTTTATGAGAACAAATGTGGTATCTTGGGATCCACTGTTGGTTTTTGTAACTATATTACCACTATTTGATATCCTAATGGAATGAGATTAGGATCCTTAAGAATTTCCACAATAAAGTCTATGGGTAATTTGGTACCACTTTGAGCTAGTGTAAGGAAATACAAGTTTGCATTCTTCCCATGCATTTTGTCCATAATTTTTTGGATCTTAGGATTTTGGGAGTATTCTAAGATTTTTTCATCAGTAAGCTCCTCATCACTATCATATTCTTCTATGATGACATTTTGAGAACTAGGAGGTTGGTTTTGTCTAGAAATCATGTTTTGGTGTTCAAACAATGTTTCCTTAGCACTAGGTGGTTGATTTTGTTTAGCTTTAAACGTGGGTTGTCTTTGAGGAGTTGAAAGTTCATTTGGATCATAACCCCATGATTGAGGTTCCTTAGTAGTGGTGTTTGTCTTGGGTGCAATAGAACTACTCTTGTTGGCTTCTATTCTCTTTTTGTATTGAGATCTTATTGTAGTCATAAACAAGTTATGGACCTTGGTGAAATTTGTGATAACTAATTATGAAATGGGATGGTGTTTCATTTTTTGGGATTTTTTTTTTAAAATAATGTATGAATATGGTGTGTGAAAACCTTTTGGTCAAATATTGTTGACGGTTTTATATGGATTGTATGTTTGATGCTCAAGACCTTAGGATAAGAGTATAAGTGATTTGTTGGAAAAAAATTATATTACACTAATCTTAGGACATAAGGTGTACAATACTTGGAATGATATTTTGCTCTATTTTATAGGATATATTGATACTCTACTTGAACTAGCTTTGAGGTTGCAAGAAAAGTTTGATGTTAATATCTTAGAAAATGGTAACAAGAAGAAAATCCACTTGTGTGTTTTATTTTTGTCTTAAAACTAGGTTGATGTTTTTTATTTTGCTGATGGATATGAAAATATATTGATATGATCTAGCAGGTTTGATTATTTGTGTTTCAAAGGATGACGGATTAATCATTTTTGGACGAATTCTTATATGCTCCAGAATGCAGGACAATAGCAGTTTTTATTCAAGACAGTAGCAACAATTTGTTGGACAATATTGGTTCCTTTTACAAAATGATTGTGACTATTTTGAGCAAAATTAGTCTCTATTTAAATCTATGGTTGGTAAAATAGAGAGGAAAATAATGGTCCTTTTCACATAAGCGATGAAAATTTAGGATGACTGTTGATGGTGTTTTTATGCACTTCACAACACAGGTAATGCATAGGTGCATTACCTCTCTTGAAAGACAATCTTCCACAATTAAATTGCAGAACACTATCCCAAGGTCTCACGGATGTCAGGTCTTGATAGTGCTTGGAATATATCAGTTGTTTGATGTGATTTTCTGGAATCAAAAGGCGCTCTTATGTGATTTAAAGTTATAGGAGAATTGGGTCAATGAATGGAGTTCTTCGAATATGAAATTACTGCACTTTGTTGTAGGCTCAGACAGCAGTCTTGAACTCCATTGATTCATCAGATTTGGCTTTACAATGTGCAATGCACCTTAGCACAGGTTGTTTCTTCAACAAAAAAAAAAAGAGGCAGGGAAGAAGGATGGTTCCTGAACCTGCAACTACCGATGAACAGTGGTCATGGAGGCTCTTGCTATGGACAGTTTCCTTAAATAGGATTTCACTCAAAATTCTCAATATGTCATGAAATCTATGCTATCTTCTGAGGATTAAAAATATTCATCATTCATTCGCCATGTAAATGTGGATAAAGACAAATTTTAAGGAGCAGCTATGAAATTAAAGTCCAGGCTAATTTTACACAGTCACTTACCAGCAGCAAATGACCAAATGTATAGACAAGGAAAGCATACACACAGCAGAAAGCTTCATAACCAAAGACAACATACTAGATCCACTAAAGCTAACTAAAGGATACTAGAACAGCAAAGTAATTTGAAGTAAATTTTTAATTAAAGAGAGAAGAATCATGAAACATGTGGAGAAACCCAAAAATACACCAGAAAATGATTGTATTTTCTATTATAATTTCTACAGCATGCCTTTACAACAACTCAACTCTCTTCAAATGAGAGGAGGAGAGCCCTATTTATAGTTTTCACAAAGCAAAATGAGTGGCCAAGATTTGATTCTATTATGTGGCCAAAATTCACTTTACACTAGGGTTTCACCTACCCCCCAAATATATTTTATTTATAAAACATTTCTTGTCTTTTCCCTATTTTGTCATCTAGTGACAACACTGTAGCAATTTCATCCTTTTGTTGTTTTCTCTTTGTTGTAGCTACTCTTTGAGGAATTCTTCATTGATGATAGGATTGCCTTTGCGCTTCTTCAAAGCTGCATACTCCATGAAGCTCAAGATCAGTGGTTGGAATTTGTCCAACTCCATGATGTCAGACCGCAAAATCAGGTAGCTCCATTCCTGGGAGTTGTTGACAAGCTTCTTCCAGTCATCATCATACTTGGCAACATTATCTCTGAAAATTTCTGACTGGGCGAAGGCTCGGGCAGAAAAACTCATGAAATCCGTGGTGATTTCAGCTGACATCCCATCTTCCATGTTCTTTAAGAAGTGTGGCTTTATGCTCTCTGGATTAATTTTGACAGTGGGTAGCTCATACCCCGTCAATAGTTTGAGGTACGAAGCGCACTCCTCTCTGGTCTCCTGGGCCCATTCGATATTCGGAACTACCCATTCCATAATCTTCTCCAGCTTTCCTTTTCGATGGTCAAAATTCCGCTTTCATACATCCACTAACCAGTGGTCATCATCCTTGAGGGCAAGGTCCTTCTCCCAAACCTCACTTGGCAATGTGAGTATAGCCTCAATTTTTGGGTAGACTTCTTTGTACTTCCTTGGGAACCCCTCACAGACTTGCCTCATACCCTCAAGAGTTCTTTGTACTTCCAAGAACCTATTTTTTGTCCAGACAACCAAGTTGATACCTGTGTTTCCCATGTCTAAGACCTGTCGGAACCAATTTTTCATGGTCTTATCCAAGTTCCTTCTCTTTTCCAATTTGTTGATCTACTCTTAAGATAACAATTGAGGTGGGGCTGATGACGTAGTGGGCTGCTCATCCTAGGATGACCACTGCTAAATATAGGTCATCAGATCGGTCACTTGTGCCTTTAGTTCTTCCTTTAAAACCTTATCCTGCTAGATAAGGTGCACCACCATGGTGACCGATTCTTGGAGGTGGTCAACCTTCTGCTCTCTTGTGGCTACTCCCAAATTGATGGTTGAGACATTATAGGTTATTCCTTGCTCTCCAACCACCGATGTCACTATTTGTACCACCCTAGATCTGGAGGCATCCATGGTTATCTTCGATCTGATCTTTGGCCTTTTCTCTTTCTTGGTGCTTATTTGTGCTCTGGCCAGTATAGCTTCCAGCCTTGCCTTAGGATCTTTTAAGGTGGGAGTCTTTCGCTTCAACTGCTTCTCTAGCCAATCAAGCATTTGGGACTTTTCCCTAGGTCATTCACCTTGGTTCTTGTTGTCCTCTATCCCAAGTTCAGTGGCTCTGACGACAAGGGCCCCCTTTTTAGTTCTTGCATCCTCCTTCTCCTCATCAGAGTCTTGTTCGAGTGTTACACACTTAGTGGGAGACTTGGTGCACAATTGCTCATTGGAGGGATCCTCCCTTTCAGCACCCTTTTCTTCTTCATTTTGGTTGTGTTCATGTTCCTCGGGCTTATCTTCTTGCTCATCTTCATGGAGGTATGCTTCCTCATCATGTTTTAGGGTTTGTCCATGCCCTTCAGTTGGAGACCTGTTGCCTTCAGTCTCTAGAACAGTAACTTCTTCATCCACCACAAGTTGATCTTCGGCTTCCTTATCCTTGATTTCCTTAAGCTTCTTGCTCCATTCAGCCTCAAGCTCTGGATCATGTGTTTCCTGAACTAACTCAGTGTCAAGCTCTTTGCTGTCCTCACTGGGAGACTCGTAGGCCACCTCATTGATCTCTCGATGTTCGAAAAATGGGTGCTCATGGTATTCAAATTCTTCATCTTCTGGTCTCTTTGCAGCCTCTAGCTATCGTCGCTCAAGTTCATCAGATATTTGGATTGTTGCCTCCATTCTTGGTGGTTCAGAAGGCAGAGGGAGAGATGGAGTATTGGCCATAGCCTGAGCTATTACAGCTTGCACCATTGGGCTAGTAAGCATCCCTGAAAGCTTGGATGGCACGTTTTGCGTGTACTTTACAAAGGATTCTGGGAGGCTGAGGACAGCCATCGTGGCAACTGAAGTGGAGGGAAGGGAAGGAGACATAGAGGAAGAAGAGACTAGAGAGGTCATGGAAGAGGATGAATCCACTGGTATGACCTGCATTATTGGAGAGGTGGAAGAAAGGTGGACAGAGATGTCCACCACAGGCGGGGAGGAAGCAGAAACTACAAGCGAAGTATGCGGGGTGGTAGCGACAACAGCAGCAATTACAGCAAACGAAGACCTCGGCGATTCATACCCTTCTCCCCTAATCCCATGGAGCAGACCTTTGGGTATCATAGATGTCTCTATGCCTCCAGTTGTTTTCCTTTTCTTCTTGGAAGACGCGCCCTCTAAAGCCTTGCGGGCATAAACCTTAGATTTGGGAAGCTGCTCACTAGCTTCTTTTATCTTTTTGGTTTTGACTGATGGTGGGGTTTTGGATGTTTCCCTAGTTGTAGTGGTGGCCACCCCATCGTTGGAGCCACTTGGTTCACTTTCGAGTCCCTTAAACATTAAGGAAACTCCTTGTTGCTTCAATCGGGCCACCTGTTGGTCGATCCACACCTTTGTTCAGATCTTGATGGGTTTAGTGAGTACGTCGATTTCATCAACCTCTCGCTTGTTCCAATCAATCATAGGCAGTGGAAAATTGGCGACGGCATCATATATCGGATGAATCACTGTGCTTTCATCTTCCTCAAGTTGATCAGGAACTGGGCACAAGGTTATTCTCTGTACGTAGAGGGCGGTCATGTGCATGTAGTGTCGCAGTCGTAATTCAAGATCATCTCTACAATTAGCCTAGAAATCCTCAACATTGTGGAGCTGGGCATACTCCCATCCCAATGCCTTTCTGATATGACCATACGGGTCAATTCAGGGCCGAGTTGTATATTGTCGAAAGTGGTATTCGGCCAACTCCCTCTCTGAGTATCCCGCACACTGGGAGGTATGAATCTTGTACATTCCTTGGCCGAGCCCAATGGGGTAAGGTGTACCCACCAAATGTTTGTTGCTCAAGATATTATGAATGTGCCACAGCTGCCAAGTCAGCTCCAACAGTATAATTCGGTCATTAGGGTACCAGGGCAGCTTGTTTGGTCTTTTCATGAATCCCTGGGCACGGATTTAGGTGAACTTTGGAAATTGTATGTATAGGAAAGCGTATTGCCTGAGGAGGGCCCTGGCACTTTGGGAAACTCTTCTCTAAAATTCACCTCCTAGAGACCGAATGATGTAGGTGATGAATATGTCATTTACCCTACAATAATCTCTCTTGAAGTTTCGGTACTGCAATTGAGGGTACTTATCATAAGGTTTGAGCTCTGCTCTTGATGCCTCACTGGGTACTACAGTTAATCCATGATAATGTCGTCGATCGGCAAGGGAGTACACCAATTAGTATGTCATAAAGAACTTGGAGGTCTTCTTCACATTTGTAAACTATTCGTGGAAGAAATCACTGATTATCTCCCCCCAATAAAAGGCAGTGTCGTCACCATGAAGAATTTGCTCCGCAAAGTAAAACATCCACTCCTGGAAGAAGTTCGCAGTAAGAAAAACCCATTTCTCGTCTTAGTAAGGTCATGAGGTCATGTTAATCCTCAAAGAAATCACTGCAAAAAATCTCATGAGGGAGCTTCTCGGCGCTACCTTGCTTATCCTTCAACCAGTACTGATTGATTAGTTTCTTGCATTTCAACGGATCTTGCTCCCATAACTCCTTGCATTCTTCCATGGTGGGGTCTCAATGCTCTTAAAGGCAGGGATGTGGAAAGTTTCTGTTATACCCGGTAGAGACATATCAGCAAGGATATTCCCATCTCGGTCCACTATAGTTTTGGTCTCAGAATGATATGCCTCTACGCATGCCATTACCAATTCTGGGGCCAACAAGGCTAGCAGGAAGCCTACAGCTTTGGCAAGTTCGTTGCTTCATATCAATCTTGCATTTTTTGTTTTGGGATTCACCCTAACTCTCTGTGTGAACTCATCAATATCGACCTAACCAATATTGGTATCTATGACATCCCTCCAAAGAGTAGTGATTCGGGATTGTAAGGGCACCCCTTGAAACTTGTATTTCATCTTATCCTTATCCTCCTTGCCTCGGGGTGCTTTGGTTGTTCCTTTCCCCTTTTCCTAAGAGGCACTAGAAGTTCTGACGTCGGATTCCATAAATCCTGCACAAAAGACATGGATTAGCAAAATTATTGTGAGAAAGCGGCCTTGGAAAAATCCCTGCATATCAAGGTTAGATCCATAATCTCCATTCATTTTTTATAATCGTTTAGCATTTGATAAAACACTACTAGAAAGCAAAGCAAGTGACTCGGGCTTCCAGGGTCGGAGGTCCTTGGGCAAAATATCGTTTGGAAGGGAAAATGAGGCATGGGACTCCCAAAGGTGCTTCCCGATGTTGGATCTATTCAATTGAGGGTTGTCATGAGAGAAGACCTAATTTTAGCAAGCGGGTTGAAGTCCGTTTTGGATTTGGAGGTCATTTGAGCCCTCGTTTAGACGTTCGAGTATCAACTGCAGGAAGGCTGCCAAAAACAGCGCAGGGGGACGGAACTCTGGGAGTCAAATTTTGGAGCTCAGATTACCGCTATCAGGAAGCAGCTTTAGGTTAGCCATTCATAACGGTGAAATGTAGGCGGTAATCCGGGAGTGGAATTCTGGCAGGTAATCCTCAGAGGCAAATTCAATAGGTGGGAAAGCCCGGCAGCAAAAAATGGGTCGGGACCCAGAGGTCGAAAAGTCGGTCAGGTTCAGCCATCCGAGAGAGCGAGAGCGGAGCAGTTTCCCAAAGGTGGAATTCCTGAGGTCGGGTCCGGATATATTTTGGGCGCTAGTTAATTGCGGCCGCTTTGGAACAAAAATGCAGATTTGGGGTCCGAGAGTCAGAAAGACGTCCCAAATTTGTAGTTTAGGATGGCGACACAAGAACGGAATCCCAGAGACGGCATTCCGGAGTCCAGAGTCCAGATTAAGTTTGGACTTTGGTTTCTTCCTTGGAAAATTGAATAGACTTTATGCACCCGGGGTCCAAGGTCCGAGAGGACGCTCAAGGCAGGTCCTTCACAACGATGAAGTTAGAAGGGAATTCTGGGAACGAACCTCTGAGGGTCGGATCCCGGGACAGTTTGTTCCTTGGCCAATTTTTGATTTTTTGCAAGTTTGAAACGAGCCTCGAGAGCCCAGGATCCGACACTCGAGGGAGGCTGTTTTAAACGGCAGGGGCACAACGAAAACCCGCAAAGGGAAATCCAGAGGCCGGGACCTGGGGCGAGCTTGGCCTCTGTCACCTTTGAAGTTTTAAGTTTTGCGTTTTGCACGGACGACCGCGGGAAAGTCCAGGACTGGAAGATGCCAGCGAATGTTCTGAAGAATAGCAGTGGCGGGGTTCAACTCCGACGTTAAATTCCGATGATCTTATGTGGTTTTCTCGAGTTTTAAAAAGTGGGTTTCTTAGTGGGAGTACTAATCTACCAGATTTTAACCCATTTTTACATTTTTACTTCATTTTAACTCAGAATTTCATGAAAAGGAATATGAGGCATGTGTATGGCAGACATACCTTGAAATCCCGAAGAACGATACTGCCGAACGCGCGGAACACGGCAGGACGAGATCTCGGGCATAGGGGGAAAAAATTCCGCATTTCAGGAAGCTCTGCAAATTTCTATCACTTGGTTGCGTGAAAATGACAGTTGGAAAATCCGATTTTATAGCCAAAACTGTCATTAATTCAACAATTTAATGCTCCATACGGCAGCCAGATAGTTTGGTGAGTTCGAATTCGCAGGCGGCGGTAGGAGGACCAAGGTCTAGCAGCCGGGAAGACGTCTAGCCATTGTCGTTCGAAAACGGAATTTTGGAGGTAGAATTTTGAGAAAGGAAACCCAGATGGTCGAACCCGGCAGGTTGGGAAAGCGTTTGGTCGTGGCTATCTGCAACGGCCAATCCAGAATGGAAAATCGAGAAGGGAAACCCGACAATGGAAACCCGAAAAGGCCAAATATTTAACATTTTCAAAGGGGGCTAAGTTTGGTCAGACTTAGAATGTGACTTTAGAGGGTGAGCTGACCTTTAGGGCGCAAAAATGGACACGCAAAATGAGGCGAAGCAAAAAGGGACCCGGCAAGCAAAATAGGAAAGAGAGGGTCCCCGTTCTAAACGTGGTGTGTGTGCCATAAGAACAACAATGACATCAATACTTTTCTAGAACAAAAGTGGCAGAAATGGCAGTAGCGGCTCTGTTTCCAAAATTTCCAATTTCTTGATAGTAGTTTGTTGGATATGTTGGTAAGTTTGAGATGCTTGTTTGATTTGATGTTTTGATGGAAAGTGATGCATACAACAGACAATTTGAGCTCCAATGATATAACTTGTAGATTATTAGTCAATACATCCTCTGGAATAAAAGGTACACTCTTCTTTGCAGGCTTACCTCACTCCTAAAGGAGTAATTGAATCGAATCTATAGAGGGAACAAATAGGATATATCAAGGAAATGTACCATCCTTATACTCCAAGAAAAAGAGTCCCTTCTCTTAATAATTTATGCCTCATATATAGATTTGATGTGATGAATAACTTCTAGGAATGGTGCTATTCCCATGCACTACTTTGAAGAACGTTTTGAGAAATTGGATAGGCTTCTAAAACAAGGTTTTTAATGACAACCGTGAACACTGTGATGTATAGATCAAATGTAAGCCACTTAAGGCTTTAGTTGTTCCTGCTCAACTCATTACGTTCAAACAAGGATGAGGCATGCGGTATTTTATTCCTGCCCAAATATAAGCCAATTTCTTTCGATTTCACAAACTTTATATAGCCCATTGGTAAATGTTCTTTTAGAGTCACCTATATGATTTCTCCATTGCAGGTTGTATCTCATTAGCAGGTCCTTATCCTAAAAATTGGGTGACCACAAAAAAGTGCAAAAATCCCAAACTGTTTCTCGTCACCCAAGATCGTCAAAAGACTTACAAGGAGAGGATACACACTTAGCTTGCCGATCACGGTGAACATGATAGAAAAATATAGCAATTTGATTTTAAGCCCAAAATTGAAGTGTGTAAAGCTAACAATTCATTTTTTACATGCACCAAGTTCAAAACATTTGAGACTTCAAGCAAGAAATGCCATTTACAATTAGAAAAGATGATTTCCTCAATTTTATGCATCAAATTGAAACATGAAGATTGTAACCAAGTTTTAATGCACCAAAGTAAATGTTTCAAGTTGTGTTGTTCATTTTTATTGCACCAATAGAAAATGAGTTTGTTTTAATAGAACCAACTGAAAATGAGTTCGTTTAATAGCACCAAAATGAAATGTGAAATCAATTGTAAGTACACCAAAATGAAGTGTGAAAATTTATTGTTCAATTTTGCACCAAAATGAAGTGTGAAAATTTATTGTTCAATTTTGCACCAAAATGAAGTGTGAGATTTGTAGATTCTTTTTAGGTACACCAAAATGAAATGTGAAATCAATTTTAAGTACACCAAAATGAAGTGTGAAATTTGATTGTTCAATTTTAAATGCACCAAAATCAAGTGTGAGATTTGTAGGTGTATGCACATAAAAATGGTCTAGAGCATAATTAATTAAATACTTGATATTTAATTAATAAATTATAATTCCTTTACTATTAAAAATAAATTGATAAATTTATTTATATGGTTCATTACCTTAATTCCTCTTTTTCAAAAATCACTTTCCTCTTTTTTAAAAATTGAATGCACAAATTTTAATTTTTATCATTTAATTGATTTCCCTCCATTTTAAATTTGAATTTTTAATTCAAGTTTAACACATGTCTCCATATGTCTTCTAACCACCTCCAACTCATCCTCCATCTCATCATATGCCACACATTTTCATTTATTTCTAATTTTTAAAATTGGGAATATTCTCTCTAACCTCTCAACCTCCTAACTTCCTAGGAGACACATGGCTTCTTTTGTTAAATGATGCTCTTGGACACTTGGAATATTGGCTCTTCCAAATGGAGCAGCCTCCATGAATTCCTCTAACCTCTTTGTGCTCCACCGTCGATGCCTCTGGATCACGATCTCGATCGTCCATCTTTGCCACCTCAACCCAAGCCCGAAAAAATCTATAAATAGAGAGCATTTCTACAGCTTTTCATATATAGAATTGGATTACAAACTTATGCTACATAAATATTAGTGCAATTTGAGAGCAATTTCGAGAGCATTGTAGTTAGTGTTTAGCATTTTAGTTCTTTTAGAATTATAATAGCAATTTCAATCTTAGTATCTTAGTTGTTGTATCTTTTATACAGCATTATCATTCAATTTGCATTATCAATTTTAGCATCATTTGAGCATATCAGTAATCCATCATAGATCATTAAGCATTTAAGCATCAAAAATACAAAAATATAGTGATGTAGGCATATAGTTTGCATTGCATAATATATTCTCATTTCTTAGTTTGTCATCTTTGTAGATTCATGTGCAAAATTTAATCAAATTTGAGAGCATGAATTCAAAGGTCCTTAAGACTAGAGAACTATGGAATGATTTGAAAGGATAGCAGTAGAAATTTAATTTAGCTATTTCAATTCCTTTTATGTAATAGATTTCATGGATGTGTGTGTTTTATTTTACTAGTTTATCTCACCTACACTCTTAAAAGAACCGCACACATAAATTGGCGCCCACCATGGGGCCTAGCCCAATCATTAATTTACTTTTATGTTGATTTTTTCTCCGTAGGTTCTATGAAAAGTGTCGAAATAGTGCATTCAAATTTTTCTCTGGTGCATCTGGTAGATTTATCGATGCATTGAGTCCCTGTTTCGGCACATTTGGCAGTTCTTTCAGTGCATTCAACCTCTATTTCGGTGCATAGAGTCTCTGTTTCGGCACATCTACTTATTCTTCCAACGCATCAGGGAGTTTTAAATTTTATTCTGTGCTTTTCCATTTTAGCACATTCGGTCTCTCATTTAGCGCATTTGGTCTCTCCTTTAGTGCATTTAATATTTTAGTGCATTCAATTTGAGTTCTAGCACATTCGGTTACTGTAATGGCACATTTGGTTTTTAGGGTAAATTTTCTAGATTCCAAAAACTAATCTGTGTTTTTCTATTTTGCAGGAACTTTGTACGTAGTTAGAGACTCTGCTGAAACAAATAAAGAACATTTTTAAAGAATAATGGACTGAAACTACTAACAATTGGTTGTAGGGTTGAATTAATTTGTTATTTCCTTTGGTTAAGTTAGGAATCTAGCATAATTAGGAGGCATAAATTTACACCATACTTGTGTTTGTGGAATGGTAGGCATGTATGCTCTCCCCTTAATTGGGTGATCAGAAAGCCAAACCCATTCTTTTTCTTATATTTTAAGCCTTAGAGGGAATGCCTTGGTGGGATAAGAGGTAATCACCCCAAGGGAATGACCCAACCAGGAACACGCCAAAGCCAAGCGACTTCCACCCAGGATATAAATGTGAGTACTTGAGGAAAGTTCAAGTATCACGAGGATTGTTCTGACAAGAAGGGAAGCAATGGTCTCTTGATGCATTGATGATCCCCCATGATCGGAATGCCCCTACTAAAACCCTTTCTTGTAATAAGCTAAAAATTCCCTTCTATTTACTGGTGTAAGAACGATCATTTTTTAAGTCATCCCACATTCTTGTGGCTTTTGGTAGAAATGAGAAGTCTGTCATGGGAGATTCATGAGGACTGAGGCTTGCCTGAACCGAGAAGTGAGTGCAATGTAAGGGGGAGCCAATGTGGTCAAGCCTCTAATCATTCACCAAAAGTAAGCACAGCTAGAGCAATCCAAGTGGGAATCCAGTAGATATTGTCTTACACAGCCTAGGATTGTGCTTGTTTGATGTATTTTACCTATGTGTTTTTAAATCAAACATTCAATCAAACATCACACAAAAATATTCAACTATTCATTCAAAAGAAAATCCAACCGAACAATCATATTTTCCTCCAAGAAAATTGGAAATTCAATCAAAACTGTCAAAAACCAGAAAGCATTTTCTAGATTGGTGTATCTATTAACTGTTCTAGTGCATAGCTTGCATCTTTTAGTGCATCTATCTACTATTCTGGTGCATCCCTGTCGTAATTTAGTGCATATATTTATTGTTTTAGCACATTCATCCTCTATTATAGCGCATCTATGTAATCCTACAGTGCATCCATTTGTTGTTTTAGCACATCCATTGTTTGTTCTAGCACATACCTATAATCCTTTAGTGCATTTGTACCATTCCATAATGCATCTAATTTTTGGCGCACCTGGGCAGTGTTTTAGCGCATATGGTAAATTTGAAAACAAAAAGCTAAATTTGACCTCCCCTCTGCCAATTAACACGAAATTTGGAGATTCCTTTTCAAACAACATTCATTCCTTGTCCCGATATTTCTTTTAACTTGTTGAAACCAGCACTTTCAAGTGAAAATTTGTCATCTAAACTTTGATCAAACATCCAAAAGTGCCTCCTCATCATATCTATTTCTAATTTAGTGGTTGCCTTCACCATTAGGATTTATCATCCTTCATCAGGATTCATCATCCTTTATCCTGAAATAAAGCTTGCTTAATCAGATTTAAACTAATCCTTTTGGCACTCTCAAACATTGATCAAACGCTTAGACCATCTTCATCACTTGTATGCCCGTTTTAACGAGATTGCAAAAGAAAAAAATTGAGCAAAAGCAAATCAAAAACCAAAACACCATGGCTAAAAGAGAAGAGAATACCTTTTTCGGAGCTCCTCGAGATCAGGTGGAAGAAATAATAGATGAAACCATAGAAAAATCCCAAAAAGATCCAAATTTTCATAAATTCATGGAGAGGATCTTTGAAAAGGAAGGAGAGAAATACCTTTTAATGCTAGCAAACAAAAAGGTCCAACTACCTAATTATTTTGATGTCACAAAATTGAAAAGAACCCCTAAGAAAATAGAAGCAGAAAATAAAATTGAAACAAGAAGTGGAGCGAAAACCAATGATCCCATGGACACTTTAAAACAGCAAATCCAAACCCACCAACAACAAATGCAAAACAACGGGGACTACCAAGAGATACTCCCTACAAGATATATGTCCCTACCCTTTTGATCAAAGTGTCAACATGATACCATTTCCCAAACATTGTGAATTTCCTAAATATGATAAGTACAATGGGAAAACCGATCCAATAGATCACATAAGGGAATTCTAAATAATGAGTCTTGAATTTTCCCATGAGGAAACATATTTTATGAGATTATTCCCATGTAGTTTGAGAGGGAAATGCATGCAATGGTTCTCACAATTACCTCCAGGGATCAAATCTTTTGAGGAATTGGTTAACAATTTTATCACTCAATATTCATATAACATCCAACATGAAATCACAATCAACGACCTTTGCAATGTCAAACAAAAGAAGGGTGAATCATTCCTAGTATTTCTACAAAGGTGGAGAAGATTATTCGCAAGGTATCCTCGACCCATACCATAAAAAGAGAAGATAGAAGTATTCATTGACAATTTAAATGATGACATGAGCTAGAGACTTCAATTACAATGTCCTCCAACTTTTGATAAATTGATCAAAAATGGGATCAAAATTGAAGAGGTTTTGGTCAAACGAGGAATATTGAAAATTTATAACGAAAAAAATTCATCCAATTCCTCCAACAATGACAAACCAAAGTTTTGGAAAAATTACAAAAATAATGGCAATGATACTTCAGCTAAAATACATAATGCTAAACCAGTCTTCAATTTTTCAAGAAGCACCTCGAATACCAATCAAAAGACCACCCAAAATACCAAGCAAGCCAATACTCAAAACAATCAAGGCAACAACACATCCACGACCCTACCATACCAAACATCAAACAACTGTAAAAAATTTACACCTTTGGGTCAATCATATGAATCTGCATTGAAAGAACTTATTGCAGAAAATATTATCACTCTATCTGACACCTTACTTTTTGAACCCAAAGTAAAATCATCATGGTGGAATGAAGCCCATTTTTCTGAATTTCATTGATGCAAAGGTCACCTAACCAATAGTTACATGCAATTGAAACACAAGATACAAGATTTGATTGATAATAAGATCATACGAATAGAAGAGCCCCAAGCAAACACTGATCATGGGGTATAAAAAACCCCTTTTTCCAAATTATGACAAAGGGAATCTTCTAACATGAACGGCAAAGGAAAGAGTGTGAACTATGTTCGTGACACTACCATTTATCATATTTCGGTCGTTGAAGATCACACAAATGACATTGAGATCAATAACACACCAGATTTTATTGCAACAAATCATCCAATCAATGATACCAACACCCTCTTCGATCAAGTCCATGATATCCAACAAGGTATGGTTGCAACAGATAATCAAATTAATTTCATCAAAATAAATGGAAGACAAGACAGTGTGCCTATAAATGTGACCACAAGGGCCCAAACTAAATATGTTTTCAAAGGCAGCACCTCCAAAGCACTTGTTGCTTCATCTCATCAATATAAAATTTTCGATCAGCTCCAATAGATCCTCGTGCAAATATCAATATTGGAGCTTCTTAAAATCTCGCCTGCTCATAGGGAGATCTTAGAAAAGTCCCTAGTCGATACAACAATGCCAAATAATTTGGAAGCCTACACTTTCCAAGCCATGGTGGGACATTTAGTTGCACCTCATTGCTTATCCTTTTCAGAACATGATGATGTATCCCTCACCCATCCTCATTACGTAGCCCTCCATATCGAGGTCCTAATCCATAATATTCATGTCAAGTGCGTCCTCATAGACAGAGGAGCCGGTCTTAATATATGTACTTTAAATCTTGTATGTGCACTAGGGTTCTCTAAAAATGCAATAGATGCAAGGAAAAAGATCACCATCAAATCATATTATGATGAGGAAAGATCTTCAAAGGGATTGATTGTATTACCAATTCAGGTAGGGCCAAATCAAAAAGATGTGGTTTGCCAAGTTTTGGATAAAGATTTGGCATATAATATACTCTCGGGTCGTCCTTGGATCCATGAAATGCAGGTTGTCCCTTCAACATACCATTAGTGTCTAAAATTTCCTTTTAATGGGAAAGAAATTACCATTCATATTGATTCCAATAGTCCCCAACATTGCAATACCCATAAGGTTGTCCAGGATGTATTTGTGCCTCGCAACTGAGAAGCTCATGATTCCACCCCTAACATCCCCAGAAATTCAAGTCAAGCCAATCCATTGTCAGAATTAATAGCCACGTCCTCCAATGAAGGAAGTCACCCAAGTTCCTCATCCAAATAGCTCAAGAAAAAGGAAGAACCTAGCCCCTCTGCATCTACCAATCCTGAAGCCCAACTCAATACTTTGGTGAAACAATTTGAGAAGAAATTCCAAGTTAAAGAAAAAGGTGTGGGTGAATACTCCATTGAACAATCCCTTTGTCTCTCGTAATTAATTTCACCAAAATCTCATGGTCAACCATCAACCGCATCACAATCATCCTCCTAGCCAATCACCCTTTTTGATGGTCGATTCATAAAAGCAAGCACCCAAGCAGAGGAATCTGATGATAAAGATATTTTGAATTGGCTCTACAAGGATGAAACTGATTCTCAAGCAGAAATTACTAATGTCCAAACCACTCAATATGGCAAAGAATTCTCAATCTTGGAAAAATAAGGATATGAGGGAAAAGGACCTATTGGAAAAAGGAAAGAAGGTATCATAGAACCCGTCCAACCCATTATAACAAATCCAAAAGATAAGAAAGGGTTGGGATATAAATAACATCAAAAGGACAAAGAAGCAAAGGAGGACCTAAAGTAGAAGGTTGTTGAAAGGATCTTACAACTGCAAGCAAGTGATCACTATGAAATTGATTCCAATGAATATGAGTGGGATTCGCTATCAGAAGAGTCTTGTCATGATAATGACATTGATGTAGTACACAAGTATACCCCTACACTTGAGGAGGGACAAAGCTCAAGGTTAAGACCACTTGAATTAGGATCACAAAATATCGATGGCTCAAGTGAAGATGATCAAAATCCTAGCGAGATGGATCACTCGAAAGAGAGCAACATCATAGACCTTGACCTTTCCATAGTATTTTTTGATGAAAATGTTTCCATTAGGACCCTTACGACCTCTGACCTGAACCCATATAACAATCCCCTACCATTGGTACATCCTAAACTCATAGATTGGGACCAAACTGACTCTATCAATATCCCCGCCTCTTCAAATGATGAGGCCATCGTCAACTTCCTCTATGTTGTTAATCTTGAAATAGTTTCCACCGTTGAACATCATAACCAAGCTTCTAGAAAAGGGAGCTCCAAATTTCCCAGCTGCAAAATAAATGAAACAAAAGAAAGATCTAATGGTGAAAACCATTCCATGGCAATATCAGATCAGGAAAGAATAAATATAAAGAGCGCATCCGACGGTGAAAACCTCTCTAAGGCACCAAAGGATGGGGAATTTGACACTCTCCTAGAGAACTTCCAAGAAAGATCCAAAGTCACGATCGAGCCAATGCAGTCCATGAATGTCGGCAATGCAAAAAAAAATGAAAACTCTCCATCTAGTGGAATCATTGACAGAACAAGAGAAGCCTAACTTTATCAAGTTCTTTGAAGAATGACAAGTCAAATTTTCCTATTCATATGCAGACATGTCAGGGATAGACCCGAATCTCATCATGCATCACTTATCCCTCCCTTCAAGAATCAAACCGGTCAAGAAAAAGTTGAGAAATATGCATCCCCACATTGCCTTATTGGTGAAGGCAGAACTAAAGAAATTATTGGATGTAGGATTCATCAGACCCATTGATTATGCAGAGTGGATATCCAACATTGTACCTATTTCAAATCCTGATGGAAGCATACAGATTTGTACAGACTTCAGAGACCTCAACAAGGCTTTCCCAAAAGATGATTTCCCCTTGCCAAACAATGATATCATTGTAGACTTAACAGCAGGTCATGGTATGTTGTCACTAATGGACAAATTTTCTAGCTATAATCAAATCAAGATAGAACCTGAAGACCTGGATAAGACAACTTTCACTTGCCCGTGGGGAACCTTCTGTTGGAATGTCATGCCCTTTAGGTTGAAGAACGTAGGGGCCACATACCAAAGAGCCATGACAACCATTTTTCATGACATGATACATACTTTCATGGAAGATTATGTGGATGACTTATTGGAAAAATCTTACACTAGAGAAGGTCATTTGGATATACTAGAAAAACTCTTCACCTAACTAGAGAAGTTCAGTGTCCACTTGAATCCAAAGAAATGTGTGTTTGGGGTAAAATCGGCAAAGCTATTGGGATATATAGTGTTAGAAGAAGGTATTGAGGTATACCTTGCAAAAGTAAAATCTATCATGGAAGTGCCACCTCCAAAAAATATCAATCAATTAAGGTCCCTTCAAGGCATATTTCAATCAATCAGAAGATTCATATCACAACTG
The DNA here is from genome assembly GCA_007115665.2 of Sequoiadendron giganteum. Lineage (NCBI taxonomy): Eukaryota > Viridiplantae > Streptophyta > Pinopsida > Cupressales > Cupressaceae > Sequoiadendron > Sequoiadendron giganteum. The sequence goes on from CM021106.1 coordinate 290,174,092, forward strand.
GCTAATAAAACTCATCCTTTTACCCACTTGTTGCACAAGAATGTTTCCTTTCAATGGGACGATAAATGTGAGGCAGCTTTCAATCAACTAAAATAATACCTAATGATTCCACCTATCCTAGCACCACCAGCAGAAGGAAATCCTCTCTTATTGTGCATAGCCACAATTGATCGATCATTGGGAGCTTTGTTAGCACAAGAAAATTCAATAGGAAAGGAGAGAGCGATCTATTATATCAGTAGAACTCTAAATGGTTATGAAATCAACTATACATCCATTGAGAAATATTTTTTAGTAGTAGTGTTCGCTACCCAACAATTGTGGCACTATATGTTGACTCATACAGTCAAACTCATAGCTAAGATAGATCCACTGAAATATCTCCTTAGAAAAGAAAATATGACAGGAAGCTTAGCCAAATGGGTAATGATAGTGAGTTTGACATCCAATATGTTGACAGAAAAGAAATCAAATTGCAAGCCATCGCCAATCAACTGGCTGAAGCACCAATTCATGATGATCATCCCCTATACGTGGAATTTCCAGATGTTGATATCTTCACTATAACAACAAAGCAGTGGGTATTGTATTTTGATGGCTCATATACCCAACATGGGTCAAGAGCCGAAATTATATTCATCACTCCCCAAGGGCACATAATTTTGAAGTCATATCACCTTATGTTACCTTGCACCAACAACACGATAGAATATGAAGCACTTAGCATCGGAATCAAGATGGTTGTAGAATGAAAAATTACAAAACTGCAAGTCTATGGGGATTTGCAACTAGTCATTAATCAAGTCAATGATGATTACCAAACAAAGGATGACAAATTGATGCCCTACAAAAGGATGATTTATGACTTCAAAAAATATTTTTTTGACATTAAATTTGCTCAAATCCCAAGGATTGACAACAAAGTTTTTGATGCTACGGCTACCATTGCTTCTTTACTCCAAATCCCAGAAAAATGAAGTTGTTATGAGTTCATGGTGGAATAAATGTTTACCCCTACTTATGATGATCCTAAGTCCCAACTCATATGCAACCTAATTGATGTTGATACCTCCATTTACGGGAAGATATATATCTACCTAAAAGATAATATCCTTCCTCTCGATCTCTCTCAAAACTAAAAACAAAATTTCATCCACCAAGCTACCTGTCATACCCTTATAGTGGATGTACTTTACCAATGAGGTTTTGATGGAACTCTCTTACGATGTCTAGAATGCAACAAGTCTGAAACAACTTTACAAGAAGTCCATGAGGGTATCTACAACACTCATTCAAGTGATCTAACCCTCGCTAAGAAACTCCTTTGTTTAGAATACTACCAGTCGACTATGGAGAGAGAATCATTCCAAATTTATCAAGAGATGTCAGAAATTCCAGATCCATGGTAATCTTATCCATGTACCAACACAAGAGTTACAACCCTTCGCATCAACATGGTCGTTCTGTCAGTGAGGGTTGGATCTTGTAGGAACAATTCACCCACCTTCATCTAATGGACACATGTTCATAATCACAGCCACAGAGTATTTCAAAGTGGGTTGAATTTGTGCCTCTAACCACCATCACAGGGAAATAGATCTCATCGTTCATCCTGAACTACATCATTTATAGATATGGTGTCCCTTAATCCATTGTCACTGACAATGGCAGACCCTTCAAGAATCAGGACATGTAATAATTTTGCAAAAGGTTCCATATCCAAGATCAATTTTCTACACCCTATTACTCTCAAGGGAACAACCAAGTTGAGGCCTCAAACAAAACTATCCTAAAAATCATAATCAACTAAACCCTGATTTGTGGGCCTATCGTACAAGCATCTAAACACCCACGGGAGCCACACCATATGCACTCGTCTATGGATCCAAAGCATTATTTCCTATTGAAGTTGAAATACCATCACTCTTTGTGTCCCTGAAAGGTCTTGTTTCAGATGAAGATTACCGCGTGTCCAGACTGCAAGAGCTAGAATTGTTAGATGAATTTTTTCAACTTGTAGTGGATCACCTAAAATTATATCAATAGAGAATGTCTAGGAACTATAATCATAAGTTCAAACCAACAAAATTCTAGTTAGGTGATCTAGTACTAAAAAAAAATCCTCGTAATCAGCAGGATCATGAAAAGAAATGAAAATTTGAGCCAAATTGGTTAGGTCCTTTTGTTATTGTTTCAATCTTTGGATCGGGGGCATATCATCTATCTGCACCAGAAGAGGGTCTATTTGAAGAATCGATGAACAGTCTTCATCTAAAAAATTTCTACATAATGCATCCATTGTATACTTAAAAGTCCTAAAAAAAATCATAAAAAGTCTTGAAAAAATGGTCGCCCTAATGAAAACCTAGCAAATAGGCATCTTGGTGACAACAAAAAATCAAAAAGATCAAAAAAAAGAAAAAAAATTAGAAAAAGAGAAAATATCAAAAAAAAAGTGAAAAATCAAAAAAATTGTTGCCTTGATGAAAACCTGGTAAACAGGCACTATTTTTGATAAGTCGGCTTCTCCATCTATTTGAGCGTGTGTTGACCATCCACTTTTTGCTACCACTGTGCATTCATGCCTATAATACAATGACCTTCCTATCCATATCTAGTTATTGCAGTCATGTCCCACCTAGGCTTGGTTTTCATTGTACATATCCATAATAAATTTGGTTTGTTTCTCACTGGGGGAAAAATCCTAATCTCATTGGGGGAAAATAATCGTTGAATTTAAATCAATAGGAAAACAAATAGCAAGACAACCTTGGAAAAAGACAATAATCACTTTAACCATAAAAATTGAACATCAATCAATCCAATCAAGAAAACATCCAAATCAAATCAAACATCAAGGCCAAATGAAATCAACTCTCATTGAAGGATTATCTTTTGAATCATGGTTGGATCACTTTCACACAAATGTTCAACTAAGGTATCTTGATTGTTGTTATCATTTCTCTAGAGTACCTCAATGATGTCCTAAACTAGAGGGGCTATGATTGAGAATGATATTTTTCTTTGTTTGTTGTTTGTGAGTCAATCACTACTACTGTGCAAATTGTCACGGGACATGCTCTACAAAGTATCATTGATGAAATTTTGAATTTGCATGGGAAATTGATTAACTCTTATCTGTTTACACAAGTGATGATCAGGTCATCTAGGTATAATTATACCTAGATGATTGTGTTATCTTGTAATATCAAATCTCAACGGAAGTTGTATGGAAGTTTTACTTAGGTCATCATGGTCTAATTATACCATTGATGTTTGTACTAACTTTCAACATAATAAAATTCTCAATGATGATAATAAGCACAATGAATTAGATGGAAACATTGCATAGATAGGATTGTATTCATATTAGTTTTGCATTTGCGTTATGGATTTTTCCAAAGTAGGAAACTCTCAACATGATGTTATCTCTCGTTACAAGATTGAGTACACTTGACATAATAATAAATTCATTCATTGGTATTGGCACTTCCATATCATATCATTATAAATCATCATCATACACCCATCCATACTCACAAATCATTCATGCATTCATTCATTATAATATTTGCATCATGAAAATTTCCAAAAATAAAACACTTTTCCAAAATACCATCATCATTCATAATCCATAATCATACATCGAGGTCATAATAAATTCATTCTTTTAGTCACACATAATCCATCCATATATGCATCCATCATAGCAATCATTCATAATAACATCGTAATCCATACATCATCATAATTCATTTCGCATTCATGCATTTAGGTCATATATTTTCATTAGAAAATACCAAAAATAAAGAAAAGTGCATTGCATTCCATTCACATAAAGGACATTTGTTGCATAATCATACATCGAGGCATACCATAAATTCATACATATGTTTGCATTCATCATGCATCCATGCATTGTCATTCATATTCATCATATTCACAAGCAAGTCATTCATTTATCATACATTTATAATTCATAAACCAGGTATCCATAAAATCATATATTTGCATTACATAATAAACCATTTTTTCATCTATTTATCCATCCATATCATCGATATATACATGTGAAAAATACAATGCATCTCATATCATTTGCATAACTGCATCCATCTCATTTATCATCATACATTTATCATTCATCAACACATAGAAGCATAAATCCATAAAATAAAGGCATCCATCATCATCATCATCATCTCATTAATGCATCCATCATAAACATCCATAATGAAAGCATAAACAACATGTAGATCACTAAATCATCACTGCATATCATATATAACTTCAAAATAATAATGTTGAAGTGTACAATGATATCAAGAAATGAGATATGATACAAAAATGTGGCAAAGTCAGCTCTCTGAATCAAAATACAAAGTGTCAAACGTGACCGTGAGATCTTGTGGTACTACCCTTGGAGGTCGCAGGCCTTCCTCCAACACCACCTGCCCCCGATGGCCCTGCTCCTAGACCTCCTCCTGGTGGAACTTTTCCTGGTGGCCCCCCTGGAAGTGGTTGTGTGATGCCCCTACTGGTGGTCTGAGATTGAGAGCGACCAAATCAGGAACGAGCATAGCTCACTCTTTGCTCTACTACCATTGCCTTGAAATATCTGCCTCTATAGTATTCTACCTCCTTGATGGACTCTCGAAGCTCACAAACTAGATCACCTATCCTGGCACCCTCGACTGTTGTCTAAAGCCTGTCATCCATTGCTACTACCTGCTCTCCCTGACACTGGGCGATATCTCTCTCTGTTGTGAGTGTGGCTACCTATGCTTGCAGATGTATCATATGTGCTTGTACCTACATCTACACTGGTGCCTGTCCCTATAACTGAGTCTGAGCCTAGGCTAACTATGCCTACAATGCCTATACCTACCCCTATAGGGTCTGAACATAAACCTACAAACTAGTTATCTACATTTTTTGCCTCTAGGAGGGCATCCTCAGTACAACTGGTTGTTGTCCTGCATGAGCTGACCTCCTCCTCCTCGATATGGCCCCAAAATCTGGCACATCTCTCCCTCTACCTCCTCCATATTTTCCTTCATCTCCTCCATCATTGCCACCATCATCCCCCTCCTCCTCCTCGGCCTCCTCCTCCTCACCTCCATCTCCCCTTCGTTGTATTGTCTATCATGCCCTCCTCTCAACCTCCAAAATGGGTGCAGTCTCATCAGGCCTGGATATCTGTGGGAATGGATGCATATAGAAGTACTTGGCAAAGTCAGTTTTCATTTGTGCATCGACAACCTCTCGGTGGTACTACCACAATACTCGCTACAACCCGTAGTACTCAGCACAAGTTGCATCATAATCTAGTGCAGGCCCCCAATTTGGAATGTCCTGCCTCCATCTGGCATAGTGTGTCAATCCTTGTGGCATACCCTGAATCCTACCATATTGTCTGTACACTCAACCAAAAATAAATCTCTCAATGATATATGGAATCTTTCCAATTAGATATCTGGTACAAAAAACATGGGGCATCTCGGTATCGTCCTCATCCCATACCTCACAATCAAGATACGGTTACCATATCATGGTATCCATATCATCAAGGATCTTCGACCAATACTCTAACTTGCCCAACTTATGTTGGACAAGTGGCCCTATATAACCAAAAGCATAGGGTCTCCCTACTGGTCGATCCCTCCCTGCCATTGGTCGTGTAACTGCAATATGCTCCCAAGCCCAGAGCTATAATAATGTACATCCTGTTGCAAGACTGCTCAATCGAAGATATACAACCTGATGCAAATCATGGTATAGGTGTGCAAGAATGCATGAAACCCAATCATATTTGGCCCCATGGGAAATGATGTCCTTCAAAACCTAACCCCAACCAACTAAGAAGCCCTTCGACCTATAGTCGGGGTAGAGAAAACCACCAATAAATCCTACTAGAACACAGGGCAAGGGCTGATGGGTAGCAATCAACTCCCACCAGGAAATCTTGTATCCGTCGAGTTGATCGTCATGGAAAATATCTTGGATAGAGTCAGTCCCTCCCTACTCCTCATGGTTGTAAATCACCAGGTCACCCACAACTGGTATCCTTATAATTGAATAGACATCCTTTGGTGTAACAATAATCTTGTCGGTCACCAAATGGAAGGTGTTGTGGTCACTATGCCATCGCTCTGCAAGTTTCATCAACAACCCTTGATTAATCTGATACTGGGGCATGTCAATCAATGAAGTGAGTCCACATTGGTCAATTATGGCCAAATCTGTCGAGGTCAACTATGGGATCATGTCCCATGTCTGAGGAAAGTGCTCTCAAACTTGTAATACTCCTAAGCCACTCTCCTATGTCAAATCAACATATCAAGTCAGCACATCAATCAATCAACCTATCAATTAGCATATCAATTAATCAAATCAGCTCGCATGAGATTTTGATCAAATCTTGAGGATCACATATCCTATCATTGACTCTCATTTGTCATGAGATTGATCAACATCAATCAACCTATCCCTAACTCTCATTTTTCATGAGGTCAATCAATCAATCATCCTTATCTATCCTATCATCGATCCTCGCCTATCATGAGATTTATCATCAACCTATCAATCAACATTATCCTATCATCGACTAACATGATTATCAGCCATCGAAAACTAGAAGGAATCATTCAAAATCATCATTTCGGGCTAAATGCACTAAAAAATAGTTTCTATGAGCTAATCTACCAAATGTGCTAGAAAACGGACTCTATGCACCGGAACAGGGTCTCGATGCGCCATTTCCCTTATGTGCTAAATGAACTACCCTATGTGCGACTTTATCATCTCTATGCGCTTGAATTCCTATGCACCATTTTAGACACCTAATGTGCTAAAGTGGTGACCTGATGTGCTAATCTATTTCCAGGCCTAAAAGCTAACCCTATGCGCTATTAAAAGTTCCCTATGCGTTGTATCGGGTGCCCTATGCACTAAAAGTCTACCCCTATGCACTAAAATGTCTTAAAATCGAGATTTTAAAAAAAATGCAAAAAAGTGGGAAAATTTGAATTCAAAATTGAAAAGGGCGATTCTCGGGGTACATACCGGAGGTCCATATGCGGCTGGACGCTGGTGGTGGAAAACTCATTCGAATCTATGAGTGTGACGTGTAATTCTATCCATCTTGGCTCTCTTCTCTCTCTCTTAGTTTTCACAATGCAAAGTTACAAATGAGCTTTATTTTGCCCATTTTGACCTTTTAAGGGGTAATTAAGGGCTAATTTTGGTGGCATTTATTTAATCTTTCAAAATGGACCTTTTTAATCAACTAATCAGCAATATGACAGGACTATCATCATTTTCAAGAGATAAATCAAGTTACCATAATCAAATTCTAAGATCATTAGAAAATCATAAAAAAATCATTTTAAAAAAATCAAAAAATTCAAAAATCCCTGATTTATCTCCCGAGGGAGCATCCATTCATCATCACTGCAAAAATCAGTATCTAGTGCATGTCGTAATTTTTATCATCACAGTGTGAAAATTTATTCTTTAAAGCAATGTGTCTACGCACATCACTTCAAAGAGGGGCAAAATGTATGCACATAAAAATGGTCTAGAGCACAATTAATTAAATACTTGATATTTAATTAATAAATTTGAATTCCTCTACTATTATAAATAAATTGATAAATTTATTTATATGGTTCATTACCTTAATTCCTCTTTTTCAAAAATCACTTTCCTCTTAAATTAATTGAATGCACAAATTTAAATAATTTGTCATTTAATTGATTTCCCTCCTCCATTTTAAATTTGAATTTTTAATTCAAATTTAGCACATGTCTCCATATTACTTCTAACCACCTCCAACTCATCCTCCATCTCATCATATGCCACACATTCTCATTTATTTCTAATTTTTAAAATTGGGAATATTGTCTCTAACATCTCAACCTCCTAACTTCTTGGGAGATGCATGGCTCCTTCTATTAAATGATGCTCTTGGACACTTGGAAGATTGGCTCTTCCAAATGGAGCAGCCTCCATGAATTCCTCTAACCTCTTTGTGCTCCACCGTCGATGCCTCAGGATCGCGATCTCGATCATCCATCTTTGCCACCTCAGCCCAAGCCCAAAAAAATCTATAAATAAAGAGCATTTCTACAGCTTTTCATATATAAAATTGGATTACAAACTTATGTTGTAGAAATATTAGTGCAATTTGAGAGCAATTTGGAGAGCATTGTACTTAGTGTTTAGCATTTTAGTTCATTTAGCATTATAATAGCAATTTCAATCTTAGTATCTTAGTTGTTGCATCTTTTATACAGCATTATCATTAAATTTGCATTATCAATTTTACCATCATTTGAGCATATTAGTACTCCATTATAGATCATTTAGCATTTAAGCATCAAAAATACAAAAATATAGTGATGTAGGCATATAGTTTACATTGCATAATATATTCCCATTTCTTAGGTTGTGAAAAGCCTCCATTGTTGTGCAAAAGCTACAAAATGTATATTAATGGTGATCAAAGATGTATGTATTTTCTCTTAATAATTTGATAGTCAATTCAGCATGACCTCTTTAAATAAATTCTCTAGATTCTCTGATCTTTTTTTAGAAGGAAGAAGGTTGTTATATATATTTTTAGGTTTCAGATGAATGATTGAGATTCGATAGTGAAAGATCATGATCAGCGATTGAGAATCTTAGAGAGGAAATAGATTGGTTAGTTAAATCCTCTAATTGATCCAATTAAGGATTTCAATTGGATAATCAATGGGATTAGATTGGAATGATTGGTAGGATTGAAGAAATCAGATTGAGTGTTTAATGGGATTGAGAAATATAGGTTGAGTTAGGAAATAGATGGGTTAGTTAACCAATTAGAGTGAGAAATCAGTGGTCATGATGTACTCAATCAAAAAGGGATGAGGATAATTAATTAACTAATATTGGAGATAAACGTGCAAGTTTCTTTGGACTTTAACAAATAAAGATGTATTTATTTGTTGACCATGTTGAGTGATTTTGAATAATTGATTTAATTATTCAAATTTAGAGAAGGAAAGTGGTTTAATTAAATTATTAATGATAAAAATTTAATTGATTTAGATGGATAAGGTATATTAGTAACATAATTAAATAACTTGTGTTTATTTAATTAATCGGGAAGAATAAAGTTAGATTAATGATGAAATAGTGAATTAATTAAATAATGCAATATTATTCAATTAATAGATAGAAATAGGGTTAATTAGTGAAAATGATGTAAAATGAAATTATATTAATGATAACGGTGTCGATGATTAAAAAAAAAATGCAATTCAGGATGTGTGATATGTGTTTAGCCATTTTTACATGTCTACAAGAACACTACTTGTGAAAATGGTTAGAACAAGAACCAACCTTGGGGGTAGCCAAGAGGTAAGTCAAGGTGTGGAAAACTTTGAGGCTAAATTAGATTGAATTTTGGCTATGATGAATGATACTAGAGAAATAATTGGACACCTCGAGTAAGAGGTAAGAGGAATGGAAAGGAAAGAACAAGAAATGCCTAATGGTGAGGAAGGGGAAAATTCCCATGATCATTCACAGTCAAGTGATCATGAAGATGATGAATCCTAATCTAGGTTTGAAGGAAGTAAGAGGAAATGACTTGCAAGTGAATTATCAAGAGATATGAGAAAGGTCACCCCTCCTTAGTTTGAGGGAACCACTAGTGCAGATGCAATCAAAGCATGGGTCACAAAAATGGAGAAACATTTTGAGATAAGAAATTACTCTAAAATAACTAAGGTCATCTAGGAAGCCTTTTAGCTAGTTGGAGAAGCATCCACATGGTAGATGAACAAAAATATGGAGCTCGAGTTAAGTTCCTTGGGTCTCACTTGGAATGAATTCGTGGAAATTTTCAAAAATCGGTGGCTACCTTAGCTTTATTATGATCAAAAGCTTACAAAATTTCAAAATTTAAAACAAGGAGATTCCATAGTAATTGAGTATTGGGAGAAATTCACTCATCTCCTAATGTGTGTGCCAATGTACCAAAAGTACGAGCAGTTTCGCATTAGGAAGTTCATCATGGGCCTTAACACCCAAATCAGAGGAGAAGTAGATGTACACGGTCCTACTAGTATGGACTTGGTATACGAGAAAGCCATTAAGCAAGAGCATACGCTTAAATCTATCTCTACCTACCGGGAAAAGAATAAAAAAAAAATAATTGGTCACAAGCTAATCAAACTTTTAAGAAGCCAAGTGATGGGAAAGATTTTCAAAGGAAAGGAAGCAAGGTATTCCACAATAATCAAAATGAATCTAGAAGAGACTATGGGGGGAACAACAACAACAACCACCCTGATAGGAACAAAGGTAGTTCTAAGAAACCAGTAATGAGGCAAGGGTCGTTGAGAGAATGTTTCACTTATGGAGGAGATCACTATGCTACTCAATACCCCAACAAACCACCAGGGACACAACCACATAAAAAATCCTCTACCTCCTCAACAAGCAACGTTCTAGCAGAAGATTCATTCAACAATAGACAATCGGCAGGCAGAGTATCAGATTACTCCGGTTGAAATTCCAAGTACTTTGTTTGGTATACCTATTTCAATTCTTGATACCGATGCAATAGAAATTTTTATTTCTCCTAGTATAACTAGTAAAATTTCTAGAAAAGTTGGTCATATGGAAAAGTCTTGGATTGTTGAATATGCAAACCAGACAAGAGATAAGGTGGAGAAATGTTTATTCAAAGCAAGGGTTAAACTTCCAAATTTCTATATGAAAGTAGATTTATATGTAGCCCCATAGGTTCATATGATGTCATATTAGGAATGAATTGGTTATGGAAGCATAAAGCCAAAGTAGATTATCATGCTAAACCTGTAGAATGTTTAGATGATCTTGGGAACTGGTTATTCTTGTAAGGGATGCCTAGAGAAGTCAAATTACAACAAATCTCTTTTGTACAAATGCAATATAGAGATAAGAAGAAGGGATTCCAAGTTTTTGCTATGAAAATGGAAAAACTAGAAGAATGCAATGAGTTCATCTCTCAAGATGACGTAGTGTACTATGGACCCTAATATCTCCAAGAAGCCAAAGAAGGCAAGGTGGTGGAATCAAGAAAATCAAATATGGAGAAATATCCTATCCTAAGGGACTTTCTGGATGTATTTCCAAATAAATTACCTACATTACCTCCCAAAAGAGTGTTTTATTTCTCCATTGATATTGTTACAAGGTCAAAGCCTATATCAAAAGTTCCATATAGGATTACCATGATGGAATTAATGGAGTTAAAATCTCAATTGGAGGAGTTGTTGTCCAAAGGATTGAATAAACCCAGTGTTTCACCCTAGGGAGTGCCAGTGATCTTCACGAAGAAGAATTGTACACTGTGCTTGTGCATTGATTATCGCTTGCTTAAAAAAGTAACAATAAAGAACAAGTACCCATTACCACGTATCGATGATCTCTTTAATTAGATGCGAGGAGCGCCAGTGTTTTCAAAAATTGATCTATGATTAAGATATCACCAACTAAGGATCAAGGATGAAGACATATTCAAAACAAATTTCAAGACTAGGTATGGTATTTACATGTTCACATTCCTACCTTTTGGACTAATAAATGCACCTGCAACATTCATGAACTTGGTGAATAATGTATTCAAAGACTTCTTAGACAAGTTCATGTTGGTCTTCTTGGATGATATTCTTATCTACTCCAAAAATGAAGAGGAACATCTCTAGCATCTAGGGATTATTCTCCAACGTCTACGAGAGCATAAGCTTTCTGGAAAACTCTCAAAATGTACCTTATTTCATAATTAAGTGCAATATCTGGTTCATGTGATTTCAACTGATGGGATTGCAATTGATCGAGAAAAATTTAAAATAGTGCTTGAATAGCCAATGCCAAAGAATGTGTCAGAAATTAGAAGTTTTATGGATTTGGCTTGTTATTATCAAAAGTTTCTAGCAAAAATTTCTAAAATGGATTTTCCCATTACTTCATTACAAAGAAAGGGGAAGAGGTTTGAATGGATGGAGAAATATCAAGCAACATTTGACCAACTCAAGAAGTTAACTTCAACTCTGATTCTAAAAGTACCAGATCCTGATGGTGATTTTATTGTCATCAAAGATGCTTTAGGAGAAGGTTTGGGTGGAGTATTGATGCAGGATGGGTGAGTTATAGCCTATGAGTCTAGGAATTTGAAGCTTTGTGAGAAAAACTATGCTTCACATGATTTGGATTTGGCAATATTTGTCCATGCATTACAAATGTGGACACTATCTCTTGGGGAAACCTTTTGAGTTGAAGATTGATCATCAGAGTCTAGAGTATTTTTTTACCCAATCAAATCTGAATGCACAGTAAATGAGATGGTTGGAATTGATATTTGATTATGATTTTAATATCAACTATATCAAGGGAAAGGAAAATTGAGTTGTAGATGACCTAAGTCGTAGGAGACATATCTCCTCGATGATATCAATTCAAACTGATTTCAAGGTTCAAGTGTTGTAGAAATCCAAGGGTGATGAGTATTATGAACAATTCAAGCAACACTCTCGGACAATCCACAAGACCCAAGGTATGAAAGATTTCACTTTGAACCTGGTGGTTTTGTAAGGTTTAAGGGAAGAATCTATGTGCCTGACTCTAAGGAACTAAGGAATATAGTGTGGAAACAAGTTCATACCGCACCTTATTCTAGACATCTTGGGGTAACTAAGTTATTGGTTGATGTTAAGCCATTGTAGTTTTGGAAAGGAATTAAAAGGGATGTTGCAAGATTTGTATCAAGTTTCTTAGAATGTTAGAGGGTGAAGATAGAACATCATCACCTTGCAAAACTTTTGTATCCTCATGAAGTTCTACAAACAAAATGGCAAGTCATTAGTATGGATTTTGTGCAAGGTCTTCCAATGTCGAGGAATAAGCATAATGTCATTCTGGTAGTAGTGGATAAGCTTACAAGGGTGGCTCATTTTATTACAGGGAATTTAAAGGATGGAGCTCCTATTATAGCTCTAAAGTTTATTCAAGAGGTATTTAAGTTACATGGAATTCCTGAGAAGATTATTTCTGGAAGGGATGCTTGTGTGACATCTAGGTTTTGGCAAACCTTATTTTCTTCACTTGGGACACAGCTGAACATAAGTTCAACATATCATCCAAAAATTGATGGACAAACTAAAAGGGTGAGAAAAGTGTTAGAGGATCTACTGAGAATGTATTGCATGGATCAAAAATACAAGTGGTAATATTACCTACCATTGGTGAAATTTGTGTATAACAACTCTTATCATTTCATAATTAAGATGGCTCTATTTGAAGCATTGTATGGTAGGAACTGCCAAAATCCTATAAGTGGGGATAAGCTAGAGGATAGGATAAGCCTTGTGCTATAAATGTTATCAGAAATGGAGGAGAAAGTTAGTATAATTAGGCATAGGCTAGCGGAAGCTAATGATAGGCAGAAGAGTTATGCAAATTCAAAATAGGCACCCAAAAAATTTGTGGCAGGAGAAAAGGTTTTGTTAAGAGTTCAACCTCATAAGTGTTCTATAAATTTGGGAAGTCATCCAAACTAGCTCCACATTATATAGGTCCTTTTGAGGTTCTCGAAGAATTGAACCATGTAGCTTACCGAATTTCTTTTCCACTAGCTCTTTCCAGGATGCATAATGTCTTTCATGTGTTGTACCTTAAGAAGTACATGCCAAGGGATAATCATGTTATCGATTGGAATGCTTTATAGGTATAAGACTCGGGAGTGGTAAAAATCGAGCTTCTCAGGGTACTTGAAATGTGTAGGCTTCACCTACGGAATAGAGAGATTCTGTAATACAAGGTCCAACGGGATTAGTATGCAGAAGATTCTACCACTTGGGAGGACTATGCTAAAATGAAGCAAAATTTTCCTCATGTTTTGTTAGACCTTGAAAATTCTTTATAACAATGATTTTATGTTTTATGTTTGATACTTAAAATCATCAGGGATGATGATTCACAAGGGGGGAATATGTTACACCCCATTGTGCTATTACCTATTTACTGTTACTTTGATGAGTTAAAATGCTTTAATACATGATTATGTTTTGTATATTTTGAAGGAAAATGTGATGAATGAATGTGATAAGCAATATGATACTTTAAATGATTTGAAGATAAAAATATTTGATGCATATGAATGTAATGTTATCAACTAAATACTGTTGTGATGCACTAAGTTGGATGCAGGAAAGAATCTCTAGAAGAGAGGAGGAGTATCACTCAAGAGAAGAACTTGGTTTGGTGACCCTTAATATGCCTATTTGAGCTATCACACACACACACACATCCTAGTTTGGTCAAGTTGAGTCAAGTTAGTTCAAGAATTGGTAAGTAAACCTTTGGTCATAGTTTGGGGATGATTTGTTATGGTTTTGTTTTTGGTCTTTGATTTTTTGATTGTTTCTTAGTTTGGATTATGTGACTAAATCTCTATATTGAGTATAAGTTTTTATTCGTGTACATTTAATACTTATGTATTAAATCGATGAGTATATACATAAAATGTATATATGTATGCAATTGTGATAACTCATACATGTGTGTATACGTAGGTATAAGTACTTACCTATACTCATGTGCGGATATATCATATGCATGAGAATATCAAGTGGACATATACAACATATATATATATACCAATCGATGAATATGTAAATATGTGTTTATTGTTATACATATATATACTACTATATATGTATATAATATATATATATACTACTATATATGTATATAATATATATACTACTATATATGTATATGATTACGTTAATGTATACATATATACATACATATCAATATATATTTAAATATCAATCAATGATTTTAATATGCATATATATATATATATATATATATATATATTAGAATGTTATCATTATAACATATATATTAATATATATATAATGTTTATATATATTTTTTGAAATGTTATAAACTTAACTTAAGCACGTATATAATATGATCCATATAATGGTGAATGGCTTGTATGAAATCCAGCAACATATTTAACATGTGTTGTGCATAAAGGCACACATAAGTAAGAATAAGTATTGTTGTGGATAACACATAGAATGTGGATTGTTATTAATTGTAAATAAATAACATATGAAGACAACACGTGGGAAACATTGTAAGGCATTATAATGGATAAATTATTGCACCATGTAAGAGATAGAATAAAAATAAGTCTATAAGTTGCGCTCGAAATGTTATGCACAACCTTGATAAAGCATGAGACTTTTTCAATAGCCATGAGTTGGCTCAAGCTTGGAGGAATTTGACTTAGTTTGCAATATAAAACCTGTAGGTAAAGATTTTTGTGCTTTGACTCAGTAAAATGGTAGTTTTTGGAAGTTAAAAGGGTGACTCGGGCATATTAGAGAAACTGGAAATGCTTGGATTGTTTATGTGTTTTCATATTAACTATTTGAGTAGCCACATTTCACGTTCATTAGCTTAGTTGACTCATTTAGAGGATAAGTTAGTTTTATCTATTGAGTGGTGGCAATTGGGAGAGAAAAGGTGGTGGATTATAGAGCTAGTTTGTAGCAATAATTTTCTCATATTTTAGTATAAGTAGAGGTAGCCTCTTAGCCTTTTGGTCATTCATTCATTATCATTATTTTGAAGTTCATTGTTGTAGTTCTTTTTCTATGCAAAATAGTTGTTGAGTGCATTAGAGAGAAACGAGGGATTGCTTTGTGAGTTTTGAGAAAGGATAGGATTCGAGATGGGATGATCATAGAATGAGCATCAAGCGTGATTGTGAGAGTTAAGCTTTGGAGACATATCTTCATTGAAAGCTATAATCCCAAGCATTCTAATTTTACTTCTCTATTCTTTTATGTTGAAATCATAATTTGATTATGAATGCAAAAGTTTGAGGAAAAGATGAATTATATGTTATGTTTTTGAAAAGTTAAGCAACATTT
The DNA here is from genome assembly GCA_007115665.2 of Sequoiadendron giganteum. Taxonomy (NCBI): domain Eukaryota; kingdom Viridiplantae; phylum Streptophyta; class Pinopsida; order Cupressales; family Cupressaceae; genus Sequoiadendron; species Sequoiadendron giganteum. The sequence goes on from CM021106.1 coordinate 290,190,075, forward strand.
ACAGGGCATTGGACCCTTCACAAGGAGCCACAAGGGCCAAAAAGGAACAAGTCTAAAAAGCTAACATAGAAGCAAAAAGTAACAGAGACAGCACTTTGACAGCATAGAAACCACGAAAAGGCAGCCAAAAAATAGAACACCGGCACAGGCAGCAGCTAACTAGCATTATCCTAGTTTTTAAATAGGAGGTCCACGGCATCATCACCAACCCAATCTTTGTTCTCCTGGCCATTATTACCCTACAAATCCTCATTGATAACAATGGACAGGGTGCTAGTGACGAAGTGGCCCAACTTCATTGTAAAGCGGGTCAACCCACGAAGTCGATTGTTGAGCTTGTCCATTTTCTTCTCCAAGGCATAGGGCTCCTCCCCAACGTCCATAGTCCCCGGGATCTCTTCAGGCTCATTGACCGGGGGATGCGAAGAATGAGAGGTTGAGGTTTCTTTGGTAGCTTGTTGTCTTCCAGGGTAAACTGGGGCCCCTCCGCATTCTCGTCCTCCTCTTCCTTAGTTTCCTCGTCCTTATACTCTTTGTTGTTAGACCGCTCCTCCTTTGAATCCTCAATAACTAGTCTCTTTTTAATATTTTTTGCCAGCCTCCTAAATCTCCTTCTGGTGTTCTCCCCACCAGTCATTACCATGGTTTCCACAACAATATCTCCTTTCGAGTCTTTTCCAATTAAGTTTTTTCCCTTCCCCTCTCTGCCACTCAGCTCCAGCATACCTCTCTTACCATCCTTTCCTTTTTTGTAGTGTTGGCCCTGTAGGCGGACTTTGTCGGGGTGGACTTCAAATCACAGAGGCTGGTAGCAGCACTAGCATGAGCATTACCCGACCCTCCCTTTAGTTTTTTGGTAGCCGATTTGGCTTTGGGGTTGCCCGCAGTAACCAAATTGGATTTCTGGGGAGGGCTTTTAGACTCAGTCGAGGAAATGTTCACAATAGTCAGGGGTTCGATTTCATCAATGTGCACAGCCAAGATGGCTTTGAGAGGACAAAGGGCCAGGTGGAAGTGGTAAAGTCTCAGGATAAGCCCTTGATGGAGCAGAAGAGGCGGGAGGTCATTGGGGTTAAGGTTGGCTAGCTCTTTACATTTCTCGACTGAATTTTCCAGGTCCATAAGCAAAAAGAAGGGAAAGCTAACCAGCATCTTATGTCTTAAATGATTTAACAGGGGAAAATGATAGAAGAAATAGGTTTTGAACCTACCTTCCAAGGTGACATATTTCATCAACGCTAAGCACACCTGGTCCCAAGGCTTCGGAAGAGCTTCTCGCTCAAAACCTGAATGGTTCCACACCAGTTCCTCATTCCCCATGAAGAAATATTTCAAGCTTTCATTGTCCTACTTCTTAGTGTGCCTAGGGTATTTTTTTCCCGGTACACAGCATACCAGTGGCTTACAAGATGACTTCTTCACTAACTTCAAAAGAAATGTCGCCTATCGTGACCCTTCGGTCCTTCCAAGAATTAGAAAACTAGCTAGACAAAATAGGGTCATGGCCAACCAAAATCTCCATTAGAGGAGCAATGCCACCTTCAGCACAGATGTGCCAGACTAATGGATTCTTCTGAAATTCATCACAGTTATCTGGCTCAATCTGAACATGATCGCCACCCATTCTATTCACCTGTACAGAAAACCAAAGAGTTTGCAGAAGACACAAATTGTAAAATCCAGCAGGGCAATGAATATTCATCACAAGGTCATTAAGGCGAGAAATGCAGCGATGGGTAATGACGCCAACGTGTAGGTCACACGCGTGGAAGGGAAAATCACCACAGGGTGACTTGACAATAGAGTAAAAGTGGATCATGAGAAGATTGCGGCCAGCGAAATAGGAATTGGTGGGCATGCAAGGTTCCTTAGCCTTGGAGTAAGTACACGAAAAACAAGACAAGTTGGTCGTATGGCTAAAAATAGAAACATTCCTATGGGTGTGATATGAGACCCACGCTAAACTAGCAAGCACAAAGGCGCTAGAAGGAAGCATTCCTTCATAATGAGGGGTCAAATCAAAATTGAAACTCACAGTCGTACGAAGGCTATGATGGGTTAAAATAAGATATCGCACAATCCCAAAGAGGAGAGATCGCACGATACGGCCTCTCAAATTCATCAATGTCACATACTTTATAATTCCCTCCATAAAGCCGCCTTTTTTATTCATATTACAAGCCTCAAATTTTAAACCCCGCCACCTGTCAGCCACCTCAGTAATAGAGCTTGTCCACCAGGCCCAAAGGACAAAAAGTGGGTCCCCCAACCAACATCCAACACCTTATCTGATTATGTTGAGATTGCTTAAACTTTGATTATTTCTTATTTGGTGAGATTTCATGATCTTTGATGAATTCTCATTTTGGTGAAACCATGATGGTTGATACTTTTATTTGTATTTATTCCTTATGTTGAAAATTATGATTATACGAGATAATCATAGTGTATTAGTATAATACCTAGGTTGTCATATAACGTATGTGCTTGCATAAAGTATGAAATATGAGAAATTATATTATCTCAAAGTATTATGTTGAAAATTTAGTTTGTAATATTATATGTACATGTATGGTTAGTTTGGTTGATCCCGAGACTAGGATAATCTATGGATGGGAGTAACCTAGTGGTCACTTGGTTAAGTCATCACCTTTTAGGTTAAATTTATATTGTAATTAAAAAGAGTATGAATGGTCATATACCAAATCGAGCTAAGGGGTGGGTGAACATACGACATTGCTTACGAGTGAATGATTTTTTATATAAAATCTTTGGCCAAAGTAGTGTAAGTAGCCACTGATTACACTTATCGGTTCATTGTGATCCAAGTTTGCATAATTAAGTTGGGAATGACATGCATGTAGGTTGTAGCCAATGTATGGTATTTTTAGTTATGTAGGACACAACACCATGCTCAAGAAGGCTAGAATTATTAAGGTTACCATACCAATCTCTTCGTCGAGGGGTAGGGCCACCTTACCAGTTAGGTAGATGTGTGAGGGACTGCAATAAATCTGTGGTTGGCAAAAAATCGCTTGAATGATACTCTCCCTCATATAGTTGGCAGTCATATTTTGAGGATTAATGCCAACAAGGATATATGGACCATTTGTACTCTATTTATTTAAAGCTCTTGAAATTTATGTATGTATTCATGTATCTCTGTCTTTATGGAATTGTAATTGGAAAAATGTTATCTTTACATGGGATTATGTAATATGAAATCGTTACTTGGGATTATGTAATGTTTCCTTATAAATGCAATGGGAGTTTGAAATGGGATTATTTCAAATATGCATCTTATTATTAGAAAAAGAAAAAAATTATTGCTTTATGTTGAACTATTCACATGTGGGTCAAAACATAGGTAAAATTTAAGGGTAAAACATTAGGGTTGTTACACTCAACCAATTCCCTATTTTTTTAGGAATTGTGTTGGGAAGATGTTGGAGATATTTCCATAATTTGAAACTTGAATATTCCAAGGGAATATTCAATGTGCAAGTGGGAAAAGTTAGAGGATTTTGAAAGAAATTAGCTAATTAAAAAATTAATTAAAATCATTTAATTGTGCAAGTGAATGAAAGAAAGGCTTTAATTAAATATTCATGAATTATTTAATCAAAGTGTGATTAAATGAGAATTAATTAAACAATTTGCATTATTTAATCAAATGAGAATATAATTAGTATGAAGAATAATGAATTAACTAAATAAATTTGATTTATTTAATTAATAGGAGAAAATATAAATTTAATTAAATAATTGGCATTATTTAATTAAATAGATGAAATTAGGTGATATAGACCATGAATAGTGTTAGTACTAGAAATCTAGTATGTGATATTATTAGGAGAGTTTTAAGTGTCTACAAACTCAATCACAACAATTTAACAAGTCACTTTAAGACATCTAATTAATGTCTTGTCCCCTCTATTTTTAATTATTATCATTTATATTTTAGTATTAATTCTTATATCTTTAAAGTTTTTGGTATGGATGAAAACTTTTAGAAATACACAACCCTAATTTATAAAGTCACAAATAGATGGTCTTATCCTTGTGACTCAATCCAAAACATATGTGGTGATTTCAAGGTGATTATGGCCTCAACTATAGGATGGAGTTATAAACTTATAATGGTATTGATAAAATTGGTCCTCATACATGGTGGAATTTTGATGGTATTGGAAATTATGTCAACTATTTGAAACATGCCTCTATAATTTTAACCAATTCACATTACAAATGTGTAGTCTATTGTGGAGAAAATATTACGATATAAATGCTTCATAAAATATGGCAACAATTTGACACCCATTTGGAATGATAAGTCATAAATTCTTGGCAATATGCACCAATAACTATTTTATTATATTCACCTAAATTAAATTGGCCCATACAAATTATTTGTCAATTGGCAAAGATTTCCACTAAAAAAATCATTGGTATTTAAGGACAATTCTTAGAGCGTTAATACATAATGCATTGATTGCTAAAATAAACATCCAAAATAATTATCTAGTGACATAAGGCTTGTACAATCATTGGAACTAAAATATTTAGACATTCTTAACATTGTGTATCTTATGTGTCTTTAATCTCATGAAATCAACAACAAGGTTTATCTACGAGTTAAGGAATTTTTTATTTTTTATTTTTTTATGGAGGTCATCCACAAATTCCTTTTTGCTACTGAGGGGTATCCATTTCGCCAAATTCGCTCGGGGCACGATCCCGACCTCATCCCTTTTTCGGTGTTGGATCCTTTGCACTCAGCAAGACTTGATCCCTAGTGGCTCATTTAGAACCTTTCAACTTCACCAGTAGACCAAGGGCCCATTGACGTTAAGGAATATTTATACTTCAACCTACCTACAAAAAACAAAACCCAAAGACACTTCTTAACACCGTTTTCCGTAAAAAAAAACAAGTAGAGAGCAAGGGAAATGGGTTGTTGAGATGTGTAGGCACATAATATAGGATCATAGAAGTTGGTTGCAATCATTCTAGGTAAATTGAATCACAAATATGATTTAGTCCTAGCTATCAAAAATCTGAAGATCAATTTTTATATGTATTTGGCATAATAATTTAGTGTTAGACTTAAGCTTGATTATCTATGTTAGCTCATTACTTAACTCAAGCATAAGAATTTAACAAGTCACATTAAGATATTGAAGTAATATCTTGTCCCCTCTATTTTAAATTATCACCATTTATATTTTAGTGTTATTTCTTATATCTTTAAAGTTTTTTATATTGATGAAAACTTCTAAAAATACACAACCCTAATTTATAAAGCCACAATAAAAGACCTCATCCTTGTAACCCAAACACACATATATATAAGATTTATTTGTATTATCTAATTTATTATTTGAAGACATTAATAAAGATTCTTATTAACTCTTCCTCTATAAACCTTAAAAAAATTCATATCTTCACATTTTATTATAAATAAATAAATTTAATATTACAAATAATTATTCGAATTCATAGTATAGCATTTCATAATACTAATATCTATATTCTTTAATAATATTATAATTCATTACGTACATACAAATAAAAATACCAATATTCTATATCATCAAAATTGCTAAAATTACTCGTTATGAAAATGCCTCCAAAAATAGCTCTCAATTCCCTTATAAATGCGAGCCCAATCAAAGGTTGTGGTTACCATATTGACATGACAAGCGTGGGAATACTACCTTTACATTTATCATCTAATCTCCCATGGCCCATCACATGGGTTGTGTGTTCACGAAACTACATCCTAAGTAAGACAAATGTATGCACTAAATTAACAGTTGACACCCAATCTATTGTGGGGCCTACCTCAATAAAGGTTAAAACTCCATAAAAGATATTCCATTGCACCTAAGCCTACTAGTCAAAATGCCATAATGTCCATGCTAATTTTTTGTTTTGTTTGTGGGAATATCAAAGCTTTCTAGAAGATGAAGTTGTCCACGCATAGAAAATTAAAGAGGGGTAGGATTAGTCTTCAAAAAAAAATTCATCTTTCATTACGGGTTTAGTTGGAGAAGGTTCACTTGGAAGGAATGTTTATACTTGGAAAAGGATAAAATCGCCTCTTTTTAAGAAAATGAAATTATGGTAATGTTAAAAATGGAGTGGATAAGTGGTATGTGTGGTCGGTTAAATGTGAGAACAAAATAAAGGGGTTTTTTAAAATATTTAATGTAAATATATTGTGAGGGATGATTGAAAGTGATTTTTTAATATATAAGAATTCAGTGATGTGTGGATGAATGTTAGGAATTTATAAAGTCATTGTTAGTCATTGCATGTTATTTGTGTAATTATGAGATCGATTGTGAACTTTTGAATCTGATTTGTGCAAGTGCATATCTAATTTAGATGTGTGGATATTATTTGTAAATATGTGAATATTCATCTTTAGCCTATCTTAGATATCAAAATCTAGTTTTGCATAAAATTTAGTTGTGTGGTTCACAGTTTTCCAATGGTTGAGAATATTTCTCTTTAAGATAATGAGTCAACAATTTTTAGAAATAATAAAAAATAATAGGCAAACATGTGGAGGTGTTGTCCTAGGTATTGATGCAAACAAATAATGTAGTAATGAATTGTGATTTAGTGCTCCTCAAATTATAATTAAATTTGAATATAGTATTTGTATAAACAACTACGATTAGCTAATTTTATTATTATGAACTTGGGGATAAAATCATGTCAACGACTATGACCTCAAATTCTATGATCATATTTGAAACTTGTAATCATGTTCTTCACACCTTAAACCTATAAAACCATGTTTTCATGCACTAGGTATTGTGTAGGAAAATGCACGGTTAAAGAACACTTTTAAGAATTTGTTATGCAAGGATTGAAGTTTGATACTTTCCTCTAATCAAACCCTTGTATACTGATGTTTTCCAAGATCAAAGACATGGTGGATGCAAAATGTCTAGCATGAGGACTAATGTAACATCTATTCTTTGATACAAATACATACCTAGAATCTTTTTTTCTTTCTAATTAGGTGATGTGCAATTCAAAAATTGAGGGACAATGAAATGGGTCTTAGGTCATATATTTAGATATGACTTTCTATACTCTAATTAAAACAATTTTAATAGACATGTCAACAAACAATTATGATAATTTTAAATTAAGTTAATTTAAAATTAATTAAAAAGAAATTGAATTTAGAAAATTAATAGAATGCAATCCTCCTTTCCTTTCAGACTGTATTCTTTTCTTATTGTAATTTTTTCAATTTTGATCAATATATTTAAAAAATAATTAATTAAAAAATATAATAATCATATCTAAAATATAAATAATAAATACTATAAAATAACCAAATTAATAAAAAATCTGATTTATATTAACTTTTGACATAAAATTAACTCAAATTAAATACTAAATCAACACATTAAACATAACTAAAATAAATACAAAATGTTTTATAAGAAAAGCTCTACTATAAAAATGGTTCTTTTTCACCTAAAACCAGAAAGCAACAAACCTTTTCCCACGTCGACTGAGTCAATCAACATTTGGAACTTATATTTGGTGCCCACTATCACTACCTACCTGATAACTTAGAGGTTAGTGCATTCCAGACACCAAAAACCAAACAGATAAAACACGGAAAAATTATTATACGCTGCCGACGTGCCAGCAAAATTTGCTCCACACGTTTTAATTACATGCAACGTCTATATGACGCGTACGTGTCTACCATAACATGAAAAGCACATTACAGTAACCATAGAAAATTATGGCGTCCAAAAGACTCCTTTCATTAAATATAATATAATAGTCAAAACTTGTGGCTCTTAACATATTGAATTAAATAATTATTTTCCCTCAAATTTGGGAAAACGTGGGGACCCCTCATAACTGTAAGGGAACTATTTTATTTTAAAACGAACATGAACTTCCCCTTTGACAGTCAGTCTATTAATTATACCAAACAAACATTATTTCAAAGGTGTGATGGTAAAAATGATACTTTCTACTTTTTCTTTTCTGTTTTTATGTAATGGTAAATATATAATGAGACCCTGTCTACTATGTTAGGTAATGGTTATTATTTTCTTCTTGACAGGCAACATTGACTGTATTTTTTTTTTGTTTTTTTGCATTGTTTCAAATTTTCAATCAGTTTTTTTTTTTTTTAATATATTATTTCAATAAAAATATATAATGAAATTTTTTGGTTGAAAGTTAGTGTATAATTTGAAGATGTATTTGTATTTATTTAAGAATTTTTTTTTTCATTTTTTGACTAGCTTTTATAAATACTTTCATTATAATTCAAGGGACATTAATTCAAAGCATTTTTTATTGTACTACTTGCTTAAATCATCTTTTAAGACATCTCATGTATGTTTGTTTATTGTTTTTTATCATTTTAAAAAGTTGTTAACTTGATATTCCAAAGTTTAGATCAAGGGGAAACATATTCCTTATCATTTGTAAACTCCTATTCATACAACTTGTTTTATGTAGGAAGAAATATATACATTCAAGACAAGCTAAAGGTGAACATTCAAAGATCTACAAGATAAGATTTGTGCATTAAGACCAAATCCAAACTTGTATAAGTGGAATCTACAGGTGTGCAATCAAATCCACATTTTTAAAAGTGACCCATGTTGTCAAACAATAATATCATAGATTCCACAACTTTCATCTAAGCATCATTAATTTTTTACTCTTTGAAAAATTGTTTCAGCCATCTATCATAACATATCTATGTCAAATTTCCAACTAAATACCTTATTTGTTTTATTTGTTTAAGATTAAGGTTAGAATCCTTTCATAATAAAGTACATGTCTAGTTTTGATATCTTTTTCTTTTTCTTTTTCACTTCATAGCAAGTCATATGGTTTGGAAGTACTTAAAGACATACATGAAAAGAATAGGTCTTCAAAAAAATTGAGTGGTGTATGAACTTAAAGGCATAGATAAAAATATTATATTTTTTTATTTTATTAGATTAAGAAAATATTACATCTTCAAACTCTTCAAATGGTGATCCCAAGCTTCTTACTTTGTCTCTCCTACTTTGCTTCACCCTATGTATGCTATTGGTTCCTTCTTTTGAGGTTAAGCTTTTTCTTGTTCTTATTTTTCATCTTAAGCCTATAAGATATGTAAATCCCCCCTTCCTTTGCTTCCCATCCTACTAGTGGCATGCCTTAATCCCACTCTACTAGTGTTCAATATTCATTATATACCGCTAGTATCATGCATACTCCTCTTCCTTCTAATGTTGTCACCACCCATCCTCCTCATCCTATTGGAGTCATTTCCATTCACCACATTAATTTCACCCCATATTCTCTCATGTCCCACCCTACTTATACACCATCTATTGTTCTTGTGTTCTTACTAATAGCACACCTATTTCCACCCTTGATGCACATTCAACAATCAATAAAGTAGAGTGTAAGTTTGATGCTATACCATATGGAAATAAGGATGATGAATCCATTGAGAAAAACATACTCCACTTACATTTGAAATTACAATTTATTTATTATCGATTGGTTTTGTGGAACCGCAATTTAAATCGTGTAATGGAAACATTGATCATATCATATATTTGAGATATTTTACATATTCATGTTTATATTTTATCTACAAGGATAGCTTGTTGATTAAGTTATTTGCACACATTGAAATATTGTTGTAGAATAGATTTTTCTCTTTTGCATGTATCTATTTATACATTTTTTGACTTGGCCAAGGCATTTTGTATCACTTCACTATGAATATGGGGTTACAAACTATAAATGAACACATATGTTTGCATGTGCATAAGGGTCTAGTAAGCACGCTAATTATGTCATGAGATTACAACCCTTGTGTTCTAAGATGAAACGCTTTCTAGTGTGAATGGGGTTTTCTACCTATTTGGTTTCTCTTAAGACCATTTCACACTAGTCAAGTTTACCTTGGGCATTTAATATTTGTGTATCAAGATATATGATTAAGACACTTTTCATCATTCTAATTTGTCCTAAGTAACACCCTTACCTAAATGTATAAGGGTTCCCTCATATATTAAATATTTCATAAATACACCAGCACTACTGCATAAATCTTCTTGAAGGTCTTGTGGCATTCAGCATCTTTGTTCCCTTTGGATTCATCAAGATTCTAGAGGTGACATTGTTCTTGTTTCTTTTCCCTTACCTTCTCTAATTTCTTATTACTATTGTAGCATCCTTTTGTAGTGCCCTTGGAACCTTAAGATGTTATCACTCTCATTTTCATTCTAGTTTTACATTGTTACTACTCTTTCAATTCCTAAACATACTTAGGATAGGAGCACACAATATTTTATTATTTTTAATATCTTAGATACTTGTCGACATCAAAATGCCTAATTAGGGGTTTGAAAAATTATGGCAATCTCCTTAGCATCCCAAAAACTTCTATCTTCTTAGCACAGGTTTCTCGAGGATCAACTCACATGATGGTTTGTATCCTCTCATCTCTTTTCTTATCATTTTTATTTGTATTTCATTGACTATATAGATTTTATTTTTATATCATTTGATATCCCTTAGCTACTTTTATTGTCATTATGTCTTATTGTGCAAGTGAATTCAAAATCTATTGGAAACTTTGGATTTTGTAACATTTTTGGATAATAGTGCGAGACTAAAATGGTAATGAATGAGAGGGACTACAACAAATTGTGTAGACATTTATGCATCATAATAATATCCCAGGTAATGAGCTCTATATTTTAATGTTAGGTTCTTTATTTTCTATTATTTACACTTCTAAATTCAATCTTTAGTTATGTACTTTAGATTCCAATAAATTAATGTTTCCTTTCCTATCTCATTTAATATAATAAGATAAGTTAAAATCATCATTTTTTTGTCACTACAAGTTATCATTTGTGTATAGAATCAACCATGTGATAGACTTGATTTTGGGTTCTAGTTTGCTAAACAAAGTGAACCATACTTGATGACACTATAGATATTGAAGATGTGAGAAGGCAATTAAAAGGATTGTTTGTGAAAAGGGATGGCAAGAGAAAGCTTGATTTGATGTACAATACTTGTAATACTTTATTCAAAGAAGGATGAGAAAGCTTGATTTGATGTACAATACCTATAATGTTATATTCAAAGAAGGATGGATGGGTCAATGCAAGAAGTTGGTCCACTTTTTGGCAAAAAGTGGAAGATATTTTCCTTAAAATCAAAGTTTGTTATAGTTGGAGTAAAATTTGAAGCACTTACACATAGAATCTTAAGAAAGTATAGTAATATGAAATGTATTATTTAAGTCTAGTTTTCAAATATGCAATTTATTCTAATACCTAGATGATACAAGTTAATTTTTAATAGGTATGTACAAAAACCACTTTTTAAAAGTCACTTTTTTAGGTCCATAACATGCACGTGTACAACCAACATATTTTGACCTAAATAAAATTATTTTCATAATTCCTTGTAGAGAAATATGTGTCTTATAGTGAAGTTTGATGAGGATTTTTTTTATAATTTATTTTCAAATATATTTTTTTAATAATTTTTCATTGGCCCTAATTGTTGTTTATGAAAACCCCTCATGTACAACTGACATAATTTGAGCTAAACTAATCATTTTCTGATTATTTATTTATTGTGTAAATAATTGTGTGTACATTTGATGATATTTTTTTTTTTAAAGAAACTTAAAAAAATTAGAAGTTATCATAAGATACTAAAACTTAACATTTCAAGTTTATGAACCAATTTCTTCATAAATTAAGTCCAATTATAAAAGCAATTATATATTTGAAAAGTAGACATTGTCATCTAGATAATGGGTAAATTTTTTAATTTATTTTTTTAAATTCTAAAAAGGGTCATCAACCATATTGCTAAAGTTATTTTTTCTCTTGTTGCTTTCTTGGCATTGTACTTGTAGCTCCAAGGCTAAGGGGTGCATTTCCAAGCTAAAACAAAAGTAAAGGTATTGGTTTGAAATTTTAAATTTTATGAAATGCATACTCGCTCTAAAATGTGTACCCATTTTAAAAAGGAGTGACAATATTATGTAGTTAAAAATAGGTACTCGTGGAATGGTTTGATGGCGTTTTGTGGAGCTCTAGTGCGAGCTAGGGCCCGCATGCCCTAGCTTGCTTCGTCTTCTGCGCGCGTCGGTGGCCATTTTTTGTGCTCTTGGGTTTCCTCGTGTTGAGGGTCTAGAGGGGGTTGGACAGGGGTTTGATCTCCTCCTTTCTGTGGTTGGGCATTTTTCTGGCCACTATCTGATGCGTGGGTTTCTTGGATGGGGGGTACGTGGTGGTTTGGGCATCTAGGCCGACTGGCTTGCCTCTTTCCCTCTTCTGATTGGTGCTTGGGCTCATTTAGCCATGGAGTATCAGGGTCTTGCTTCTTCCCTAGATTTGGAGATGGTAGATCCATCCTCTTTGATGCATGCCAATAACAAGGATCAGACTGAGTTTCCTCTTTCTGGGGAGGGTACCTCCTCGTCAAAAGGGTCGTTTCGAATTAAAAAAGTAAATGGATGTTTGGAGAGATCGGAAGATAGACCGGTTTTGGTTATTCAACCTGAGCAGGTTTCAGAGGATGTTGATTACTAGTGCAAGCATGCTCTTATTTGCAAATTTTTGGGCCTTCGTCTTTCTCTTCTTGTGTTGGAGTCCTAGGCACGTCGGGTTTGGAACCCTGAAGGAGATATGGAGATTCTTTTAGCGGCTAATAACTATTTCCTAGTTATTTTTTCAAGCATGTCGGACAGGAATAGGGCTTTTGAAGGTGGCCCTTATTTCTTTAACTAGGTTGGGCTCTTCATCAAGCCTTGGCATATGGGCTTCAACTCTGTTGAAGAGATCCCTTCGCGGGTGCCTGTGTGGGTTCGTTTGTCGAGGCTTTCGTTGGAATTCTGGAGGGAAGATATCCTCCACTCAATCTCTTTGCTTCTTGGGAAACCTGTTGGATTGGCTTCACAGACTCAAGATCGTAAGGTAATTTCTTTTGCTCGTATTTGTGTCGAAATTGATTTGAATATCCATTACCAGACTCTATGGAAATTTTCATGGGTTCTTCCTCCTGGATCCAACAACTAGACTACGAAACCCTTCCATTCATATGCAAAATTTGCCATGAATATGGTCATCTACACCGCAGATGTGCCAGATTGAAATCCTCCACCTTGCCTGCCTCTGGACCTCCTAGGGTGGACAAGGGGAAAGCTCCAGTGTCTGATGGGCCTGTTGATAAGGAGGGATTTATCCTGATCAAATCCCGTAATAAAGGCAAAGGCAAGAAGAGATCCTGGATGGATAGACAGAATGATGACACATTTAATAGGTTTGAGGTTCTTGATAGCGTAGTCCAAGAAGATGGTATTCCAATTGAGCTTTCTTTTGGGGTTAAGGGTCAGGTAGAGATTCAAGAGGTGGATGCAAAGAAGGAGGAGCTGATTTTATCATCAGGGGTTCAACAAGTTTTTCAGCCAGCTTTGGACTTGCCTTCTCAAGTTCAGAATAATTGTGGCCTCCAGGAGTCAGATTCCGATGGGTACTGCTGGTTTGGCTCCTTGTCCCCAAGTTACGAAGGGATCCACGGATCCTGTGAAAGGTGCTAAGGCTCCTCCTGCCTTAGGCTTGCATCAAAAATCTTTTAAAAAGGGGCCTCTAGATAAACAATCAAGGAGTGGAAGGAAGACTGATCAAGAGAAGGTTAAGATTATGGGTGATACTTTGGTTGAGTCTGGGTCTGTGAAACCCATTGATTCCCACTTCTCCCACCCCCCTAAATGATAGTTTTATCATGGAATGTAAGGGGGTTGAACAACATCCCTAGACAAAAGGTTGTTCATAGATTAATCGAGTCTCAGGCTCCGGATGTGGTCTTTATATAGGAAACCAAGCTTACAGTGATTGGTTTGAATAATTGTGCTCTGCGTATCTGGCCCCAAGGCTACTGGCTGGGGGTGGGGGCATTGGGCAGATCTGGGGGGGTGGCTTGCTTCTGGAACCCAAGGAAAGTCTCTCCCTTATGGTGGGTTTCTAGTTAGTCTTCCATCTCTACGGTTGCCTCCAATTTTGAAACTGGCGAAAGATGTCTTTTCTCCAATATTTATGCTCCTACTGATCTTCCAGGTAAGACACATCTTTGGGATCATATCAATTTTGTCCGTTCTTTGGACCCGTTTCTCCCATGGATTTTGGCTGGTGACTTTAATGCTATTATTAGTATGGATGAAAAACAAGGAGGGTTAGCCAGGCTTGATCCTTCTTCTCTTTTGCTCAGAGATACTATTGCTTTCCTTAACCTTGTTGATGTGAAGCCAATCAATGGAGTTTTCACTTGGAATAATAGGAGGTGTGGTGATGAGGCTATCTCAGAACGACTCGATAGATTTTTGGTTTCCTGTTATTGGATGAGCAGTAGGTGGACTACCAGTTCTGAAATCCTGGATTGGAGGGGATTTGATCACTGGCCTATCAAACTCTCTGTCTCCTCTTATGGGGTCACCAAAACTCCTTCTTTCAAATTTCAATTGATGTGGTTACGGGATCAATCTCTTCGGGATCGTGTGCTGGATTGGTGGTACGAAGGGCTTCCTGCCCATGGGAGGGCCATGTACACGTTTAGTAAATGGCTTCAATATGTGAAGTATAGGCTTAAGAGGTGGAATAAACAATGTTTTGGGAACCTGCATGCTGAGAAGCTTGTTGCCCAGTCCAAGCTGGATAGTGTCACTCGTCAAATTCGTGACCATGGGCTGTCCTCTGACCTTTTGAATGCTGAGTCCTTGGTCCTTAAGGGCTTAGAAGAGTGGGAGCTTTGGGAGGAGATTTTTTGGAAGCAAAAATCTCGTATTGATTGGCTTCAGGAGGGGGACAGGAACACGGCTTTCTTTCATAATTCAGTTAAGGCCCGTAGGCGGGGGAACTCTATTTCCACTCTTGTCTCGAGTGATGGGACTCAACTCTCATCCTGTGGTGAAATTTTCAGGGAAGCTGTCAACTATTTTTCTAATCTTTTTACTAGGGAGGATATTGCTGCTAGATCCGATGAGAGGGCTATCTTGGATTGTATTCCTTGCTTGGTCTCGGATGAGATGAACGAGGCTCTTTTGTGTCCAATCTTGTTACCTGAATTGGAGAAATTTGTGTTTAGTATGAAAAAAGGAAAAGCTCCTGGCCCAGATGGGTTTCTGATTGAGTTCTTCCAAGAATTTTGGGAAATAATAAAGTCTGATCTCCTTGAGGTAGTTCAGGAATCTCTTAGGAACAAACAAATGCTTAAGTCTTTGAATTCTACTTTTCTAGCTCTCATACCTAAGAAGGAGGGGGCTAATCAGATGGATCATTTTAGGCCTATTGCTTTATGCAATGTTGTCTACAAGATCATCACCAAGTTGATTGCTAAGAGACTCAAACCTCTCCTTAGTGCTTTGATTTCTACTGAGCAGGGAGGTTTTGTGGAAGGGAGACAAATCTTGGATGGTGTCATGATTGCTATAGAGGTTATTCACTCTATGGCTTCCTCTAAGGAGAAGGCGATGTTCATTAAGCTTGACATGGCTAAAGCTTATGATCGGGTGAGCTGGGAGTTCCTACAAAATATCCTCTTGGCCTTTGGCTTTAAAGAGGAATGGGTGAGTTGGGTTCTCAGTTGTGTGACCTCATCCTCCTTCTCTATTCTCATTAATGGGGAATCTTTAGATTGGTTTAGTGCTTCTCGGGGACTTCGGTAAGGGGACCCTCTTTCCCCTTATCTTTTCATTATCATGGTGGAGGGTCTTGGTAGATTTATTAAATCTCGAGTGCGGCAGGGTCTTATTCACGGCTTGAGCTAGAACAATGATCTCCCTCCCTGTTCTCATCTTCAATTTGTGGATGATACTAGACTGATGGGCTTGGCTAGAATTAGTGAGGCAGTGAATTTCAGGAGAACTTTAGACATCTACTTGAAAGCTTCTGGTCAGAGTATTAATAATGATAAATCTTCCATTTATTTCTTTAATACTCCTTGTCTCATTCAAAATAGGATTGCCAGGATTCTTAGATTCCAAATTGGCTCTCTTCCCCTAATGTACCTGGGGTTTCCTTTGGCTTTGGGACCTCAGCATAGAGAATTTTGGCAAGGGATTTTGGATAAGTTCCGGAATAAGGTTAGTCATTGGACTTACAGATGGATCTCTTCTGCTGGTAGAGTGATTCTCTTAAAAGTTGTGGTGTAGTCTCTCCCTATTTATAGGTATTGTGTGCAGATTCCTCCTGCCTCCTTTGTGAGGGATTTTGATGCTCTTTCCCAACAATTTCTTTGGTCGACTAACCTTCTTTCCTCGAAGTGGAGTTTAGTCAAGTGGGAGTTTGTCTATAGGCCAAAGCATGTTGGGGGCCTTGGCCTTAGGTCTATGGCTCTTTTGGTTACGGCTTTGGCGGCTAAGCTGTAATGGAGATGGTGCAACAACCAGGATCAGGATTGGGCCGAGATTCTTGCTTTCAAGTATGTTCCTAGTGTTGAGAGCTAGGATGTGCCACGGATTGCTTTGTTGGGAAAAGGCTCTTGCATTTGGGATACTCTTAAGAAGGGAGCTCAGCTTGTTAGGAATGGTCTCTTCTGGATCTGTAATAATGGCTTTGATGCTCTATTTTGGCTGGACTCTTGGGATGGTCACCCTCCCATTCTCTCTAGTTTCCCTCAGCTTCTGCCTCTTTGCCAGATGTTCTCTGATGCTGGTTGGATTAAGGTGGAGCATTTTAAAATAGTTAAGCATATTGGTCAACTGGAGGTGTCTTGCTGGAAGGATCTGCAGGAGTGGCCTGTGGGTGGTTCTGATGAGGATCGGGCTGCTTTGTGTAAGGTCTTGGAGGGCAAGCTTTGCAGCTCTCTGAATGAAAGGGACAAGTTGGCTTGGAGTCCTAGCCCAAAAGGTAATTATATTGTTGCTCAAGGCTATGTTGTGCTTGATAGAAATTTACATGGTCCTGCCGAGGTGCCCTGGTGGAGGAAGGTTTGGAACCACTCTTCTTGGCCCAAGTGTAACTTCTTTTTATGGTTGGTTGCCCAGAGGAAATGTCTCACTTGGGAGAATCTTCGCAAATAGGGGATTCAGGGACCTTCCATTTTTTTTCTTTGTTTGTGCAGTGAAGAATGTTCTTCTCACTTGTTCTTTCACTGCCCCTTTTCTCGTGAGATTTGGCATAGATGGTGGGAGGCTTGGCATCATGGTTGCATTCATGCTTCCTCTCTTATTGAGTTTTGGGAGAGCCTGGGTAGGCCTCCTACGAAGACTCCTTTTCTTCAGGTGGCCTGGATCATTGGGCCTATTTTCATTCTTTGGAACCTTTGGTTGGAAAGGAACCGTAGAGTTTTTTGTGATTCCAGATTAGATAGTGGTCAATTGTGGACGAAGATTATCAATAGGCTTCAAGATACTATTTATGCTAAATGTGATATGTGTGAAAGTATTGATCCTGGGGATGTTGCGGTTGTGTGGGATCTGAGCCTAGGTGTTAATAGTATGGGGTGCATTACTGGTATTATGCCCCGTCGTGTCAAGAAATGGGTTTGTCGTGATGGGAAGTGGGCGCCTCCTCCAGATGGGGTCCTAAAGATTAATACTGATGGATCTTCTCATGGGAATCCTGGGCATGCTGGTATTGGGGGTATTGGTAGAAGTAAAGATGGTGATGTTGTTTTTTGCTTCTCTATCTACAAAGGGCACTACTCTAATAACATGATGGAGGCCCTTGCTATTAAGATTGTTGTTGAGCGGGGTTGCTCTCTTGGCTGGAGGAGGATTATCTATGAGTCTAACTCTCAGATTGTTGTGGATATGTTCAACAACCAGTGGTTGGATGGTCTTAGTTGGCATTTAGCTTCGATGGTCAGACAAATTTTAAGTGTATGCAGTTCCTTGGAATCTGTCTCTTTCTGTCACATCCCTAGAGAATGGAATAGCGTGGCTGACTGCTTGGCGAAGTGGGCCTCGGAGAAAGGGGATGGTTGGGATATCAGTGGTAGGGATGAGTTACCTTATGATTATCTGGGGATTTTGGAGAGAGTTTTATTGGAAGACAGGACTATGTAGTGTTGTTGTTTGGTTTGTTGTTTGTTCTCCTTTTCATTGAGCCTGTGGCTTTTGCCTTGTATCTCGATTTGGATTGAATAAAAAAATTTCCACTTCTTTTAAAAAAAAAAATAGGTACTCGTTTTAAAAATTTAGGTTTGAGAGCTTGAACCTAAATGAGCACCCATATTTTATGAAATAGGTACCCATTTTTGTTGGAATTTGTTTTAATCCTAAAACTTAACCTAGAAGTGGACCCAACTTCTTTTACTTACCCATACATTAGAGAATATACACTAACTCTCAAGCCATCGACAATATCCCCATCAAGTACAATTTTCTATTGTCACACACGAATGGCTTGTTAGACTAGTTGAGTGCAGTATAATAATTCACAAATATTGATCTAAAGAGAAAGTAAATTTAGATCAAGATTAAGGAAGGTGATAAGTGGAAGAAAACCCTTAAAATAAAGGAGGGGTGGTAGGAGTGATTGATAATGTCTATTCAAACTCACAAATACACCCAAAACCTTCATGCAATGGATAATTAGACTCTCAAATAATTAATTAGAAGGTTTATCATCACACATCTAGATTAAATCTTGATCTTTATCCAAATTAAGAAGTACCCAATGCACATAAGGTGAGTTGTGTAGTGATTTCATAAGGAGAAGATAATAGTGAACCTAAAGAAGTTTGTCTTCATGAAGGAAAAGATAGTGCACCTATGATTCATGTTGTCCCAAAAAGGGTTGAAGATAGACCTTGAGAAGGTGAAGGTGATTGTGGAATGACCATCACCCAAGACCACATTCAAGGTATGAAACTACCATGGGTTGGAAAACTTCTATAAGAAGTTCATCGATAACTTTAGTAGGATTTTTGTACTTATCATATGATAGATAATAATGGGTGATACAAAGTATTTTATTTGGATTGAAGGTATAGGACACACATTCTAGATGTTAAAGATAAAGGAGCTCAAAAGTACCTCATTTCAACACTACCTAATTTCAATAAGTTTTCTAGGTAGACTATGATCTGACTGACACAATGATTTGCCTAGTCTTGAGTCAAGAGGGAAGGTCAATTACATATTTGAGAAATAAGATAAATGATACACACAAGAGATGTTGAATGTGTGATCATGAATTTTATGCTATCATATATGTGTTAAATAAATGGGGGTATTGTCTATAATCTATGATTTTTTTATTATACACACACCATCAAGCACTATAATTCATCAATAGTCAAGGCAAGGTGAACTGAAGACCCATGAAATGAGTATAATTCCTACAAGATACTCATTTATTATGAGCCACAAAAATTATAATTCTAATTTAGATATAGACATGCTTAGTAAAAGGTTCTCCTTAGTACATGATATACATGTGGGAGTCATAGGATTCAACTTAACAAAGGAACAATAAGTTTCAAATGAATATTTCAAGGAGACTTGGAGAGAGTGAAGAAAGACTGCATAGGGGGACCAATCACGGTGGTCAACACATTTGGTGTAGGATGGACTACTTAAAATATAGGTGTATGGTTGTATATACCTAAGGGTTTGATGCATGATAAATAAGTCAAAGGAGAAGCACATTTAAGGTCTAGATAGTTACTTAGATATTCATAAGATAGTGGCACAATTGAGTGAAGGATATTTCTATCCACACATGTTTACAAATGTGTGGAAATATATACAACAATGTCGATTTTTCTAGTTGGACAAAAGGAGAAGCCAAATTTTAGGTTTATACCAACCATTACCAAATTTCAAAAGGTGATGGGAACATTCAAGCACAAATGTCATTCTTAGGCTACTAAGAATGAATAATGACTATTAATTAATACTTGCAGTAGTCAAAGATGGTGTATTCTATACCATACAAGTAGATAAATGATACCATAAATTTTCCCATGTTATTTAGGAAAAAATTTAGGTTGCATGGGCTTCCACACACTATTATGTTACACTAGGACAAAATTTGTGGGGTATTTCTAGAGGATGTTTTTAAATAAGTTGAATACCTAGTTGTATATTGGATTAATATCATACCACCATTAGATGGATGGATATATAGAGATGATAAACTAGATCCTAGGACATATGTTGTGATTTTTTATAGGAGAAAGTCCAAGGCTTGATACTTGTTCAAGCGGCGTAAATGAAATTCACATAAAACTCGTTGAATTGGAGCATCGAGATAAACCCATTCTAAATAATATACAAGTAGAGTCCAAGAGTAATCATGGAGTTACATGAAACACGATAAAAGAAAAGGTGAAGTGTAAAGGTGTAATATTTTTTCAAGTACATGTGTGATGCACACAAGTAGGTGTATGCATAGTTGGAAAGGATCAACATAAATTATGAGGAGCACACAACTAAGAGGAAAGATGAGATATACTTCTAGGTTTATGAATTGGTACTAATATATTTGTGTAAGGAGATGTTCCCTAAGGGAACATATAATAGGTTTAAGTGGAGGAAGATAGAGCTATATGAGGTCTTGTACACATTTGAGAAGAATGCATTTAAGATAGAGTTTCTAAGAGGAGTCAACATATCACCAATATTTATTACATCACAAAAATATATCCTTATACAAAGGGATAACCTAATAGTGAGATAGAATACATAGATGAAGGATAGGTGGATTGGATATTTTAGTTACAAGAGAAAGTGTGAGGAAATAAAATAGTTGTTGGATTAAAAAATGCAAAAAAATAAATATATAGGGAGTACTTGATCAAATAGAAGGGTTGAAGAATTAAGGACATGACATGACCTTGAGCATGTTAAAATTCACCAAGCATGAAACAATGATAATAGAATTAATAGAGACACATAAGTAGGGGATCATGGTCCACTCTTTCTACATAGAGTGTTTGATGTAAGGAGATTTTATGTAGAAGAAAAATCTTACAAATTTTTAAATTATTGTGCATAACAATAGATGCATGCATGGTAATGGGTCATGTGATAACATGTAGGGGAAGGGAGATGCATGATGTGTATAGAGTAACAAGGAATAAATCCCTCAACTTGGGTCACATGGTTTTGTGACTAAAATTTCCACATGACAAGAGTAAGCAATGACAATTGATAATTGGACTACATGATATAACATTTAGTGTGTATGGTGGTATATTGTCCAATGGCTCAATTTTCTTGGTTTGTTGGAATTATTTTTATTCTTTAAAGCATGCAAGGTGACTATGAATATTAGTTTGGGTTGTATTAATAAAAATTGCTAGATTGTGGTTGTAAAAATCTCATTATAAGAATAAAGTATAAATAAGAGAGTTTTATACATAATTGAGATCTTTAGTTGAGAAGGTTGGGAGTCTACATGTGCAAATATTGATCATACCTCACAGTCATTCAATTTGTATATAATTTCATTAAACTCTCTCTTTCTATGTTCTTTTTCACTACACATGCCATCATTTCCATGGTATTATTGAGATGTATTATAGGATCTTCCTTCATTATATTCTTCTATCATGTCTATACCATATTATTTCTCATCCATTCCCTCCTATATTTTTGCCCCATTTCTTTGATGTGTATAATACAAAAGAGGATCCCACAATGCATGTGTGGTCATTAAATGCCACCTGTCTATCTAATTTCTATATGAAGACTAGATGTTCTTACAATTTTTTCCTATGGATAATCAAGTGTTATGGTCTCAAGTGATTCTAATCATCCATAAACATTGGTTAATAACCCTAATGATCATTAAAAATGGACTCTATTCCAACTCTCAACCAGAATAAACTAACACATTATAAACTACTTCAAACACATGTAAGCTACATTATAATATGCTCAAGATCATCATAGTGTAATGTACTTGTGGATGGAGGATCCAATAAAGGATTATCTAACCATGCAACTTAACATGAATCATGTTGGTGTAAGTTTACTTAGGTAATAATTAGTTTATGGCAGCATATTCAATGTGACAATTGTTCACATAATGCATATTTGATGTTTTATCAGATCTGAGTTGTTGAGCAATAATATCTTGCTTATTTCTTCATAGTGTTATAGGTTTATTGTTGGAGGTGATTCTTGGAGTTGTGGGAGTACATACATCTACTCTAACATGGTATCAAAGCCTTGATTTGTAGCCCCTTCTCAATTTTTTGGAGAAATTCATTATAGAGCAAGTTCGGGGATCCTCGAGGGTTTCATACCTTGAGCTTATTTCTAGAGCATTTTGGATCAGTTCGGGCATCCCCATTGGATTCAAAACGTTGGAAAAAGTTGCAACATGCCTTTTTCAGGTCTTAGGTAACTAATTCAGTCTTTGCATGTCATTTTTTTGGTTCATGGGATCATTTTTTGTTGCTGGCGTCTATTTTACACTATATCCACATTGTTTGTATATTTTAAAGAAAATCTGCCATCTGGGTTTTGTTCGCAACATCAAAAAACATCTGGGTATCTGTTAGTTTTTGGATGTAGCTTAAATTTTTTGGAGAAACGACATCAGAAAGTTGTAGTAGACCCCCTCTCCGTTGGCATTTTTGAAATTGTAGTTCAACTTCCAAAGGTTGTAACTCGGGCTCCCAACCTCCATTTTATGAGCTTTTTTTTAATTTTGTCTAATTTTTCATGCTCTACATGCTGGTGTAGACATTTTTTTTAAAATTTCAGTGTACCATTTTTTCAAAAATCTCAAATTCTCACACGCATCTTTGTGTAGTTCTCGTTTTGGGACTTTCAAAAGTTCATAAATTTTCCATACGGCCTCAGATCGAAGCGATTCTTTTTTGAAAGTGCATGTTTTTTCATGTACTTCGCAGTGTTACTAATAATTTTATTTGGGTTTGTACCAAAATTGTAATTTCAGTATATGTTCATTTTGTGAGAATTTTTTTTGCATTGAGAGTATATACTGTTGTTTTTCATCATGGATTCACATAATATTGCATCCCTTACTCCATTCAACTACTTTGGATGGAAAAAACAAATGAAAATTCATTTAATGTACAAAGGGTTGTATAGAGTGACCATGGGTACAAAAGTTGAACGTATAGGTGCTATTGAAAAGAGAAAGTGGTTTAATAGGTGTGATGAAGCTTTTGGTACATTATGTTTGTTTATTTCTCTTGATCTTCCTTTTCATGTTGAGTCTTGCACTACACCCCATCAGATTTGGACTACTTTGGAGTCTTTGTTTGGGAAGCAGAATACTACGAGAGGATTCCAGTTGGAGAATGAGCTTATTGGCTTAAATCCTAGGTATTTTGACAACATCCAAGAGTTCTTCACAAAACTCAAATCTATTAGACTGTATTTGGCATAGCGTGGCATTCAAAAGTAGGACTCTCAGTTGATATTGTCCATTCTTTCCAAGCTTGGATCAAATTATTTAGTTTTTGTATCTACCTTCTATGCCACTATGGATTCTCTTGGTACCAGATTCACTATGCCATCTCTTGATGAATTTTCTTCATCTCTCACTTGAGAGCAAGCTAAGTTTCCTAGCATGGGAAAGTTGAAACCTTCTACATCATAGGAACTTATTGCATCTCAAGGGCACACATATCATAAGGCTTCCAAGGAAAGGGAAAGAAACAAAAACACGTGGATTCTAAATCTCATGAGAAACAAATGGAGTTCTCATATTCATCCCCCTCTTCAAAGGGGAAATCATCTAAGAAGGAGAAGGTTACATGTGCATATTGCAAGAGGGAAGGACATGCAAAACATAGTTGCTATAAGAAGGACATTAATGAGCTGAAGAATCTTCTTAAGAAACATTAGATTGATTTGCCTTCTAAGATGTCTACATCATCTTCTTCCCCTCATTCTTCTTCTTCAGAACAACTTGACAGGGGCACAACTGGTTTACTTACTTCATCAAATATGAAGGGACATGCTCTTTGTGCTTATTCAAGTCATGGATCAGGGAGATGGCTTCTAGATTTAGGAGCATCTCATCATATGGCATCTTCACAATCTATGCTCACTTCCTTTGAGCCTTGCACTATGTCTCCTATTTTGATGAGAAACAATACATACATGAGTGTTACAGGAAAGGGGTCTATTAGTTTTGGGGATAACACTTTTCAAGATGTCTTGCGTGTTCCTCATTTGACGAACAACCTTCTTTCCATTTATCAGATCACACATGGAGGCAATGGGAGATCTGTGGAGTTCACACCTAATTCAGTTATCATTAGAGACTTGGAGAGTATAGAGTTTATTACTACTAGGGTTGTGGATCACTCATCTTGGTTGTATTCCTTCATTGATTTTGCTTCTGATGGTGCTTTTGTTCCTACAACTTTTCATCACACTTCTAGTGTGAATCATCATTTAGAAGAGACATTTGGCTTCTTTAACATTGGTGTTCTCACTTCGGATCTATTTCTTGAGCCATCCATTCCATCTCCTCCACCTATTGTTGTAGTTGTTGATACTTCTATGGCTACAAATGTGGTTTCTTCTATTTCAATGCAGCAAAACCTAGTTGATCATTCATCTTTGGAGGTTTCTCTTCCGTCTCCACCTACTTTGACTTCTTCATTGGTTGAGGTCACATCTGCTTCTATGGAGACATCTTGGGCTTCACCTGATTCACCTTCAAATATTTCTTTCATGAGGCTTCTTCCCTCTCACTTCTTTCAGGAGATGCAGTTTCTTCAGTCTTTTGGGAGCTACTTCATTATGGGGGGGCTATGTGGCCTCTTTATTCCCCTTTTTTGGGGGGGTTCATTCATGTATCTTCATGATGGATGGTGTCCTTGGGGGGTCTTATGGAGTGCTCCATCTTTCATCACTTAGTTGTTTTTGCATCCTATTTTGGGGAGGAGTTTTCTCCCACGTGGTTTTCTCCTTTACCTCATTTGGTTTAGTTTGTATTGTATTTGCACATGGGTACCTAACGTGGACTAGTTTTCAGGACCCATTCATGATTTCATGCATCCATCCTAGCATTAGGTGCATGATTTTTAGTCTCCCTAAGTTGCACTTAAGGGGGGGTGTTGGTGTAATTAATTATTTAATTACACTTTATTAAGTTTACTTAGGTAATAATTAGTTTACTTACTTAATAAGTAAGTTTTATTTAGTTGAGCTAATTTTAGTTCAAAATTAGGTTTTACCTTTAGGGTTATGCATACATTTCTTTTATAAAGCAATTCATCTCTTGCAATTTTTCAATTCTTGAATATTATTCATTTGCACATCTTCATGCAAATTGCTCTTGCTTTTTATGTTTTTCTCTTGTGGAAGGTATTTCTGGTTTGCATTTCTGATCTTGGTTTTTAACAAATCACACTCAAAATTACATAATATAATTCAAATGGTTACACTATTCTCACACCACATGATAAATGTGTAGAATAATAATTTATTCATTCACAACTTGAAAACACATCAATACAATATATTTCTAGGGTTTAAAATTAGAATTAGGATTTAGCATTCTATTACAGTAACTAATAGGCATACAAAATTGTGTAGCTTCTCAAACACTAGAATCGTGAGCTAATATTCTATCACATTATCATGTTGATCTATATCTCTTAACCATTTTGTGTCACTCCCCTTCAACTCCCTTATAATGGAAATTATTGATCTTTATATAAATAAGGATGACAAAGTATCCTTGTGTCAACCAAAATGTATTACACTACCCTATGCACACAAGATCAAAGATTTTTTCAGTAGTGAATTTTTGCCAAATGGAGAATAGTTGAAATCAAGGCCTCCAATTTTTAAAAATATGGCATGCTATAAAGGGGACTAAATTACCACTTTTTTAATGAAAAAATAGTTGATTACTAGCTACATTTCTTAAGAATTAATTTATTAATTTTTCAAAACTAAAAATTATTTTGCTACAATAAATGATGCATGTTCAGAATGTAATCATTAGAAGTTTATAATACATCCACTAAAAATATCAATCATATTTGTCATTATTATTACATTCCTACTTATTTTTGGGGCCATACCACCACTACTATTAAAATCATGTTTACTTTTGGGGTAGTACTCACTTTGAAATCAATATTTGGCATCATTTACCACTTAGAAATCATACATAATTAGGTTTGGTAGAAAACAATTTATCAAACATGATGCTTTCTCTCCTTTATTATCATGGCCTCTAAAGTCTAAAACCTAGGGCATACAAACCTCAAATCTAATGATTATAAAAAATAGATGTAATGTAGGGTTCATACTGATATTATTTTTTAAAGTTTGCATGGAGAATAAATTGAGATCTTGTCTAAAATTTGGGACATGCATATATTTTATATGATGCTTGCAATGACTTATATTTGGTAATGTCCACCTGAGGTGCCTACAATATTTAGATTTCTACTCATATTTTGCACAAATAATAAGTAGAAGCACCTAAAACTCTTATAATGAACGTGACTAGATTTTATTAATAATGCAACTAAGACTTTCTATTGACCCTCATGGACTATATGTATCATGAATCAGTGAGGGCCCTATATATTAGGGTATTTTTTGGTTTGAATGTGTGAAGGAATGGGGAATTCATTTCCCACCATTGATTTTCACTATAATCTAATCATTGTGATTTCATTTTGTGGATTTATAAACACATGTTGGAAAAAAAATCCTTAGCTCGAAATATATTTAGTCTCATGTGATTATATATTAATTAAAGGTTGATATCAACTATTGATCAATATCTAATTATATGGCCCAAAATAAATTCCAAGCCAAGGAAACATTTTTAGGAGATGTGCTTATAATCTCATAGATTTAAATCACAACCATCTCATCAATAAGGCAACATAAAGTGTAGATTCATTCATATTTCAGAGTTTTTTTTATGGTGTGAGATCTTTAAAATGTTCATTATATGTGTGTCCCAATGCCTTCTTGATAGTCAAGTAATGTTATGCCACTAGAATGTTATTTGATTGAGGAGTTAGGTGAATCATATTATGTAACCATGTTTATATGATTAATACACACTCAAGGATCTTTTTGGTGGACCTAGATTTTTCTCAAGAAAGGGTTTTACCATGTAAATTCTAGTGTTATATGTTTTATATAAATTTGTTGATTTTAATTTGCTAATATACACCTCAAGTAGTTATTTTAATGGTAAATCACATGCTAATTTAATTATTATATCATATTTGTTCACTATTTCTATATGCTTTCACTATAGTAATTACTCTATTTCTCAATACTACCTTCATATATACATTAGCCACATATGATCTAATTGTTTCATCACCTAGGGCCACTCTTGTGATTGCAAGGTGGGGTTGACCTTGTATTTTCTAAAATAATAATTAAAAATCTCCCAATTGGACCCCTTTATTTTTTTAGCTCTGAGTTGACTAAACACACATTTGGAATAATTTGATGATATGTGATAGTATTTAAAGACATTTAATAACATTATTCACATCCTTAATCAATTAAGCACTTCGTCCCATCTTAGAGAATTAAAGGGGTAATCAAGAGTGATACACTTGGATTTGATGGTTTAGTTGGAATAAAGAATCTGCATACATCATTCAAGGGGCTTTGCCCATTTCCTTTAAAATTTTGTATACATTTCTATGAGTTGACTAAGAAGAATTTGTCGCTTTGTAATGAAAAAACAACCCTTCCAAGGTATTTTAAAATATCACCAATCTTTAGATTAATAGGAAAAGTTGAGCAAACAAAGATCTATTAGGTGAATAAAAGATTTTTTTTCTTGTATATACAATCAAATTTGGAACTACATGACAAGTTTTCAATCATTCAAATATGATCCATACCATCAAAATCAATTGTTGATAGAGTAGAGGATTAGCGTAAATCTAATATTATTTTGATAGAGAGGAATCATTTTTGAGTATACACCAATTTGATTCAAAAATCTTTTCCAAAGGCAATCATTTTTCCATCATAGAGCTACATACCGCCTTCTCCCACATTTACTTTCCTAATTTAGCTCTTAGAAAACATTATATTATTAGCCCTAGCTCTCACTATTTAATCTAATTTTATTTGTGCTTAATTGATAGTGTTTACTTAATTAACCTAAAGGAAAGTTTATTTTCCTTTACACATACAAACATGTACTCTTACCATTTAAAAAATCAAAATGAAGCATAAGATAGATAAATGAAGATAGATTCTAATAATGGCATTGAGACCAAAATAGTCTATAGAACTACATACTGTACCCAAGAGGGAGGTGTTTATGTAGGTATTCAGACAAGAGACATATTTACGTTAGGTTCTGCCCATTATGGGGTGTGCTTGGTTGTTTTAAACATTTAGTTAATAAAAGTAGCCAGAGGTGTAATGTGATTGTTTTTTGTTCTATAATGTTATTATTATAGTTGATTGATGTTGCAAAAATAAAAAAATATTCATGTGGGGTGTGCTTTTTGTTTTAAATATTTAGTTAATAGAAGCAACTAGGGGTTTAATGTGATTGTTTGTTGTTGTATAATGTTATTATTATAGTTGATTAATGTTGCAAAAATAAAATAAAAAAATCATATGGGTTTGCTTGGTTGTTTTAAACATTTAGTTAATAGAAGTAGGTAGGGGTGTAATATGATTGTTTGTTGTTGTATAATGTTTATTATTATAGTTAATTAATATTGCAAAAAAAAAAAAATCAATTATACAAATATATATTTAACTCCATATATATATATTTCTTCTTATCCTTTTGGTAATGTGATATTTATGTAATTTTTACCTTGTTAAATTATATTATTACATGTATATTTTTAAAAATCTCTACCTTAATATTTAATGAGTAGATTTTATTGAAATATTAATTGTAGATAGATAAATTTTACTTTGATATTTATTATAGATAGATAAAAATTTATTGTGATATTTAATACACACTAGTAAACAAATATAAAATATGCATTGAGTGTACTCACATTTATTTAATAAGCATTGAAAATCTTACCAATTATTAAATAAAATATGTAAAGTACTACCTCTAAATCAGCAATGTAATTATATTATGATGTATGTAATAGTGCTTATGACATTCAAGTCATTAATAGGTTTGAAATTTGATTCAATAAATTAAATGCATTGCATTGCACATAATTTAGAAAAAAAAAATCTTGATTTTTGCACTGACTGTTGACAACATCAACCAATAAAAAGAAAGAGAAATGATATTTTAACAATTTTAAAAATAGACAATTAAAAATGGGTAAGTGCACCAATTTGTGATACAATTTAGGTGCCAAATTGAAAAAACATTCAAAAAAACCTAAAATAAGCCATTTGGCATGTGCCAAATGGCTCAATAGACATAAAAGCCAATAATCGAGTTTCAAACCCTCATTTTGTCTTTAACCCGCGGCTTGAGGAAGAGGATTTCAGGTCTCCAACTCGCGCTCGCCAAATCTCTTCCATTTTTACATCCTTAGCTTGCCATTTTCCATGAAGATGCTGCCAACACATCAGAGAGGTCGAAGATTGCAAAGAGGTATGCATTTTTATTCTATTTATTTCGAATTTGATTTAGAATGCAAATTTAAATATTTTTTTATAATAAAAAAATTGTTCTAATTCTTAGGGAATGAATCTCCACCTCAAAACATTGAGAATTCACAATCACCCCCTCATGAAGAGCCTCCTATACAAGAACAACATGAAACCCCTCCATCAATTCATAGGCATCCTCAAGGAACACAAGAAAATATTCAAAATCAAATTGAAAACAATAAAAGAGACATTCAACAATTAATTGCAAGATTAACCGAGCATGTCGAAACCCACCCTTATAGGAGAGGGATTGATGAATCGTTGAAGTCAATTGTAACTCATGTAGGAGAAATGAGCGAGCAAATGAATTTTTGGTCAAATAAGAGGCATGAGATGAGACAATTTTATGCTAGTGGTTTGTCATATGTAGATGTCAAAAAACTAAAAATTAGCAAAGTCGAGTTGTGTGCCCTATTTATAGACCCAAAAACCAATGAACCTTTGTCTCATGCATGCAGGAGGTTCCCCATCCATTGGTGCCACCATGAGTTAATTAAAAACAAATTTTGGGAGTGGTGGTGGATGGTATTTGACCAAACTCCATGCAATAACCATGAGGTGCCGCAATAATTTTTGAGGAGACTCTATTATGATTTTGTCCTCAATAAAATGCCAAACTATTTTGACATCTAAGACTTTTAGGGTAGAGATGGGGGCTCCACACATGATAGACCTGTTGCATGATGTAATCCATAGTTGGCACCAAGAGCCTTGGGCAGACCCATGGTGGAGCATGTCGTTGTTTCTTCCATTGTTAAGGACAACATAGAGGTGGACATGATGAAGTCGTTTGGCTCACTCACCCAAACCATTTTACAGTGTGCGAGTCCTCTAGTAAAGCCTAGTGTGGAGGAGACGTGTAGGCCCCGAGCTCCACCCCACCATTGTAGCGCTTGTGGTGTTGTTTGCACGTACGATTATCAAAGTGGTCGTGATGTAGCTACACAACCTACATTAGTTGCAGAGGCGATGGCTTTCCAGATGATATTTTGAATGATACATTCGGCATTGACACTTAAGTAAAATTTAGCAAGTTATTTTAATGTTGTTTATTAAATTATATTTTGAAATTTAAGAATAACTAAATTAGTAGAATTTGGATATGATGAAATTTTAGGGTCGCACTGTTCATGAGGCATGCTCTATTCCTACAGGCCCTTATACATTCTCGATGATGAGTCCATAGGTATGCAACTAGTATTAAATATATTATTATTGCATTTGAACAATTGAATGTTATATTTGAATGTTTGTCTCATAACATGCTTCGGATTTCAAATAGTTTCCTAGTGCACCTTCTTCCTCCACACCTCGTGATTCATATGCTCAAACACCATACACTCAGGTAGCCTTTATTCATTAATGGTGTTGTAAATCTATGTTAGCTAGTTTTTTGTAATTTTGCGTATATACAAATCTAAAAAATTGATGAGAAACACAAACATTGCATTCAAGTATTCCTTGATCATGTCACATTATGTTCTCCTAATTCAATTTTTGTTCCTTTATTCCTTCCTAATCCCTTACCATTAACATTCAATAGTTCACCCTATTTTCCATGATCCCCTCCTAGCCCATCCCACTAATATCTTCTAGTCCATGCTATGTGTCATTATGTCCTTCTACTCCCATCTTATTGTACCCATTATTATTTCACCCTAGATGTTCCATGATCCCCTATGTTCCACCCTATGTTCCTTTATATCATCTTATGTTACACCATATTTATCCACGTTTCATCCTAGATAACTCCTCTCTATTATTGCTACACACAGGTCAAGTTCACACTTTGTGTACTATAGTCAAAACCTAAACACCTCCTAATTCACCCTATGTTGCATTATTCCCTAATAATCGCATCCCATTAACCTCTAATTGTCCACCCTATATTTTGTTATCCCATCCTAGCCCATCCCATCAATCTATACTAGTCCATCCTATGTTCCATTAATCCCTTTGGTGGAGGGGCACCACTCTTTTCTATGTTTCTTCATTAAGTGTCTGATAGGAAAGGTGTGTTAGGATGTTTGAGTTGAGTCTCTGAGTCTTAATAAGGTCCAATGTGACCATTCTATTG
This sequence comes from Sequoiadendron giganteum, assembly GCA_007115665.2. Taxonomy (NCBI): domain Eukaryota; kingdom Viridiplantae; phylum Streptophyta; class Pinopsida; order Cupressales; family Cupressaceae; genus Sequoiadendron; species Sequoiadendron giganteum. The sequence goes on from CM021106.1 coordinate 290,221,775, forward strand.
TAATTGATCAACTTTGAGGGGCTTTTGTATTCATCTTGTAAGGTTTGCAAATCATGTGGAAGGAATTGTCAAAGTTGACAAGGGGTGTCAAGGTAGATAGGATGATGTTTTCTTAAGTAAGTCATGATTTCTTAGTTGAATAAGGTCTCATTAGACTATTTGTAATAGTTTAGGTGTTTAAGAGGGTCTAGGAAAATATAAAGAGTCAAAACTTGAAAGTGCCAAATTTGTGAGTTGCATAAATGCAACGCTCATGAGAGGTTTAAAAAGTAGTTGTAAGGCATTTGGGCATTGGTTTGATGAGGAAAAGCCTTTAAAAAGGCATGACAACTCATTTTGTAACATCCTGTTACGTAACCTCGAAGGTTAAGAGCCAAAAAAGGGCAAGATAAAAAAATTTGAAAAGGAAGAACAACATACACATAAAGTAATTACCAATTCAATAAAATGACAACAAACATGGTCAAATATGACTTAAAGGACATCCCAAGGGAGAGGACTAATCCACTCTCCAGAGAAAATCCAAATAGGAGCAAACCGGACAACTCCAGAAATTTTCTTCGGAACTTGTTGCTCTGCTCCGGAACTTGTTGTTGTCCACTGGTCAGCAGACAGAGAGTGTCGGTCCTCTGGAACTTGCAGTTCCGGAGCTCACTACTCCGGAACCTTTGCTGCAACATACAAGACAACAGTAGAAGGCGTTGATGCTCTGGAACCTTTGCAAAAAATAGCATGAAGGAAAAAACACATTTATAGATCTAATTTTTGCATGAAAACTAAGGAAAGAAAAGCCATAGTAAACATCATCATAATACAAGGCATTCTGATACCAACACTGGAACCCGTAAACCAATTATAAACATCACATTTCTTCTCATTAATTTATATGATTACATCTTCTCAAGAGAGTACAATGTGCATAAAGGAAAAGGTATGAATATAATAGCATTTCCATGAACAAGATACAACGTCGGATAAGATAAATACACAAAGGCATGTACATGAGTGCAATATGATAAATCAAATACATGGAATAGATCAACTCCAACTAGTGCTCCAAACCTATACGTCAGTCCCCAATGGTGGTGGCAACGCCTCCCTACCATGTGGACTCCAAAGAGACCACCCCACCATGGTCGGAGGTAGTCACAAGGCCCAAACAGACATAGCAAGACAAGGGTAACGTATGGCCAATACACACATCATGCATGAAGCAAACACAAAATACAATACATAAGGCCATTGTCACAACATGGAGATGCTCATACAATAACGTGTCGAGTACTACTCCAGACTACTAAGATGCAAGATACAAGATTATAGATCGGATGAGAAGACATGAACCATGCCCAAATCAACGTCTCACAGATGGATAACTCAACGCCTCGTAAACGGATAGGCCTCCTCAAGTGCATCCTTGGCTTTTTCAAGCACTCAAGGCCATGCATGAGGAGTCATAAAATTATAAGCATTTTATACCATTGTTTGATTCAATCATCACATGCATACTATAACTCAACTACTAGTTTCCTTGGTGGCCACTTACGACCACTCTACAGGGCCACACTAATGACCTTGAATTAAGCCCGTCTCACTTAACCAAATGAGAAAACCATAATAAACTTGAAGTAATGAAAAGCCACTACAATTCATCATTTAAACCATTTAAAACAACCATACAAACATTGCTACAAAATCAATGAAAACAGCTGAAGTCCATATAGTGAATTAGAGGCATAAGATTTCATAAAAATACAAAGTGCCCGGATTAAAAATATAAGCTTGACCCAGTTCGGATCTCGGTGTTTCAAGTTAGAATATACCTTTGATTTTTGAGTTAAGAACCGAGAACAAGGTGTTGTTTTGAAAAATGTCATTTTGACAAATTGGGCAAGAAAATACATGCAAAAATGAAAGTGCCCAGAATTTGAATCGGACAAAGACCCGGTTGAGATATGGGAATTTAAAAACATAATGCACTATTATTATATAAATTTATGACCAAGAACAGGGTGCTATTTAAAAACGTCATTCGACCAAGCTAAGCAAAATACATCAAAATGAAAGTGCCCGAATTGAAAATCGGACAACAACCCATTTGAGATATGGGTGTTTCTACCTTGAATACATTTTTATTTTCCATTTATGTCAAGTGGTGGAAGAGAAACAAAGAAAAATGTTTTTCAACAAATTGGGCAAAAACATCAAAATAAATAAATAAACCCATAAATCAAATTTTTCCTTCAACTCAATTTAGATTTAACCATTTCAAATTGAATTTCATCTTTGTCTCCAAGTTTATGGTAGGAGAATTAGATCTATTTTTTTTAAAAAACAATCAAAGGTGGAGAACCAAGCTGGAAATGTGAAATCAAGTCTACCTTAAGAAAACTACAGAACAACAAACCAACTCCCACACAAACATTATTCAATCCACCCAACATTCACACCAATTAAAGAGGAATAAATCTGCCATAGAAAAATACAAAATTTACCATTTCTAAGCTAAATCGCATTCAATACCACCAAAAATTCAAGGGTTTCAAGAACCACGGAAAAATACCTCAATGCTACTCAAAATTGTAAAGAAAGAATGGTCTGAATATGAGGCGCGGCTGAGTTCCAAAATAGGAAAGCAAGAGCAAAATGACATGTTGAATCCAACAATCAGATGCCCACAATTTATCCTCCACAAGATCTCCACATTTCTTCCCAACTTTGCCATCCAAGTCTAGGGTTTTCTCTTATCCTTCCAAAAATAGGGCAATTTATTCTCCTCCCAATAATAATGATCCCCAAAAGGTTCAAAACAAAGTATATATATCAAAGACCAAATTGCCCCATTTTATTTGATTTCTTTTTTCCTTTTTTTTTTTAACTAACTCCTCAACACAATAAAATGAAATAAATCATTTTATTAAACAAACTATTAATGCTCTTCAAAGAAATTAATTAAAATCTCTATTATACAACATTCTCCATTTCCACATAAAAATAATAATAATTTAAATCCAACATTGAAATACACGAACTCACCCAAATAGGATTTAAATAAGACTATAAGATTTCACTAAAAGAAATTGATAAAATCATTTAAAATTATTAAATAAAAATAAATCATTCTCTCGAATGATCAATAAAAATCACTTAAAAACAACATATTTAAAACCCCATGGATATAACCATTCAAATATCCAATCAATAAAATACCATAAAATACTATAAATGAAACCATGTCAAAACATTGACAACCAAAATATGGCCACATAATAGATTTATGAAAACCATAACAAAACACCTCAACAAGGCATACCGGTAAACAACATATAATTGAAGGGTGCTCCGGACGTTACCATTAGGTAACTGGATGGTGAGACAACACGAGAACATTGCACTAATGAGGTACAGTGGGCTAGGGTAGGGGACATTTGGCCTGTATGACTACCTCTAGCTACCACTATCGGGGAATAAGAGTATGCTCAGGCCTGTGAATCTAGGTGGAGTCGATACTTGGTACCTGCATCACTCCAATTACACATCAAATTACATGTGCATATAACATATATCATATAGCTGAAACATCAATCCTCAGGAAGAGGGTCATGATATCGTAAGCCTCTCGGCTATGAGTGTTACGACATCATCCCTTCTTATCCATAATCATACAAAAGCAATGATAACTAAGCATGGTAACCTATCACATAATCATCAATGTCTAATCTCATTATAACAATATTTATAATGCTAAATCAAAATTAAAATACCATCTTACCCAGGCTAGAGTTAGAGAGGTGTTACATGTTGGCTTGAAGTTTGAAGCATTGGCAATAAGAATATCTCTGTTTTTCATCAAATTTTTGAGTTTTCTTGTCATTTGCAAGCCTCTACGAGCCTGTACAGATTGATTGTGCCATGTAAATCATTTTACTTTATGGTGGTAGGTGTTAACAATCTTTTGGAGCAAGTTTGATGGAGATCCATTGTGATTTGTGGTAAATATCCTTGTTTTCTTGTGACAGGTCGAGGACACACTGTTTGAGGGTTTTGTAACCAAAATCATGATTTAAGGTCCCTTACACCAACTGTACCTATTGTAACTAGTGTAATGGGCCTTAGGGAGTCTGAGTAGGTTGTAGGTTGCATGATTAGAGTTGTGGAGAAGGAACTAATGAGATAAACCTACTGTCTTGATGAGTTTTGTGAAGAAAAACACATGAAGATGGAGCCTTGGGTCTAAGGTTTGTGGAAATCAATGAGAGTGTGGAGTTTTTTCCAACTTTTAAGCATATTGGGGTCAGAATATATGTGTTTGAGTCGGTGGCATGGTCTGGGAGGTTGTACAAGTGGGACTTTGAATAAACCCTCTTGACTTGGTATGAAATTGAGGGTTTTGGAGTTTGCTATGTTCGAGGTGTCAAACCTGGGTGTTGATTGTGGTTTTAGAGGTTTGAGGGTATAGGAAATTCTTCCCCAAGGTTTCAAGGGTCTGTGTTAAATTTAAAGGTATGTTGCTTTGTAAATCTGGCCTAATTCATGGCTTAGGACAACGTTGAGGGTCTAATTTCAAGGGATTGGTCCAAAAGTCTTATATCTTGTTAAGAGATATGTTGTATAACTCTAAAATGGGTATTTGAATCCACCTTCTAATTGTCAAGTTTTTTGGAAAGCATGGGAGTTAAAGGCCAAAAACCGATTTTGCACTATTGCTAGGTTACATGGGTGAAAGTGAGAAGTTAGGCTCCCAATTGTTGTCAAGATTTAAGGATTGTTTGGATTACTCTAATAGGCCATTTTAATCTTTTTAGATGCCTCTTGAATGCAATTTTTCACTTTGAATGATTTTGAGCCCCCTCTTTGCATCACCCTTTTATTCTCATCCCATCACCCTCTCTTATTTCACCTTATGTTTCATTATCCCATCTTGGTCTTTATATCAACATGATACTTGAGATATTATTTCATTTGCAATTGTTGACAAGAGACATCCCTAGTGATGTTGGTGGCACGATGGACCATGGAGTTGCTGCAGCAATAGCCAGTTCTGATCCATTGAGAGAGGTATGGAATAGATTAGTCGATTTGACATTATATTTGCTCTTTTATGGTCTATTATAAAAAAAAATCACGATACTTTTATGTAGTTTAATTTATATTTTCATGGTTGCTACAAGTGGTTGTAACTCCAGATCATGGATGTGGTGATGTTGTAAATGTGCATGATGACTATATGTATGCGGTAAGTGATTATATATTTTGTGATATGTCATTCCACAATTCAATTTCTATGTTTTAACATCTTTAGTTTTTATTGTATCAGTTGAAGGTCCAAAGTGAAGAAAGGAGGACTATCGAGCATGTTCGAAAGACAAGAGAAGCAACAATCACTCCATCCAGCGGAATTTTGAAGGCAACACAGGATCTATTTTCTTCCCCTAGAGGGAAATGATTATGTATTAATTTCTTATAATTTTTGTATATCAAAAAATACACTAAGTTAATGACAAATATTACAATAGTGATGGAATAACATCTTGAAAATCTTCCCATTTGTCAATACTTGTAGCAATACATGCAGGGAAATAATCCTCCCATTTGTAGCACCCTTCATGAAATATATTGTACTTGAGAAGAAACAAAAGGAGTTGTTGCCCAATTTCGTTTCTCTTTTCCAATTTAGCTAGCCCAATTATTTGCATTCCAAAATGGTTCAAAACATGTACTTCCCTTGCTCCCTATGAAACACATGGGTAGTAGCCTCTCTGTGGTTGTGTAGTATCATAGGAATTTGGTCCACAAAAAACCTACAAAAGCCTATCAATCTTAGACATGGACTCACATAAAAATCATTAAAAGAGCAATAACTAAATAATGTCAGCCATAAAGCTGACGAGACCTACTATCACCTTCATGCATGCTAGATAAGGAGGTCGATTGAAGGTCCTACAATGGTGATGTTCCTCTTCGCTACTTTATCATCTCTCGATGATCCTACGTATAAATTTTAAATATATCACTGACATAATTAACATAAAACATGTAGAATATAAGAATCCGATAAATCTATGAGATGGAAAAGAAAGAGAAGATTGACAACCAGACAATGCAACAGAAACCGATGTTTCTCATACCATTGAACACTTGCACCACCAATCGATGTTGTTCTTTTCTTATATACTTTAACAAAATTCAGTATTACCTATAGTCACAATTAGAAAAGGATCAATGATAGTCGTAAATGCATATGACATCAAACACTAATGGTGAAAAAGCCTGATTGCAAGGTGTTGGTCCAAAAGAGTGATCAATAATGTATGACTTTACAAATTCAATGTGCATACTTACAAATCAATCCAGGGAACCATCCGGGTCTGCTCTACTCTTTATTATGTCAAGTATTGCCTCATGGTCAGACTCACACACTTTCCACAAGTTCTTGTTCGTAGGTCTGCCCTTATATTTGATCAAATGAACATTGGTGGCGATGACAAGGTTCAAGTAGTGAAGAATTTTTTGATGCGTGTCGAAGTCCTCAAACAACCAAACTGCAACATTCTTAACTGGATACCTTTGAAGCCATGTTCCAATAACAACCACCAAACCTATAGGATATTCTATGTTTTCTCCATCTATAACTAGGGCCTCCAATTTCTTTTTGGCCTCGATACAACGACATAGGTAATAATTTGTACCCTCTTCATTGTCTTCATCTGCAATCACCGCATAAACGTGCCCTGCATTGATATGTTCAACTTGTTAGATGTATTTACTGAGCAACATAATAAAACCTGTAAGTAAGATATATTACCTGGTTCTAGTAGGTCCGATACATGATCAAAGTCAATGGATGATTGCATCTCCGTGATTTGTAGAGCCGTCGGGAGCTGATAAGTGTCAAGTGGGGTTAGACTTCTTATAGACCATTTGTCAACCCACTTTGTTGACTCACAATCATTCCATGCTTAAAGTGTACATGCATAACAAAAGCATGCCATGTTCCTTGTATGGATAGTCCATGTACCTACATTGGATCTTCTAAAAGAGTGTAGCTCGCTCGATCATGTTAGTGTACAACAATCCTCATATTTTGCAATATTAGTATCATCTACTAAATGAAAAAATCTACGTATTAAAGAATTACCTTGACTACCTGGACCCATTACACCATTGCATCACTGGACAATTGATCTTGCATCTATCAATTTTACACTGTTTGTGTACTTTAACTCTTCTCATGCTAGGGCTCTTTTGATACATGCACCTTCTCCATCATGCTCCCCCTTTCCATGCCCGGCCTTTGAGAAGTTCCACATATGTTGAACACCACTGATCCTATGCATCCTACTCAACCAGTAAAACATTTTGGTGTTCTTGAATTCCGATGTACAATTATCTGACCATATGATATGCTGACTAAATGATATGCCCTTGCTAGCCAGATCAACATATAACATATGAAATCAACCTTGCACAAACTCTGTAGAATGTGTGCAATCATCATTGATGTAAAAGTGATACTCCCTCAATACTTTCCTATTTTCCTTTGTACTATCATTTGCATGAATGAAAGCTATATGCACAAATATAGCAACCTACGTTGAGTTGTAGTAATGTGATTGCACCTCATTCTATGGCTATAGTGTGTAGTTCTCAACAAAGTCGACAACTGAAAGGATATGACGAAGTGGAAATGTGTCCTTGCATAACTTGAATTGTGAGTCCAACCATTGTGCTCTGTGTGTATGCCTTGCATACTCATAGACCACCTAATCACAAAAAATGCCCATAAACTGATACACTGGAATCTTATCACTGACCAATTCACACTTTTTTGCTTCTTTCCCATCTTTTAAACTATATGCCACTGTCTTATATTTACCAAATTCCACAATTTTGTCTCCAATTGTGTGTGTACTAGCCATGTGTTGGAAAATTGGAAAATGTTGCATGCCACCACAATGATCACATGTGCCATCCAAACATGATTTTTTGTAAAAAATTTGACCATCCTCTCTTTCACATAAAATGGAAGACAAAAATTTCCTTAACGATTTAGGTGGAGGCATTATGTTACATTCCTGCAAAACATTGTCAGTATGCATATCTACACATATACGTCGATAAACATCATAATGGTTAGAAAACTCAATATGAACCCTACAACAACAAGTAGTGTGTGTGTGTGTGATTTATTTTTACATAAAAGGCTTTATCATTTCAAAATACCTTTGACATATTTTAATTTCAGGAAACTTTTGTACAAAATCAGCAAAAAATTGGGTTTGAGTGGTATCCAAATAATGCATTAGATGTGGCTCATTGTTTTTACTACCAATTATTCTTCTTACAACATCTCTTTGATTAGGAGAGGTACTTGTGTAATCCTTCCAATAATTCACAATTAAAGATCTCAAGCCTTGAGCAATTCTTGTGTCTTTCCGTGGCACTCTACCCGAGAATTCCCATAAATCATTGCTATTTGGATCCTCCACTCTTTCATGCCTTCCTTTGGCTCTCATTAGAGATGATCTACTTATTTTCAAAGACTTACTTTCCTTTGTAAGGTTCACCTTGTTCCTTGTTTGACTGCTTAATAGTGTTGTCATCACACGTCATGTGGCACAACTATCCTTCATGCATGAGGTGGAACCCACGCTCTCGTATGCACTCATCAAGTTCTTTACAATGGAATTTTCACTTGATTCATTCAAAACTCTTAGCCCAAGAGCCTTCATGGTGGGCATAAATTTGAGTTGTCTCATCATTTCAACAAATATTTGGCATCTTCCACCCTCACTTAGCTTTGAAAAAAACAAACTCCATATCCTCCGTGCATATCTTTGACATGTACATTTTGGAATCTTATTAGGCATCCATTTCAAAACATTGGAATCAATATCAATAAAAAATGTAGGTTTTCTATGCAAAACTCTAGGAGGAGTTCTCAAATGTAAATTTGTTTCAACATTGGGACAGTCAACAACATCGGGGATAGATCGTGTACCTTCAATCAAAGGTGCAATTGATGACATACCTTGAGATTGACATGTAAATGATGTTGTACCTCCAACTTGAGATGTCGTTTGTGGAGTACCTTCAAATAGGGATGTGTTTGCTGATGTACTTTCAAAACACAATGTTGTTGATGGTGTGTCTTCAATTGGAGATGTGATTTTCGAGGTACTTGGAAAACCACATGTTGTTGTCGATGTGTCTTCAACTGGAGATGTGCATTGAGCTTCACCTATGGTTGATGATGTGCCCCCAACTTCGGTATCCATTCCTGTCCTTCCATAAAATTTCCTCATTCGTGCCCTTTGTTTTTCCAATTTGACATCTCTCTTAGATTGCATGAGAATTTTTGGTTGTATGGGCTGCAATTCCTTTGCTTCATGAGCTACATTTTTTGATTCTCTTTTCCATGCATTTTTAACTACACATTCTTCTGGTGTTAGAGGCTTCGGTCGATTCCTCGGCATGACCTTGAATGCTGCATGTTCACAAACACACATAGAACAAAAGTAAGTAATGCATTTTATGAAAATATTGATATTGTTGATTACATTGCATTAAATATGAAACACACCAAAGCATTTTATGAAAGAATGCAACAAGCTATTTGGAATTATCAAACATGTCTATGCTAGACAATATTTTTCATACATGATGGAGTTAGATGTCTATAGGGTTAGATATTAGAGTAGGGATTTTGAGTGTGTTTGAAGAGTTGGCAAAGTAGCTAGAGGCTGATGCAATACATGTAGGGATCCACAATGAACTTGTTCAAAGATTTAGAGGAAGGCTCTTAATAGACTTACACACAACTTGATCACTTAACTTACCAAGAAACACCATTTTTGATGCAGAGAGGTGTGGAAACTATTCAATACACCAAATCAATGAGAATCAATCAGATTCCAAAGCAAAATCAAATGTTCAACTGAAAATCCCAACTTCTACCAAGCTTTCCCTTGTAGCATAGGTAACCCGATTCAAGGGCCTTTTCACCAAGATTTTCGAAAACACTTGACAAACTCAGGGATGATTAAATACCCATTTTCAAGTTATATAACATAGTTAAACCCCAGCATCAACTCCTTTGGACCAACATAAACTTCCAATAGACCCACCTTGGAAAAGGTTATTCAATTGGTCTAATTTACAAAGAGAGTACCTTTTAAACACTATATATTCACTCAAAATCCTCAAACAATAGTATTTTATGTGTCAAAACCTCCAATTTCCTAAAAAAAATCTAGGTCCAAGATCTCTAGACCTCTAATACACCAAACCCTCAATTTCAAGCAAAATACTTGGGGTTTTAATGAAAATCCTATCTCTCGGACCTTCCAAACCCATACAAAGCACCAAACACACTTACCAAACTCTACACATGGTGAATAATACATTACATGGAGATTTCTTCCCACATTTTGTCAAAGCACCACTTGAAGCCCTCATTTTCACCATTAGCACCAAAATGATCATAAAACTCACAAACCTCCATGAAATTCAATCAAACAAACTAAAAATGAAATTTAATACATTTTGTTAATTTTTCCCATAGATTTTACATCATGGAACACTTGTATGGGGCTATTCAGTGGTCTGAAACATAGATTTACCAGTCAAAACTCAAAATTTTACACTAAAAACAAGGAATACTTCTTGATCTTCTTCATTTTTTCCATACTCTCACCTCTTCCTTGAGGTTCTCCTCACATTTATGGACTCATAAAAGCATAAAAAAAATTCCTAGAACTGACATTCTACTTACCTAACCTTGCATGCACCTAACTCTGCAACTTTTACATCTTTTAGCAACTTTTCTGACCACATTTAGCCAAATTGCAAGCTATGACAAAACTAAACTCCCTTACCTCCAAATACATTATAAAATGGTCTAATTGATCTTACTGAACAAAAAATATTTAACATTAACTAAAATCCTAGCATTTGACCATGCTCACTAAAGATGACCTTTTTGACAAAATTGAGCTTACAAGGTGCTCCTACACCAGAGGCCTGGAATATTGATTTTGAATAAACCCTCCTTGTTTCAAGAATAGAAAGGCCTAAAGAAGGGTTTAGTGTTTATATGCATTCAAATAAGGCTTTGCGATTCTATATCTTATAATTATTCACTATTTCTTTGGCAATGAGGTAACTTAGAAAGACAATAAGCATTCTCAATTGCACAAAATTTCCCATTTTTTATTTATTAGAAAGGTAAATGGTATGAATGAATGGAAAATTGCATTAACGACTATGTCAAATCACTTAAATTTATCCAATCACATATAATGAAGGTAAATTTTTTATGGAACAAAAAAATTAAGGGACACTTGCATTAACATTGATGAAAGCTATTAGGTTTTCCAAATTAGATGAAAATAAAAGTTTTCCAAATTAGTTGAAAATAAAATGAAATAGAGTGAATTCCACTAGCCATCCTGGAAATGGACTACTATAAGCAATGCAAATATAATTCATAAGTAAATTTGTGCTAAGTAAATGTCATGTTTTTCATTTTTTTGTTCTTCAAACTCATAAAAATTGAACTTTTTTTATGCAAATCCCATCTAATTCAATGTTGAATTCTATGTCCAATTGTTATGATTAATAAAATCATTATAGAAATTTAGTTTATATTGTCAAAAACAAACAAATATACTAAATATATACATTTCAATATTACCAAAATGAATATATTACCTCAGATAATGTAAAATGATGTAGAAACTTCAAAATGTCTTCTTCTACATTGTCTACCATGCAGATTGGTGGTAAAAAGGTGATGAATTAAGCATAAATTGGTACAATATGAAGTCAACTACATTAAAAAAGGCATTTATGACTCGGATAAAGCGTTGAACATGACAAATACAAGATAATGTGGGCCTGAATCATGGGGTCAACCCCTATTTTACCATTTCAAGGTAAAACAAATTTGGCGCTCTCCAAATTTGGTGAGCACCAAATATGTTGTTTTGAAAAGGAGAGACTTGGGAGAGAGACAAAGTGGCAGAGAGAGAGGGAGAGAGACAAAATGGGAGAGAGATAGAGGGAGTGAGAGAGAGAGAGAGGAGGTGGGGGGGAGGGAGAGAGGGTGGGAGGGAGAGACCTAAGAGAGAGGGAGAGAGAGAGAGAGAGAGAGAGAGAGAGAGAGAGAGAGAGAGAGAGAGAGAGAGAGAGGGGAGGAGACATAGAGACATGAGAGAGAGGAGGGAGGGAGAAGGGGTGGGAGGGAGAAACCTAAGAGAGAGGGAGAGGGAGAGAGGGTGGGAGGGAGACACCTAAGAGAGAAGGAGAGGGAAACAAAGTGGGAGAGAGGAGGTGGGAAGGAGAGACCCTGGAGAGTGGGAGAGAGGGAGTGAGGAGGAGATCCTGAGGGTGTGAGAGAGGGACTTGAGAGATGGGGAGGGGTGGGAAGGAGAGAATTGCAGGATAGAGGGTCAGAGAGAGATGGAGGGAGTGAGAGAGAGATAGAGAGAGGGGGTGGTGGGAGATACCTGAGAGAGAGGGGGAGAGAGAGTGGGA